>CM063503.1:7547571-7937571 GCA_032207245.1 Pardosa pseudoannulata | reverse complement strand
GTTTGTAGGGGAAGTTTAATTTTAACCACCCGGTACATACAGTAGAACCTCCAAAGTTGACCATCTCTCTACGTTGACCACCTCTCTATGTTGACCGAAATTTATTAGTTTGAATGGTCATAACGCATTTTCAATGGCGATTTACCTCTCTATGTTGACCACCTCCGTAAGTTGTATGTTGACCAATTTTTAGTAGGTTTTACTCTCTGTAACTTGACCACTGATGTTTTCTTAAATTAGATTTTTCCTCCCATTATTCTCCACCTGGTTTCCAGAAATTTCTTTATCAGTCATTCGGATTATCTGAGCAACACTCGCGATCCCCCCCCCCCTCTTTGGTGCTACATTCATTGTTCACTTCCAGTATGGTACTATGGGAGGGAAATACCAGAGATTACCCAGTCTTTTAAGTCCAGTTAAGTCCAGTAAGGAGAAATGATATTCTAGCCCTTTGCATGCTTTCATTTCTTGGATTGGCTGTAATTGCTGAAATCTGTCGAAAAAGGTCAGGAGAGTGGAGTATGTGTGTAGCGGTGTAGCATCGAACGAACTACGCAGAATTGGAAAACAACGTGTATCGCTCACATATGAAACACGTTCTGTTCTTTTTTTCTGGACATCCCGTCGTGGCAGTACCAGTTGTTTATTTGCGAATTTTTATTAAAAATGGCGCAAAGAAAAGCTCTAAGAGAACTTAAATTAAAGGAGAAAGTGAATCTTCTTAATTTTCTGGAAAGCAGCAGCCAAAGAAAGACAGCAGAAAAATTTGTTGTGAGTAAGACAACCGTGAGCAATATTTTAAAACGTAAGGAAGAATATCTTTCCAGATATTCTTCCGAAAACGGGGAATTTCAAAGAAAAACGAATCGACGCTGTGAATGAAGCCACATTTCGTTGGTTTATAGAGATGAGATCAATTAATGCAAGAATATCGGGGCCTATGCTTCAGGAATTAGCAAAGAAATTTGCAAAATAGTTCGAAATTGAGGACTTCCAAGCGATAGCAGGTTGGCTTGAAAAATTCAAACTACGATGCGAGATGTCTCAAAAAGTTTTGTGTGGGGAATCGAATGAGGTTTCAGCTGAAGTGGTGGAGAAGTTTATTGAAAAATTCCCAGAGTTTGCTAAAGGTTTTAAAGATGAGGACATCTTTAATGCTGATGAATGCAGTCTCTAAAGCAATGCCTGATAGAACTCTAGTAATGAAGGGTGACTCTTGCAAAAGAGGAAAACTTTCAAAACAGCGTTTTACTGTTCTTCTATGTGCAAATATGACTGGAGATAAATTGAAGCCTATGGTGATCGGCAAAACCTCAAAACCCAGTGCATTTAAAAATGTAAAATCTGATGACCTTCCTGTTTTTTGGAGAGCGAATAAATCTGTTTTGATGACCAGTGCTTTATTCGAAGAGTGGGTTAGAGGAATTGAAGCAGAAATGAGGAAAAAGAAGAGGTCTATTCTACTTACCTTGGATAACTGCCTTAGCCACCCAAAAGTGAATAATCTCCCAAATGTGAAGCTAAAATATTTGCCTCCAAACACAACTTCGATAACCCAATCTTTAGATCAAGGAATTATTCAGTCCTTCAAAGTGCACTACAGAGCTCAACTTCTGAAATGGGTGATCATGAAAGCACAAACTTGTGGTCCTTCTGAGTTGGCATCATCAACAGCTGCGTCAGTAAATGCTTTGAATGCTGTTCATTGAATTAATTCCGCTTGGAATAAAGTTACTCAAGCCACGATTAAGAACTGCTACAATAAAGCTGGATTTGTTACAGCTACAACATCGGTGCAAAAGGATGAGCTTTCTCTATCTCCCTTGCCAGTTTTTGATGGAGTTAATTTTGAAGATTATGTTACCATGGACGATGAGTTAGTAACATGTGTTGAACCAGACCCAGAGGCAATCTTCAGTGAGATACTCTCTGAGACTAAGCACAGAGAGGACTCTAAGACACGAGAAACGGACGCCGAAGAGGGTGATGATCCAAGTGACAATAAAACTGAAAACTACCCAACTCTGAAGGAAGATGATGTAAAGCGCATTATCTAGCAACTTAAAGATTTCGCTGAAGAAAAATGCCCAAGCATGCTTAATGGACTTGTAAAATGTGAAATTGCTTTTTGTAATTACCAAATGAACAAAAAGAGGACTCAAACAAAAATTGAATCATTTTTCAAAATTTGGTAAAATGTGCTGTACTTTCAGTAAAAATAAAAATGAGTAAGTGCTAATTTTTTTCTAAATTTTTCCTTAAAAAATACTAAAAAAACTTACTTTTTTCTAATATTGTACTATAGTAAATATTTAAAAAAAATTCCCTAAGTTGACCACCTCCGTATGTTGACCACTTAGTTACAGTCCCTTGGGTGGTCAACTTATGGAGGTTCTACTGTATATATAAAATGGTGGAACCACGGATATTATTGGCTCCATCATAAGTAATATATTGTATTTCTTAGTATCTTCTTCGCCAGTGACGTAGCCAGAATATTTTTTCAGGGGGGGTCCAAAGTTTTAATCTAAAGTAGTGAACTTTCAATCTTATTTAAAAAAATGTATAAAACACAAAGTTCATATAGGCATTTACATACATATATTGCAAAGAAATGTTTTTATTTTTTTTATGGTTGAAAACGATCTTTCAACACTGGAAGTAAAAACTAGTAATGCACACAAATTCTAATAAGTTTTTGAAAAATCTTGCACTGCCTTAATTGAAATTATTTCGGTGAGGATTAATAACTTTCTTCCCTATAAATAAGTCACTGTTCTCCATTTTTAGTTCTATTTCAAAATCAGATTAAATATGTCATCCGTTTGTCTCCAACCACAGAATTAGTTGAAATATAATTATGAAAATTAGTGAAGCTAAGCTCTTACATTTTACTTTTTTAAGTTTGGTTTGGTTTGAAGCACTGACGTCAAGTTTTGTGATATGAAGGCGAAGTTGACTGAAATATATTGCCTAAAAAATAATTCTGAACTGTTCTTACTTCTATGTCTGCACTGATATTTGAACCCTGATCCTGTACCGAAAAGAAGACTTATCCTTTTAGCCAATATTCGGTTTACCTTTAAAGAAATGTACAAAAGAGTAAATCTTTTTTCAACCCAAAGATACTACTGTGTCAAAGAGAATATCCTTAAAATAAATTAAACAATAATTATTATAAGGAAGTGGAAGGGCACTTTAAATCAGATTGATTGATAAAGTCACTTAGTCTCGTCGGAAGATATGGATTTCTTGAAATAACAGTTTTTTTAAAGAGTAGAAAATTAAATTAGACTTACATATCAAAACAGCCAAGTTTAAATCATGGAGGAAAACATAAAGTATCATAATAGATGGGACAAGTTTTTTAATAAGTGCTAATATGATCTGATATCTTCTTAATTTATAGTAGCAAACTATTGCCGCATGATAACAAAACCAGTAATAGCCTAATTTCACCAGTGTTTAAAGCGCTGCATAAATTAAATGGTTTATTCATTCATGTTCTATAAAAATCTTTCTAAGTTTACTGAGTGTTCACCTTCAAAAAATAATTCTAAAACTATCATATTAAAAAATTGATGATTATACTTGAATCGCCTTTAGGAAGAACAAATCTATATATATACATTTATCAATGGTATGATAAATATCATTTTGTAACTACGTAGCGATAATTAAATTTAGCCATTGTTTATCGCTAAATAGCAAGTACCTACGGCTGGAGTCGAATCCTCTCCTCTTCTTTCTATGATGAACTGAGTGAGCTATAGCAATAATGTAATTTTGTTTTCTATAAGTATATTTCAAACATAATTTTTTTCTTAAGCAAATGTACGTTTTGTTATAGCAAGTATCAATGAAATTTAAGAATTTGTGATATTTTATATCGAATACTAATAAAGGAAATTTTACTCTACGTTTAAAGTTCGAAATAAAATCGATTACTAAATTCGAATGTTCTGTTCTTTCGTAAATAAAACAGCAGACTACAGTGTCTGTAGTGTCTCATAAGAGTTTTACGATGTCGAAGGCTCCAAAAAAGAAATATATTAGGCTGTAAAAGGTAAATGAGAATTTTATTCCATATAAAACTATGTAACATGCATTCTTATTGTTTTACAATTTTAATTTTACGTCTAATATGTCTATTATATTCGTTTTCTTCACTCCATTGCCCTTTAATTAGATTGCGTATCATAGGATTTGCAATTAATTTGATCTCAAGTATTCGATATATAGTTCTTTAATTTCTGGTTATAGAAAAATATGATATTGTTTTTATATATTTTATAATTTATTTTTTCGTTCCTCAATAATTGAAGTTTTGTTTGTATCATGAATTTTATGCATTCTTCAAATTAATCATGCAGATTTCCTAAAAACTCTAAAAAGCTTGTTTAATCATGCCTTTAAAACTTGAAAAAAAATTATCTATATAAATGTTAGTCAGCTGATTTTTTAAAAAGATTTTTTATTGTCCACAGGAGCTGTCATTTAGTGTTTGCCCATTTAGATCCAGAGGATTTGAAGTATGAGTAAACAATCATCATTATTAAAGTGGACAAGTAGTAATAAGAATGTTGGAAAAGGAAGTGAGTCTGATGTGCTTTTAAAACTGATTACTGTGTTAAGAAATGATATGTATAAAGCAAGACTTATTTTGTTTAAAACAATTTAGCATTTTAGTTAATTTGATTGATTTACAAATGATAATTTCCTTGCTGACGTAGCTTTAAATATCCTGTTTATTAATCTATTTGTTTAAACCCTTAACATCCTTTAGCTATATACTGATAATATATTAAAGATTATAATGATTTTGTTAAGTTGATTAGTTGTTGAATTTAATAAATAGTTTTAAAAATTGTATACATTCTTCAAAGGTCTAAAAGAAAAATAATGTGAGTAACTTGTATATATGGTATTTTGGGCAAGAGCTATTATACTTTTTGTTTATGAAGAATATGTAAAACAGAGAGAGACTATTATGAAAATGTTTCTCTTTTCTTTTTTGATAAATTTCTAATGTTTATGTTAAGACAGAATAATTTGTTTTATATTAGAATCTTTAAATAATTGTGAAGCCAAAATTTATTTGTAATAAAATATAGAATTAAAATGTTTTGGTTATATATGAAATATGGAAACCCTGATAGCTATAAATTTCATTTTGAAAGGGTAACCACAGTCATGCATATTTTACTAAATATTACTTCATATAAATTTTTAAGTTTAGCCATTTTCCATCAATATTTCATTAATTGAATGTTTAAAATTCTTCAACTTAGTTTTTTAAGTTTCTGAAATAGTAATTTCCAAGTTAATGTTCGCAACAATTGCAAACCTTAATTGCTAACAATTGCACTTATTAAAGGACTGATATTAATATAGTAAATTTGATGGTACTTGTTCACAAATTTCAAATTTTATTTGTTCTATGCAATTATTTATTTTATAATACTGTAAAAAATATTTAGAATTTTATATTAATCATGATTATTCATGCTATATATTTTTCTGTCTGTCAATAAAAAATATAGTACTTTAACAATTTTACTAGTAATTACTGTACATTATACTACAATAATCCCTTCTAATATATTTTTTATTTTAAAATTTTACTACTATATTATCACCATTACAATGAAATTTGTTATCTATGAAGAAATGTAGTTTTTACTATGCATATCTTAATTGGTAGTTATTATTTTTGAACATAAATATTATTTAGTTGTATGAAGGAAGAAATATTTTTCTCAAACAGACTTGTACTTTGCAGATTAACATCCCTCTATGGTTTTCTTCTTTTTACTTACAGAATTTTTGTTTGTATTATTCTTCAAAGATAGGAAATAGTTTTTAAATCCTGTTTACTATTTCTCCTCACACTTGATTTTATTTTAGTTTAAAAGTGTTCCATAAAATGTATTTATATATGTATGCTTAATGAATACAGAAGCTTGCTGTCTTTAATATAGACAAAAATTACTTTTTTTATAATATACAGATATTAATATAAATACCATTTTTGTCTTTAAATTGCCTTCATTTATTTATTTAAAAAAAAAAAAAAAGAAAGATAATCAGCAAAGTAGTGTTTTAATAGGTGGAAATGACTACTATTCACATATACAAAGTATTCATTTATACAAATAATTAACTCTTTCTCCCTGGTCTTCATGAAAGTGATTTTCCACTGTATATATGTACACACAGTGATACCTTATAGGTTTAATTCATTTAGTGCCAGATTGATTTAACTTATGAGAAAGTAAAATTACTCATTTGTTAAATCAAATTTTTCCCATTGAAATGTATTAAAAAGTCATTAACCCATTCCAGAGATCCTTCCTTCCCCCTATCAAGATAAAGAAAAACCTATATTTTTTTGTTACTTTGTTTTTAAAGGCAAAAAAATGTATTTATAAATAATAAATATTGCATATTGAATTGTATAGTTTAAAAAAATCTTTGTTAAGTATTGTACTTTAACTCAGAGATGTATCAGAGATCCAAATAGAAATGAAGAAGAAAACCTGAAATTAATAGCTCAAAACCATATGAATTTTCTTTAAGTAGTTGAAGCAAAATTAATTTATGTCAAATTCTGATAAACCACTCTTATTTTTTTGTTTTGTGTTTCTTACATAAAAAATTGTCTTTTAAGAATAATAATGTATACAAGCATAATAAAACAAAATAAAGGATAATTTAAAGATTTAAATTGCTTTTATAAGGGGTAGTTAAGATACATTTTAAAAATTATTTTATATTTTTTCATTTCACCAAAGCATAATTTTCTCTATCAGTGGTTTTTGCATTTTTTACTGCTTAACCTTTCTTATATATCAGATTTTAGCTCATAACTTAAGGTTAAAAAACAAAGGGCATGACTCATAACTCAAGAAGTTCATAGGTTAGAACTCTCATAAGTCAAAGTACCACTATGTATATATATAGCTGTAGTAAAATGTTGATCATTATTTTTTAAGTTGACAAGAATAGAAAATAATTTTGCATGAAAACTATGGGTGGGGGAAATGGATGTAGAAATTTGGTAAATATATGACTACAAATAAATTATTTACAATGCTAATAGGAAGTAATATTTTATAAATAACATAGATTTAGAATGAGTCTTAACATTGTTTATATTATTTTTAATCAATACTTGCATTGTGCAATGCATCATCTATCAGCAAAGTCTGACTGTTCTGTTGCCTCTATTTCTACAAGTATACTTTTGCTGTCATTGTGATCATACATAAATGATTTTGACAATGAATTTTTTCAAAATTTTGTGTGCTTTTTGAAATATTTAATTGTGGTTCATATTTGTTTCTTCTCCTTTTTCTCATTTTTCATTTCACTAAAGCATAATTTTCTCTATCAGTGGTTTTTGCATTTTTTACTGCTTAACCTTTCTTATATATCAGATTTTAGCTCATAACTTCTATGCATATCACTTTTGCAGTTGGGACTGAAGCTTACTGAGGATAAATTAAATAGTGTTGTAAATACACACACACACATATACATATATATATATACACACATATGTATATTCATATATATATATATATATATATATATATATATATACATACATAGACAGTGATGATTTAATAGGTTTAATTCATTTTGTATCAGAGCTTGTAAGTAAAATTATTCATATGTCAAATCAATTAATCCCATTGAAACAAAGTTATCAATCCATTTTGTCCCCCCTTCACAAAGAAACAAAAGCCCTCAAATTTTTTGTTATGTTACAATCAATTGTAACCTAATCTTGAAGCTTTATATAAAAAAGTTTATGTCCATAAACTTATTCCAATCATCTTGGAACAACTAATAATCTTCATTAGATGCAATTCGGTTGTGTAAATTTGGAATTAGCAAAGTGGTTCTTTATTTCATCATCTCCATTGTCCTAAATTTCACAAAAGTGATACTTTCAGGAAAACAAAGTGATTTGCTAAACCTTTTTGATGATTAGTGTGATACAATAAATAATCTAAGAACAATGATGGTAGGTAATAAACTATAGTTCTATGGGCCTAATGTGAGACAAAATGAATTGAATGGCCAATACAGTAAAAGGAATAATGTGGGAATGATAGATCAAGCTTTCACTGTATATACATATATATGTGTGTTTGTGTGTAAAACATGGGAATTTTTTAATATCATATCCAATATGAAAGCTTGATAAAAATTAAATCGAAATGTAATGTTGAATCAGATGGGCTTTTGAGATAAAATAAAGCTTTTATTCTTCTTTTATGAACATTATACAGTCTGTATCAGTTATATGGTCAGCTCAGCTGTCCAGAAAAATCAGATCATATAAGTGGGGTGACCATATATGTGGAATAATACAACCATATTTAATTGTGGCAGGATTATATTCACCTATCAGAATATAGTACTTATAAACAAATAATTATACTTTTAAGAACATTTTAAAAATTAATTAAGAAGTAAAAACTACAGTAAAAATATGCAATATTTTATTGGGGGAAAATTTATTAGCTTACATTACAATTGAAGTACAGCACACTTACATACGTACATTCATGTTCAATGCATTTAAAAATAATCAGATATACAAGTTTGTTTTCCAGGGAGGAATAGAATTGAGAGAGGTGAGAAACTCCGACGATGAGTCCACACAAACAAGAAAGGGCAAAAGGAGGGAAATGTGTGAATTCAGGTCCTCTCCAATTTTGCTTTGACTTCTTAAAAGGAAAAACGTTGAAAGCATGAAACTGACCATATAACCAGTAATAAGAAAGAGAAAATGACTGTATAAGCAGAACGCTTTAACATATGTTTCCTATTAAGTTAGACGGGACTTTAGAAAACTGACCATTTAACCGGTACTGACTGTATGACTAAAACATTCAAAAGAGACACTGTCCCAATTTTTTTTTTAACAGGCAAACTGTAGCATGGCAATGACTGTATGACATTGTGTATAAGAAGATAGTAAGATTCTTATGGTGATCTTAATGTAGATATTCAAATGTGATAACTTTGGTTTTACAACCTTTACAGCAGTATACAGATGTGTCAGTTCCATAATCAAGTTAGTGACACATGCATGTGTTTATGCAGTACCTTTAGATTATAAATAAATTTAATCTCCCAGTTAGAGAAAGTCAAATGGTAGTCAATTGGGCCGGGATTGCTCTTTAGTATTGGAATTTGTGGTTTTAAATCCCATGGCTTACATGGATGTTCATAGCCATTCAGAATCAGCTTCAAGATAGGGCCTTGTCTTATTATCTCTCTTCTAGCAAACAGTTGACAAAATTATACAAACATTAATTTTGAATTTAATAGTAGAGCTCATGTTATTTTCTAAGATTTTAATTCTCCCCTTCTAAAACAGATTAATTCACGTAGACAGGCCTCCTATATAGCAAATCATAGAAAATAAACCAAAATTTCCTTGATATCAAAAATTTAAGTTTAGTTAAAACTAAACTTATTAAGTCAACCTTGTATTTTACATATATATACATATAATTTTTTCCAACCTTATTTAAAACTAAAAATCATTATACTTCCTAAGCTGCTTACATTAACCAGTATTTTATATGAAAATGTTAATATAATAATTTACTGCCATAATATAAATATCAAGTTCATTTGTTAAAATTTTTGTAAAATATTCATATGTTCCTTAGCATAAAATATTTTTTAACCTCTTATTAAAAATTCTACATTCTAAGATCAAAGAAATGCAGGTGAACAAATTCCCACATTCATGTCCAAACTCACTTCATCTAATTCAGAGGTATGAAAATAATCAAAACACAGATTATAATTTATGTTATACAATCAGGAAAGAAGGGGAAGTCCTCAGTGGAGTCCAGCATGACAATTCATTGGTGATCATGAAAGTGCTAAAATACATGTGAACAGGAAACTCATCTTTCCATGAGCAGACTCTCCCATCAAATTGTAGAAGTTTCTCCAACTCAATAATTTTTCAGTAACTTCACTAAGAAAAATAAAATATTTGCCATCTTCACTCCAAAACATTTCTACAGTTTTATAAATTTTTACCTAACTGTATTTGATTCACATTTAAAAATATAACACTTTTATGTACTTCATATTTAAACAAAATAAAATTTTAAATTAAATGTATAGTTGAACCATAATTAACAAAGTTTTTACTACAATAAAAATATCACTCACTTATATAAGAATATTATTTTTCCAAATTAGCCAATGTATCAGTCTAGTGCAGTCAGAAAAGAATCATTTTCAGAAATATAGTTTTCAAAACATTTATTCTTTTCTATCCTTTTTTTTTTAAATTTGAATTTAACATCTCAAAATAACTTTAATAGAATTACTTCAGATAATGAAAGGTTGCAAACATTTTAATTATACAATCTTACCTTTAACATAATTATATTTCATTAACATGACTTGAAAACACTTCAATTAACACTAAAACTACCAGATATTTTTTATAAGAGCAAAAATAACAAAAAATTGGGTCATTTGACCCCATTTGATAGTTTTAGTATTAATAGGTACATTTTTAAAATGGAAAACAATTTAAACCACTCATATTCTGCAAATATATGTCTCAAAAGTTTTTCAAAAAACAAATTTAACCAAATATTAATATCAACAAAAAAAGTAGTAAATAAAATCATCATTAGTACAATAAATCAAATCGCAGAAAAACCTTAATAAATTTAAGCATTGTCATATCTCTAATAAACTATATTAATTTCATAATGGAGGGGAAAGTCCAATTCATAGTTTTCCCTTTTTACTAAATCAAACAAATTTTGTCATCCAAAAACTTAGAAAATTAAATATATTGCCTTGAAAATTAGAATCACGGAAAAGCATATCTGGTACTACACATACAACATCACTTACATTTTTATTAAAAAATTTGATTTTGATATATTGTATTCAATCAAAAATATTATATGAAGATATATCATACAACATAATAAATTTTAAAAGAGCATTACTTATTTTGCATACCACAAAATTGAGAAAATTTTTACCAATTTGGAATATTTAATCACAAAAAACAGCAGATGAGCAAAGTCAGGTCATGGTTTAAAAATATGTTAAAAAAGTAGAAAGTCATCCTGATTTTAAATACTGATTTTAAAAAAGGATTTTCATAATTTCTCACTTGCATACATTTGTAAAATAACATAAAAGTTCTTTCTAATATGCAAAAAATTTGGGTTTTTAGAAATCCAGAAGGGTTTTACCTCATAAGAGAAATATCCTTGCAACTTTTGAAAAACTCTGGTTATAAATATCATATCCAATATGAAAGCTTTGACAGAAGTTAAATCCAGAGTGCAATAATAAATCAGATAGGCAGTTTTGATAAAATAAAGACTTTATTTTTTTTAAATATGTTAAAACATTCAAAAGAGAGCATTTGCACCATCTCTACTTTATGAGGCCTACTGCTATTTTATAACACATATAAAAGATCATAATATAGAATTTAAAGAAGTAATGACTTTGCTTTTATACTTCTACAGCAGCATGCATGTCAGTTTCACACATAAATCAGTAACTAATGCATCTGTCTGCCCTTTTTCCTTAGATTATGAAAAAATTTAATCTCTTAATTATAGAAAAATGAGCTTTGAATTTAATTATTAAGCTTCTGTTATTTTCTAGTATAACAGGCACACATATATATACATATATTTTTTGTGTCATTGCAAGTTTTTCTCAACTCTTAAGTGTGAGTACCATGGTCACCATCTTCTCGAGAATTAGGTGTTACAGGACATTCTTGTCAGCTGAGGTTTGCTTCGGCCACTGGCTTCTTTTCTTAAGTACATTTGGAGTTGTATTTTGTTGGATTTGAGTAATATAGACCTGTGCTCGCAGTGCCCTATGTTTAATGTAATTTCATTCATTCATTCATTCATATATATATATATATATATATATATACACGTACATACACACATACCAGTGCCGTGCGGTCCATATGTGCAGGGTGTGCACTGCACACCATAGCAAAATTATGAGACAATAATTTTCTGCACCTATGTCTACCTATCTTTATATGGTATATAATAAATATTATTTATAATATATTCAAATATGTTGATTTGCTTGCTTGTATTCTAGCAGTGCGTGCGGTACTAGGTGTTGCACCCCGTAGCGCATTCAAAAGCAAACAAACATAAGAAATTTTTATGTGTACACACTGCGCACTAATAGAAAATCACGCTTTATATGTATGGGCTACTGGAGAAGCACAGCATACTATAGCACTGAGGCAAGTGCAGCTATTTTTCCTGCACTTGGCATTCAGAATCATCCGAAGGTATGGTTTATTAAGCATTGTATTAGAGCGGGGACTTACGTGCTGAAGCGATTTTGGTTTTTTAACTGATTAACTGGCCATACGATTTTGCAGACGGTTAATGTTTAAATTTATATATTGTAAGATTTTGTTTTCATGAAAATATAAAAGAAGTATTTCATCAATATAAAGGGAAATGTTTTAGTGTGATAAAGTAATTTCGGTGATGTATTCTATTTATTGAAATAATTTGCTGAAAAACAATTTTGTTTTGTTAGACAAAGAGGAAACAAATTCTAACAGAACAGTTCAAATTTTACCATTGTGTTTTACAGACAGTTTATAAGTTTTATCTGTAACACCATATCCCTGGTTTTGTTTTTAATAATTGTCAAGAGGTTTTTCGCAGAATATATGATTTCCATATGTTAAAAACAATTAATAAATATAATTTAATCTGCTGACCGAACGAGAAACAGTTTGTTCTATTGCGCCAGCGTGCAGTGAAATCCTCTGCATGTGGACTGGACTTTCGGTTTGACGGCACCAATGAGCATTCTGATGAGGCACCACAGTGGCAGGCGCCACGTGGTGCTAACCACAGCGGCAGGCGCCGTGTGGTGCTACGTTAGTTTTTTGTGGAAATATAAGCTTTTTGTTATTATTAGTAATACGGATAGATGTATGGATTTTGTGTACAAATGAATAATAAACGTTAAAGAAGTGTTTAATGTACATTTTTATGGTTTTATTATTATTGTTGTTGTTGTTGTTGCTCTCTGCACACCCTGCATGAACACCCACAGCATGCCACTGACACATACATATATATGAGAAATTAAAAAAACTTTTTGTGTGGATTTTTATTTGAATTTTCTTTTGTTATTTGAAACTTTATTTCTTACAGATAACCGGAACTGGATTCATCCACCTGAAGCTTTACAGACAGGGCATGTTGTATATCTAGTAAAGGTAATCCTTAACTATTATATATGTAAACTTTTAAAATTTTATATAGAATAAATTTTAAATAAGTACTTATATTTATGATAGTTTTTGGGAAAGACAGAAGCCAATCAACCAAAAGGTATAGATGTTGTGAAAGAAAGTATCCAGAAATTAAAGGTATGAAGAATGTAGTTTTAAAATTCATTGAAATATGTCTTATTTGATTATCTTATTTTTTAATTTCTTTATGTTTAAAAAAATTATTTAATAATTATGTCTATTCAAAATTGCCTTGATTGGTTATTAGCCTTGGCCATTGAATATGAATTGAGTAATAAATTAGATTGGAAAGAAATTGTTCTTGATTTTGCTGGAAAAAAAAAACTTGTTTGAAAAATATTGTTTTAATTTAGGTTTAGACTTTGTATATATTTATCTTAGTCTTCTTTATTGCTTTATTTGTATTATCATTTATTAATTTTTTAAGTGAATTCATATTATCTCTGAAAAAAGAGAATACTAGTTTAATTTGTTGGTTTATTGTTGTAGGCTCATTAAAATGTAATTTATTTTCGGTACAGACAGTTACTGTAAATTTGTATCAGTCTTAATACAACTGTGTCATCTTTCTGGTTAACATAGTTCATTTATAACTCTATTTTGTTCTTTTTAAGGCTTTGGGGTTGGGGTTTTTTTCTTTGTCAACATTGGTAAAGATGTTAATGTTGGTCCTCACAGTCAGTAGACTACTAAGCTTTCTAGTATTTAGTTCAGAGTTAAAGCTTCTATTTAAGCAATATCTTTGTTAACTTTGAGTTAACCAAATATTTTAATGGATCAGATGATGGTAAAAAGGGTATGATACTGCCTTTTTGCTTTCAGATACTAGGGGTTTAAGTACTATTACTAACATAGTGTTCATACCCATTTGGAATCAGCTTTAATCAGTAGGTCTCAGTCTGACTAGCCCTCATATTGAAAAAAAAAATTAAAAAGTGTGTATTACAAAAGTGTATGCTCATAGTTATTTAGAATCAGATTAAAACAATAGGTATCAGTCTAGCTAGCATATAATGTAGTAAATGATTGTACCACTGAAAAACAAACAATTCAGCATATTAATGTTTTAGTTTCATAATTACATAGTCTGTATTTGCATGGTAGCTTAAAAAAATATATGAGTATAGTAAAATTTTATGTCATGCATTTTTATGTTATATAAATGTAAGAATATTTGTTTTGTACTTTGGTTTATTTTAGTTCAATAACCAACTGAGACTTTCTGAAGGAATTAAGATGCCAAAAGTGGAACTAACAGTTTCAGTAGATGGTGTTGCTATACAAGATCCAAAAACAAAAGTAATTTTCCCTGCTTATGGTTTTTTAATAATCATTAAAATGGTGAAAAGGGGCATAAACATAAGTTTTTGAAATAATGTTCAAAGTAAGATTTTTGTTAATTTGAAACATGTATTTTTTAAAATGGCATTATATACATAGAATATAAGAGTAAAACACTAGTATAAAATCTTTCCAGAAGAGAAATTTCTTTTTATTTTTACTTGTTATTGGGAATTTTTTTAGATACTTCTGGATTACTAGTTTCTAAGAAATTAAAAAATACAGCTTTTATACCTTTATCATAAAAATAGAAATTTTTATTGTATTGGAAAGGATTTATTTTATTCTATTTTTTATACTTTATGGCTACTAATTTAAACACTTTTCTAACTCTTTCAAAACATTATCAAAATTGAAATGTGAACATCATAAATATATTGTACCATATCTGTATATCCTGTACAATCATGTCACCTTATACAGAATATACAAAATAATTTTTTTAATCAATTTATATTATTACTGCATAGAAAATATAATTCCTATATTAAAGTGTAATAAAACTGATATATTTGGGTTTGCATAATTTAATAACTTTTACTTTCAGCATATATCTTATCAATACCCTCTGCATCAAATCTCTTATTGTGCTGATGATAAATCTGACAAAAAGTTGTTTTGTTTTATTGCTAAAGAACCCAATTCTGACAGACATAGTAGTTTTGTCTTTGCAAGTGATAAACTGGTATGTATTCAGTTTTCATTTAACTTTTATACCAATTAAGAATACATAATTATATAAATTACAATATGTGTTTAGGTATAAGTTTATGATTTTATTATATTTTGATCTATTATAGGCAGAAGAAATAACCTTGACAATTGGTCAGGCATTTGATTTAGCTTATCGCCGTTTCTTAGAATCATCTGGAAAAGAATTAGAAATGAAACGAAGGATAATGCTTTTACAGAAAAAAGTAATCACAGGACTGCTTCTTAGTTTCTTTTATTTCTGCATCATTTCTATGATAAACATATTTTTGGTTCATCTAAATTTAATTAATTTTTTAGGTTCAAGATTTGGAGACTGAAAATAAGAAGCTATATGAGCAACTTGTTACTTTACAAAAGAATAAAGATGTTAATGAATTGAAATCTAAGAAAAATGGAAATGCTGTATGCTTTCAGTTTTTACTTGCTTCTTAAAATATGTATTTATTATATATCTATAATATTTTGAGTCTTGGAAAGTATTTATATTTTGTATTATAAGTAATTGGGGATATGGTTAACTTATTACAGACCTGCCAACTCTCTGGATTTAACCTGACAATACTAGATTTTTTACCATTTTCTGGGATTCTGGAGAAAATGTACAAATTGCTGGATTTTTGAAGGGAAAAACATTAAACTTTCTATTTTCACCCTCTCTTAATTTGGCTTTCTTTTAAACAGTATTTTTATTAGTATAATATTCAAGGTCATTGAAGCCCAGTGGTGTTGGGTTAGTGATTCATGTTCTCAATCCATAGGTCTAAGGTTTGATCCTCTTGCTGGGCAAAGTTTTACTCAGTCATTTATCCCTTTGGTGGGTGGACAAATTGAGAACCAAGCATGTTTAGGAACTGAACACTGGGGTTATGAGTAAAATGGACCACCTAACCAGGACATGTGCTTCGACCCTAGGGCCTTTTGTTCTTAAAGCAGAGATTGGCACTGTAAACCAGGGCTCCCAAGTTGGGCTGTAATGCTGAAAAGTTTATATACATATATATACATATAAATTATGTTATGTTCAAGGTTGTTACAATGATCAATAAACATAAGTTTTTGCAGGATTTTGATCTTTTTTAGGGTTGACAGGTCTGTTATTAATTTTCTTTGGTTACTCATTTATATGATAAAGTAGCAATTTTTAACTAGTATTCTACAGAATACTAGGATTCTTCTAAAATATTTTAGGGATTGGTCTTGTTCTCCAATTTAATATAAAGAAATATTTCACTCTTGTTATTTAAAGTTTGAAAATAAAATTATCCATTTTAATATAAAGAAATATTTTACTCTTGTTATTTAAAGTTTGAAAATAAAATTAAAATCAACCAATGTTATGGGCAAGTTTTGGTTGAAGTATACTCAGTATTGTACAAGAGTTTGTGCTGTCATTTTGTACTTCATTATATTCAGGTATTCTAATCTTGAATAGTACTTTAAAGTTTTTTAAAATTAATTAAACTGACCTAATAGTCAGCATGTAGAACATTAGGGTGCTAGGTTTGAGCCTGACAGGTACACAGAACATATCCATGTACACTCAAAGAATATGTAGGATAAATCTTTAGGCTTGGATGTCCTCTCACTTGGAGATTGGCTAGTAGGAGAAAGATATAGAGTCAAAAGCAAAAATCCTTTTCTTCCTAAGGATAGTAGAAATGAGAGGATTCTCAAGTATAGCATAACAAATTCCTTATACTTGTTAGGGTGAGCAGCCTGTTGCAAGGTCAAATCAAACCTAAGATTTACATATCACCTTACTTTAAAGAAACTCTTTATTATAGTACAATTTTATTCTATTGTTTGAAAACTGTTAGCATGCCTGGTTTATTATGTATGCATTCGCCAATTAAAATTGCTGGCTTCTTAGCCACTTTGTCTTAGAACAGTATGATTACTTATTTGTTTGGAGTTGAATTTAAGATATGCTATGACAAAAATGAAATGTAGAGACAGAATAGACTCTGTACTAAATTTTTTTATTCTCCTAATTTTGTTCTTATAATTGTTTATAATTTATTTTATGAAGTATTTTTAATGATTTTTTTGCTTAGTTTAAAGAAATCAAAGTATTTAAACAATATTTCTTTAAATAATAAGATGTTATTATTAGGGGAAAGCAAGGAATCTAGCCATCAAAGCATGTAAAAGGTTCC
Source organism: Pardosa pseudoannulata (assembly GCA_032207245.1). Lineage (NCBI taxonomy): Eukaryota > Metazoa > Arthropoda > Arachnida > Araneae > Lycosidae > Pardosa > Pardosa pseudoannulata. The sequence goes on along the minus strand of CM063503.1, from coordinate 7,920,024 downwards.
ATATGCTTCAAAAAAATGTTTGTAGAGTTCTAAAATAAAAAAAAATTTAGGTTCTAATCTTAGAGAAACCGCTAATTATTACTAAAACAAAATTTGTTAAGTAATTTTCAAGCATAGCATTTAAAGTTATACAAAGAGATAAAGCCAATAAATTAATCTCTCTTTTTTATTTTAGTAAAATAATTTTTGATATAATTATGTTTTTTCTTCTTAGGTTCTGGTTCTTAAGAATAATACTCAAGTGAAAAATGATGTATGTCCCCCACCTATTCAGCCACCTCCATCATTTCACAGACATTCTGGGAGAAATAATCTCCAACAGGTTAAATTAATTTTTATTTTATTTTTTGTTTAATGATCTTTTTTTCATAGATCTTAATTATTCAAAGAATAATTTTTCTTTATGTTAAAAATTAACTTCAGCAATTAAAATGCTTTAAGCTATTAAACTTTAAAAAACCATCCACATATTCCAAAATCATTTGTTGTTCTACAATGATATTAAATATCTAAAATATTTTAATTTTAACCCCTTGTTATTGATATCTAAATCCAGTTCAGCCAGCTGAAACATACAATTGGTTGTAAACATACTGCATTTGTAATGTATAGACTTAGAAAAATTAATCCTTCAATTTTGTAAAGGCTGAACAACGTTCTTTTCTTCTTTTTCTTCTTCCCCTTTTTTTTTTTTTTTTTTTTTTTTTTGTGTGTGTGTGTGTGTGTAGTGATATTTGCTTCCATGCATATTCATGCAATGTGAGAGTAATATTGACTATAAATTGTTTTCTAGTATTATCTAAGCAAGTAACTGCTGCATAAGTAGGTTACAGGAAAATGCACAGTTTTATGGCTTTTATGAATATCTCATCTGTTCAGGTAATTATGTTGGGAGATAAAACTACAACTAGGTAAAAGATATTGCTCAGTTAGCAACAGCTAATGTATTTCTTGACAGTTGGCTCATATACTTGTGCAGCAGTCTTATAATGATATATATGGCATTATCTGAGCAATTAGAAAGTATTTGTTATATGATATGATTTGAAGGAATAAATTAATAAAAATTATATTTCTTTTTAATCAAGAAAATTTACTGTCATAAAATGAATTATAAGAAAATTTTGAGTAAAATAGAGCTAACCTATGAATTTCTGACCCATATATATATATATATATATATATATATATATATATATATATATATATATATATAAATATTTAATGTAATAATTTTATTAAAAATTTTATTTGAAAAAGTAACCATTTTCATATATTTTTATTGCTAATGTACATATTAAAGTAGGAGGGTTTTTCCATTTTTAATTCTATCTTATTATTTGAGGTATTATATATATATATATATATATATATATATATATGTGTGTGTGTGTGTGTGTGTGTATATATATATATTAGGCCTAACATTGTCTTTTTAAATATAAAGCATATTACAACCTACTGTAAAACAAAAGCTGCCTCATTAAGTGAAAAAATATCAAGTATAACTGTCATGTAACTGAGAATATGCTCTCTATCCTTAAAGGGAGTTTAGAAAGCACATTTAGGTATTTAGGTGAACTAGAATATTTGACTCAGAAATAATTATTTCAAGTAAGAATTCTAATATAACTAAATTTGTTAGTTATAGTAAGTGAAATCTGGGCACTTGTTATCAGTGAAAAGAAGCGATGTTTCTATCAGTCATTTTTCTATGAAAGAAACATATTTTCTTTTTGGGTACCTTTTTTGTCTTTATGGAACAGGATTTTTTAACTTAGATATATCATTTCTTAGTTTCATTAACTGACAAAAATATAACAATGGCTCCAGTGAAGAATTTATTGCTTTTCATATTTCATAATTTTGATAGGCTGTTTGCTTGCATTTTTATAGTGAAGTAAATGGCATAATTTATAATAATTGTATTTGTTGTAGTCCATTGATTATATTAGAGTTGTGTTTACTTAGGACTATTTTGCAAGCATTCTAGCGAAATTTTAAAAATGCTCTTAAAATATTTTTCATATTTGTTCATATATGTTTCATATACTACAAAAAAACAATGGCTATATCTAGCTATGAAATTTGCTTATAATCCTTATAAATTGGCTTGCATTTAAAGTAATAAATATAGAAACTTATATGGGATATAATATCATTCATAAAAATGTTAATATATTTGAAGAAAAATTGGAAATCTCAGTAAGGATCAATTGATTAGGGTAAGCTCAGAGATTTTAACTTGGAATTATGCATACATTATTTAAGGAGTAAAAAAACTAGTTATAATGTATCCAAGATTAATTTTTTTATATTTCTTGTGAACTTAAGTATTTATTTTAAAACTAGATCCATGTTAGAAAATTTTATGATGCTTTAGTGAACATCTTCAAAAAAATTATTATTAATACATTTCATATGAAATATTTGCTTGATTGTATTATACTTTTTACTATGTTAATTATATTTCTTAAATTTACAATGTATAAAATATAAATTTCAGGATCTATTAGGAGAGTTTGTTGAAGAACCTAAAACCAAAGAAAAATATAATGAATTTCTCGAAGATATCAAAGAACTTGAAAATACATATAACGGCAATTCAGCCTATAACGCACCTCTAAATAACAGTAAGTTTGAATGACTTTATGAACAGTGAATTGCTTCTGATTATTTAAAATTTTATTGGTTTACTATTTATGATACCTTAGTTTTTTTGTAAATTTGCATACAGTAATATAAATATTTGTAATGTATTCTAGGAACTTTTGATTACAATAAATATGATGCATTATCTCAGTCCAATACAGAAAATGATCCCTTTGGTATGGGTAACTTTGGATCTGCTCATATTCAGGAGCAGGATTTTAAAACTGCAATTGGTGAAGTTGACAGAAGACTTCTGGAAATGAGGGTAATTTCTGTTTTCTGTTTATTATACATCAATTTACTCTTTTTAGAGTAATTTTTAAAATCTTTCTAAAGCCATGAGAAATATACTTTAGTCACTATATTTAAATCTCTATTGCAAGCCATGTTATCACCTTTCCTTAGATCTCCAATTAAAAAAAAAAAAAAAAAAAAAAACTTCAGAAATAACAAATAAAATTAATAAATATCTTGACTTCATAACAGGGTTTTAACAATTAAATTTTGCTGTGGGTGAAAAAAGGCAGCATTAAGAAGCCATTTTTTTCTAACTTAATCTTTCATTCATTTTATTCATCTTTATTCACTTAATATAAATTCTTTTTAGATTATGTTGTTTGCAAAATATGCTTTATAAATATTTGATAATACAACATCCTATTATTTAATAGTACCCATTTGGTGGTGGTAAGCATACTTCTCACTAAAAAAGGAGTTAAAATCAAATTAACTCCATCTATTAATCCGAAAAAAAAATTTCTTAGATCAATCTCTATTAAAAAAATATTTTATTGTACTATTGCTGGAAAAATATGACTATTGAATTATAGTTAATTACTTTTCATGTTTAACAAACATTAAAAATGTTTCTTGTCTAATGAGAAAAAAATATATATCTATAGTTAAAAATTAAATCTAAATCGTCAGAAAGTTTTTAATAACAAAAGAAATTTTATTTAATAATTTAATATATATATATATATATATATATATATATATATGACATGTCATAGTGCAGAGTTAAGGTGAATGGAAAACAGTCTTCTTGATAATAATAAGTTTATTAAACCATCGTTAAAGTAAAACTTGCACCATTTTCACTTTTTTGTTGAAGACACGTGTAGAGTGTTGTTGACAGCTCCATGTCCACTCTCTCATTGAAACTTATCTGTTTGCAAACTCATCAAATAGGTCAAAAATACTTCCGCCTGACCAGATTATCCTAAAAGCTTATGCGAGCATGGGTCTTTTTAATTTATTTTATTATTATAAAAGAGTTCCCTTTATAAAATCATTTATAGCTCACGTAATTTCCAACTACCTTTTTTTTAGACATGACATATATATACATATATATATATATATATATATATATATATATATATATATATATATATATATATATGGCATAATTTCCTTTAATTATTCAAGTTAAATGTTAAGAATCAGAAGCTCAGGGGTAAAAGTAGAGTTTTTTTAAAATTGGGTTAAGTACAGAAATGTAAACCATATATATAAATTTATTTAATAACAATCCAAGCATACAATAAACCATAGGAGGAAGTCTTGAATGAGAAAGAAAGAATGCACATTGCTTCAATTGAGGCTGCACTATTGTTGATTAGCAATAAATGTAATTGATTGAAACATTGTTTTTTATTATGTGAGACAGTCTGAAATAAATAAATGCAGTCGTATTATTATCAGATTACCTTGATAGCATGGTTAAATCTTTGACAAAACATATATATACTTGGTTTTTTCCTCCAGAATGCTTATATGTGAAATTTGATTCTTAATGTTCCAAAAACAATTATAAGCCTTGAAGAATAACAGGAATTTCATCAATACCTTATTTTTTACTTTGAATTTGCATACTTCATTCTCTAAGATCTGACTAGAGGAATTAGAATGAAAAAAAAAATAGTAAGCTTTCTACCACTTTTAATCCCATAGTTTTTTTTAAATCTTCTTTTGTATTTTACATGAAGTGTACATTACTCAAAATATGTACTTGTATACTTTCATTCTATTATGGGTTAACTTATATACAAATGCATGATACATTTAAGCAATGTATAATTGTATTGTACAGGGTACAAAATACTATGGACCCAGTCTTGGTTCTGATTATGTGTTGATGTAATTCATGAATTATGAAATTAAGATTCTATAATATTTGTACAGTATCAATTAATTAAACTTTTTGTGTTTTATGCTGTTAGATTAACATATTTCATTTTTTTTTTTTACTTTAGGATGGTTTCAAGCGAGGTATTTCATTTGGAAATGATGATTTTTCTTCTGAATATTTTGAAATAGCTTCCAAATGAAACACTATTTTCTAGTCAAACTCACGTTTGTGTAATGACTTGTGATACATTTAAAATGTGACCTTTAATGACCAAAACATTTCCACGATAGATTTCAGTATATATTCATTCACAAATAATATCATGCATGTATATTATTCTCCCTATTTAATGTAAGGTGAATGAGAATTGATTCTTGCAGAGAGTATAATTTTAAATATTTACCTGATTTTAAAATAATGATCAGATAAAATTTAGCCAAAGTTTCATTCAAAGTAATGTCTGAAATAATTTCATAATTTTATTCATAGAAAAGGGTTTGTTGGTATAGTATTTAGTGAGTCCGTATAATGACATTGTGTAGGAATTTTAAATTTTGATTTTTTTTATAAGATTATATTAATTTTAATGGCTAAATTATGTTATCACACTAAATACTCACTTTTCTAAAATAAAAATAATAGTTAATAAAACTTTTTATTGTTTTAATGTGTAATATAGTGTTGTATAGCTTTAAAAGTGAAGTGATATAAGAAAACTATTTAAAATACTACAATTTTTGACAAAGGTTTTAATAAAATAGTTTGTCTATTGTTTTTATCAATATAAACTATTTACTTTTGTAGTAAAATTTAAAAGCAAGAATATCATATAGCTTCAATTATCTAATACCATATATATTTTCTTCCATTAATGCTTTATTTGCAACGCTTGTCCACTCTTACTGTAGAATTTGGTTTATTTGTAGATGACCTATAGTTCATATTATGAGCTGTATTTAAACATGCTTTTAGTAGTATTGGAATTGCTTCCAGATTTTTCTTTTAAATTGACCTTTTTTAAAGGCATCATAACTATAATTTTAATTTGGAGAATTATATCATCTGATTAAAGTAATTATTTGTGAGAATGCTATGTTTAGAATTTTGACATTTTCTCAATTTATGTATTTTACATTGTTTCAACTGTTAGTTCATTAGCAGTAATATCCATTAATCATTTTTATACTTTGCACATAGTTTACACACATTCAATGAACTTTTATAGTTACACATACTCTGATAACCCTTAAATTTTAAGATTGTTTCTCAAAATTCATAAGTAGATAATCAATAGTTTTCTTAGTATTTTTTCTTTTATTCTGTACATTTTTAACTGTACAATATTAAATTTAACTATTCAATTATCTAGAAGTAATAATATTGCTTCTTTTTAGTGACTGTGGTTAATAGGAGAAGTATTTTATTAACTTAATTTTGTATTTTATTCTGAATATTTTACATATTTTTACAATGATATTAAGATAAAGTTGAGAGAATGTGATCATGATCTAAAGATATTTAAAAAAAAAAATAAAATTGTTATTGATAATGTTCTTGTCATATTAACACTAGAATTACGGTGGTCTTTGTATACCTAGAATTACGGCGGGTGTCATTTTGACCCCTTGATAAGATATCTGCATATTTCTCTATATGATATAATATATTTGTGAAAAATAAATTAAAATAGCACAAATTATGAAACTACAGTTTGTTTTTAAAAATATACAGACTTTGCAGGTATGTAGGATCAATTAAACAATTTACTATGTTCTCTCCTAAACGTTGATCACTTGGTCTTATTTCATCTTTTCCTAAATATGGAAATCTGTTTAATAAGTATTTTGTCCTAACATCTACTTCTAGCAAAAATTTTATTCAAAATTTATCGAGCTTGTTAGGCATATACTGCAAAAAACGGCATCTTGTTTTTGTAAGGAATAACTGTTCATCAAACATAATATTTTCATTTGGTTTGAAGCAAAGCTTACAGTTTTCTATAAAAATATTCCATACCTCGGATATTAGTATAAATTTATCACACTGCAAACGTGAAGACCTTGTTAGTTTATTTTCAAAATGAAGAAATTTCATAATTTCCGGAAACCTATCTCTTTCATGAAAACTTTGGTCCCTAAGTCTTGAACCACAAACTAAGAATTGGTAAGCTCTTGGCGGCTAATGCCCCCGTATGTACAAAAAAGCTATGAATTTTTCCAATTCTGCTAATAAAATAGTGAAAGAGTCATTATGAAGTTTACACTTGTCTTCAACATCAGTATATAGCCTGCCATATTTTTTGGTATAATCATTTGTTAGGGCTAAAATAAAAATATGATTTTCTTAAAATCTTTACTATTTTGTAAATCACAATGATTTAGGAAAAGTCAAGAAAGGATTAATATATTTGAAAAAAAATAGAAGAGCTGTCAGAGATAAAAGTTCGCTAGATGTCAAAATGACCCCTTCCGTAATTCTAGTGTTAAAGGAGTCTGTCAAGGAAAATATATTTTCAATAGTATTAATTTCTGTTTTAGTCTAACTTTAATATTGTTATATTTATAACTGATAGTGCATATAATTTACCTTACAAGCTTATAAGTTAAAGAACTCTATATCCTCTAATGGTATAATGTCAAAGGTTATAAATATCACTGACTTTGAATGCCTATCATTAAGGACAGCATTTTAAGAATTGAGGTTCTTTGTGAAAATATTCTGAACTATTATTGTATTCAAATTCAAAGTTATGAAGATATGTCTATCTGTTTATGTTAAACTAATTAATTAGACTAAGGATTATAAAATATTTTATTTCTTAGTCTGTTGCTTGTATGTGTATAAACTTATAAGTTGTATAAGGAGAGTATAATTTTAAGTTGCCCATTTTGTTCACTTCAACCAGAAATATCCAAAAGATAATATTTGAAAAAATTACCAGAAATTATTTTACCTTTTAATTTCATATTAGCATAATCTGTATGATTTCTGATACTGAATCATAAATCTTATAACAGTTAAAGGGATCATTTATATTAGTCTAAATGTTAGCATTTTCAATACTGAAAATTCTTCAAAATTTTTAGGTTTGTAAAATTTTATTGTTGAGAAGTTTAACTTAAAATTTGAATGTTTATTTTTGTGCAGTACAAATTGTAGTATAATACTGTTATTGTGGAATAAATAAAATGATTTTTTAAGATGCTACTAGAATAAAAATCTTCTAAATTTTCTAGTTTTATCAATAACCATCAATGCAATTAGAAGCTGATACTTGTATTACAGAAATTTTTAACAATTTGTTGTAATATAATCTACTAAAAATTTGTTAGCATGTAAAATTGTAAATACAGACAAAATTTCTATAGTAAATTCACTGTAAAAATTCACATTAGTTCATATGTATAGAAAACTTATTCAGTTATGTGTATAATTAATGTAGAATGTAAATTTGTATGATCTTACAGTGCATACAGTGCTTTTTCATATTTGCATGTTTTCTTTTGACATTCCTTGTTTTCCATTTTCAATACATATCTATGGTGATATTCTGAGAACTGTATTTAATGAAACATTACATGTGAAGACTTCAGTTACATATGTGAAGAATTTCAGTTACAAAATATTCTCTTTAATGTTTATTAAAAAGTATTTGTATGCTGCATAATTGCTTCCAAAAAGGCATATTATGACAACTAATTATTGTAATTAATTATTGCTGTAAAATGAATGTTAGTGTTATGAAAAATTTCATAATTTATATATGTTTTTCATGGTAATTTAGGAAATATTTGTAGATTATATGTATAAAGTATTCATATTTGTTAAATAATTTATCTAAAACTAAAATATTAAAATAAAAAATATAATGTTGACTTTTTATTTAGAAATATTTAAGTGCTTCAAATATTACAGTTCATAGTAATATATTTTATGTTATTTTGTGTTTGAAAGGTTGTATTTGAAATTACTTCATAGATAAGTAATATTTCTTCATCTTGTGTGCTATTAGTTTTCTTAATTGCAAAACATAGTTAGTATATGAACTGTACTCTCATATTTTATACAGAGAATATTATGTAAGTTGTTATGAACAATTTTAAACCTGAGACTTTGACTGTTGTAGCTTAAAAAATTAGGTAAAACTTCTGAAAGTAAGTTTTAGTCACAAATAAAATTTTTTTTTTAAATAATGTAATTGATTTGCTAATTTGAGGAAACCTTTAGACTATTGTAAAAACATTTAAATTATAATTTATTCATTTTCTCAAATTTATTTATAGGGTAGTGTTATTTGATATTAGTATAATAATGTTTTTTTATTTATTAATTTTTTATATTTTTTTATTTATTTTTTTTAAGTATAAGCTTAAAGGTCGTATAACATAATATATATATATATATAATGTTTTCATATATATGTAATTTTTCTATTGATAGAGTCTTTCTTTTGGTAGATTGTGTCTGTTACAATTAATATGAAATTAAAAAATAAGTTTATTTTTTCCTCACAGTTTAAAAAAATTGTTATCTGATATGTATATGCATAGTTTCATACAATGGTAGATCTTATAGGGATATCTAAGTTAATAGCACTTTACTGTAAATATATAGTATTAATTTCTGCAATAAAAATTATCATTGTATAATTTTTTAATTGCAGATTTTTAATGTTTTCTTATACAATTATCTGTTGTTAAATAGAGTTGATTTTTGTAAGCATTTATTCATTCTGTTAAAAATATTGTTTAGGAATAAATGGTTGATTGACTTTCATAGTTTATCATTGAAATTTATTATATAATTGGGCATTAACTATTATGAATCTATTTACTTTGCTTTATATGCAAATTTTATTATTTGTTAGAATATTTTTATATTAAAAATATTCAGATTAAAAGTATATGTACGTATTATGTAGTATTTATATTATGTTTTTCAGCACTTTTGGTGCATTTGGAATGAATGTTTATGTTGTTAAAAATACAAATTAGCAATAGAATTGCATTGACATTTGTCTCTTATATATTTTGTAAGTTCTATTTTAATGTCATATATCATTTATTTTTCTGCTCTTAGAAAATATAGAATCTCATATTTATGTTATCTTAAGCATTTTAATTGTAGTTCAAAAGTATTCATGTACACTAATTAGAATATATTTGTTATCTCGTGATATTTTTAAGTATTTGCTTTCATTTTTTTTAGGTTCATTTGTGATTTTTCTAGTCACTACTAGATTGCACTTTAATAATCACACTTAGATTATCTTAATAATTGGATTCATCATATCAATCATATGTCATTTAATTTAGACCTTAATTTTTTTCTTAATCTTTTGAAGTTGTACACTTTTCTAATAGATGTAGGTGAACTAGTCATTAAATCAGATTTTAAAATTCACCCATGTTTAAGACATTTCCAATCATCTGTATCACAAATTATCTTTAATTTTCTATAAAGTTCATTGCTTCATGCTTAGAATTTTAGTTATATATTCAAATTCATCAGATGATCTCACTTTTCAGTATTTGTAACTATATTATATCTCTTTTGAAGTAATATGAATTTAAAAAAATTAATCTCCATATTTTCTCACTTTGTCTCACTGTGAATTAAATTTTTTACTTTCTTTTAATCGTTATAAGTAAAAGTATATAAAGCTTTCATATTGATTTCATTACTTCTAGTTTAATGAGTTATTAATCTTTTTAATATTTATTTCAAATTTTCTTTCAGTTAGTTTTGAACAGTTAAAATAATCCAAAAATAGCCTTGTATAAACTTTATTTTTGTTATTAACGTAATTTTAATAGTTTAAATACTGTTTAAACTTGTTTTTGCAAATTTAGAATCATTTATAAAATTCTGTTATAAAAGAAAAATATCTTCTAAAGCTCATTTCTTAGTACCTTCAAGGTAACAAGTTCATCTGTAAACTAAATTATTTAGGTTTAATGAATAATTTGGTTTATTGTATATTAATTTGATTTTCATTCCATTTTCTTGTTTTGTATAGCTTACCATCTTTAAGCATTTAATTTTCATCTACTTTTGTAATTAATAGTGTATTAGTGCTCATTTATATTTTTCTTTGTTTGCATGACCAAATGATTCCTGTTAATGATGTTAATCAATGTTAAAATGATTTCTATGTAGTGTTAATAGTTGCATGAAATAAATATGTTCTCCAATCTTACGTTGGAAATACATTCTTTGTGAATATAAAGTCAACAATATTGCATATTATTTCTCATATATTTGCATAGATTATGATTGCCTCCAAAATTCTGTTTGTCAGGAAAAGAGATGGAGCCTCTCAAGAATTTACTGAGATAATGTATATTTGGTGTTGGTCCAGAATCATTTCAGGATATTGTTTCCAAGAGCTAGAATGAAAGTTAGTTTAATTCTTGCAATTTATTTATTTAGAAAACTAGCCATATAAAATCTTATTATTAATGAATCTAAAACAATCCAGTTCAGATATTTTATTCAGATTTTAATTTACAAATGTTGGTGTGAATTTTAAGTATTTTTAATACACTATGGAAATTTCTCTCTTCATATTTTTATTACTGTGACACTTATGCACAAAAGCAGTTTTTACTTTCAGGGTTTTTGTTCAGCATCTAATTATTCAGAATCAAGCTGATAACTGTATTTCAGATATAAACTTTAAAGTTAAATGCTTTTTACTAATCTCTTAAAACAACTTACCTTTCTTTTCTTATTTACCATAACATAATTATATCCAACATAATTATATCCAAGGCCAGGAATAGTGTATGTTCAATGTATTCATGTTTGCAGGTGGCCAAAATTTCTAGGTTGATCAATGGAATAAAAAGCATTAAAATGTGGTAACATTTTTTTAAAAAAAGTTCTGTTCTTCTTTAGATATAGGCCTTTCTTTTCAAATTAATTTTAAATTTATATCTAAATTATTTAGGATGTTAAAGGAGTTTGGAAATGATAAAAACTTTGCAAACATCATTCAACCAAGAAAGATTTAATGCTCTCAGATTGTTTGTAAACAAAAGTTGAACTAATATAAGTTTAGGATTATCAGAATTGACTTATGAACTGACAATTAAGAAATCAAGTAAAGTGTAATTGTAACTTTGTGTGCTAATTATAGTCAATGCTGATAGCATATAAATATTTATCTTTATAAAATAAAATTAGGTAAAAGATATAATGTTGAATTTTTTCAATCACAAAGCAGCTAATATATAGTTATTAGACCTATTGTATCTAAGTGGACAGCTGGTACAAGTATGAATGAATTAAGTCAGATGGAATTGAAAACAACAGTAAATCTAGGGGACTCCTCAGAAATTTATGAATATTATTAATCTAGTATACGTGGTATTATAATCAAAAATTATTTTATACTTTTATGGAAAAACGTAAAATGGGAATTTTAATGGTATTTTGTACAAAATTATCCCCTAAGATACCTTCGTTAAGCTGCACAATTTTTAAACAGGGGCATATATAACAATACTTCAGTTTAATAAAGGTTCTCAATGATTATTCGATATTTTTCATACTACTGGAGCATACACTTTCAATGCAATTTTAGAATTTGACTAGGAGCGAATACGTAAATCTAAGCTTAATTCACTATCTACAGTAAAAGTTGCTAGGGGATATAAATTAAATTGACTAGCGGTGTATAAAGAAGGGGAAGTATGTACTGGAGGAAGCAGCGTTGCTCAGCAAAACTTTTACATTTATATATTTTAAACTAATTAAACTATTCTTGCTATAAGTGTGGGGACGTTGTATTGAACCCAAAAATTATCTGTCAATGAATGTTAGTACAGATAGTTGTTTAGATCGAGCACTTTTTTGCATTGTTTTGGAATCAATAAATTTTGTATGGTAGACAGCCCGTCTGTCTTGGTATACTAATTATAGCTCAAATTTCATGGTACGATTCTCTATTTTTATGAGGTTTAAAGATTATTTTTCTTTCAGAAATAGTTGTCTCTACCTTTATGACCCTTTAATATCTTCTTTTTTTTCTTATTGGATTTAAAATTCCATTAAAACATCTTATATAATCCATGGGATCATAGCAGGATCAGCTGTCATAGAAAATCTAAGCAACCAACTCATAAAACACTATTAAAAATTTGAATTCCTTTTGGTGTATCCTTTTAGATCTCCAAAATCACCGCGACTTGTTGATTCCCTTTTTGCTAAAAATTTTTTTTACTATTTTTTCATTTTCTTTTAAGTCAATCGCATTCAAGGGAGAAAAATATTTAATCTAGCTATGCATGAATTTTGAAAATTGCAATGATTAGTATTCCCATGAAAAAAAAATATTGTATTGAGAAACAATTCCTGTACGAATGCTTCCTGTACTCACTGTATACATAACCCCTAGTAAGTCATAAACTGTGATAAAACGATTGTATTTAAAGATGAGAGACACTGTCAAATTATGCTTTACTAAGTTTAATGCTATACAGAAAAATAAAGAATTTATTTTACTTTTCACACAAATGTTAATTTTTAGTAACATATAAAAAAAGGCCACTGACTTAAATTTAAAAATAAAAACCAGCTTAGTTATTTTAGTTACAAGAAGGCTTTGATGTCCCTCCATTTTTGCACCATTAGACAGTATAATTCTACTTAGAGAGCCTTAACGGGTCTCGTAAGTTTCATATAGTATTTCATATTGCCCAGAGAACGTACAGGATAAATTTGTGTATCTGGATATCATCTCTGTGGGAAATCGGCAGGTGGAAGAAAGGTAAGTAAGTTAAGAGCAAAAATCCCCTTTCTTGAGAATGGTGAAAATTAAGGGGAATATCTCGAATGGCATCACAAACGTAGTCCTTACTCCTGTCATTGAATTTTAACACTAGACGTGCCAGAGCCAGTGATATTGACCGTTTTCTCTATTTCAGGTTGGATACCTGAAAACTATTTTTAGTTTTACCTAGAAGAGCCACGAACGGTCAGAATCACCTCTAGTACATTTAACCAGATTCCACGTGTTTTCTCGGTCAAAAAGAAGATGTTTTCTCGGAGTATTACCCTCTACACATTAAATCATTAAAAAGTATTTTAAAAAATGATAAAAAGCTGCCAGAAACAAAAGAGTTTTACAACAAAACTAAATGCGGAGTGGATAACGTTGATCAAATGGCTCGCAAATATTCTGTTCTCATAGATGGCCAGTGCAACTGTTTTATAATATGTTGGATTTGGCAGGAATTAAAAGTCTATGGAATCTATAAGGAATTGGGGACAAAAGCATCACAATACATAGATTCTTAACTGAATTAACGGAAGAATTATAAGAGTTTCTTATAAAAAAAATCTCAAAATTCCCAAAACTAGAGTTGGACATTTCTGAATCCAGTAATAGATTATCAAAGAAAAGACACCAATCCCAGATTGGGCATTGTAAAAGAAACAAATCATGTCATGTATGCAAAAAATGTTTGAATTATGTAGGTGGAAAATGCATATCTAGAATTGAAAAATATGTTTTCTGTAAAAAATGCGAATAGGAATGAAATATGTTTAAAATAAGGTAAGTTGACACTTGTAGAAATTTTTTTTATAAAAACAAGTTTCGATTTTTATATAAATTATCAAAATGTGTAGTTAAAATTAATAAAAACATTAGAAAATAGTGTAAAACACATTTAAAAAATTCATTTAATCCATTCAGCGGTCAGTTTGACCGCTGTTAGCTATTCTAGGTTGGAAAAAAGCTTGATACCTCTAGAGTTAAAATTTAAAAAAAAAATTAATATTCACTATATCACTATAGAAGCATGATTAAAAAAAGTTATTTTTTCTTTTAAGTTTTTACATAATTCAACAAATAAAGGGCTAGGCAGTCACACCTTAATTTTTAACACCTTAAATAAAAAAAGAAATAGGGAAGAATTCTCACTTGTCCACAATAGTTCCGAAGACTCATTTTTGAATGGCATTCATTGCGTTACAACGATCGTGCTGCCGACGTGAAAAGGTTAAAAGTTAAATCGATGCCATCACACTTTAAAGTTAAGGTATTTTAAAGTAAACTTGAAACTGGAAGGGAATCAGGCGATACTAGGATAACACAAAGTGGGTCCTCGTAATTAAGAAGCAGGACAATAAAATAAGTTGTCTGAATATAAGTTGCTTGTTATTTAAAAATAGCATTTAAAAAAAAAAAGTTTTTGAGTAATCATAGATATTTATTTCCATATATACTAGTTTATCTATTAATGCTTACTGTAAGCTAAAATAAAATTCTGATTATTGCAGATCGAAGAATACGTATTTTTGTATAAAAGTACTTAGAATATGTGTTGATTTCTTAATGTTTATTTTCAAGTTTTGACCTTGAAGTAATGTATATTTCTGGATGACTAGGTTTTAGTGTTGCCATCTGGTGGTTAAACTAAAAATTATTGGTACAATATTCTACACATCCGTCCGTTGCTGCCACCTAACGAAAAAAGATGTCTCTATTTACTACTTAAAATCTTTTCCTAAACATTATGGGATAAGTACAGGATTATTTTAAGAAATAATTTTGAATTGTCTTCTTCATTTTGGCTAAAATACATTAACAAAGTAATAGTAAGGAACATGCTCTTGCAAATTTTACGGAACAAACTGTGTTTAAAGATTATCTACGTCTCTGCATTTTAAGCCGCATCCTTTCTAACTAACCTATTACTGTCCGAGTCATTTCTGCCGAATATATGTTGAGGAACATACTAAATTTATGTTACTATGGATTGCGCAGAGCAAAAGAGAGGAAATTTAAACAACTCTGAATATTACAGTCTGTCCTCGTAAATAATTGGCTGTCATTATAAACATCATGGGATATATATATGTATGTATATATATATATATATATATATATATATATATATATATATATATATATATATATGTGTGTGTGTGTGTATATATATAGTTTCGTGATGACATATGTAAACATATTACTGTAAAGTGAAGCTTTATAAAAAAATAAAGATATTTGTCGCGATTCCAGTTAATGTTTCTGCCATAAAATGAACTTTATGGGTGAGGATCGAAAAATCATAAAATGTGGATCTTAATGGCAAAATCATAAATAATAGCACATTGTCGAAAATCTGTCTTACTATTTTTTACTTGTCCCTGAAAAGGGACATTAACATCAATGGGTTATAGTGTGTAGAATTTTTATGTTATCTTGGAATGAGGTTTTATTTTCAGTGAAGGTAGATCAAATATTTGAAAATCTGTTACTATTTATAATTTTGTCATTTGGATCGACATTTTATGATTTTTCGAAACTTATCCACAAAGTTACTTTTCCCATCGGAACCGGCAGGCAGTACATCGATTTCAGTAAATGTTCCATTTACTAAAATTGAAACAAATAGCTTAATATATTATAGCTTTATTTATACAGTTTACAGTAATATGTTTATATGTGACGCCAAATAAATCTGTTTTGGTGAATTATTTTTTTTAAACGACATCCTATGATGTTTATAATGACAGCCGATAATTCACGAGAAATTGACTGTAATATTCAAAATTGTTTAAATTTAATTTGTTTTACTCTGTGCAGTCTATAGTAATTTAGGTTTAACATATTCATCCAAATATGTTCGACAGAAATGACTCGGGCATTAATGGGTTAATTAAAAAGGATATTCCTTAAAATGCAAAGATGTAGTTGGTCTTTAAACGAAAGTTTTGTTATTTAAAATTTGCAATTGCACGTTCATTAAAAGAATTTAAAATGAATTCTAATATCTTAAAACCAAGTTGCTATCTCACTTATGAAAATAATATCGCATAATAATGGTAGTACAAAAACACCTTATACTTCAGTATTCATGAACGTTGGATAAAAAAATATGAAATCGAGATATATATGCAACTGAAAGGCACTCGAAAACTTAGCAAAAAGTGTAGAATTACAACACACTAAAGCAAAAAATTTGACCGAGAACTGAAAACTTTGGAATAAACACACATTTAAACTGTCGGGATGACTGTAGTTCAGCAGATTAAAGCATTGTTTTTCAACAGGAGATTGTTTCATTTGGGCATAGTTTCAATTTCGACATAATTGATTGGGTAAGCTGCCAACGACTTTCTTGGTGTCATTCTCATGTGGCACAAATATGAACCGATTCCTCATAGAAGACCTAGATATAGGCAACCCTCCTGTTGGATGATGTTTTTTATTTAATTATTTTAAAGCTATTCATTTACAGGCCCTACAGACATTCAAGCTTCATATGAGACTCATTGAATTTTACTTGCTAGGAGCATGATGAACAGATTATTTTTTTCTAAATAATCTAGAATATCACTTTAAGTCAACTAGTTCATAAAATAATATATTTCCTTGATTTTCATCTAATAAGTCAGCGGGAGAATTAAAAGATGGGAAGGATGATCCACTTCATTTGATGTGATGCAAGCAACCCGTCAAAGGGATGGATATCCCTGACTTATCCCGGGCAATATAAAATAGCTTATTTCTGGTATTGAAAAAAATGATTCCATCTGAAAATTTATGTATTCCCAACAATGGAGTAAATTCATGTTTGGGTGCAGTAAGATAAGATATGAAAATCTGTGTGCAGGTAAACATTTATTATTATTTACTGTTTAAGTTGACTCAGGCTTACGTCTATTGTATCATATACTTGTGAACTGTAATTGTACTGTGTGTTATAGAAATGTGTATATAGCTGCAAGGTGTAAATAAATCATTTAATCAAGAAACACCTGCTTCTTCATTGCGTCACCTGAAACAGGAACCGGATACGTTATAATATATTTGTTCAATTAAGAATACTAGCTTTAAAGTGCACAGTGAAGTATTTTCAAACTCAATATAGTTGATTAAACAACGTGACATTTGAATTTTTATGATTATTGTTATATATGCATAGAGTTAAAATTCTTATTTTTCTTACCGTATATTTTCTTAATTTTACATATCTAAAAAAATTTCAAAGGGGTTTCCAGTCTCTTAGATAAGTGTGTCTCTCTCAAAAAGATAAATGAATCTTGTTTGAAACATTTATATCAGTCAGTTATCGATTGCATTAAATTATTCATATTCAATATGTGCTAAATGAATGTAATACGAAATGAAATATAATGAGTAATGAAAAAATAAAGAAACAATGTGTTGCCAAAACTTATTTTATTGTATTTTAATCGTGATAAGATAAAAGCAAAATTACATATTTTGAAACAAACTAAATTTTTTGAAAGCTCACCTACTCAATGTTAACTAAACTACAAGATCATAATCTAACTTATAAGGGAAATTAATTATTTTGTTTATACAAAAATTTCAGCTTTATCGGAAAGAAGAGGATTTCAAATATAGATAAGTTAAGACAATGAAACACTGAGCATTTTAACTCATTAATGCCCAATAATTTCTGCTGAATACATATCGATGGCTATCAGAATTTAATTTATTACCGACTGCACAGGGTAAAACAAAGAGGGAATTCAAACTTTGAAGATAACAGCTTGTGCTCATTAGTGATCATATGACATTTTAAGTATCTTAGGATGCCATTTATAAAATAAAAAAAACTTCGTGATAAGAGAAGTGTTTTGATATCACGTAAACACGACACTCTAAAGTGAAGCTTCATAACAAATAAAGCTCTCTATGAGGATTTTAGTCGGCATACTCGCCGAAGACGTAAATTTATGTGTAATATTAAAATGTCTAAACAAATCTTAAAATTTAATTTAAGGAAAAAATTCTAAATAATAGCATATACTCAAAAATATGATAGATTGTTTATAGGGTTGCCACGTACCGTAGTCAAACAAGGAAAGTCGTTTCGAGAAAACATAAAAATTCTGCAATCTATTTTTTAGCTGTCCCTAGAAAGGGACGCTAGGCATTAATGGGTTAATTATTTCCTAATAATCAAATTTCATCTTTATCTTATTTTAAACAATACGTAAAATAAATACAAGTTTCTAAGACGTAGGATAGATACATTAACAGATAACTTAAGATGTTAAAAACAGAAAATTCAGAAATATCTTAGAGAAAATTCATCGGCCAGAAATGAATTAGTCTATATTTTATCTTCATGCATAAGAAGGTAAAAATAATTCTTTTTCGAAAGCTTTTTAAAAGTAGTATTTTCATCGGTCAACCACTGCTTTCTGAATAAGCCAAAGACTCATTTCAGAGCTGAAAAAAATTATCAAAAGCCTTGCAGAGATATACTTTTCCCACTGAAAGTTAGTCGGCAAAAGACAGAGTTCTCGTAAACGGAGGTTAGCGGGATTGGGACTCCAGCCGGTCCAAAGATCCACCGTATTCATTAATGGCGACTGGAGCACGTAAAATAGGTTCATGGGTGCAATGTCCTGGAAGTTTCCAAACAATACCTTACTTGAACGATGCATTACTTGATAAAGAAAAAGTATACAGTATTATTTTAACGGATGGTGTATGATGTTAAACGTTTATATAAATAGATTTAAGTAACTTTTAACGCATATAAATTGAAGTAGAACTAAATCAATCGCATTAAAAATTCTTTTTAAAACTAGATAACATTAAAAAATTTAGTCTTTTGAAGTCTTTTGTTAATTTTTAAAGTGGAATACTTTAAAAATCACGCTTTTATTTTTAGCTTTTAATCTTTTTGCCTTATTATTACTTAATATATTTTGAACGTGTTTGGCCTTTATTTTCTTGATTGGTTGGAGAATTAATTTTTTGAAAATGTCTAAGCTTAGTTTCTGAAAAATCACTTTTAACTCTTTTAAATTTAAATTAAAGAGAAACTTAAAATATATGTATACAGATTTATTTTGATTTTGAGCATGAGTGTCCAATAAAAAATTGTAGAATTCTATAAAATTTTAATTCAGATGAAATATTTTTAAAAATTACAAAATATGTCAAAAAAGTAATTTAAAAAAATTCGATTTTGATATTTTTTAATGTGATTGATTTAGTAATTCTTCAATTTATATGCACACAAAGTTTCATAACTGTATGCTAATTAATTTTCAAAATCTCTTTGTAACGCATATTGGTTCCTTAAAAAAGTACAATTGTCACATTTCTAAAGATTTTTATGCAGCGAATTCCCTTTACTTTAATGTTAGCCTTATTTAAATTAGTCTATAAGATGTTAAAATCTAACTTGAACATTTACAACTCTTAGATTAATACGTAGTTGTAAGCAGTCTGATTACACAACTGTCGAGTAGAGTTATTGTGCAAATATTGGAAAAGCGTATCCAAATTTCATAACTCTAAGTAAATAAATTTTACAAAAAATTTTTGTATCATCCGTCATTCTCTTAAAAAGATTAAAAGGATTATATTTCTCGAAAATTTCATGATCCTAAATCCCTTAACTATAATATTAGCGTTATTTAGAGTAATTCGTTGTTGTAACCAGTCTGATTACTCAACTGTCGAGTAGAGTTTCTTATCACATATATAACATATCCAAATTACAAAAAAGATTAGAAAAAAGTACATAAAAATTAGTACAAAATATTTCTGATTAGATAGTAATTAATTGTGATTAGATGATGATTACAGCTAAAAAAATGCAGAAAGTTTTATCATGAATGCAAGTTTTTGAATAAATATTATATACCTGTAAAAAGCGGGAAACCCACATATTTCTAACTGCTATAAAGCAACAATTAAGAGGTCAAATGAAAAAGTGATAAACATGATAGTTTCACTATATTTACAGATTATGCTGATTTGTAAGCTGAATTCTATTTCATGAAATAAGAAAATTGTGATTAATAACGTCTACAATTAGGTAAGTATCACAACTAAACACTGAAAGAATTCTTAAAATGTATGAAAATTTAAATTCTATAACTTTCACTAATATATTGGCAACCCATTTTTCTTAGGCAAACATTTTGAAACTTAATTTTATCAAAGATTAATTTCTGTGATTCTGAAAAAATTACATAATGCAGAAATATCATTGAATCTTTAGAAGTATTTTCGCTTTATCAAAAAGTTGAAAGAAAGAAACAACTCGAATGATTAGTTTAATCTCTTTTAAGAACAGTATAAACACACATTTATACAGTGGACTCCGCTTAATATGATCGGGGTTAGTGCTATCAATCGCTTATTATTATCGAAATCAGTTGGTCCCGATTTTCTCTATTCATTTGTATGTTAAAATTACCGCTTTATGTGATCGTTACATCGTTTAATGGGATCAGTTTTTGAACCTCATTTTAACTGGATATTCACAATATATTCCAAAGGAACACAGTCTTTTCCTTCCCTTCGCTGTTGTTTGAATTTTTGAGAATTCTCCTCTTCAAGGGAAATTGGGAAGGAACAAAGGAGTGGGGTATTACACGTTCCTGGAATTTTTCAGAAATACGCACACCCTGCTCATGGACAATGGTTGTCAGATAAGCAGAAGGCAACACATTATTACTGGAACTGAGAAGGAACGTATGCACATTTTATGCCTTGATTGCTTACATGCAGCTTGTCGATATGGAAGCCAGAAAGCGAAATGATTTAACATTAAAACAAAAGATCGAAATTTTAAATCGTTATGACATGTTGATTATGATTACGAAAAATTTATCAATGAGCTTCTTAGAAAAAAAGGCAGTCAACAATTGATCAATTTTTTAAAATTATATATACAATTATGTTTTAAAGGATAATATACAGTACATAAATATAAGGTGTGTTTTTTTTATTCTGTTTTGAAATTTAGTACGTGGAAATTAAAGGGGAGAGGGTAAATTTATCTAATTTTGCATATCATTTATTGTTATCAATCGGTTATTGTTCTCGAAATCCCGGTGTCCCGAAATGATCACATTAAGCGGAGTCCACTGTATATACATGCATACAGTATAATCAGCGTGATAATGGTCTGCTTACAAAAATAGTGTGGTATAACTGTAATAAAATGTTATAATAGGCTGACTATATTTAATTTTATAATTTGATACATGTTTCACTGAATACGACAGAATACCCTCGAAAATCTTTCGAGGCATACTAGTGCGTCGTGGCACACCCTTTGATAACTAATGCTTTAGGGTATATGACCCCAAGTGATTTAAAATATAAGAAAAAATATGTAATAACAATGCAAAGTTTTAGAGCCCCCAAAATGTTTAAGCTATTTAACCCTCTCGCTTGTCTGATTTAAGTAATAGAAAAAATAGTTTTTGAATCCACGTTTATCTTCAATGATACCTGTTAAACTCCCATGTGCCGTTATATGTAACTTCATATTTAATTTAGTTTTCGTTAACAGTGGGTTGCTCAAAGTTGAAAAGATGATGCCTCCAATTTGTTGAAGGAGTCTTGATGGAGGTGACAAAATATTTTGTTTATGTTTGATTTTTGGCTCTTTATTTGAAATTACGTTTTAAAATACTATTTAAGACAATGTAAAATAATAATACCTATGAAATTTATCATCTAAATGCACAGTTTTTTAAAATATGCAGACTCGCTCTCAGTCATATATGCCTATTATGAGGCTTCTTGAATTTTGCTTAGTAAAATGTTGCTGATTTTTTTTTTAATAAATTCTAGAATACTATTTTAATTACAGCAGTCCCTCGTTATATCGTGCTAATCGAGAGACAAGGAAAAGGCTGGATATAATTAAAAACCCTATATATCCGGAGTGGGGGGGGGTGATATGGTAAAAATTTTACTTTTCTGGATATATGCACTTAAAATGCAGTAATAAAAGTAGTGTTTGGCGTACAACAAGTAAGAAGAAACAATGTCGATAAGCAAGTTTCATTTACCTTTTTAGTTTTATGCACAAATATATGTATGGATTCTTACTTTTCATTTAACAGAAAAATAAAGGATGGGAAACAGAAAAAACACACGATATATCGGGAAGAGCAATATATCGAGACACGGTATAACGAGGGCTTATTGAATAACGATTCGCAAAATTATTTTTCTTTGACTTTCATATAATAAATGGGCTAGAGGCTGAAGTAGGATTTTTTAAGGGATAAATTAAGAATGAAACCTTTAAAAATAATTTAACCTTCCATACATGAAAGAATTTTTCCTGTTGAGCAATTCCCTACCTGCAGATTTTCCATATAAAAATAGATTCCTAATAAAAACAAGTTACTAAAATTTTATATGCAGAGTAACTATTTATTTTTAGAACTAAAAAAATGGATTTCGAGAAGTATCACGTAACCGAATTTATAAAAGTTTAGTTTAATGCTACAAAATTAAGCAGTCATAGTGATTAACATAAAGTTTAAACTTGTGTGCATTCTTCTTACTATACAATTGAAGTAATATCTGATAAATTTATTTATTTGAAATATATAGTTACTTGGATTGATCCCAACCATATAGATTGAAGTAGTAAGGTTTAAATGTTAAGAATTGATTGTTTTTGTATGGTGAGTTAATAGGGAGAATATAATTATTTATAGCACTGGAGTGTTTGGTACTCCTCTCTTCAGTTTTAAGAGAAAAACGTCCTTTATCATCATCAAAGTATCACTTTTTGTAAAACATAAAATATGTCTTAGTTATCTTAAGCACAGATTCCCAGATTGTGAATATTTTCTCGCAGAGGTGAGAGAGGGGCAGCGAAGATTATATTGTTGATTGTGAAAATATTAAATAAAGTTACTGTTAAATACTGTTTATACATTTTCATATATGTGTGTATGATTGAGAGAGATACAGAAATAATTTAGGGCATGAAACCAGTAGTTTATAAGATATAAAGCAGAAGAAAATCTAATATTGTAAAATAGATTAATAAATTTATAGCAGACGAGTTTCTAGGTGAAAGCAGCAATTTGATTCCTTATTTAGATTTAGGAAACGATAAAAGAGAAACAATGGTGTTGGAACAATACATAAAAATATTTGTGTATACCTTATAGCTTGTTTGAAGTGCTAGGATAAAAGTTTTGCTATTTAGGACTAATCCACGGGTACCTATAGTTTTAAGTCAATATTGAAAAGCTATTATTAAGTGGAATTCAGAATTACAACAGACTTTGGTATCAAAGGCATTTAAAACATTGAAACCTAGCTTAATTTTTCTTTAAGCTTCTATATTTTTGGTAATTAAATATAAAAATATTTTCCTCTGTTTTTTCCAAACGTAATAAACTGATTCAGGTTTAAAATGCAATTCAACTCAATGAAATATCAAACATGCAATTTATTTTAAAATACTTAAAGATACTTAAAAATAACATTAAATAATTTTCTATTATCAGTGGAAAATAATATTTGATATTGACCTCTACATTTCTTAACAGAGAAAGTGAAAGGAAATTATAGTGATTCATCAATCATTTACAGTATTTTAGATTTCAGTAATTTTTCGCATAAGCTACATAAATAGGAGCCATATATCCCTAAAACCTCTTTTTAGGAGCCTTTCCTAAAATAATTTCTCTTAGGAATGCAAGTCGAACTATGGACGAATGGGTATGTCGCTACTCGAATCCCAAAGCTGTCTTGTATGTTCGTAGCCGTTAAAAGTCGACTTTAAGCTGTAGGTCCCTGTCTCATTAACCCTTTGCAAACGAGGGTTCCGGAGCGGAGCCATTTAAAATTTGTCTTCAAACTCGAGGCCTCTGCTACGGAGACAATGCAAATAATTTTCAGTTTTTAACATAAGAACAAAAACAAATAGTAAAAACTAATTATTTTGTTTTGTCTCTGTAGCGGAAACCTCGAGTTTGAAAACAAGTTTTAAATGACTCTACTCCGGAGCCTCGAGTGCAAAGAATAAACCCTCTTGTCGGAAAAAAAAGAAAAAAAAACATTAACCGAATATAATGTGGATCAGCCCTGCGGTATACTCGGGTAACATAAGTTGCAGTGCAGTAGCAAAGAATTCTGGCCAAAAAGCCTTTTATATTGATAAAGTTAATATGATTGATAAAATTCATATTATCAAAATCATGGTCTGGTTAAAAAATGTTTTTATAATTTGCCCAACTCATCTGGATAAAATATGATTATTCAGCCTTTACTACCAAGCAGGACGAAAATATCTCTGGTCCATTAAATTTTATACAACAATTGCAACCTCTTTGATTCAAGATAGAATTATGTCTTCTTGCATCAAATAATCTCAATATTGAACAGTGGGAGCTCAGTCGGCAAATGAAACGCTCTCGTAACTGAAGAGTTGTGGGTTCGGGGACGGAGACGGCCGAAGATCTACTGTGTTCGTTAAAGGTGTTTAGGGCACGTAAAATATGTTCGTGGTCACAATGTCCTCCAAATTTTCAATCAATACCTCTGAGGATGGCAAACCAAGCCTATGGATCTTTCGCTTGGTCCCTGCTTCCAAACTAATACGAGTAGGGTCTGGCTTAATCGCGCTTTGTTTGACCAAGTGGTACAGAAACAACAACATAAGCTCTATATTCAAGAAAAATAATTTAAGCTTAAGGGATTTCATATTTTCTAAGAGTCTTGGTGCATGTCGAAACTCTTTCTGTTTCGATAGCTCATTTGTTTTTAAATGTTTATATAAATTTGAACAAAAATTTACGAAAGGTTTAAGTCAAAATCTCTTCCAAATCTTATAAGGTTATAAAATAAATAGTCTTAGTTTATTGTAATGAAAAACTCAAAACATTTCATTCCTTAGCATTCTGACAGAAATTTTTATGCTATGTTTGTCTTCACGATAACTTAATTTAGAATATAGGTATTACCAAACAGCTTTAATTACAGTGATCTGATAATGGAAGGTTTTGATAATACAAAAATCGGTTTGATATAAAAAGTTCAAAAACTTTTAAAAATTAGGAGAAAAGTAGGAATAAAAGGAAGTTACAACCCTTCAATTTTAAAAAATAATCTGACTTCTTAATTATTAATTCTATTCGTTATGACAATCATTCATTCTATAGATGCTACAATTATATGCATACAGAAAAAAATTAGGATTATCTACTGAGTATATTTTTTAAATCTTACGGATAGTGATATATAGTTTTAATTTTTTCTATATTAATTGTTTTATGTTTATTAACAAGGATATATTTATATAAGGGGGGGGTCCGGGGGTTCTGGACACTCCCCGAAACATCTCCAACGTATGCATTATAAGATTTCTTAAACTAGTGAAAGTTGTAGATTTGGTTTGGTTTAGTTTGGAGTGCTACGGTCTACTTTTTGCAACAGGAGGGCTAATAAGACCGGGACCTACAGTTTAAAGCCGATTCTGAATGGCTACAAACATCCGTGCCACTGTGGGATTCTAAACCACGATCTAAGGTACCGAAGGCCAGCACTCTAATCAATCGGCCATCGTTCAACCAAATTTGTAGAATTTACTAGTTTCCATTAAATGTTGAAAGATCGATTTCAACCATAAAAAGAGTAAAAACTTTTTTTTTTTTTTCATTAACAACGATCACAAGAGGTTGATAAATATAGCATTACTTTCTGTGCACATAGATACGACTTTAAATGTGGGAAAATGTTTGATCAAGCTAGATTTAAAAACTAGAAGAGTTAATTCACTACTATAAAATGGTAGTTTATACATTACTGATTCTATCATACTGTTTGAGAATTTTGAGGCCATATAAGGTAGGTAATTTTGTAAAAGAAAAGAATTAACTTCTTTTCATTTTTACTTATCAACAATCGACTCCTTAAAGAAAGTCTCATTAAATAACAGATTAGATTATATAGAATTTTATAGAAACTTTTTATCTTTTTTGTTTTTCGCATGTTATGATAAAGCAGTTATAACTGTATTCTTTAACTGTACGCTGCAGAGTGATGCATATATGAATCCATTAAAACTTTACCTTTACTATATCTACGAACAAAGAATTTGCATTTATTTCACATTGGTTTGCATATCAATCAATCCTTTTACTAATTCATTCTGATTTTCTTTTCTAGACGTTAGTAATTCAGTTTTATATCTTTAAGAACAATCTTTATTTGGGAGTGACACATGTTCATCATTTTGCGACTTATTATTTTACATTATACATTCTGCTTGTACCTTTTAACTTTTGAACAGAGGTATTTTTTCGTTAGATAAGGTATTTAGTTTTAATTTTATATCAATATTTTTCGCCTATTTATCCAGTGTATTTATAATACATATTGAATTCATACCAAACAAAATTTTCATTAAGAAAAACCCAGTAAATATTTCAAAAAAGAGTTTTTAAAATACTTTATAACTTTTATTATCTGGAGCCAAATATGTGTGTGAAAAAAATATACCTGAAACAGATAAAATCATGCAGTTTTGGGTTAATTTTAGGAATTATTAGTTAGTTTTTAATTGTTTGAAAATAACCTCCAGTACAAAATATATAAGTAATTTTTATGGAAAAATTACTATTCAAATAAAAGAATATTAAATTTTAAAATATACACGTCTAAAAATGAAGTTGATCAAATATTTTTGCTGCACAGTACTGAAAAATAGATAGTTTCGAAATAGAACATTTGTGCTTTTTTTTTTAGACATGAGGACATTTCAAGCGTTTGATCTTTTCACTTGATTAATGACTTACAGTGTTGTTACTGACAAGAGTTTCTTATTAAATTTGAAAGCAGATATAATATGTATATATATTTGCTGAGCATTTCGGCAAAAGTTTAAATTAGTATTTTTTATGACTAGAAGAGTTGAGGCACAAGTATTTAATTTGTATAAATTATTTAAAAGCACACTATACTTTTGTGAAAAAAATCAACGCGGTTGAGACATTTTTCATGAAAAAAATACATTTTTATAGATTTCTACTAAGTATCCTCATTATTTTTACATAAGTAAGCTTATTACACTGCTTCGATTTGGCACTAACAGTATCCAATGCAAGAAAATTGCTGGGGTGACGTATACAGTTAATAAATACAAATCAACACTTCACAAAGAGAAAAATTCATAATCACAGATGATCGATGAACAAAAAGTCCTCGGTTTGCGCATTAACACATTTAACATATGTTGTTTGGGCTAAAAAACCATCAAACAATTCTCATACCTTTGGACGGGACATGACTTTGGATAAAAATATGTAGAATAACAGCAAAAATGCATTTGCTGTATCTGTCCATTGCAGTCTCAAACTTTTTAAAATATAATTCCTAGAAAATCTAATCAAATCTTATTTTTGTTTTAAAAGAAGATACAACATGTATTAGTTGTTCTGTCATTTCTGAAACTTCACAAAATCCTGTATGTAAATATATCAAGAAAAAATTACATAGGAACTTCAACAGACAGAAAAGTTTTTGTCAGTTTCTTAAAATAAAGATTTGAAATATATTTAAGTAAAGAAAAAGTGTGAGTATTAAGAATAATACATGCAGATTTATTTAAGAAATGCAAAAAGCATTCATATTATCTATTTTTTATGTCAATTTCTTTTAAACGTTCATCAAAATCAAAATCATATTTAACGAATTCAAAATCCAAATGATCTTGAGTTATTGAGAAATTAGATTTTATGTCTATATCTTTTAAGTCCTCAGGTAAAGTATCATTCATTTCAAAATCAGTTATGTCATCTGAAGTACTGTTTTGTTTACACCACGTAAGAGATTTGTATTCTTTCACTGTGCTTTGTACAAGTTCATTTTGCGAAGAGAGATCCTTCAGTAAAGAATAGTTTGCTCCAGTTTCTTGTTGAGATGTTGTAGAATCCAAAAAATGTCTAGCACTGTTTTGATGTTCAGCACAGATAATTCGATTGATCTTGTCCATGGGGAGTGAAGAAAGTTGTGCATTATATGGCTCACACCATTCTCCATCCATTATATTTTGAGAGACGTATTGTGGGTTATTAGCCATTGTAGAATTGTTTGCTTTATTTATACGTTTTAGATCTAAAGCATCTAAGAATTTTTGTGGAATGTCATAATTTAAGCATTGATGGTATGTGGTAGGGAGTGGTAAACAATCTCTATTCTGCAGAAACTCATAATATAAATGAATAGTGTCTTTATCATCAACACTATCCAGATCAAATTTCGGACATTTAGTGTTTGTTCCTGGACATACGGACGGAAGAATTAAATTGTATTTTCTTTCAAGATTTAATATGATCTTTTCTTCAAGCTTAAGTTCAAATCCATCATTCATTGCTGAGATGGCTTCAGCCTGATACATTAGCAAAAAAAGTTTCATATCTGGTGGAAAATGCATATCGTTGATTTTTGAATCACTTAAAACTTTTTCACTGAAGTATACACTAATCACAGCAGATATAACTTGGAAATAAAGATCAATTACATCTTTCAGAGATGAACAGGATTGATTCTGTGAACGTAAAAGAATCTCCAGTGACTGATTATAACTGTGAAACAGCTGCGTGCCCTTAAGCTGGTATACCATAGTCGAATCAAGGGCATATGAAAACTCAACAAGAATAGACAATAATTGTTTAGGTGTAAAAGACTCACTTAAATGATACAATGTGTTTAACGTGTAATCAACCATGTATTCAGTACATGATGCATTTTTTACCTTCTGAAGAACTAAATTCACCATATGGAACAACAAGTCTTTTACTTTCGTATTAACTTCATTTTTTATATAAAATGATATTATTCTTCGTTCTTCTTTGGAATTACCTTTAGAAGTATTGTCTATTGCCTCATCTTCATTATTCATAAATTTTGTTTCAGAACATTCTAGTTTTTGTTTTTTAGAACTATGGAGAGTTAATTGATTATCCTCCCCGTCTTTGACTAGATCTTTTCGCTTATTCATAAGTTTACTTTCCTGGCTCAATATTGCTGAATAAACGATATTTCTTTTCTGTAACTCATCTTGATTTAATGAATTAATACCAACATTTTTAAAATGAGACTGCAAACTAGTTTTTTCTGAATTATTTGAAGTACAACTTTCGTTCTGGAAGGAGTAATTTCCGCTTTTGTCTTCTAGGGGACTATTATAATCATTTGGTGCTTGAGAACAATCACAATTTTCTAATTCATTAATTTCATCCTTTATCATATGCTGTTGACTAACACATTTATTCTTGTCTTCGGCAACATTACTTTCTTTTCTTTTAATAAATTTGAGAACTTGGTTCTGCTGTCCCATCTGTAAATTTTCACGGGTGCAATCAGTTAAATCAGTGTCCAACACATCGAAATTATTTTGGTCTAAATTGTAACTAGATTGTGTGCCTAGTTGAACTTTACTTTCAGTTTCGTTTATATTCTGGTATAAGTTGCTCACATATTCCCGATCATGATCTATTAAAATCGGATTGAAGCTCAAACCATCATTTTTTTCCTTTTCATGTAAGTTACATTCCAATTTCATTGAATTATTAATTGATAATGGTTTTCGTTCTTGAGCTACTCTTAATTCTTCTGTTGATTCTTGATCATATTGTAGATGATGCCTAGAATAATTATTTTCTTCTTCACTTTCTTCATAAACTTCTTTCTTAAAATATAATTGTGACTCATTTAAATTACTAATTAAACTTGCATCTTTGAATTGATTTGGATTTAAAGAATCTAAGTTAACGCTGTCATAAATCTCCTCTGGATTTTGTGAAGTTACTGGTAACTGGCTTAAAACTTGAGTGTCATTAGAAGCAGTGGAATTTTCGGAGTTTAAATTGAATGAGTCGATCGAAGGTTGAGATCTTTGGTTAATATGAGATTGGGAATTAGTAACTCCAATCGAAGTCAGATTCGACGTTTCACAATCGTGTGCAGAACTTTGAATGCTTTCAGTTTTGATAAATTCTGACGTCATGTAACTTCCACTCAAATGGTGAGGACTTTTAAAATATTCTCTAGAAACTGTAGAGGAAGAAGTTATTTCTACAGGAGAAAAAGTTGGGTAATTCTCTGGTGAAGGATTCTGTTGATTGTAACAATGTGGATAAAATTTATTACCCAAAGAATAATATGTTTCAACTCCATTTGCATTCAAGTGATTGTAATTATAATTATCTGAATTCATGTGCAAATATGCATTTGCAGCAGATGAACTAAATTCACTAAGAAATCCACGGAGACGTTCATTAGCATTGAATGGGGTATAAGACGAGTGGCTGTTGAACGAATCTCGATGGAGAATTTCCCCTTCAATACTGGAAGGACTGTTACTCGTACTAACAGACTGTAGCGACTCATTTTCTTCGGAAGAATAAGATGAACATGACTGCCACCTCCTGTTTGAAGGATTAGAAATATTCTGGAGGTTCGAATCAAATTTGGCTGAAGTATGAAATTGATTTGTAGAATTTAGGAGCGTGAATTTATGGAAAAAAGAATTAGATTTTTGAGGAGGAGGTATATTTTTGCTTTTCTTTCTTCTCGAGAGATTTTTACGCCTTGTTGTTCTTCCTGTTCCCCCTGATTTGTTCACTGTCCACCAGGAACTTTTACAATTTGTATCTTCGTTCTTAATGCGAAGAAATTTTTCATGCAAAGACAAATTGTGACGAATAGAATTCTAGAAGAAAAAAGAATATATTGTTACAAATCTTTCAAGGATTTACAAACTATTACAAAAAGATTTTATTACGTTCAGCGATTCATGAAATCAAAACAACTTTTAAATTAAGCTATAAGCAAGTTACTCGTATAGTTGTTTTACCAATTTTGTGTTAAGACATTTCTCTTTAAATACAAGAGGATTATGATTCAAGTTTAAATAAATAATATAAGTACATTTTAAGGGCCAGAATTAATTAAAATATTGCAAAATTACTACTTGAAGTTATCTTTGATGAAGGAAGAAATAAAGAAAAAATGCCGTGTGTTTTAATACCCACTGTTGACATCAAAGCATGCAAATTACTAGTACACGATGTGTGCAATTCCGAGATATTTTGGCAAAAAGGATACACTTAAAATTATTTGAGAAAAATAAATCTGAATTATTATTTTGTATTGTTTCTGTCATTAAAAGATCACGTTACTTTGGTCAAAGTATTTTATCAGAACGACAGATCTCGTGTCGAAGCATTTAAAAATCTTACGCCTTAGAAGAAACTAAACCTAGTGTAGTTTGGATAATGGAAAAATAACTAACATTTGGAACCATGGTCTGTGAGTCCAAGTCTACATAGTACGAATAATAGTACCATTTCTGATTTTCGATTTTAATGAAAAGTTCCCAGTTTAATTTGTTATCATGAAATAAAACCTTATTTGCTGCGTCAACTAACCAACCTAATCGCTCAGTTTTGCGTTACTTTATTTTATTACATTACTACATTATTTTGTTCTAACCTTCTGAGTGGACATATCGAGGTAAAAGTGTTCAAAAATACGTTAAAGGTTTACTGTGTCAGTGGCCAAAGCGTTCTGTGATTTTTTTCCTTCACCCTTTGTCTACTAGAATGGAATACTTGAAATCCACCCTCATTATTGTCCCTTTAATTCCGGTTATAAATAGATATATAAATAGATATTATAAATTGTTAATTTTTAAAACACATAAAGATCGTCCAGTCTCGAAGATCATCCCATAAGAAATAATGGATTCTAAAAGTACAAATAAAAATATTCTTTGAGAGACTTACTTATATTTTTTTAACGAAAGACACCCAAGATATTTCTGTGGTGCAGTTAGAGATACATCTGTTACCGCAAAATGAACTTCGAATTAGAGATTTATAAATCCATGAAAAGCTATCAGCGCTTTTGGGCCTGAAGTGCTAGGGCTCCATCCCTCAATAAATTAGTCCAAGAGGGGTGCAGTTCTTAAACAATCGACTTGAACAACCTACCGCAAAACTCCATGTGGCAAAACACTGGCAGAAAAGTATATTACATCTATTTTCAGAGCGTTTTTAGAGATCGAAAATTGCACATGTCAACCGCTTTGAAGATATTATGGGTTTGGCGGAATTGTACGTGCAAACCGCTTAGAGGGTTAAAACTGGAAGATACTGTCTATTTGGACGGGAAACTAATCAGAAAAAAGAAACCAGTTGATAGATAGTGAAATATGTTACTATAAGTATTACAGGAAGCCAGCAACTGACGTTGAAGGGAGTAGTCACTCCTCATACACTCGAATACAAAGCGAAACTTTTTAGAAGCTATTTAAAATAATTATATATTAAAAATTATCACAATTAAGAATTTATTAAAGAATGAAAAGAATGTACTAAGAATATTCTCAGTTCAATATTCTGCCCAGAAAAAAATTTTTTGATGAATAGTCATGGAACATTTTTCAGTTTGAAGAAGTACAATTTCTTCTCCGGCCGAATAGGTAGGGTATTGCCTATCAAGCTAGAATTCATAAGTTCGAATCTCAATGTTGGAATGGATATTTGTAGCAGTTTGGAATCTGTTTTAAAATGAAAATCTAATTATCCCTCTTATAGGGAAAGAGTAAATCATAGCACTCCGAACCACCACCAACAGCAATTAAAATTCCACTTGTACTATGTTGGTAGTGTTTATTTCGTAAAGCAACTATATGGAGACGATTGGTTGGGTTTGGAGCTCTACGGTCTACTTTCTTGCTAGACGAGGAATAATAACCTACGGGACCAACTGCTTAAAGCCGATTTCGAACAGCTACGAACATCCATGCTACAGTGAGATACATATGTGGGGACGAATTTAGAGTAGTATATATTACCTGCCTTTTAATTTGTAAGACGACCTGAAAACAGTATTATTAATAAACACATACAAACACACAGACACGTGTATATATATATATATATATATATATATATATATATATATATATATATATATATATATATATATATATATATAGAGAGAGAGAGAGAGAGAGATAGATAGATAGATAGATAGATAGATAGATGCAGGTAAGTTACTTTGAAATTTTTTATACAGCATCAGACGATAAGCTGAAAAAATTATTAAAACTGTAAGTCTAAACTTGTTTATGCCTCAGATGATAATTTGTGGCAAGAATTGCAATTTAGCTCTTGTAGAATAAATCTTGAAGGAAAGGAAAATAGAGTTAACTCGAGAGCATTATCGCGCTTCAGTTTTCTATGATTTTAAAGGTTTGTCAAATCAACAAATATGCTTTCAGCGTCTATAGTTAGTGTTTGGAAACGAAGCTCTATCTTGTGCTACTGTAATGAGATTGTTAACAAAATTCTGTAGAGTTAGAATTTCTCTCCTGGATGAAGAACGCACAGAAAGAATCTTGTTATCTGTAGTCCCTGAAAATTTGTTAGCCATGCGAATAATGTTATTTGGATATGATACCTGAACTTACCAAATGATATAAGGAACTTAACTTTGCTTTCCTAGCTATATATATATATATATATATATATATATATATATATATATATATATATATATATATATATATATATATATATATATATATATATATATATATATATATATATATATATATATATATATATATTCGTGAAAAACTGTATATGAAAAAATTAGTTGGTCAATGGGTCCCACATCATTATATAGAAGATCAAAAAGCGAAGCATGCCAGGATCTGCAAAGAAACCCTAAAACTACTAAACAATTGTGGACATAGCCTTTTTTTTTTAATCATAACTGGCGATGAAATGTAAATACAGTTTTTTACGTACTAAGTAGCCAAGAATATAGAGTATGGGTCTTTGAAGATTGCTTCGATCCAACAATGGGGAAAAGACAATGAAGAATGAAAAAAGTACTGTATGCCGTTTCCTTCAGGAGTTGAGGACTGGTCAAAACTATCAAACTGGAGGGATAGAAAACAGTTACAGCTAACTGGTACACCACTAAGTGTCTTCCATAAACTTCAAGAAGTTAAAATAAGAGGACTCATGTTTCACCATAACAATGCCTCTTTCCCTACGACAAGACTAACAGTCGATTTTCTTGAGGAAAAACGCATCAGAGATAGAACATTCACCTTTTTCTTCTCACCTTGCTATTAATGATAAGTGTATTTGATTTGTGGCTATATTTTAATCTAAAAAAAATTACGTGTTTGACTTTTCATTCACCAGAGGAGATTGATAAGGCTATAAAAGCTTATTTTACATTGATTCTAAGAAATAAATAGTTTAAAGCTTTTAAACTTTGAAAATTTTGCCTACAAAAGGGAATTAATGTACTAAAATTAGTAAAATTTAGCCACAACTCAAAAATTTCCGCGTAACTCTTGTATATATATATATATATATATATATATATATATATATATATATATATATATATATATATATATATGTGTGTGTGTGTGTGTGTGTGTGTGTGTATATATATATATATGTGTGTGTGTGTGTGTGTGTGTATACACATATATGTATATATGCATGCATGTAGGCATATATCTATTTCCTAAAAATTTCCGCGTAACTCTTGTATATATATATATATATATATATATATATATATATATATATATATATATATATATATATATATTTATATATATATATATGTGTGTGTGTGTGTATACACATATATGTATATATGCATGCATGTAAGCATATATCTATGTTGTTTCCTTTAAGGGATCTTGCAAACTCGCAGTTTAATTGTTAAAATAAGACTACCTAAATAATTTCCATATATATCTCAACGAAGTTTGATTTCAAAAATATTAAATAACATAGCATAGATTTTAATAGAAAACAAAAATGTACTACTTGTGACAGATAAAGTAATAGATTTTTAGTTGCATTTAGTTTGCTAAAAACAAAACTCCTTTTCTGCATTTTTATAAAATTTAGTATGCTTTAAAGTTTTGGAATCTGGAATATAAACCGAACACAACCTGGAATCGATTATAAATTAAAAATTGCAAAAGTGCAATATTAACTATAAGTTGCAACATTTGAACTCTTATAAAACAGTAGTATAGCAACCGTTATGAATTCTCAAGCACATGTGTATCAACATATAAAAGGTAAATCCAAAGATTTTCATGCTTCTTTTCGATCAATGTGTGAAAATAAGACATTGGTTCGGTAGGGAAAAAAAAAAACATTTTGTTCTATCACCAAGCAGAATGGAATCTATTTGTCCTATTATTCTTAGAAAATGGTAGTTCCTAAAACATACTCCGGGTGGGTGTATAAAAATATATTCCGTACTACTTGATTGTGGTGGGGCTCCAAAGACTATCCTTGAACCACTCCCTCCCTTGCCCATCCCAGACAATTACATCGCTTCACACAAACCCTAGATAAATGTCTTCAAGCATCAATCCTCCAGTTGACTCGTGTGGCTTAACAGATAATGACGCTTTCCTGTTTATTTCGTTAAGTACTTAGTCTTCCCCAGCCTTGGCCAACAAGATAGCTGCAGTATGTACATCTCTGTCAAACCTCTTCACTTGGCACAATGCAGGAAATTTCGGTTCCGGTGATGGCCACGGTAGATGTGCTATCATATTGACATATTAACCCTTAAAACGACATATGACTTCCTTAAAGGACGAAGCATTTGATAAACAATAAGATGATCGCGTGCATTTGATATCAAAAGTCAATGCTAACACTTTATAAAAATGGTTATTTGATTGTCAAAAAAACAGGTGAGACTTACTCGTCGAAGCTGTGTTTCAATTAACCATTTTATTCCATTCAAACTACATTACAATAATTAAAAAACTATATAACACGGAAAAGAATACTCTATAATACTAAAATAGGTAATTTAAAAAAATAATTCAGTATCAATTATTTTTTTATATTCCTATATTTTGTATATTAGAACTGATTGATGATGCCTACATTCCAAAAATTTTGATTGCATATTGGCGTACAGAGAAATTTTCCATAATTATTAAATTGTGGAAGTCACATAAAAAAGTATACCAAATACTGTACTTACTTATTAATTATTTTAAATTGTATATAGATATATGGTTTTCACTCCTCTCCCCAAAGCTTAATGATGGCTGATATAGCGCTGCCCTTCGTTACCAGAGTTTGTGGGTTCGAATACATCTCTGGCATTGATGTTCATAGTCACTCAAAATCGACTTTAAATAGTAAGTTACGGTCTCATTAGCCCTCGTAAACAAACACAGTATACCGTAGAGCTCTAAACTAAACCTCTTCCTCCCCAAAATAAATTAATAAAATTAATAAAAGTAATAAAAATAATAATGTTTTAAATCAATATTACGGGATAAAGAACCATGGTAGCAGTAAATTAGATTTTAAAATTTAAAAACTTTTTCATTGACTGAAACTGGTATATTTTAAGGTTTGTTAGTTAAAATCTTTAATCCTTAACTCTATAGGTATGATTCGATTTATAGAAACTGACATATTTTAAAGTGTTTTAGCTTATTCGTTTAATCATTAATTGTATAGCTATAATATGATGTACTGAAACGGCCATATTGAAAATGTTTTAGCTGATTCTTTTAATTATTAACTGTATTGCTGTGATTCGATTTATTAAAATTGACATATTTGACATATTTTAAAGTGTTTTAGCTGATTCCTTTAATCATTGATTGTATAGATATGATTTGATTTATTAAAACTGGTATATTTTAAAGGTTTTCATTGAGTCCTTTTATTATTAACTGTATAACTAGGACTCTATTTATTGAAACTGGCATATTTTTAATGAGTTTTAGATGATTCATTTAACCATTAACTGTATCTATGTTTCGAGGAAATACCTGTAATTTTTAAACTACAACAAACAATTTCCATGCCATTTTAACTCTTTAAAAACTCTGCCAGACAGTCATGATGTGCGCTGTTGTAAGGCTCGAGGTTCTGTGCTGTAAAATTTGTAAATTTTCTTTGTCCTATACACGTTACTGCAGGAAAATATTCACATAATTAAGACAGTTATTGGCTTTTACATTCTTTTCAGACTTTCGGGGAAATTTGTATAAAGCCTCGTGATGCAGTGAAAAGTGATAGCAGCCATATTTTAAGGATTTTAATGCTTAGTTGTGTAGATTTTATTTTTATAAGCCTTTGCTGTTAAAATACAGAAACACGCTATTTTATATTTGACCCTTTGACTTAATTCTTTTATAGCAAAAAATCATAATGTTAGCATTAATCCTTGATGTGGGTATCAACATGGATGCTCTTTTTTTTTATTATCCTAACTTATTATCTGACTTAAGTTGTAAATCACTTAGCATATTGAAATGATTTGTTTTAAAACTCGATTTAGGAAATATTTGATTGAAGAAAGAATATTGATATATATGTCAAAGCATATTCTTGAACTTTCGTCTAAATCCTTTAACTAAAATATATAATTAAAAAATACTACTTAAAAAACTATTTCTAAAGCTGGGAAGACTGCAGAAAATATGCAATACGAAATGAACTGATTCATTAAATATAATTTTTACATAAGGGTTAATAGTTTATGAGTCCGCACTTTGAATCCATTTTCTTTAATTTACGTATATCCATAAACTTTTGATGTAAGAATACCATAAATAGTAAACTTGAAGTATTATTGTAGAATATTTAAAGTAAAATTTATTTTCATTTAACTGCAAAAAATGTACTAAGAACAACCCATATCCATTAAAAATGTAATTTTTAAATGTTTTTCTTAAAAATAATGGCAACTGAAAATTTTCTTTTATACAAGGTATACAGTAGAACCTCGTTATTAATAACCCGGGATTTACAGAGAGATAATTTTGGGCCCTTGGCAAAGAAAATGTTTTTAGCCCCTATTCTAGATATTACGAAATGTGATTCACTGTAAAACATCACAACCTATCGATATATAAAATGCACCCTAAAAGCAAAAAATACAAATTATGCATTTATTAAAATTAAATTCAGATCTACAAATATTAGAACAAAATTGAACATTTAATTCGGTTCAAAATTAAATGTGTAACGTTCGTGTAATCAATATGTGCCTTAGTGTATATTCTATAACCAAGATCATATTTATATGTGGGGAGAGGGTATGAACCTTCCCCAAAATATTTTCAATTTAGGATTGCCTAAATATGCCGACGAAGATTTGAAAAAGCTGGTCTTAAAGGATAGAAAAATTATTTAACTACTACAAAACGGTAGTTCATAAATTACTGATTATGATGTACTGTTTTCGAATTTTTTTTGTCATACAAGGTATGTAGTTTTCTAAAATAAAATGTAAAAGACATGTCATAATTTTTTTCTCAATAGTTTTTCTTCTTAATTATTCATAAATTTAAATCTCGTAAGAAACTTAGAGCATAAAATAAAAGACACATTGTGGTTGCAAATATATTTATCAAAGTACGATAAAATGACGTACAGCATTGCTGATCAGTTTTAAGAAGTATGTATGCAAACTTATGACTGTATGCGTAAAACATGTGTAAGAGAGAGGGAGAAAGAGAGGGAAAAGAGCAAGTGATTTAAAAAAAATAATAAATATTTTTTATGAAACTGAAAGTTTCCTGTACTTTGGATTAAGATTTGAACTCTGCCCAGAAAAAAAAAATTCTGTCCACGTCACTGTCCATAACAATTTATTATTGAGCAAAATATTTTACTAAACTGTACTATGATGATTTTATTTAGGGATTATTTTAGTTTTTTTCATACGTAGTACTGTTTTCAAGCAAAACTTAAAATTTATGACGACCCTCTCTTTGATAGTATCTACCCTGTTATAAAAATAAGAAAAAAAAACAATGCTCCTTTATCAAAGGCACCTATTATTTGTGCACGTTTTTATCGATTACATATGTAATATGTATCTATATTAAGTCCTTGATAACATAAAATTCATTTTTATGCATTTTGTGTAGAAATGTAATGATAATATTTTCAAATTTTCAGATTAACTTTAAGATTAAGTCATAAATGCTTTTAAAATTTTAAATTAAGAATCAAAATGTTGGGGATCTGGGCAAGTGCCCCGGGAGCCCTGATGGTAGCAGGGTTCTGGATACAGAGAAATTCTTCACTAGTCTAAACAAAACTGATAATTAATGTTATTTTAAACGCTTGTAATGTTTTCTTGGGAACCTTGAGAAGAAAAGGAACTATCAGCGTCTTCAATTTTTGCAGAGATAGCGGAGGCAAGCATTTATAATACTCTTTTTCTGTGGAAAATGAGGTAAAACTATAAAATATTTTCTAATCGTTGATAAGAAAATTGTTGAATTTTACTTAAAATTGAAATGTTCTCGATCAAAAATTAAATTTTTACCATAAGATTTAAAAAACGTAGGCAGAATACTTGAAAATTCTTCATTTCGAATAACATGATGAATTAATTATGATTGATTAGTAAATTGCGCCTTCTCTAAAGGTTGTTTTCAAGAAAACCACCATCGAATGCTAAGATGGTGCAGATATCCTAGGTTAAAGTGAACATTCGCTTGGTTTCGCCGAAGACAACCATAACGGGGTTCTACTGAATACCATACAGTTAGGCTGAAAAGTGTATTCAGTTTTTAATATTCTCGAATTGAATTACGGAGAAGGGATAATTTTTCATATAAGTGAATACTTCGCATTTGTGAATAGTAGTTGTTTCCGCCTATGAAAACATGAAAAAACTACTTTGTTTTTTTTCTAGTTTTTTAATAAATAAACCTAGTTTATAGGTAAAAAAAATATTTATCTTAATATCTGTAACTATTGCAACAAAATGTTTTTCATCTCCTTTAAATACAGAAAGTTTATGCCTTCATAAATGCATACAAAATACTTTTGAACTAAAATACTATTAAATGTTAAGAAAAGTAGGAAAACTCTCTCCCCTCTTTGAAAAATAATACAAACAAAAATTCTGTAACAAAAAGGAAGAAATCCATAAGGAGATTTTAATATGCACAGTACAAGTCTATTCGCGAAAAATGTGTGCTCCCTTCTTATAAATGTATACAATTTACGTTCAAAAATTTATATAGGAATGGAACATTTCTTCATATAAATGAATTTTTTTATACATGAATATTCGTAAAACTGAATATTTTATAACAAAGGTTTTATTGGAGTTCAGCGGGGGAATGAGAAGTACTTATAACTGAATATTTCGTATAAGTTTCTTATAAATGAGTTTCCACTGCAATCTCTCTCTCTCTCTCTCTCTCTCTCTCTCTCTCTCTATATATATATATATATATATATATATATATATATATATATATATATATATATATATATATATATATATATATATATATATATATATATATATATATATATATATATATATATATATATATATATATATATATATGTATATATATATATGTATATATATATATATATATATATATATATATATATATATATATATACTTATATATATATTTATTTTATTTATTTATACACGCATATATATATATACATATATATATTTATACATATATATGGGTGTGTGTATACATATGTATTATATATTACAAAATAAGTTATTTAAATTGCTAAGGAATGGAAATGAAATCTTTAGAACCAGAGCTTAAATCCCAAATATAGTCAACTGAGCAAATCTTAGGATAAAAGTATTTCTATTAAAGTTGTGGAACAATCTAAAATCAATAAATGTTTAGTTTATATATGCATAGCACTAGATAAATATGCAAGCCTTTATTTTTTCTAGCAGTGGCCAATTTTTAGCAGAATATTTTTGTTCATTATCATTAATTGCACAATTATAATTAAATTTACAATGTGACTTGAAAGGTAAATATTCTTAAGGAAAAAATGTTTGTTAAAAATTTTGTTACTGCCATCTCTATATTCATAGGTCTATTTCGTAAAAATGAAATTTTTGTTATATACATTCAGGGATACAAGGCTGCGTAATGCATTTTATCTTGTATGAATTTCATATATTTTTCATTAGTATATTTCTGGAACTATGCATAGAATTAATTTTGAACCTTATATGATAAAACGACATATTCCATTCTTTTAAATGAATATACTTTTAAAAATAAAATCTATAGAATTTAAACTTTAAAATTTATTTATTCATTTATTTGTAAGATGTTGAAATGGCTATATAGCATGAGACTTTATATTAGTAAATTATCTATACAAGTTCCAGTCTGTTTTGTTACTTTTATACAACTGAATATACATTCAAATACTTACATAGGGGATTAAACATTCCGTCGTATAAGTGAATGTTTCGTTTCATTGAATATTCGTATAAGTGAATAACTAATTACATAGACCTTGTGGCAGTTTCGTCGGGGAAAGAGTTCTTCGCATAACTGAATATTTCGTTTAGATGAGGTTTGCATAAATGTATTAATTATCTCCTTGAAATTACAACCACATTTTTTGGGATGATTTAAATTTTATGACTTCTGCAAATTGTAGATCTCTTTAGTATAAGTGAATGTTTCGTTTAACTGAATATTCGTATAAGTGAATAACTAATTACATAGACATTGTGGCAGTTCCGTCGGAGAACGAGTTCTTCGCATAACTGAATATTTCGTTTAGGTGAGGTTTGCATAAATGAGTAAACTCTATTAATTATCTCCTTGAAATTACAACCACATTTTTTTGGATGATTTAAATTTTATGACTTCTGCAAATTGTAGATCTCTTTAGTATTTATCCATATTAAACTTGAAACGGCAAGGAAATTTTGTATTGGTGAAAGCACTGATATTGTCATCGATGAATTGTAGATGGTAGAGCTAGATCAAGGTCATCAGATAATGTTGTTTCGGAACTGCTTGAACATGCAGACAGGCTCAGAATGGCGTAGTAATCGAAAGAGCAAATGTAACATATTGAGTTTTTAATCCAACTCTATCTTCGGCATTCGTCTCGGACTGTCAGGATGTTTCCGGCAGTTGCTGCTAGGACTTCCTTTTCCGGTCATCTCTAAATTTTTAGTGCGTTCTATGCTTCTACCACACCCAAAAAGAAATTTAAACTCTTGAATAAAGATATTTTCAGCTCATGCCGAATTTATAAAGCATTTAGAGAAAAAATAGGATATTTTTAAAATATCTTATACAGAATACATCACTTAGTTCTATTAATTGGTTACTCTAAAGTGCCGCATTAAGTGACTCAGAGTGAATTATTATTTCTGTAAGAAAATAAGTAATTCATCCCTACCAAATTTTATTAAAACTAAAACAATTACACATTTATCTAAAATTAATGAAAAACGATATAAGACGAAAAGTTAAAAATAATGAAAACAATAAAACATAAAACATAAAGCAATAAAAATATTGCTTTATGTTTATAAAATTAATAGAAATAACACTTTTTAACTAGAAAATATCAACCAGTGTATATTGCATCAGTTTTTCTTTTCGTTTTTTCTTCGTTGATCCAACAGACGATATTTTTTTAAAATTTTAATCTTTCTTCTTTTAGAATCGTTTTTATTTTGGATAATTTTCTTCAATCACTTTACATGATTTTACAATGTCCTTAAAAAATCTTCCTGATATACAATGTGAAGTTTCTTCCCCTGTTTGCTCATTTTCATCAATTTCACTTCTTTCTTCATTATCCCGTTATTCTTCTAAGTTGATGAGAGATTCGTCGTCAAGAGGGTTCATTTAAATACACTCCATAAAACCGGCAGAATTCAAAGATCAGAAGTTTTCAATATGTCCAAGTTTCACAATATCTACTGAGACTGTATCCAATTGAGGATCAAGACAGCAAAAATTATTAATGCAATGAGGCAAAGCATACATCTGCACCGTTTTCATATTATTTTCTCTCACTTCATCCTATGTATATCCGGTATTC
This sequence comes from Pardosa pseudoannulata, assembly GCA_032207245.1. NCBI lineage: Eukaryota > Metazoa > Arthropoda > Arachnida > Araneae > Lycosidae > Pardosa > Pardosa pseudoannulata. The sequence continues at coordinate 7,876,544 of CM063503.1, read as the reverse complement.
TTAATAACATTTCGGATATTGTATTTTTTTTCAAATGAGATCAAAGATAGATTCTTTCATCAGAGGTTGCTTGGATTGTCTTTTCGAAAGAGCATAACAGGGAATTCATCAGTACTATTTGAAATTTCTTCCTCAATTTAAGCCGTATTAGAGCAGACATTGAAGCCTTACTAAGCAATGTATTCCAGTGCTTCAGTGTTAGATTAATTTTACTAGTAAATTCATTTCAGTCTTACAAATATAAAATTCAAAACTCTCTATTCGCTTATAAATCAGAAGTTTAACCAGAGTTAACAAAATATTCATCCATAAATCTATAAATTTTGGGATAAATTTTAGTAGATCATCATGAGTCTGAGCTGAACTCGTGAAAAACATTAACTGGAGGAGACAAACTAATTGGAGTGAAATGGTGACAAGTGTAATTCGAAATCGTGTATTTTAAATGCTGATATTTAAATACTCTCAACGCAGATAGAATTTTTAAAGTATTCTGGTAAAGTAGAGAGATATTTTTTTTATTATTTTACATTTACTTTTCTATCGATGTCATTTATAGATTCACTTTTGGCTTACAAGCAATTATCATATTCAAAATTCCATATTTGCTCATAAAATTTAATACCAAAGTTAAACTAGTCTGAATAGGTAACAAATGTTTAGCCATTAATTTATAAATTCTGGGATAAGCTTATAAAATTATCAAAAATCTTGAATATTATAGTAATTTTCAGCACCCGCTCAAAAAAACAATAGCTGAATCAGACAAATTAATCAGAGTGAAACGATATCAAACACAGGTGGTTCAAAACTGTGCATTTAAAATATTTCTATTAATCATTAACTACTTGTTTACCCCCTTCCCCCCAAAAAAAATGAATAGGATCCAAAAGTATCGTTTAAATAACTTACAAATTTACATGGCTTTAATATAGAATAGAATATTCCTTCTCTTTTATTAAATTTATGTTTGGCTTATTTTTATATAATTCAATAAATAAGAAAAAAAATTCTGAATAATTTTTAAAGCATTCATTGCCTTGTGCTCTATAGAAAATTGTTAATTATCTCAAGGTTGATATACTTTGGTACTTAACTTATTTAAATGGTTACCTAATTTCACACTCTTTAAACAAAAAAATGTAATATTTAAATTTTACCATCAATAATTTATTTATTTGTTAAGCTAACTTAAGCAAAGATATGTAATGCTAAGTTTTTCGTTGAAAAGGACTCAGAGGTTTATATGACATGTCTATTGTGACTCATTAAATTTCAGATTAACTTTTAGATTAGAATTCCTTTTTAACTTCATGTTATTTATCAAGAATTTTAAATGTTGTTTTATTTCTTCAGGAATTGTTATTATATAATTTTATTCCTTTCATTCTAATAATTAAAAATAAAAAATGAAATTTGGTGTGATACTGACTATAGAATTGATGTTCTTACAAACCAGGTACACAAAGCAAAATATTAGTCTCGATGGACTAATAGTTATCTTATACTATATTATACAGATGGTCTCAATGTTGTATATTATATATCTAAATATATGTACACATGTGTGTATAATACACCTAAAAGCCCATGTATACACATATATACAAACAACATATATATATAACAATTTTTTCTAAACATACCCAATTATTAGCATGATTGGTTTTTTCATTTTAGTTTTCAGTTTTCCTCATTTTCAGTTATTTTAACCGACAGCTTATTATTTCGTATCTACACTCTCGACGACTTTGTTATATCCAAGATGTAGAATCTTAATAAGCTCTAACATATTCGTAGAAATGCATGGATTTGTTCCTCTTCTACAAGATTCAACGAGGCTTCATAAAGTGGAAAAATTCAATAAGAAAATGCTACTTAAATTCTTATGTATATGTATAATATATATATATATATATATATATATATATATATGTGTGTGTGTGTGTGTGTGTGTGTGTGTGTGTGTGTGTGTTAAGCGTATGAAAATATTAGGTCTAACGTTAGAGCTTCAAAGCTTATAAAACCATCTCCCATGATATCAGATGACAGAGAAAAATTTCTTTTATCGTACAGTGTTTTTTACTGACACCCAGCTTCTAGTTGTGTACCGGAGTGTCTAATCAGTCTTGCAGTCTCTTTGGAAAGCCAATAAGGGCGTTATCATGGTGTTCATCATAAATGTTTTCCTTTCTGTTATGGATCTTACGTTTCAGGTACTCAGTACCTGTAAGTTTGTCTGCGTAAACCAATATCTTAAACAGTATCTGACTCCATAACCAGACGTAAGGTCCAGAGATCTTGGAGGCCAAGATGGTGATATGTGGCCATTCCATTTCCCACCAAAGGTATCAGTAAGGACCTCGCATACTTGACGGGGCAAAGTGAGGGTAAGCGACTTCTTGCCGCAGATGGGCATCATTCATAATGATCAATTTCATTAACTGTGGCACTAGACAGATATTTGCTACATGTTGAATTAGGTGTTTTTGAAACTGTGATGACATCGAAAAAAATGTTCATTTAAATGCTAGACTGTCATGTCACACCCCATAAACTATTGGGCTGTCATTCTGATGGGCCTCTTACTGGCGGGAGATATCCCCCTCCCAAATTTTACAATTATAATAATTGACTTTCCTCCACGTTTGAAATGTAAAAAAAATAGAGGGGACAACAGAAGATATCAGAAAATTCCATTCTAATGTCTTTCTTTTCTCCTGTTAATACACACAAAATTTTCAGATCGTAAGGTTTTGCTTCATTGTACTTCTTCACTAACTTTATATTGCTTACATGTAAATTTTTTTTAGTTGAGTTTTCAACTTTCCTATATAATATGCGTAAAATATTTTTATAATTAAGATTTTATTGGTGTTAATTTCGTTCCAAACTTTTGAGAAACTCTGTATAACGAATAGAAATATAAAGGCACTGTCTTCAATAGCGGCTTATGAGTGGCGTGATGTGTACTATTTTTATTCGTTTTCGAGAATTCAACTATAAAGTACAAAATAGTGAGTGTACATGAAGAAATGATTCAGCCGAAGAATTTCTTATCTTTGCTCAACTATCTCCATTCAGACAAAAATAAAGAAACCGAGACTTTAGCAATGCTATCAGAAATGCAGTATCTTGATATGAATTCTATTAATAGCTAACTCTGTGGATATGCGTCATATATGATAAGAAATAGAAAGAAAAGACAGGGACGCCCCACCTTTTCCTGCGAGGCCAGTTTTACAGAAACCTTATCAAACCCCAATTTTTGTCCCAAGGCACTATATATAAAATCTGTACTTTTCTGCAGAAATTGCTGGAATCTATTTTGGATTTCTACCTAAACCTATCTTCGAAGACTTTCAGACAGCGAGGCATCTTTATGAGGACAAGGGACCTTAAATCTCTATTTTTGAAGCTTCCCCTTTGAAAAGTGCTGGTTTTAGAAAAATTAATAAGGGTGTTTGATAAAATATATAAAACAATTTAATATACAAGAAATTAATTTTCCAGGGAAGTACAAAACTTTTCATAAAAATTGAAGAGATTCCAGATCATTGATTAAAAATGTTTCTATTACACTCCATATTAGCTAATTTCTTTCAGATTTTTAATATATATTGAAGCATGATATAAAAACAAAACTGAGCATTAAATTTCTTTTACGATAAATACAACTTACATAAAATAATCATTTATACTTGTAGAACGTTTTAGCACAATTTTGTTTTACGGTGTTACTGGCTCTCTAACTCGACAAATAACAGAATATTTAAAAAAACATATCTAGCTTTATGAAAACGTTATTGATAGCGACAATGTTAAATAATTTGAAAGGAGTTGAGAAAAGCTTTAATGCACGGGGAATATTTTAAAAAACAATAAAAAACTAAAATAATAATTCTCAAAATAATTTCTCGAATTTAAACCGAGAATATACAACAAAAAACAGGTTTAAATAAAATTGAATAACTCATTTGAATACAATAATTAGGATATAATTAGTTCATGAAATGTACGCATAGCTTGAATTTTCTAATCAAACAAAAAGAAAAAGAAATTCGTAATAGTATATATATATATATATATATATATATATATATATATATATATATATATATATATATATATATATATATATATATATATATATATGTATCTATGTATATGTGTGTGTGTGCATCACCACGGAAACAGCTAGGCATAAATCGTCGACGGTCTCCCGAAGTTTTGGTGGTCATCCAAAATCGCCTGAATATTGAAATAAATTATTCCAAATTTAGTTTACTCAGGCTAGGCTCAGAAAGAAGGGCTAGAACCTCAAATTTTATTTTATTGAAGTTAAATTTTAGAAAATAGAGCAGCACTGCTGCATACGTTTGCCAGCAAAGTCGACTTACAAAAACTGATAGGAACATGAATTCCCCTAGCGAGACGGACGCGCATTTTTCCAGCAAATTCGTTGATTCAGTATTCCTGTCGTTTGATAGCGTTCCAGTTGATCACTCAAAATTGCTAATTCAGTGGTCAGGGTCCAAATTGGGCTCTTGAACTGACGCTCTTTTCTTCATAACAAAATGGAATTAAAATTCAGGAAAATATTTTGGATGAGTTAGGTTAAATTTTTAATATATCACATACATGCATACACACACACACACCACACAGACACACATAGACACACATATGTATATATATATACATTATATATATATATATATATATATATATATATATATATATATATATATTTATTTATTATTTATATATAATGTATATGTATATATATATATATTTATTTATTTATTTATATATAATGTATATGTATATATATATATATATATATATATATATATATATATATATATATATATATATATATATATATATACCCAAAAGTGCGCGTGCACATTTACATATTTTAGTTTGCATACGTTTAGTAAATTTCAAAATGTAAAATTTATGAAGCCAAGGAAATGATACTAAAAGATTTGTTTATTACTGCTTAGAACTGCAAAATAAATTTAATTAATTTGAATGTTTAAACAATTTTTTTTTACAATTTTTCAAAAATTTTTCTTTTATATACATTAATTTGAATATGCTTGTTTTATATGCACGAATTAATACACTTGCATTAGATACGGTTCTAGCAATTTTCCGCCTCGGACAAAATGGGAAATGACTCCCCACTCATTCTCATGATAAAAATTGCTATTAAAAGAGATAGATTGAAGATAGTTACAAATCTATAAAACTTGATTAGTTCTTGCAAAACTAAAAAAAAGAGCATATAAAAATTTAAAAAAAACTACAAAACAAACTACAAAAAATTTAATTCAAAGCAATCAACAAAATAAACAAAAAGGTAACTAAAAGTATTTTTTATGATTTTTTATTGCAAACTTAATTTTTTAAAATTGATTTGTTCAATTATTCGTTCGACAGCCAATGTAGCTAAACCAGTTAACTTATGCTATACTTGTTTATCTTAGCGTTTTGGAGTGCAAGAAATGTTTTAATAATTTTAATATTAAAAAACTCCTCTCTTCACGTGCTTCACTTACTGACAAATAAAGTAAACTTCTAAAAGTAATATCACGATTTGTAGACTAGAAATTTTACTTGTACTAGTTAATATTTCAAATAACTATAATAAAAGTAATATAAAATAGTTGAAGCCCAGTAGCGTTGGGGTAAGGCTTGGCGCTCCCACGACACATGCCCAATGTTCGAACCCCGGGCTGGGCATGGTTGACTCATCCTTTCATCCCTTCAGTGGGTAGATGAACTGAGGACCAAGCGTGCTTGGAACTAAACACTGGGGGTTCCGCGTAAGACTGACCACCTAACTGGAATATATGCTTCGCACCCCAGGGCCTTTGGTCACTTAAACGGAGAATAGCACCGTAGGCCCTGGGTCCCTAGAGGCTGTTGCGCCGAGGAGTTTTTAATATAAAATAGTTATGTTCCAAACTTCTAAGCTATAAGTATTATATTTAAAAAAATATTTTATATAAATTTTTCCTACTAAAAATATTTTTAAAATTACAAAATTATTTTGCAAAATTATTTTACAAGATTATTTTACAAATTACGGGCAAAGAAAATAAAGTTCTTAATTCAATAGCAAGATTTGTAGACTAAATATAATAAAAAGTAATCCCCTATACAATAATAGCCTAATTTATCTGTCCGTCTGTCCTCGAATTTATGAAGCGTTTGGACCTAGAATGGATAGAGGTATCCATATTGGATTTTTGATGAGTTAGGGTTAGCAAAATTTAAAGAGAGTAAAGTTTATCTTTTCTAAAACTTCTCCAAACTGGTTCTAAAATAATTTGGTATAAATATGCTTCATATCACAGCAAAAAATACTGTCGCTTTTAAAACGTTGGAAATCCACCACTTCCTCCCATTTCGAGTGTTTAATGCCATCATTTCAAGCCCCATTTTCCCCGGTTAAGAGAAGGGATTAAATTTATAAATTTCTCACATAATAAATAGATAAAAATGATATTTTTTTTCTAGCATTATGACGCCATTCCTTTAACTATCTTATTTAATCATTTCTTATTTTAAATTATTTAAATATCGTCTGCATTATCTTCATACTTTTATCACTGAACTTAGGTCTTACGTAAATAATTTTCTTTTATATTTTGCTTAAATAATAGTTTAAGTACACATGTGATAATTTTAAATTTAATCATCTTTATCTTTTGTTGGAATGAAAATTTTATCACCGGTATTAACTGCAAATTATATCTACCACCAGGCTGTAGTGGAAAGGATAGTTTCAATCGTTTACTTCCATTTAATTACTGTGGCAAAAAATTGGGAAGAACTTAACGATAATTTCGACGCAGCTAAGAAAACTTTGAATTATCTTTCTAAACGAATTCAACGTGATTCTAACCTGAATTCACAGTATCGGGAGACTTTATAGGAGTACGAAGATAAAAAAAAATTATTGAGCTTGTACCAGATAATTCTCCGCTAAAAAACAAACCATTTTTTTACCTTCCTCATAGGGTACTTTATAATTCTGGAAAATTAAAAATTTTACTGATCACGTCATATGACGGGCTATAAGCTAGTATAAAATAGTTATGTTCCAGGTTTCTAAGCTAAAAAGAATTATATTTTGTAAAATATTTTTATATAAATATTTCGTACTAAAAAATATTTTACAAATTTGACCCAAAATGCCGCTTTTAAAACTTGTCGCTCAGGATAGATATCCGGCTTGTACAGCGATACGGCCGTTTCTGCTTGCCTGAAAATATTAGTTGCTCTGTTGCGAAAATCTTTATAAAAAAGGCTGTTCGCACTTTTGAAAACAATTTTAATAATTATATATTTTAAAGTTTTATGAATAGAATTTTTATTACAATGATTTGGTGCTAACTAAGAGCCTCGATAATTGATCATCTATAGCACAAATTTTCATGAAATTAAACATTTTCTTAGAACCATCATGCCGATTCTATCTCATTCTTCTTTGGTCGTTTTCCAAAGTCTGTTCAGTGTTCTCAGATACCCTTTTCCTAAGACTATTTTTAAGAAAAGGAAAACAAAAAAGCTTATAGAAGAAGTGGATTTGAGAGGAATTTTATTAATGGAATATATTTTATTCATGTTTCTGATGTTAACAGTAACAAAATATTTTCCTTATCTATATACAATGGTAAGAGAATGTTGACATTACACTTTCTTGATATTATCTGCTTTCAAAAAGTCTTAAGATGGTGCTATGCGGCTTCTGTTTTCATTTTTACGTTCAGCTAGCTGCTTTTTCTTTATCAGAATTAATATATCAAAATTGTGTCTCTTTCAAATGCAATATAGGGAATATTTATACTGCTTTTTAATTTGTTGATATAAAAAGTTTCCATTGGAATGCTCAATTTCGTAACTTTTGAGCTATTTACTAATTACAGGAAACATTTTAAAAATAAACGATTTATTGAACATTCTGATCATAACAAAACAATAGCAGACGTTTATACTGAAAATATCCACTCTTTATCTCCAAGTGATAAAGACAAATATAAATGCATATCGTTTCTATAGAGTGCGAGCGAACTTCTGTAATCGCTTACTGTACATAAATAATAGAAAAAACGTTATGCATTAAAAAATGTGGATAAAATATATGGTTTCAGTGTACCCTATTCCAATGGTATCTCTGGATTTCGTCTGTTTACTATCTGCCGATTCCCATCCATCGGCAGAAGGTCGCCACAATCGACGGATGTCTCGGCGACGCAAGTGTTTTGTTGTGGTCAGTTTTCCTGGACTACGAGATCGTTCTACTATGATGTGACACCCCACGTTTTCCGGGGGCCCCACTTATAGGAAGGAAAGAGACGATTTTTTGATACATTTCAGAGATATATACATAACGATACATTCTGCAATATTTGAGAACAGCTCAGAATAACTCGGGACAATTCCTGGCGCTCTGCTTTTAGAAACCTCTGATAAATATACCATCAAAATAGTTATATATTTCTCCAGACATGAAAGTCGAGAAACACTGTTGATAAGACAATGTAATCATAGCCCAAGGTTTTCTCTAACGGCTAGATTCATCTCAAATAGTAATTGTAAAAATAAACTGCTTGGACTGTTGCTCATTTATGTAAGATGGAAGACAATTCAAGAGAATGGCATAATCATCAAAACGACTCTTACAGTATCTCAAAATAAGATTAAAATATTCATCGTTGCTTTAAAGATTGTTAATGTAATTATCTTATATTTAAAGTAATATTTTTTAAGAATAACTGAATAATTTCTTACGCGCTGTTTTTAGAAACTTCATATATATATATATATATATATATATATATATATATATATATATATATATATATATATATATATATATATATATATATATATATATATATATATATATATATATATATATATATATACCATCAAAATAGTTGTATATTTTTCCAGACATAAAAGCCGATAAAAAAAAAAGTGGTAAGGCAATGTAATTGCAACTCAAGGTTTTCTCTGAGAACTAAATTCATCTCAAATATTAATTACAAAAATAAACCACAAAAACTGTTATTCAGTTATGAAAGAGGAAAAACCATTCAAGAGAGTGTGATTATATAATTAAAGTGCAATCATATAGCAAAAGTAGAGCCTTTGAAATAAAATTTTATAATAATGTCTTTTAGAATAATTCTGAGCAATATCTGGCATGATTCTTTTCGAAATCTCTGATAAATACATTTTCAAAATAGCTGTATTCTTCTAGAAATAAAGGTAAAAAAAAACCTTTGATAAGATAAGGTAATAATAGCCCAAAATTTTCTTCAGTGGCTGGATTCATCTCGGATGCTAATTATAAAATATAATTAATACAATTAATACTAATTATAAAAATAAATTGTTTGGTCTGTTGTTCATTTATGAAAGATGAATGACCATCCGAGAAAATATAACGGTAATTAAATTGCATCCTTATAGCTAAATCAGAGCTTTTCATAAACGAGATAATTACGAAATATTTCTGGAAAACTAAACATCTATAGTAATACAAAAAGTGCTATAAAAAACAAAAGCCTGTTTCCGTATAATTTATCAATATACCATTCTCGAAAATATACTTCTTCTATCCCATTTATAGATATTCGTATCTTATTTCGTTATATTGTTTGAGTGTTATCTATATATTGATGAAATTAAATTAAAACTATTCTCTGGTTGTGTAATATAAATTTATAGATGTTTAGTGTTTCCTTTAGATATTGATAAGTTGATAGTCCCTTTCTCATTTTTTTTCTTCCAGCAAAAAAGATTCCTAACATTTTAAAAAATCTGTTTTGATGGCTACTTTTATATCAACTGAACCAATCACACATGTTACTTGTTTGTTGGATCTAAATATTGAACATTATAAGTAATAACTTGACATCTTCAGGCAATTAATAGCCCCCAGGAAACTTCAGATTGACATTACGAGTCCCTTAACAACTACTGAAGTCAATAAAATCCACATTTTTAATGTACCATAGCTTAAAAAAATATTTATTTAGAAAAATGAAATTTTTACTAAATGTTAAACCATTTTTCTCCTTTACGTACCCTAAAAATTTCCTACATTTCTCAGAAAAATTATTACCTTCTCACACCCCTTAATATCATATACAAATTTTAAAAAAAGTTTAAAATAAGTTTTCAACAAATATCCATTGTTAGTGAGACGTCATATATATCTGGGTCTCATGTGTGACTTTAAATTTGATTTAATTATTAATAACAGTCGACAGAATGAGATTGAAAAGCTGATGTCTCCGATTTGTGAAAGAAAGTTCTAGAGAAACAAAACGTTTTGTCTGTGCTTGATTTTTGTGTCTTCACAAGTAATAGTATTTTGAAAAACTATTTATAAACATGTAAAATGGTATAATTATAAATTTTCTTATCTAAAAGCATTCTCTGTTTTTAACACACACATTTATTTGCAGACCCCCAACCATTCAAGCCTCATATTAGGCCCCTTGAATTTTATTTAATTGGATCCTTAAATCAATATAATTTGTCTTTAAATTAGTAAGCTTTGAAATGAATATTATATGCCTTTCAAAGAAAAACGATTTGGAGTTGTAAATATTTAAATGATAAAATTAGCTAAAATTGCTATTTCTAACACCGGAAAAGCATGATAATATGATTTTTTAAATACATTTAAAAAATGTATATATTCTTAAAATAAATGCTTTGTGCATATCACATAAATCTTTAAAAAATGTATTTTAATTTTTTTGTCCTAATTTCGATGTCACATATTCCAAGAAAAAATATTTAAGGTCCGGTAAAAAAATTTCTTTTACCAAATAAATATATTTTAAAGTTTTAGATGATTGAAAATGAAGTTGATTTTGACAACATTTATAGCAAATAATCCAATCTTTAGAAAAAAGACAGACAAAGTAAAAAAATCCTTTAAAAATAGTTCTAACTACCTTTCTATTTAAGTAGATTATTTATATTTATTATCCTTTTAATCAAAATGCTATTGATTAAATGAATAACTTTCAGATTCAAAATGTATTCTGGGTCGTAATTTTAATTACGAAATTGAAAAAGAAAAAAAAATAATTTTTTTTAAATTCATAAAATTAAAGAAAATCTACAATAATAAAAGCAATTAGACAAGTTGCAGAAATTTGCTTAACATATCTACTATTGTAATTTACAATAAAAATTTACATTAATAGATTTCTTTGAAAACTTTCTTATTTCTAAGTGTTCTTATATACATTAGGCGATTGTTATCTGAAATATTGTTTCTAGAAAAATTTTGGGTAAGAATGAGGACAAGAGAAATGCTGATTAGAACAATCTAGAAAAATTTTGAATTCAGTTTAATAATTTACAAGCCATATCAATTTCTGTCAGTTTACTCCTCTAATTCATACATAATGTCTTTAGAAAATTTCACAAAACAATTATCGACTTTGTATATGTAATCATAAAAGAATAATTATATTTATGTATTTAAGTATAAAAGTTTTCAAATCACTTTTAATATGTGCATACAATTAAAGTTTGTAGAAAAATTTAATAGATTCTACAGTGGCTTTTAATTTACACCCATTTTTAAAAAATTTAATATACTGAATGGGTTTGGTTGATTTAGCTTGGAGCACTACGATCTCACTTTTCTACTAAAGTGCCAACAAAAGGAAAATTTTATAAACTAAGTAATTTACAGAGGAACGCTTGTAGTATCACAATAATAGTGATACCTTTTTAACCATCGAAGAATTTAGGCAAAATTTGTTTTAAAATTATTTTTTATTGATAATTTTAATGTTTATTAAATTCTAAATAGATTAATAGAAAAACAATCTATTCTTATTTTTCTTAAAATTTAACTTAAGAAACTTTTACTGTTATTTATTAACACATTGTGTGCGGTACATTTCGCAGCGGAATTGTACCAGGAGAGTGAGTTTTGAGCTTAAATTTAGTTATTCAGTTAAATCTCAATAGATCGAAAATTATTTAATTTTTTAACCAACTTTTCGTATTTTGTATTGAAATATATAAACAAATATATAAATAGACAAATAAACATATATATATATATATATATATATATATATATATATATATATATATATATATATATACAAATATATGTATAATATATAAATATACATATATATATAATTTTTGCAAGGATAAATAAAAAGTTAATTTTAAATCTAAATTGATTTTTTTAATCAACCTTCCCGCTCTGTGTTTCCGCATCGACTGATATAAAAGCTAGTTTTTATTTGTCTAAATTTTTCCAGAATCTATGTAATAGACAAGAACATTCGGCTTCGTTTTCCTGTATATGCCGTTATTTTTGTTCCCATAAACAAACCATGTTGTTACACTAACCCGTACTAGTACGTGACCCGCGCTCAAGTATCAATCATTAGAACACGTACTAGTATGTGTCCCGCATACAATGTGTTAACATAGTGAGGCAGATTTTATAAAATTATTCCTCATCCGTAAAGCGTAGCTAGTGTGAGGCAAAGGCGTGATAAAATATGTTAGAAACAGATATCAATATCAAAGAATAGGATTATTAAGAGGTTAATAATGGGCTGAGAGCTAGACACTTTACATTTACCATTACTATGAAGTTTGGAAAGATACTACTGTTAATAACAGTTGTAAGTAAAAGTTAATATAAAACTATTTGACCTCTATAGTTCAACGAACTACAAAAACAGTTTCTGTTTCCTTTACTCAAAACAAAAGAAATTAAGGTCAAAACCTTGATCTTCATTATGTTTTGTTGTTGTCTCTTTGAATAGCGAGACTTAATGGATCTTTATTTATTCGTATCCTCCTTATCTATATTTCAGCTTCCGTGAATGCTTAACTGATAAATTGTTTTATGATGATCTTGGTTCTTCTTCCGGTTTTCCGTAATTTAGAAATAAACAACTAATTGTTTTTATGATTATTTTTTACGTGCATTTGCTTTATAATATAATTTTCTTGCATTTTCAATACCATTCAGTTATAAATGTTACTGCTTACAAATGAAAGGGAAATATATAGCATGAATAATAAAGTGAACCTCAGTTGTTACACTCATTAATTTAGTGTTGTGATAAATAAAGATGCCCAGGGTTAATTTTACAAAAATTTACTTTCACGAAACATCAACATTTACACACAAAACAGAAATAAAAATATAATGGGACGGGAACTTTTCAGTACACGATCATACCGATCAACAGTAAGCCTCGAACTCTGTTATTTCTTGGTATACCCTATAGAGGGCGCTGTAATCTACGTCACAGTCTAGATTTATCTGTTACAGTGTGATATAAATTTGTAGATGAATTTCAATTTGAATAAGAATCTGTATTTCCCCAAAATATAAAAGTTAATTTAACTATCTCCATAATAAAATTCTATAAAAATTAAACTTCACTTGAGAATTTCTAATAAAAAAATAACATTGTTCCTGATATTGATGTATTTTAATTAAAATCTTGAAGATTCGAAACTACTTTGGGCACTCAAAATTATTTCAGACATTATTAAAGCTTTTTATGAGATAAATAATCAAAGTTGGCTTTGAACGTTACAGTTATCTTTTTGCTACACGAGAGATAATCAGATCGGGAGTTCTTTCTTAAATCTGAGCTTTCGAACACCTACAAACATTTGTGCCAACAACAGGGTTATAAAGAAGTTCGGTACAAAAAGTCTGTTCCCTGCCTTTTTCTCATACACATATGCATGAAACATGACGGAAATTTCTCCACCAATCACATCGAATTAAGCCCCTATTGTATTTATTTGCCAGGGTTTCTTGGACAAGGAGAAGCCAAGACAGCTGCACTATTGAAGTAATATGCAGTCGGGCCACATTAAAGAGAACGGCACAAGTCCGAGACGAATTTAACTTGAGAAGAATCGAAGAGCTAATAAAATGACATGTTTAACAGTCAATGACAGACGAGGGAATGAACACCGAAGCACGTGTTGGAACAGGGTTGGACCCCAGAGCGATACGAGGAGAAGAAAATCTTTCAAACAGAAAGTAACTTAGTCAGTGCTCTCAACAGTAAAAGGAACTTAGAACCTTGAAAAGTGAACATGGGACAGCAGTAAAATATGAAGAGTGGGCAGAAAATTATTGTAGCATTTATTGCAGAAAAAGCTTTGGGAAATGATGTGGAAAATTTTTTAAGTCTTGGACAATCCTTTAATTACGATATTTTGTGGCTGGGAGATTTGAAGGAATAATTTTTTTTCTATTTAATTGTCAATTACCTAATCAAGAGTTTTGTTTTTGTGTATTTGATTTCACACGTTATGAATCAAGCCGCCTATTGAGTAATGATATACGATTTGTAATCTATATTCTTTATATACAATTTATAGTGTTGTTAATTATGTTTATGACAGTCTTGCCTATTGCTAATATTCATAAGTTCTGTCAATTGTCAAGTGTCTATTCAAGAGTTTTGTCTATGTATATTTCTTTTAGCATGTTATGTACTAAGCCACCTTCACGGTATTGATGTATCTCAGAAGACTCCATTCCGTATCAGCGTATCCTCTGCTATTAACTTCTGATGTAAATCAGTATTTTTTCTATTAATTCTTTATTTTATTTTATTTATTTATTTATATTTTTAAATTCTTATTTGCCTTTGAGTCCGGGGTGGACTTTTCCCCAGGGCACCCGAAGCCGTACACCCAATAGGGTAAACTGCTCCCTGAGGGCGCTCTACTTGCATCTAAGTCTGAGGCATCTAATGATATGCTGACAATTTCTAGCAAGAAAAAGTGAGTCTCAACGAAAATTAAAAGTATCATTAGTATTGGAATGTACGCATATGAATTATTTATTTATTTTCTCTTTTTGTGTTGTGAGTGGGGATGAAAGAATGATTTCATAGAAAATAAAATTTGATTAATTTATGTGAAAAAAAATAAACCGGGGTATCCTTATATGACTGAATATTAAACCATAAAAATTCTAATTCTTATGTTTATCAGTTTTGATACATGTTGTGATTTTTAAAAAATACTCCGACTGTTATTAACAAAAAAAAAGTAATGTTATTCAATTTATAAAAGCTTCATGAGCATCGGTATATACATGTATAAAGTAATTTTTTATTTATTTACTCTTCATTATTTTATTTATTTTTTTTTTGGGGGGGGGTTATGGAGGATAAGTAATGTTTTCCTGGAAAATAAAATTACATTGAATTGTATGAAAATGGAATATATCTAATCAACTGTAAGTAAGTGAATATTACATCATGAAAGTTCTAAAATTTGGATATTAATTTTGAAGGATAGGTTATGAATACTACTTCCATTCACTTATTACCGAGAAACATTTTTTCTACGATAGAGGATAGAAGGGGGAGGAGAGGCCTGTTAAAATTGTATGGAAATAATAGACTTTTTTTTTGTAGATGACACTATTTAACAAATATTTCAAGTACTCAGTTGCACAGTTATTGACAACAAAATTTACTAAATTAGTATTCGATAAATAGTAAACATTTCTTATAAAGTACTTTATTAGACAGTCTAGAAATTTAATATTTCCCGTACTAAAAGATTAAGATATACTAATTTAAAATTAAAAGGGTACTATATTAGAAAAAGATTTTAAAAATAAAAACTTGCAAAAAAAATATAATAAAAAAGTTAAATAAAAAATAAATAAATATTCACTTAACATATTATTATAGTCTGAAAATTATTATAACAGTTATGGTGGAATAGCCAAACATAATATTTTAGAAATTTTTAATTTATGAAATCACTAATATATTAAGTTCCTTATTATATAAAATAAAAATTGAGTTTGTAAATTTTTACACTTAAAGTGGCATTTAGATTATGTAGAAAATACATTTAATTACCATGATCCTATTAATTAAAATTCAAGAAGCCTCATAGGATACTTGACTAGAGGGAGCTGCAAATTCCTATATATTTAGAAAAATTAAATAAAACAGACAGTACATTCAGATGATAAATTTTATGTTTATATCAACATTTTACATTATTTAAAAATTATTAACCGTTTGAGGTCGATCTCTTTTTCAAGAGTACTTATCACTGGGTCAAATACATTTTATTTAAGAAAGCACGATATCATGTACGAAAGCATTAAATATATGAAGTCAATTGAAAAGTAGTGTTATTTATGGAATTTTAGAATTTATGAAAGAAAAAAAATTACTGTTTTAGAAAACACAAATAGGTTTTAGTTCTTGTATTTTTTTTCAGAGTGTGAAATTTCTGGCAGCAATCCCCTAATATACATATAGATTTACTATGAAAAGGTGTCTTAGTAGAATCGAGTTTCTTTAATATGTAAAAAAAGTCATCTATAAGTATTGCTAAATTGGATAAAAAACACTATTGTCGGTATAAATAACAGCGGTAAAAATAAATTGGAGGTATTTACTGTCGCCGTGCAGACGACATACCACCTAGTAAACAGAAATCTGATGTTGCTTGTGCTGCAACATTCATCAAGAAAGGAATTTTAGCAAACAGAAAAGCCTAACTTAAAACAAAGCCTTTCTGTTCAGAATTAACTTACCAAATCTGAGTGATCAACTTTTCAACGATATATATTCTAATATTCAACGATAACTTGCATAATAGTTATTTTTCAACCATAACTAATAACTTGCGATATCTTGCTACCAACTGTTATTAAAAGCTATAACAACTTCACATAGGAGACTTAGATGTATAGAAGATGTCACTAAAGATAAAAGCATGTTTAAAAAAATATTTTGATAGTATTCATTTATCACTTGAATTTGGAACCTCACTTGAGGTTCAAGTGAGCGAGTTAAATCTCCAGTTATCTAAAATTCTTTCCTTGTGGAACATATAACTTCATTCAATTCAGTAACAGTGATGTTTTCCTCTTTTTCAGAGCTCTAATCCTTATTTTTTTAACTTATTAAATCATGATTTGAACGTTGTGGGTTACCCAAGTCATCAGCTATAGTACTTAAAATTCATTATCACAAATCAGCAAAAATATAAAAAAAATCAAAATCTGGAATTTGTTATTTTCCTAAAGATGAATTCGAAACGTTTAGTATTCTTCCTGTATAACACAAAGGTTACTTCTCTCCTTATAAAGTAAGTAATACGAATTCAACTCTTATGCTACCTTCGAGGCTATGTCAATTATAATGCAATTCTACACACTCTTAGCTTTTTAACGCAATCCTGCTTTTATCGAACGTTGTTACTATTATCTACAATACAACTTTAAAAAAAAATTAAACGAATGAAAAGCAAATAATGTAAACGCTTTAATTTCAAACATTGATTTCGTGCACATTAAAGTTATTTTCAGCTTTTAAAAGTTTATTATTTTAGTTACAAAATATCTCCGAGATGTTATAACAGTTTTTTAACATTAATCGAACCAGAGACCTGCAAAATCAATTTTTAAATTATTCCCCTTTTAATGGTATTCTTACTATAAGCAAAAAATAAACCTATTTCTATGGCATTAAAATGTACATTAAAATACTTTTTAAAAACAATAGGATATTTTGTTGTAAAATTTGAGTTGTTTGATAATATTCTGTAATATTAACTGCTTTGGTTTCTTTACTGTATGTTTAACATTTATAAAGACCCAAAACTAGGTATCGAATTTCACGCACGTTAAATGCAGCATACAAAAACCTTTAGTTTGTACATGGTTTAATACTATTTTTCGTTGTTTTACTGCATTACACATTCTGTATTTATTCAATATACTTAATATTTTTAAATATATATTCCGTTTTCTGGTAAACACTTACTAAACAATATCAAGAAATTCAGAAGAAAAATGATGCACTGGAATATTTCGTCGCCAGTAAAATAAAAATCCTGAGACTAGGAAATTATTTTTAAGCTTTTAAACAAAGAAATGCAACATTAAATTAAATAATTATTTATTTGCACAATTTTGTCTTGGTCATAAAAGTACTCACCATCCTTAAAATCTTAGAGAAGTGAGAAAATATCATGTGTATCCTCGAATTCTTAAAGTCCCTTGTCCCATTAACAAAAAATGAGAGAAAGTTCCCCTAAACTGCCTCAACCTTTGATAAATATAAGATATTTCATAGAACATTCTTTTATATCTAGTTTAAAAGTCTCAGAATTTCCATACCAGATAAGAACTTCCAACTACTACCTTTCATCAACAGATCTGGAAAACTAAGGAAAAATGAAGTAGTCTGTTTCATTTGATGTTAGGGGATATAGTACCTTTCGAGCTCTAACGTCTTTACTAAAATGGCCTATTTTTGATTCAATATAAAATAAAATACCCATCTCTGTTTAGAATAAATTTTTTTCTAAATTAATAATAAGGATCCAACTTCATAAAAATTACTTAGTTTTGTTATATAAAGTAATAGGTGTTTTTAAAACATAATATATGTACACCACGTTAAACTAAAATAGAAATCTATTTACCCACAAAATAGCTTTTAAAATTCGTAAATTAGAATTTTTTTCCATTAATGAGATTATGAGATAATCATAAGCTAATTATCAAGCTAATTATAATATAACAAATTATAAGATTAATATAAAGCTACTTATTTTTTTATTCTCTGAACCTCAATTATAGTAATACGAGCAATGTATTTTATTTCATGACAAGGTAAAGACTGATTTTTTTTAATTTTCAATTTCTGAAGAGATTTTTTTTTCATTTTAAAAAGTTTGATGCCTGACGTGTTTTGGTTTACAGAATAAAACAAATATTTTACTTCAACTGGATTTAAAAATTTAGTTTCTAATATACATATTTCAAAAGTTATCTTACGTGTAATTGATTTTCATTTTTTTATTTGGTGTACAATTTTTATGCTATTATAAAAATTATGAAAATTATTCTACTTAAAATGAAAAACTGAACATTTTCTTAAAGTTAGACTTTTTTTAAAGAACTTATAAAAAATTCCTTCTAAAAGAGGCAGAATTATTTAGAATTAATTTTTTACAAGTTGTTTTATTTTATTCTGACTCAAAAGAAGGTTGTCATAATGAAGATTTAATTCTCGAAACGTATTACGCACCCTTAAGAGAAAGAAAAGACATTTAAAGGTAACTTAATCCTTTGTGTATCAAAACACTGAATTCAAAAATATTTCTTCAATTTTTTATTATTATTATTTCTAGCTTTTAAAAAATAATTTTAAAAGTTTGAAACATGAAAATAAAAATATATTGTTAAAAAATGTATTTTCTATAAAGTTAAAAATATTTCTTAAAACTTTTTTTAAATTACTTTGCGCACATATTATCTATACTTAAATAATTTGAAACTACCTTTGTGAGAAATCTACATCTGGTGTCTCCAATTTATATTTTAATTTGATAAATCGAGTAATAATCATTACACCTATTTAAATGATAAATAAAACTTTCATATGGAAATTAAACTTAGTGTCCCCTTTCAATAGGAATTCTATAAGCAAACTGTGTGAACTGTAGTGTTGCAGAATAACATTTATTAACAAATCCATCTTGATCAAGTGATAAATGAAATATTCATATGGCAATTAAAGGTATTACCTCCATGCCAAAAGACGAAGACAGGAAAATAATTTTCTCAAAAAAAAAAAATTATCCTTTGATAAAATTATTTAAACAAAATTTAGTTTCGCTGTAGGATGTATTTGAACCGATATTTATCTATGGCATAACCTCAGTAGGAATTTGAGTAAACTATGTGACTTGTATTGCTGAATAGCATCGATTAACAAAACCATCTCTTAAAGCTTCATATGTAAAGGACACCAATTTTGGGGTAATTTTTGTTGCAGATCTGTAACATGGTGATACAAAGAATTTATCTATTTGGGGAACATTCGAAAATCATACATTATATTGTTTATTTCCTGTCTAGTAAAACAAGAAAATAGGAAGATAATTTTCTAAAAAAAATTTTTTTAATAAAAAAAAAACAATCCTTTGATAAAATCATTTAAACAAAATTTATTTTGGCTGTACGATGTATTTGAACCAATATTTATCTATGGTACAACCTCTATCATCGTAAAATTTCGACAAAATTTTGCTTAAAATATCATGGAATTCTATAATTAATGTTTTATTGTTCAAAAATATTTATACCAATTAATACGAAAACACCCTTATTTGTTTTTAAATTGAATGGATTCTAAAATATATAACATCGTTATTAATTTTCATTTAAACGAGAACTTTAGAATTATAATTTTCTAGGATTTTACAGAGAAAGAGTAAGTTATATGTGATACTAGGGGAGAAGATGCGCAATTTGCTGGAATTGGAGATGGGTACAATTGTTGAGGGGGTTTAGAAATTTTAAGACGTTCAAAGAATTAAAAAAAAATTATAAATTATTTTTCTGCAATTAATTCTGAAGATATTAAAAAGTATTGAAAAATTCCTTAATAAATGGGAGTTACAGACTGTGTTATAAAAATATAAGATATATGTCTCTAATTGATTGTTTAATTTTACTGGTTCTTTTCTCAAAGCTACAATTTTCATCATTATATCTTGGATAACGATCAAAATAATTTCCATAATTGTACACTACTACCTTACTATTACTGTCTCTTTTTAAATAACCGAATAAATAATTATGTTTAATATTTTCCATATTCGAATATATCCTTGTTATCCTTGAATTAATTAATATAATGTACATGTTGCAAAATTTGTATTAGCTTTTAAAATTAAAAGTTGAATTAAATGTTATTTGTTATTCATTTTTGAAGTATTTTTTAAACACTTGTTGTTATCGCAATTATTATGTAGTTTATTTATTCTATGTACAACACAGTTCTGCTCATTTTGACGTAAAATTATGTTAATTAGAACTTGAGTTACTTTTCGGATAACAAATAATAATTCAAAATAATTTCTGAAAATGTACAAACTGTATTATAAATTTTTTGAATTTATACCAAAATGTTTTATGAAAATATTAGTTTCTAAAAATGTTCTGCAAAGCTGAACAAAACGTTTGTCAGCTGTAATAATATTAAAATATTGGAATTCGAAATAAGAACAAATTCTCATTACATTAAATCTCCTGAGGCAATTTATGGTTACAGTAACTAGTTTATTTTTTTAATCACCTGATTGAAAATGTAAACCTTCAACATTCAAAAATAGCTTCCATGTACATCCCTTTTACGTATGATATACATAGAGATTTTTATTTATAGAATACCTTTCTAAGGCCTTAAAATAAGACTTAGTTGTTGTATTCGTGGAAAATACAAAAGAATAATTAAAATATCCATTTTTCTGTTCAAAATATCTATACCACTTCTTTTAAGATTAGAATGGACAGATTTTTGCTGTTCAAACACAGTAGACTAGTAAAACTAGTTTATTTTTTTAATCACCTGATTAAAAATGTAATAAGTTATTAGTAAAATAGTTGTTCATGTAAAAGTGGTTGTGGTTTTTATAAAAAATATTAATGGTTTTAAAAGTTATTAATTATTTAAAAAGTAGCTTCATCATTCAAAAATAGCTTCCATGTACATACCTTTTAATATGATATACATAATGATTTTCATTTATAGAATACCTTTCTAAGGCCTGAAAATCAGACTAAGTTGCTGTATATGCGGAAAATATAAAAGAATAATTAAAATATCCATTTTTCTGTACAAAATATCTTTACGACTTCTTTTGAGATTAGAATGGACAGATTTTTGCTGTTCAAAAAATATTGTTTTATATACTCTCAGCAGGAGAGCCAAACCATCGATCGCGAGATTTTAGTAGTTCACGGGAAAATTTTCTGTAGATCCCAATACCACGCTCAGGTTGGCTAGCTTGGAGTTTCTCCTTTGAGCTTAGACAGATGATTCGAAATATTGCCTTAGCTTTAAAATCACTTTCTTCAAGCTCTATAAATATTTGGTATCTTGTTTGAAAAAAAATATACCCATTTAGGCCTAGTTCGGTCTAAAATTGAAGGTAATGTACAGCTGTATATATTGTTCTATTCGCACAAAATATAAAAGAATAACTAAAATATCCATTTTTTTCTGTACAAAATATCTATACCACTTCTTTAAAGATTAGAATGGACAGATTTATGCTGTTCAAAAAATACTGTTCTTATATACTGTACAGCAAAGATAGCCAAACAGTCGATCGCGAGATTTTAGTAGTTCACGGGAAAATTTTCTGTAGATCCCAATACCACGCTCAGGTTGGCTAGCTTGGAGTTTCTCCTTTGAGCTTAGACAGATGATATGAAATATTGCCTTAGCTTTAGAATCGCTTTCATCAAGCTCTAAAGATATTTGGTATCTTGTTTGAAAAAAAAATACTCATTTAAGCCCAGTTTAAACTAAAATTGAAGGTAATGTTCAGCTGTAAATATATGTACGAGGGTTCTTATCCCAGTATGACCAGAAACAGATTCAGTCCAGAACAGATTCAAAACTACATTTAATGGGAAATAATACTTACTCTCCAAACTTAAAACTCTAAATGACAAAAAAAGAATGCTATCTTTTTTCAGCTGTTGAAGTCGGATAAAAAATATGTTTTTACATTTCTAATTGAGCTGTTTTTTATGAAAGTTGTGTAATTTCATTTTATATTATAGGAAGACTAGATGAACCGAAAATCGTTGTCCTACATTAACACTATAAATCCAAGAATTGTAAAATGTTTTTAAATAAATTATAAATTGGACCGTTTTCATGGAAAAGTACGGAAAAACTTATTTTTAAATTACTTGACGCCACCGCACGTACAGTTATCACAAACATAATTAGATTAAATTAAAATTCGCCTGTAAGGGGATTCGATTCGGGGACTTCTCGTCCTGAAGCCCATTGCGTTGACCCCTGCACCACAGATACATTGGCAGTCAAGTGTTTCAAGCGGCATTATAATAATCTGAAAAAGCTCGTAATCCTGGATATTTAATTTAAAAAAAACATTTTCTATCGGTTCAAATTGTGAATCTAGACCATTCTCGAATCAACTTAATTACATACACAAAGTTTCATCAAAATCAGTCCAGCCGTTTCGGAGGAGTTCTATTTCAAACACATGGACAGAAGGATTTTATTTATAACGATATTGAAAGTTCGTATTTGAATGGTTTCAAAGATATTAGTATATGTTAATGTGCTCATTTTATTTTTTTTAATTAAATTGATTATTAAATATTGCTTAAACGATTGTAGTATAATTATGTAGTGTAAATACAATGTCCTTGCGGAAAGTAGATTTAACCACTTTAAAAGTAATTATATTTGTAATTTCATTAACTACACAAATTTATATTGACAAGTAAGGAACATTTTGAAAGACTTGTTTATTTATTTTAAAAGCTCATAGAAGCTTATTATCTACTGACTTTTTGTCAAAAATGGACTTCACCAATTTCAAGGAAAATGGCTCATTTTATTACTGACAACGATTTTATTTTTCGTGTGTACAATTCAATTTCAATTTCCATTTCTTACAAGCAATTTCATTAAAATTGATTTCATATTTACAAGAAATGTATATTTATAGGGAACAAAGAAATTTAAGATTTGAAAACATTATTCTTATTTCTGTCCTAGTTTCTTTAGGTAGGATATAAAAACCGTACTGTTGTTCGAACATTTCAGAGACTTGTACCACTATGACTCTACAGGGTTGGCAAATAGTGATAAATTTCGAAGGTATGTGGTAGTTATAAATGCACTTGAAATGTTTGAAATATTGATAAAAATCAAAATTTTTTTTTTAATTTAAAGTATTCTTTAGTAATAATTAAATTATCCATTGGAGTAATAATTATATTCTTTTTGGGGTGATGGATATTAAAACCCACTTTTCCTTTCTCGATTCTTAGTTATACTTTATAATTCTAGGAAATATAAATATTAAAATTTCTGACAATTATAACACCCAGGTGCAAATTCATCGTCACCTTAAGTCTTTATATCCTGAATTAATTTACCATCAACTTTCTAACTGCATTTTTGCATCATTAGATAAGATTTAATGGAGAATAATCATAGAAAAAAGAAAATTAATTTTTACTGTATTTTGGTAGTTAATTTTGCAGCTGGCACTTTCTAGTACCAAAATATATTTTTGACTTTATGATAGAAAATAAAACATTAAATTATGAATAAAACAAATGAAATGCTTACCTGCGAAGTATAGAAGTCTCTAAGAAATAATAGTACCAAATAACTGGTAATAAACCACTAAATTTACTCAATTGCACAACACGTGTATCAACTCTACCACAAATGACCTAAATGCAGCACGCCAGTTATAAAATTCTTACTATGCGAATAAAAAAGATTCCTGATTGGTGCTGTCATTTCTTTTTTGCTGCAGAAACTGCATCGTTCATGTCCTTGTGAGTACCGTCAGGAAAAACGGCTTTATTAGGAATATATAGGTGTTTGATTAAAGTGGTACTTATAAATACCGTCAGGATAAAAAGGGTTAAGGCAGAGTTTCTCGATCTTTCGTAGTAAAAACGCAGAAAAATCAAATCGGAAAAGGTTTTTGAAGAAATAGTTGAGGTAACTAGAGCTTGATTTACCAATAGACCCGGTAGGCCTGAGGCAAGTAGTAATATATATATATATATATATATATATATATATATATATATATATATATATATATATATATATATATATATATATATATATATATATATATATATATATATATATATATATATATATATATATATATATATATGTGTGTGTGTGTGTGTGTGTGAATACATATATATGTATATATGTATATATATATATATATAGAGAGAGAGAGAGAGAGGGAGAGGGAGAGAGGGGGGAGGGAATGAGTGTGGTGTGAGAGAGAGAGAGTGAGAAAACGCGTAGAGAGATAAGGTGAGGGACATTAAAACAGCGTTTTTGATTCTTTTTCTTAGTTCAATAAGATATATTTATTAGATTTTCAAGCAAATTTCGCCAAGTGGACCATCTACTGTAGCCTTAAGGAGTTTATTTTGAGAAGTCCTAGCCATTACAATTGGACTCTCGGAGTACTCTCGAGTACCTACAAAAGTCTGCCTATAACCCATAGATCATGATTCGGTGGAAAAAAGTGAAGAACATGCAAAAATTTCATGAGAACTTTTTACAGCGATTTATTCGTACTAAAATTAAATTTTTATTAAAAAAATATTAAAAAATCACTTTTTTTTCATTTATGATGCATAAAAAATATTACTTTCATAGACCAACTTAAACTTTTAAAAAATATACATAAATAAGTAAATAATAGTTCAGTTTTGATTTTAAAAATTATTAAAAATAGTATAACAAACTTATTGTGTTGATTCTTCCCATAGACATGTTTTTACTTTTGGAAACGCTATTTTCCACCATTACAAAGCAATACATTGAGAATAAGATATTATTTAGTTGGCAATCCGGAATTTTGCTACGATCCTCAAATGATATAATACTCAAGTGAGTGCACGTCAGGAAAATCAGCTTAATGTTATCAACAATCGTATCTGAGATAAAACTCAGGTTTAGTCTCATATGACATCACTCGATAAATTTTCAAGATTTTTTTGGGGGGAGATGAGTGTAAATTGGATTTTGTATCAAAAAAGTAATTAACTAGCATAAAAATGATGGGGATCTTTGATCAGTTAGATAATTTTAAACAAAATAGTAATACACGATCATTTTGATGACTGTACATGTTTTTCCTTACATATAGATATAATGTGTATATGTGTGTATGTATATATATAATTTTTATTGTTATTATTACTACAAATCTAAGCAGTTTTGTAAGACCGAAAAAAAATCCTGCTGATTGCAATGTTCTTTCACTTTTAATCAAATCTCTTCCGTTTATTACGAATACAAATATAATTGAAAAACACAATACAATGCAACTAACAAGTTTGCCATTTTAATAATTTCAATTTGTAATTAAAAATAATTACAATGATGTTTTATTATAATTTATTTGATTTTTACCTTAACGATGGTCAGTTTATTCTATTTATGGAGAATTTTTTAGTGGTTATTTTCTCCAACTACGTATTCTCTGTTTAGCTAGACAGCTAGATATCTTTTGAATCTGACATTCATAATAACAATATTCAAAATAACATACTGGCAGCTAATATTTATATCAATTTTGCATAGCAATTTTGTTGATTATAAGTACTGAGACCATCTGATATGAAAATGAATGCTTAATGGAAATATTATTAAGTGTAACAAAAATATTTTGATAATTTCAATTCAATTTTCTTTAAAATTGTAAAAGTTACAATTACTTAAGCATGCTGATTTGTAAGTAGATGTGCTTTTTATAATAACAAAAATTATCATCTATGATTATGATGTAAAGTTCATATTCAACAGCAATGAATTAAAGTAAACATTTTTCTTTTGTTATCTTTAATTTTAGTTTTCTTCATATGTTTCATTTCATCTATTAGTACTATGCTTATTAATAGCCACTACTGATGAAAAATGTTTATAATAAAACAAAATTTATAAAGCTTTCCTGTTAGAATTCAATAACAAATAAATTTTTTCAAAAATAATGTAGCGGGAGTAAAGATTTTACATTATCTACTTAACCTCTTCTATTAGCGATCTTCATCCCTTATGGAAGATCGTAAAGTACCTCATGGCAATAAACACTTTTCCAAAATAAATGTGCAGGCATTCCATTATTTCGCCTCTTTAGCTACATTAAATGCTCTCATAAAAATATGCTTAACTACTCTGCAAGGAAAATTAAAATTGTAAAATATTTAAAGCAGATTATAAAAACTCGTGGATTGTCATACAATTTTATGCATTCATTGAATATATTACTAATAGAGATGAATGAGGTATTTTTTATAAGGACGCAGTATTAAAGCTAGGTTTTTAAGCATAAAATGACTTTCAGGATTTCCAAATTTATCTCAAAACTCAGTTTAAATGTTTTGAATAGAAATAGCCTTTTAAAGAATGATAATAACAATGATAATAATAATAATAATAGCAACTACCCACCTTCCATCCAGCGGAACTGTTGCTGGCCCCTTGATTACTAAAATGGGGAACATTTCTAATCATCCAGTCATATATTTGGGATAAAGTTAATTTTTTCTCAGGAGATGTTTCTATAGCCTGGGTAATTAAATCAGCATAAGAACTGTTTCCCCAAGGATTTCTTCGTGGAGGTCTTTTCTTGGGCACAGCACTAACTTCGTCCCCAATGCACATTTGGATGTATTGATTGTCTCCCATTTCAATCAAAATATGTGAAGCGTCAATAACAGATCAATCGCTTCAGACGATGTTTGAGCTTCATAGCCAAATTATAAAAGACGACCACGTGAGTTCCACAGTTTGAGTAAAGGGTGAACACCCGCCTTAGCTATCTACGATTGGTTCCTGTTTCTTTTATGTACTCTGATTGGATAAGACACTGATTGGCAAGCCTCATGGGGAGGGAGGAGAACTGAAGTCGAGTTTCCTATTTTGATGTCCTTCATTTAATACGTAAGGAAGGTCTCACTAAGAAAGGGAGCTTCTTGTTTCGTCCCAACAGAATCAGTTCCTGACTTGTTCGGAGCTTTGATCGAGATCAAGAGGTTATCCCGTAATAGTTATGGTCGTTGACATTACCTAAAAATATTTGTTCGACTATTTTCTATATCACATGAAATTATTGAACTGAAACCAAACTGTAACAAATTTACACGTCCAACTTATAGAGGATTAATCTAATCGAAACTTAGTGTACCTTAGTTTGGTTTGAAGCTCTAGGTTAATGTTTTTGCTAATCAAGGGCCAATTAGCCTGGGACCTACCTCGCACCTTGGATGTATGCATTTAAGTACTAAGCTTAAAATGGCAGAAAAACCAAGATAGTATATAGAGAGTATTTCACAAATGTTAACTTTTCTCTTTTCCATTTTTAAAGAGATTTTATAAAACACTAGTAAGAAAGAATCATTAGAGAGCAAGGAGTTTGAAAGTTAAGATCTTGAATATCTATCATTTCTCTCGTGCAAAGGGGGAAAAACTGCGCACGCAGAGGGAAAAATAAGGAAAAAACTGCAATACAGTTAAAGAAAAGAAGCACGTTTGTTTATAAATGTGATAGTCCCAACTCAGCAAACAGCACAAATGTCTTGGGAAACTTGTGATCCTTGAGAGAAAAATCACTGATAAATAAAATTTCCAGAACAAAGAATACATCTTCAATAAAGCCATAAGATAGAAGCTAATTAAACATGAATCGAAATCAATAATGCACATACATAAAATAGTCATTTTGTTCTCACTATTTTTTAACATCTGACTATTATTATTGTTCTTTCGTATACAATTTTTATACATCCTTGATTAAAAGGCTATTTTGCATTCCATCTATAAGCTCTAATTTAAGCTTCTTCCATACATTAGCAATAACATCTTGTTTTGTATGTTTGGAGTGTATTAAAATTGGAATTCAGCATCACACGCTTTACCTTCCAATTATCTTAAACGATATTTATCCTGGAATATTATAATAAAAGTGATTATGGGATTAAAACTTTACTGTTAAAACAGCATAGTCGAAGTGGATATCTGATGCTACGGCCTCTAAATTTGCAATGGATGAATAATTATCACCAATACCTGGTATAGTATTTTACATGCAATCAGCATTAAAAAATCTAAAACCTGGAAGTTAACCGTAGCCCAAATAAAAAAACTGAATACCTTTCGAAATAAGTGTCTAAGGATAATAGTAAAAGATTTTTGGCCACATACAATAACGAATAAAGATCATCTACAAAGAGCTAAATTTAAAAAAAAAACATAGATCAAGACATCAAATTAAGAAAAAAATACATTACTGGTCATGTCCTACGAATGGACTCTAGAGAAATACCCAGTGTTGCCCTGTACTGGGTATTTGAGGGCAGTCAACAACGTCGTTGTTCTCGATTAACATTGCAACGAATGGTAGAAAAAGCGAGAGACGAAGCGGGATGATCGAATTGAGCTGAGGCAAAAAAAAGCTGCAGGAGACAGGGGAGGATACAGAGCTAAATTGACGGCCTTAAATGCCTCTGGGCATGAAAAAAAAATATGATGATGAATCGGCATAAAAAAAAACGATGAATTCCCGTTTTACGCTTATCTAGGGACCTTTCAATAAAGTCATTTTAATACCATACTTTTATATTTGCATTAAACAACTTTTTTTGTCTTAAAATAGTTCCTTTACCACAAAGCAGTTTCTTGATAATAAATTTTCTTTATTTCACAATGAGTGATTAGAGAGTAGAGCATACAGGCCTTTATTTTCTATTTGATTTTGAGAGTCACAGTCAAATTTTGGCAACAACCATCCCCATAAGCATTTAATATATGTGCAGTATTTACTCTTAAATAATGCACACTTTTTTCCAAAAATTTGGAGGAAAAAACTCAAGGTGTCCAAAACAATTTTTCCTGCCTCCTGTAATAACATACACGTACAACGTAAATATTATAGTAGCCTTTATTCCACACAGGCCCTTTATTCCGCAGCCATTGATCGTAAACATAAACTGCCAGTTACAAAAATATTTCAAATAGCATGAACATGCCTGTCACTGTATTTTTAAATTTAAAAATTCAATTATGTGAAAATTACAAAAAAAAAGTTTTTATATACCCCTCCCCCGTTTTCTATCGTCAAACATATTAAATCTGGAATTTATCCTAAGAACTGAAATAAAGTTTTAGTTTTCTGTATCAAAAATGGAATCAGATATTGAAATTCAAAATTTCAAGATTTTTTCTCCTTTACTCAGAGATTGGTTGATAGATTAATTACAATAATTCAAGGGTGAAATCAAGTGACAATATCCCTTTTACTGCGAAAAGGAAAAAGGGTTCCCTCGTTATAAACGGGGGATGTATCCATAGTAAAATGGTTACATATTGTATTTTCCAATAAAATAAGGTCTAATCTCATTACCCCTTTTGGCCGTAAAAGAGACGTTGTAATTTGATCTCATCTTTGAATTATTGCAATTAATATATTAACCGATCCCCCAAAGGGAGAAAAAGTCTTGAATTTTAATATCTCCATAGAATGACTAATAAAGAAAATGCAATCACTCGTGTAGCCCCCTTAAAAAAGAGAGAATGGTGTAGAAGGTATTCAATTTCAGCCCTTGCGGTTAACTCGAAGTAGTCAAAACCCTCCCAATAACCTAAGAGAACAGATAACAATAGTGAATGACTTCATTAATAATCGAGTCCTTTTTATAATGATATTAAAAGATTGTTGAAGCTTTAGTTAGGGGGTCCACTTAACAGATTGGTTTGCCATCTGGAGAATTATTTATATGTCAAATTTCAGGTGCTTGTTATATACGAGATATAAATTTTCACCACTTTTTCCTTTAAAACACAGAATGAGTGTTGCACCCTTGTACATTCTTAATTCACTGTGCATTGCACTCTTGCATTTTGATATCATTACTTTCTCCGTGATGAAAATTGAGCTACAGTTCCATCAAATTATTAAAGTTATATTAAATTAGTTGCACCATATTTCCTGTTCGTACATAATTTTAACTTTTAACCCCTTGACATACAAATAAAAACGGAATTAGATGCGTCCCAAGAAAAATATTGAACTTGGTACAATTGAGCAGTTCAGAACAAGGTGAGAAAGAGAACGTTTTATTTTGAAATTTGAATTGTTATAAAACGTTTAATGAATGATCCAATCATTGTCATTTCTGTTATTTGTCATAATGTTTAAGGCTATCAATTTCAAATATTGCCTAGTTTTGCATTCGACGTGAGAGATCATTGCTATACTGAATACTACTTTCAATGTGTTGTGGATGCAACTTTGTTATTGGTAGTGTTGAAAAGTTGCTAGAGTGGGCATCTTGAACATGGTTAAAAAAAAAATCAGAAATAATGCACGAGTGAAACAACTCAGTTATATAATAACATATTGCACAGGGCTCACCGAAAACAGCTCTTGGCGAGGTAGACTTGACAAAGACTTTGTTATTTGACTGTTTAGAAGATGCTAGCGTGGGCATCTTGAGCATTGTAAACAAACCAGAAACGACGTAAGAGGGAAGCAACTCGGTAATCTAATAATACACTGCACAGCATTCGCTGAAAACAGCTCTTGGCGAGGTAGACTTGTCCATGTCTATAGTAGAACATGAAATATGAAGACCCCCAACTCTTCATTGTATATCAAGCGATAGAGGTGTTTTTTTCTCAACTTTCATAGTGTTTTAGTTCATGTGCACGATAATTTTACAAATTATTCCTAATAGCTTTAAACAATTTCTTAACTGATGTAACTAAGTACATACATATTATGAAACATAATTTTATTGTTGTAATTCCATTTTTAAATTTTGGATGCTTAATATTAGCTGTGCCCACAACCTTGATCATAGGGACTTTCATACAGCTTTCTAACCCTTATTTTACTCTATTTAGGTGGAATTTTGTAAAACTCTTGCTTAAAAAATAGAACAGCTGACTTCGTAACAAACATTATAACAGATGAACTCATTTAATGGAAAGGGATTTTAAATTACGTAGGCTGTTCAATATGTTATAAAACTCATTTTATTTTCGAGAATCTATTGATCAGAATAATAATTTTTGAGCATTTAAAGAAATGTTAGTGTCTTTTGATCCCTCACAGAGATCATTTGCCTTAATTAAAAAGATTTCATGTTATTGGACAATACCACAACGATGCCCACAGAAAAAACTAAACAATAATAATAAAAATTTAAAATAAAATAAGATAAAAATACCTGTTCCATTTAAAACAGCAATACAGACGCAAAATAAATACAAATTGAAAAACAAGGCAAAGTCAAATTGAGTAACAAAATGAAATCAAAAATTTAAACGTAAGATATGAGAGAAAAGAGAAGTGACATTAACCTTTTTCCAATCGGTTAAAAACCCCTACTTAGGATTGCTAAGGAACATGGATGTCATTGCAATTTTCCATCAGCCAGCCAAAAAGAACAATTGTTTAAATCTAAATGGTGTTATCAATTTTCCAATAACTTCCCAATCTCCAACTAACCAGAAAATATGTCTTTGGTTGATTCAGTGCCATAAAACAGAGAAGAACTAACCAACCAAGCCGAAATTTTGCACACTAACGTATTTTTAAGGACAAAACATTAACCCGGGAATACCTGGTATGACATACCCACAACTCACTTTCTTCAATATTTCTTCTCGATTTTTTTTTTTTTTTTCAAAATGGGATGATTTTTCGACTTTAACGTCATAACCTTTGATGGGGAGGATAGCTTGAGAAATTCTATTAATATATGTTTTGGAACAGCCTCAGACGGGTAAGCCATATCCTGTGTGATCACTTCTATTACGAGCCGTAAATAGAGGAGCACGTTTTTTTTAATCATTTTATTATTACCATGTTATCTGAGTTATGGTGAGGAAATGCAATATTTAAAGTTATAGGCTACCATTCCTTCAATTACAGAAATTTTCAGAGAAAATGAAGAACCAAATAATGAAAAATATAATAATAAATATGACTCATCAACTGAAATTAAATCAGGTAAAGAAATTAAAAAGTTTGATTAAAAGGAGAATAATTATTTTTAAGAAGGGATAACAATTCAAAATGAAACAAAGAAAAGTTCAATTCTAATGTTAGGATATCTGTGAAAAACACTATTACGAAATTCCCTGGAAATATATACATTTTAAATAATGTTACTTCTCATTTGGAAGCTTAAAATGTAATGATATCTTTTAAAATGACGCAGTTTAGAGAATTGTGTTAACATTTCCATTGACTCAATTAAAGAAGTTTTTATTGAGAGAGAGATGTCAAATATAGTAAGGGGTACATAAAATATGCGACGGGTGCCGAATAAAAAAAGACAGAAAAACTAAATTTGTTTCTAAAAAGTGTGATAAAAAAATACTTATGCAACTCATGGCATGTACTTGCAGACAATGCAAATTAAATGTAAATAGCATTTTCAAATATGTCTATGAATGTACTCTACTTTCCTCCTTACTCTTTTACCCTGTTTTATTTTTAGCTTGTTGACATTATGGTAAAAAATGGAAAGAAAAACCTCTGGGTATGAATTACCCTGCAAGTGTAATCTTGTTCAGTTCTCTGGAATGTGTAATGCCTCTTTAATGAATAATAGAATTACCGCAGTTTCGAGTAGATAAGCATATACGCCGACACGTGGTTTCATTTAGAGGGCTACGGTCTACTGATTTGCTACACTAAGTCTAATGAGATTTGGACCTGCTGTTTAACGTCGTGCCCGTACGCACTGAAAGTAAAGCTAAATTTGTCAATCTCCTGGGATTAATTCTAATGTGAAGAAATGTTTTAACTCTTTTCATTGAGAGAAACTATCTTTCAACAACTGAAGTGGAAACTAGTATTGTACACAAATTTTAATTAATTTATAAAATTGTTTAATTCATACATTAAAAATATATTAAAGAAGGTCCAGACACCCTATACTTACACACCCTCAAAGTCTAAATACATGCTTGGATAGTTAGTAAAATGCTCGGGAAGCGAGTTTGATTCTTGGTCTAAGATTTTTTAATTAGAGTCGTGTAACTTCGGTTTTAAACTACCGTTGTCAAAATTATTGTATTCTAATACAGACAGTTAAAAAAATTACAAAATTACTGTTTCGAGTAATGAACGTTTATTTGAAAAAATTAAATTTGAAATTTAAGATTTTTTTTCCTTTTTCATCCAGGAGCCGAACGGCAGGGGAACTGTTCTTCGCAACCAAAATTCAAGAGTTCGAATCCAGCTGTTTACAAGGATGTTCTAAACCCTTCGGAATCGGCCTAAAGCAGTAGGTCCAGGTCACATTGGCCCTCGTGTTGCAAAACAGTAACCTAACCTACTATATCCTAACCTAACCTATCCTTTCATTCAGGAATCAGATAGATTGATTACAGTAATCAGGTTACAACATCCCTTTTACTGTGAAAGGGGGGAGAATCCCTTGATTATAAAAAAAAATATGGAATGTATCCATAGTAAAGTAGATTTACATTTGAATTTCCAACAAAATAAGCTCTTAATTCTATATTTCCATTTGCTAAAAATGGGCATTGTAAGCTGATATAAACATCGAACTACTGCAATTAATCGAGTTACCAATCCCAAAAAGTAGTGAAAAAGTTTTAATTAAAATATCTCGGTCAATTTTTATCACAGAGAAATGGAGTTTTTCGTGGTATGTTCTTAGGACGAGTTTCAACTATTCCTAATTATAATAATAGCAAACGGTATAATACATAAAAATTAGATTTTGCAACTTTTGCAAAATAGAATTTTTAAAATCAAGAACACTATAAAGGGAATGCTTATAATATTTAAAGCATTTTTGTAAACTAAAGTATTTGTTTACAATCAAGGGTTGCGAAGATAAAGGTCGGTCAGAGATTTTACTATGTACCCTGTATTCCCTAGAAATTGCCAACTCCGATTTTTATTCCTTCCGTAGACTACAAAAAAAATTTTAGCCACCCACATTCACTTCTAATAAGAATTTGCATAGCACAAATAGTACATCCAAAATAAAATAAAACTGTTAACTTAGATGTTGAAATTTTTCATGTTCTAAAATTTAAAACTATATAAGGTATAGATTTTCATTAAAAACTGTATGACCGAACCTTTAATAAATTAATTTTTAATCTAATCATTTAAAACTAAACTAAACTCTTCGGCGCAAGCCCCTAGGGGGGCCACGGTGCCTAAGGTGCCAATTTCCGTTTACGTGACCAAGGGTCTTGAGGTTTTAAGTATATGTTCCGGTTAGGTGGTCAATCTTACGTGGAACCCCCAGTGTTTAATTCAGAAGCTCGCTTTGTCCTCAGTTCATCTACCCACTGAAGGTATGAAAGGCTGAGTCAACCTTGCCCAGCTCGGGGATCGAACCTCGGACCTGTGTCGTGGCCCCCAACGCCACTGGGCTTCTATCTAATCTTATAGTATAGTAAAATAACTTGCTTTGTTATACACCTATGTTACACATATAAACAGAAGTAATTATGGCTTTATTTAACTATCATAAAAAATATCAACTTCCTTTTCATCTTGAAAATAATATCTAACTTGAGTATTTTTGTAATCTATTACAACATTTAAAATTTAATGTGAATTTTTTAAAAGGCATTAGTTATTCAGATACATTTTACACATAAAGTGTTGCAATTTTTTAAACAATCGGTTCCAGATGTTTGACTCTCGCAATTATAAAGAATTGTAAATATGTTTGACAAGATGAAACCTAAGTAACAGAATATAGAAAAAACATGAAAGCAAGACCAACAGAATAAAGACACAAAATTGAGTAAAAATTAATATCAAGAAGCTGTTTTATGTTATAAGCTCATATAAGCTCAGTTCTACTTCAGAACTAGCTATGTATCAGCAGTAAAGCGACGTGGTCTTGGCATTAGCTTTAGAAGACATAAAAGTGCAGTACATTCAAGGAAATTCTATTTTCCAAAAGTCCAGTCATTTGGAGATTGATGCTAGTGATGAATGTAGTTTGGAACATTATGGCAAATGTTTCGCTTTACGAAGGCTCATTACACCAAGGTCAAGATCAAAGTAATTGGGTTTAACGGAGTACCTAGCGAAGTGTAAGGTCTTCACTTTAACCTCCGAACGTAAGCAGATCAAAACATAAATTTAGGCCTCTAGGCAAGGCTCATTACACCGAGATCTGTCCATTACGAACATCAGTGTCAACAGTAAATATCGAGCCCACGGACTCCAGTATCGAAAGAGGAACATTTTCTGAGAAGTCTGAAGTAAACATTTTAAAAATTATAAGGACACAGGTAGTCGGGTCATGTAGATGCTGAGCAACGTCTCTAAGATAAATTCAATAATCAAAAAATGTGACTGACTAAGGTTTGGATAATTCGTTAAGATTGTGGAACATAAATGAAAATCCCGATTCACTTATGAAATTTATCATGGTATGAATTTTAATCTGAAATTTAAAAATGTGGTTGTTATTTATTTCATGACTGTTCAGGGAGATTCTCTAGTGACCCCAGTAAAACAGGTAAAATAAATATTCTAAACTATCTTTGTAGCGAGATTGGGTAACTCCCCACCACTGTTACCTAAATAAATGCAAATTTAAAAAAAATATATATTTATTAAGATATTTTTTCCAGCAAAGCAAACAAAATAGACAATTATCCTAATGCCATATAGAGGTCAAATACACAAGTAATCAATCTTGGCTTCAAAGCTGTTACTCATTTAGTACCACCAGGAGAGCATGTGTAGCTCAATAAATGCTACGGACCCGAGTAAATTTATTAACAGAAGAATTGAAGAATTTTTTTTTTAATATTCTAAAAAAAACAGATAACAATAAACAAAATATGTTGAAATTAAACCAGATGGATTATATATTAGATCAAAATTTTTAATTTGTACTTTTGTTTTATAAATGGCTGTTACTTGCAGTTTATTGTGTCATATATTTTGTAGGGCCATATAGTAAAATTTGTAAGAGTCTAAGTAAGAAATTGCTAGCCCTCCTAGTCTTCTGGTACTCTTAAATCATATGGGGTCGACTGGTTTTGGGTGTATGTCTGTCCTTAAACTGAATACCTCCTTTGACAAATATTTCTATTCCACAGAACTAAAAGTATCTCCTCGAAACTACGTATCTAGGCATCTTAAAAAGAACTATTACTTAATGAGAAATATTTTGTGGTTAGTCTATTATTACTATATAAACGAACGTATCTATGTCGAAATTTATACATTTTGTTGAGAAATTATCATAAGAATAACTAATATCCTGTAGCACTTCAGAAGCCTAGTTTTCTTTTAAAACTCAATTTTTACGGTAAATTGGTATTAAAACATCATGGACATAAAAAAATAAAATAAGTTGTTTTAAAAGGACGAACGTATGCTACGTATTTTCTTATCTCTGTTATCTTAGCATACTTCAGTATCTCTCTTTGTGACCTGCATTGCGGATAATTTTATCAGGCTACGCCCTTGCATATATACTCACGTAGTATAATTTTATATTAGCAACCAGCAGAAGCACCCGTCGTTGTCCGAATATATGTATATATACACATACTCACATACCAATGAATGGCAATATTTGCTTATGGCTATCATTATTTATTTCTTCATTATTTATTTATCTCTCTTTGTATGGAACTTACATTTACAAAGATTTAGGGACTTCTTAAAAAAGATACCCAAGTAAGATAGTGTGTATTATTAACTAGTTGAAGTACCCAAGGTTAACGTAATCAGAATCGTGGCAAACTATGATGCAGGGAGGCGGTCGTTTCAAGCACCACTGTAAGAGGGCGACATAAATCGAAACATTTAAGGGACAGAATTTCGAAAACATGCAACATATTGAGAAAATGATAACTGACCGTAACACATACACATATATACTGGTTTTTATATTATGTAATTTCATACGAAATTAACACTTGAGCTGCCACCTCTTATCTGACTTTCAAGGATAATGTCCGTTAAGTGGAGATTCAAGATACACGCAACACATACACAAGGTTAATGGAGGAGGTGTCAGTATTGAAGGCATATTTTTAATAATGTCATTGCTGTTCAAAATCCACACCATCATCCCCCCACCGTGAGGTTTCCTTTGAAGAATAAATATACAGATTTTCTTCGCTTGTGTGGTCCGCTTGTCAAGACCTTCCATATTTCATACTAGAAATTGTTCTAAAAATGTTTACTGGTTAAAAACCCTACTAGCTCAATATTTGGTGTCTAAGCCCTTTTCATTCTATATTGTAGAATCGCAAAATTGTACTTGCAGAAATTCAAGTCTAGAAAAGGGTCATATTTAGAAAATATCGTGTTCAAAGCATTCTCAGAAACGTAAGTAACTATACAGTAATATGTTTATTTTCATTGTTTAAAATTGACTGTAATAAATTTATAGTGCATATCTATATTTTTAAATTTTTTTAAATAATAGATGCTTTGAATAAAAGAATCAACATAAAGGTATCTTCCATATTTAAATTCTGAAGGAACAAAGATTGCTCAAGTAATAGATGTACCCTCAAGAAAATTTCCGAATCAATCAGAAATAAATAAAGGAAGAAAGAGAAAGATTTTTATCAAGACTTTAGTAGTAAATGATCTTGTTTATTGTAAAATAAGCCTAAAAATGTATATATTTTCATGAAGCAAATAAAATAAAAGGGTACAACTATAAGAACTTATACCATAAGTCGTACAATGTATTGCTTAAACCGATGTTTGGATCCATAATTTGAATCCGTAATAGTGCAATATTGCATGAAGGTTGCTTTGACCCAGTAACTTCTAAATTATTACAGAATGAACATCTAAAACGAAAAATGTTCCAGCAAACCTTCTACTTATCATAAAAGCTAATAATATTAGTAGAAAATTATAGAGAAAGCATCAAAAACTTTTTAGTGACAGGTATACAAGGCGGTTGTTTTTCCGTTGATGAGCAGTTGAAAACAATATGGCTATCTCTATACCACATTACATTGTCACCATAGGTGCTAGTAATACGGCTTGAGCAAACGTCCCCTACATATTAGTAACATAAGTATTTTCCCCTCAGTTATACTTCTACTAAAACGTTTTGCTTTAAATCGAGTTGTATATAATGTTAAATAAAGTATAAAGATTGCTGATAATAATTTTTAACTCTTCATTTATCAATTGAGGTTAAATAACATTATCAGTTATTTAACTTATTATGCGGGAATTGTACGATAGCTATACAGACAAGCTATTTCATTGTAAGATACTTGAGCTCTTATGTTTATACTCAGCATAAATATTCAAATAACATGCAAATCCGGAAAATTCTGTCACGTTATCTATTCTTTAGAAAATGTGACAAATACACCAGTGTAATGAAGAAATGGAAAGTGAAGTATGAAAAGACTAACTAATTTGAAGAACTGAGGATGAAAAGATATCAACAACCAACAAGAAAAACACTTATCACCAGTTAAGCCTCCCCGAGTCACTAATGAAGAATGCCCCTAGTCAAGGATTCTTCTGGCGTTAGATACCGAAAGTATGACGTAGTCCAAGAATTACTGTGGAAAAGATAACAAGACATTTAATAGAAAATAACTAAGTATAAAATAGAACTGATATTATAACAGAATAGTTTTTCATTCTTAATTCGTGAAATTGCTTTTATTTTAACTGTATACACTTGAGTAGTTGAAGACTGTGTATTATGTAGCTTTCCTTTACGCAGTCAATTGTATAGAAGTGGTACTTCAGTTGATTGTGCTAGGCTCACACTGAGGAACAAAGAAAATTTAACTTTTGTAAGACATGTTATTTTGAAACTATGTTTCAGTTTGTGTTACATTTATAATACTGGTCATCTGTAAATATATGCATTATGTTCGTAAGGAATAAAAGAATAATTTCATCGTAGTTTCGACTGCTACTCTGTTTCGGTCAACATATCATTATTTTAAAAGTCATGGATCGAGATCCATGTCACTCAATTTGGACTCCTATAGAGGCATTTGCAGGAGCTCTAGCGTACCAAATTCCCATGTCTGTTGACTTCCTGCATAGATTAAAGCTACCACACAGCCAAAATTCTTTACAACCTAGTGTTCACATTTCTTTTAAGAAGGGGAGGGTAAATTTATGAAAAAAAAAAGCAATTCTACTCAAATAAAAGGGCACTTTTTAGTGAGTTAAAGGGCGTTCAATGTATGCCACACTGGGACTATTTGTCAGTAAAGTATATATGTTTCCAAGCACCCATGATTCCCCTTCCCCAAAAGAACACTTTTTTTTGTGAAACTGGGCACAAAGTAAATGTATTCAGAAAAGAGAGGGTGTATCGGTTCTTAAACAAAGAGAGCAGGGTGCGACGCACTTTAAAAAAAAACGTCAAACTAGTACAACCCATTACCTGCCCACGACCGCAACTTTCTAAGTCATAATGCATAGATAGTCAAGGTAAACACTCATTCTACCAAAATAGAGTAGCGGTCTTTATCTCCTTTTAAATAAAGAAATTATATATACTGATAGTTTAAATTAAATGATCTATTGACAGAAATATATGTCAAATAAAATTTTAATTTGCTATTCGTTCGCTGCACTAAGTGAATGTGTGTAAACGTGATAACCCAAAAACTGAGCAATCTCAATTCAACATACAACTTACATGCTAGACTTCTGTCTGTCCTCTTTACACCATAGTTGATCACCCATAATCTCCCATTAAGTACCATCTGTATTGGTGATAGTTAATCGCATATTATTATTAGTTTATTGGGCAAGCCCTCTTTATGCTATATTGATTTAAAGTTAAATACCAATTAACTATTGTATAAATATAAGGTAGTTAAATGCGAAAAAAAGTTATTAGAATCGATATTTTTCAGTGATATAATTATTATTATTTTAATGTAATGTTTATGTTTCAATTTTTAATCCCAAACTTTTAAATAAATAAAAAAAAAACCAAAAGTGCTTTCCGTAGATTCTGTTAATGCAACTTTGCTGAGTACCGGAGATTTTAAATATATATATATATATATATATATATATATATATATATATATATTAATCTTCATTTCTAATAATAATTATCAGTTCCATTGCTGCAAATTTAGCAAATTCAGGGTTTTTGCACTGTAATAAACATTAATTTACATTCTAGTGTTTTCAACACACGTTATACAGGGTGTTTCGCAACTAATACAAAAACCTTCTAAGGGAGGTAGAGCACATCATAAGGATAAAGCATTGCAGAGGAGCTCATGGGCTGAAATGTCACGGTTAAGCAGAAGTGGTAGCAGAAGTCGAAAGACAGTGATTAATTTTAAACATTTTTCGGACATAATGAATAAAAATGGTATAAAAGAGTAATAGAGCTCGAATGTTACAACAAATCCTTGAAGTCTGCACCATAGGAATCCTTACATGCCTGACACCGACGGAGCGTCGAACACCTGGGGAGTTTCTTTGATTGTAGCAACCTGCGCAGACAAATCTTACGCCAAAATCCATTTCAACTCCACAGAATCATGATACATGCTACATATGATGCACTCCACAGAAAGAAATAAAGGCTAGATAAATCCAGTTAATGGGGTTCAAGGAATTGGTCTATTACGCAGAATCAATTGATGCGGGAATGAATTGCAACTAGTCATCCCGTTGACTGGTTACGAACAACCAGTCCGTCGGAATTCAAACACTTGCCATATCGTGGGGTAAGTTTTAACTAATCCAATGTAATAATCTGCCGTCTCATTAGGGAACCAGCATGTCACAATTTTTTTTCAGATCATTGCCTGTGGTGACAGAACAGGAATTTCTGTAGGTGCAAGAACAGGTGGAAGTCTCTGGAAGTAAGATCAAGACTGCAGTGGAAATGACCGTCATCAGTGACAGATGGTTGGCTTCAGCGATGGGCAAAATGCCCATCGCTGGTTGAAATTCCCGGCTCCCAACATCTGCTTCCTCATCACATTCGGTCTAATCTCTGTATATACAATTGACAATGGCGCTGCCTCCTGTGCTTTCAAAAACTGTTGGTGGGAGGAAAAATAAAAACCAACATTTTAGTACATTATAGTGTAGTGCAATGTGAGAGATTGAAAATTTATAACTGTCGCATACGATAATCAACCCGGCATGTGCAATCATATTTCTTGCATTTTGCAGCGACCTCTTTTGTCTATGTGAGAAACTAACATTTCGACTTTCATTTTTTTTCAAATTTTAATGATAAGAATGTTTCCAGAATTCTTTAGATGGATCTAGTTTATTTTTTTATTTTTTCAAAAAGTCTTTTTAATTCCTTTATATAATTAACACCTTCGGAAAAATATACCTTTTTTATATATATTTGCCCGTTATCCGTCTCAAAATTTCTTTTTTCTGTTGATAAAAACCAAGAATCTGACAGTACTTCTAGACCTTGAAAGTTCCACAAAAAGAATTCGGTTAAAGCCTAAAAATTGTTCTACAGAATAACTTTTCACAAGAATTGCACACTTAAAATTGTAGAATTCTTCAAACTGAAGTTTCTTCTCCTCAGTTTCCTTACACAGCCCTTTTTTTAACACTTCTTATGGGAAGAATAAAATTAATTTTTTTATCGAATTTGTCCAACCTCATTTTTAGATTACCTTATTTTATAAAATGCATTTCCTAAACAAAAATTTCATTCATTAAGTTTGTGATAATTCAATAACTTTATGTTTTCTTGTTGATAAGACTTGTTACCTTAATGTTGTAAAATTAGTATACCATTTATCTGTGTTCATGTTCTTAAACTGTCCAAAATGTCAAATAAATTAATGTTAGAATTAATAGATAGCAACACGTCCAGTAATAAGTTTCTACCTTAATAAAATATTAATATGGTTTTATTTTCATATTTCTCCCCTCATCTTCCTCAAAATTTCCTTTCAATGGAAAATCGATTTAAATCTGATAAATTGGGAAGACCTTGAAAACTTTACAAACAGGATTTAATTCAAAAGCTTAATATTTTTTCTTGGGAACAAATTCTAACAGAAACTATTTGCGGGTGCTACAAATTTGTTGAATTATAAGAACTGAAACTTCTTTTCATTGATTTTACTTCATTTCTAGATATTTAAAACTTCTAAACTTTTAACTCACCTTCTTGGTAGCAAATTGGAAGATTATTATTATTATTATTATTATTATTATTATCCAAAATTGTTTTTAGATTACTTCCTTTAAAATATGCAGCTTTTTATAAAACTTCAGTAATTAAGTTTCTGGCTATAATTTGATATTTTATATTTTATCGTTTATAAAACTTGCTACTTTAACCTTAGCATATTAATTTACTTTTAATTAGCATTATATGTTTTTAAGCTGCCTTAAAGGGAACAAATACTCTCAACAGCATTAATAGATGGCAGCACCACCGTCAAACGAATTGATCAATAAAATGTTGCTTTGGTAAAAATATTTCAGGCGAACGTTGCATAAAGAATCAAACAATCTAAAAAAAGGGAAAGAAATAAAGCTTTTAAAAATCATGCAGGTTTAATTTAGTTGGTTTGCAAATGAAACTGCAAACAAATTATCAGAATACGAAATCTATTAAGGCAGGCGTAATTAGAACTTTATTATCGCATGGAAAATTCGGAATTTGGTCCTGGGCCCCAAGATTTCAGTACACCCCCCCCAACTACTAAATTTAACTTAAAAACTATTACTTTTGTATAAAAATTAATTTTTATAAAAAAAATATTTATGAATATATGAATGAATAACAGTATATAATTTAAAGTCAAATTACTATTTCATACCTACCACCCTTTCATAGTACCATTAATGGTAGGGGGTTCATTCTAACTGATATTTATGATTTATATAGCATTATGGTCTGGGGAATTTTTTTATGATATTCTCTGTGTTCACTCATCATTGTGGAAGGCACGATGGATCAATACAAGTATGCATCTATCTTTGAGGATCATATTCACCACTACATGCGAATTGTTTTTCCTCAGGATGATAGCATCTACCAGCAGGACAATGTGACGTGTCATAAAGCTCGCAGTCTACGTACGTGGTTTGAAAAGCCCCAGGATGAGTTTACAGTACTTCTTTGGCCAGTAATTTCTCCGGACTTGAACCCAATCGAGAATCTGTAGGACCACCTCGATTGGATTGTTCGTACCATGGATCCTCCCTCACCCTCGTAACCATCTGACCAAGGCACTGAAGTCATCACGGTTCAACATACCAGTGAACACTTTCAGGAACCTAATTGAGTCTCTTCCTGCATGTCTCGCAGTGGTCCGCTCTGCGAATATTGGTTATTCTGAATTTTGACAAGTGGTCACATTAATGGGACTGGACTCTGTAAAAGTTATATCATCAAACTGTTGT
This sequence comes from Pardosa pseudoannulata, assembly GCA_032207245.1. Lineage (NCBI taxonomy): Eukaryota > Metazoa > Arthropoda > Arachnida > Araneae > Lycosidae > Pardosa > Pardosa pseudoannulata. The sequence continues at coordinate 7,832,486 of CM063503.1, read as the reverse complement.
AGTTGTTAATTTTTGATAAACCTTTTCAGTACAAAAGTATTTTAGGAATCTTATGAAAATGAAATATATAACACTCACTACTTGGCATTTTAAGGATTTTTTTGTTTAAATTTATCATTAATAAATTTAATTTGTATTTGTTTTTGTGTATGCTAATTGAATAACTATAATTGGGAAAGACTGTTGTAAAAATATTGCATCAATTTTGTATCCCATTTACACATAGTTTGCATAGACTGCTACTGCTGGAGGGAAATTATATTAAACAATACACTCATGAAAAATGACAAGAATCTTAGGATCATATTTCACTGAATAAACTGCTTTATATAAAACCGGAAATCAAACAGTAGCCTATTCTACTTTCCAGAAAATACAATGTTATTTTAACTCGTCTCGAAGTTGGTCACACCCGTTTATCTCATCGACATCTCTTCTTTGATTACTCTTCTCCGGTGTGTCAGTCCTGTAAAAATTTCATGTCTGTGAAACACATCATCACTGGTGTACTTTTTTTACACTCCACCGTAAAAAAAAAACATGTTAATAATCATAACATCCATATGAAAGATTTACTTAGTGAAACTTCCCATTGTGATAATTTCAGTTTCCCCAAAGATATTGGCTTTTACCCCCATATTTAGCATTTTACACCTTGTCTTAAGTAGTCTGTTATCCTTTAATTTTTTCAACCTGGATACTTTTTTCATTCTCATGATTTTACATGTGTCTTAGCTGCTGACATTTATATATTTATACATATATGTGTATATGTATACTCTTATCTTAATATACAAATGCCATACTTAGTCTATCTTATTGTCTTCTTCATTTTAATCATTTCGTTTTGGCACAACATGTCTTTTTTAGGATTCAATGTCATCAAGCTTCATAAAACTAACTTACCAACCAACCAAAACAGTGCATTAGATGAAACAGGTTTAAAGGTAAGAAAACCGGGAAAAAAATTAGCGAAACAAATAAGAAAGCAAGAGTTAAGGGAGTCAGAAAATTTTAAAAATGGTCAGTTAATGATTGACTTCTAGTGATTTTTTTTCTGATGAGTCGAAGTTCAATCTATTTAGAACTGGTGAAAACAAGCTAGTTCGAAGACTAAAGGGTGAGTGACTTAACGAAAATTACACTCTTAAAGTGAAATATTCTTCTCACATTATGGTATGGGGGTGCATACCTTTTCGAGAAGTTGAGCAAATTTACTGCTTAAGGGATCAATTAACTCGAAGACGAACACGAGCATTATAAAAAGATGGTAGTCATCCTATTACTTTTGAAGTTTTTCAAACTTTTCTACAACCAATATTTGTAAGTAATAATACACCTCTTCATATGGTGTCTGTGGTAAGTTTAATTTGTTTTCCACTGTAAAACTTATTAACACATGCTCACAAGTGCCTGTAATTTAGCAAGTAATTGTTTCATTTTAAGTTAAATCCGTTTAAGTATATTTTGGGATTTCTTCATTACTATGACCTGGAAATAGTCCAGATTGTAATCTCCTAGAAAATATATGGTCTTTGCGGCGAGAAAATTCATTATTTGATGATCATTTTGACAAATTTATCAGGATTAAGAAAGATTATTTAGAATGTTTAGCACAATGAAATTTTACAAAATTGTGTTAAAAAATTGTATATTTCTATGCTGTTACGCCTTAAATCTGTAATTAGCAAAAAAGGTGGAATAATCCAGAACTGTATAACTATTTTTACAATATAAAGTGTGTTTCTTTTATAAATTAAACCACTATAGAATACTAAGTTATGTTTATTAAATTTTTTTAAAAAGAAAATTTTATTTAGCTTATTTCTGTGTATTTAATACAAAATAATAGAGAAGATTACAGCTTTCTAAACATACATAGGTATATTTTTTTCTTATTTGTTACTATTCAAATATAATTAACTTAAAACTGTTAATTACTATTAAGAGTACAGAGCACCATTATGTGAAGAATTTTTTGTTACAATGTTTTATCCTGAAATTATAAAAATTAAAATTCTATAAGTGAATTTTTCTGCTGTGTAACTTTTTTTTTCAGTGCATATGCCCATCCATCTAACCTATTTAAAGCCAATGCGGTGAGTAGCTGTCAACCAATAGCAGAAAAATGAACAGTCTTATACTCCTTGCAGAAAGAAATAGGCCCTATTACATTTTATACAATCCCTGTAATTTGTGTGGGAAGTAATTTTGACAGTGTATATCCCATTCGTCAGGTTGAATATTAATATCAGCTACAGAAAAAGTGAATTTCAGTTTCATAGCAGCATGTAATGCATAATTTCCTTTTACACTTTTCTAGAACTGCACACTTGATTAATGTAGCATTGAAGAACACAATTCCTGGCCGTTATATAGACACGATGGTGGAAGATTAAACCACCTGCTACAAATCGCAACTGAAATACTCAAATCAAATCGACGAATGATGTCTCGGCGGAGACTGCCATTTCGTACGTCAAAAGTGGAGTCCAGTTTTGACGGAATGGAGAATTAAGTAGAAGAATTGCTTAAATACTTACACTCAGGGTAAAAGAAACAATTACAATGTCGGCTGTGAAAGAAAAAAAATGTACCGCAGTGTATAAAGCGTACTATAATACTTCATGTATCATCTTTCATTGGTTATCATACAAAATAAAGTTAAAACTTTTCACTTCATATTGAAGGGTGTAAAAAAATATAAACACCACACAAATTGTACAGTGGTTAGCGAATTGTACCCCCACGAGACGAGCTTGGGTTTGATTCCCGAGTAAGGCTTGTGCGTTGTTGAGTTGTCCCATCATAAGAAGTGAAGTTGCTCTACACGTCTGGTGCTCCATCAAAAAAAAAAAAAAAAAAAAGCTGTTTTGTATGGTGTTAATAAAGGATCGTCCTTCATTGGAATAAATTATATAAACTCGTTACACAGAGTTCAAAATAATAAAAAATAGATTAAAAGTATTTAAATTTTTGTGTTTATTTATTGTACGATATTTTATTGTCTGTATGTTTTTGTTCTGTGTGACAGATCTTCCCACATTCATTTTGCCGGGAGTAAACATTTTAAATTTTTTATTGTATTAAATTTGTCAAAAGAAAGTAAATAATCTATTTTCATGTTTTCATTATACATGTGGGTATATTACGCTGCAATACTTCTAGAAATGCGTGCGATGTTTTTAAACTTATCATTTGAACAAAAGAAATTTATAATTTTCTTGAATAACATTATTAGAAACAATTATCTAAGAAATTATAAAATTTATTCAACCAAATCTCAGTTAATGAATTTTGGGTTACAAAATAAACGTGCAATCTATTTCTATACACCATGGTATATGTTTATGTATTCCCCTAGCGTCGAAATATTTTACTATTTATAAACACATATGTTCATTCTTGTTTTTTCTCTTTTTGTATAGCGTATAACCAATCATCTGTTTTGTTATGTTGTTTATACCGACAACCGTCGAGGAGAGTTAAATGTTTGATTACAACTAGGATATGCTGTCTGTGCTGTTTCATTTACGAAATAATATTTATTCTTGAATTCGAATTAACGTATCCCTCAACTAAAGCTATTTTTCTGTGTAACATTTAAATTAATTGTCTAAAATAAGTCATTTTATGAATCTTCTCAGTTTTATGAACTGGACTGCTCTGTTTTTATTGGTAGTTCCATTATTTTCATTATAATAATATTAATAAGTAATGTTTTTCTGAATGTCTGTTTTTATGTATAAGATGCTTCATATCAGATAATTAAGATTGGTGTATATTTAAGGAGTTTATTCAACTTGCAAACCATTATTGTAAGTGCATATATCGAGGAAACGTTGGTTTTGTTTTCTCATTCCGATCAGAATTTAACACAGTATTTAACAAAGTATATATTATATTTTTTACAAAATAAATGTGATATTTTTTAGTATTTGTTGTATTTATTTCGTTTTTTAACATAGTCTTTAATTTGATGCGATCGAAGTGATGTATTAGGAGAATGATGTTATTGTCAACGTGTTTTCGGATTCAATATAAATCGTATGCTTTTATACATATGAGTAACTCATAATTTATTAACATAATAAGACAGGTGAAAGTAGTCAATTTTTTTACTACTATTATGTTTTCTTAACTACTGAATATATAACTACATAATCATTTTTGCCAACGTTGGTAGCAGAGGTTGTGAAGCTTAAATTCTAATTTCCTTTTCATGTTTTAATTCTAAGGAGCAATTAATCAATTATAGTATTAGTGTTTGAAATATTTAATTATATGAAAATTTACCTACACATTTGTTCTGTTAAGTTCCCTTAATTTTTTAATATAAATTACCTTCTTTATATTATGAATGTTACTTTAAGTAATATTTCTTATTATTGTCCTGCATGTTATTGAATTTTCTGCATATAAATCAAATTATTTTATTAAAATATAACTGCTTTCAGTCCTGTGAGAACTAAATGTTTCAGTAAAAATTTTCATACAAATAGTGGCATGTCAAATCAGTAGGAAACAAAATTACAACATTTTGCTAGGAAACTATGTATATAACTTTATTAATCTTTAAAACTTTATATAAAACACTTCCTGAATTATGTTTATGAGTGAAAAAAAAATTCTACTTATGTATAAATGATTGAAATCTTTGTACTTTTTTTTACAAAAATGTTCATTATCAGGTGTTTAGATAAGGTAATGATAGTGATCAATGTGCAGAAATTGCAATAAATTAATTTTCTGTCTTCTTTTTAAGTTTAGAATTTATAATTTGCAAGTGACTATTAGATCAAGAGTGTTAAAATTTTGTCAAACTGGTTACTTTTAACAAATTATAGAGGGGGAGAATGTAGTATAGGTTTCAAAAGTGTACGAAATATGCGTATCTGAATATCTTACACTTTTAATATTATTAAATTAAAGTTGTAAATGTGTGTGAAATATACTACCTATTTTTAAAAATGCTTCATCTATTATGAAAGTCTGTTTTCTGCATCTATTTCATCAAGTTTGCTTCTTTTTTTTTTATTTAGCTATTATTGAGTCAGATTTCCTTTATTACTTTACTTATCATATTATATAATTCAACTACAAAAATTAATAATGTCTAAAATACAAGAATTAGTTTTCATATAATTTGGTATACATTTGTTTAAGGAATGAAATGGATATCTACTATCTAGCCTTTCCATTTGAATTTCAGATATCCAAGCAAAAATTTTTTATTGAATCTGATGTCTGGAGTGGACAATTTTTAGACACAAACTACCCTCTGTTGAAATGAAAATTCAATGAAGGAAATGCATGTTATAAAAATTCAATCAATTACCAATTTTAAAAGGTTTAAATTAACTCTTTAATAATGACAATTTTCAAGAAAACCATAATAAAAGTACCTATTTCTTTATTCAAGAAAATTGTATAAAAACTAAATCTAGGTTAAAATTAACCAACTATTTTATAACCAAATGGTTCATTGGTTTGAATCCCATTTTGGCATGGATGTTTATAGCCATTTGAAATTGGCTTTAAACAGATGGTCCTAGTCTCATTAACCCTTGTGTTGCAAAAAGTAGACCGAAGCGTTCCAAACCAAACCAACTATATCCTATAACATTATAAATAATAGTCTATCACTATCATGTTGTATGCAAAATAAGAATTTCCTGGGTTTTGTTTAAAAAAAGATTATTTTAAATCTTTTTGGTCATTTATTTTTGTGCAACCAGCCCAGAAATATGAGCTTAAGAATTTCTAAGTACAAATTCTCAACCAATAATTTTGGTGGGAGCAAGAAGGAAACGAGTTAAAACTGAAATAGTATGGGAGACATTGGAAAAATAGATAAAGCTGAAAGGGTAATATGGTTGTTAATCTCAAAGATCCACCATCAGTAAAAACACATATATACCTAATCTTAAATTGAAAACATATAAAGCCAAACAGGCTGTCACCTCTGAGAATCTATGGTTTTGGAGATTTTCTTAAACTAAACTAGGCCATGGGAGTGAGCAGTCCTCTTTACTAAATTTTGATGACTTCTTGTGATCCAAATCCCCCCTCCCCTCTCAGGAGTCAAATCATGAGAGAAAGTCTTAGCATAAAATTTTAATGTATAGCCATGTAGAAAATGAAATAGAATCATCACTCTTCTTCAGTAAAACTTAAAAATCCTGACTGTAGACAAATAGAAACTAAGTGATCTTATTACTCTATCCTCATAGGTTCTCTATGGCTCAGGCTATGGCAGGGTGACACTGCACTTATTCTATCCTCATCTGCATCTCTGTTTTATTTTAGTCATCCTAATTTTATTAGAAGTATTCTGTAAAAAGAAATTTTGTTTTTGGGGGAATTGATTACTGTTTTCTTTAATTTTACAGTAAAAGAGTTTAAAACTATACATAGTTATTACTACTTATATATGAAGATGGCAATGACTCCAAGTAACTTTTTTAGCATTAAATTTGCAAGTTGAAGCTGACTCGAAATTGCAAGTCCAAGTGTAAACCTATATGCACAAAATATAAAATTACGATATATGCCTATAATAACTTAAAAAGTATTTTAAATAATTTCATTTGAAAACAAAAGTTTATGTTTGTATGTGTAATTTAATCTCTATTTAACTACCCTTTCATGTGTTTTTCCATGTATTTTGGCCCTGTTTTAATAAACAATATGTTTATATATATTTATATATCAATAAATGTATATTATATAAAAAAATGCATTTTTTTTTTAAAGTCACGTTCATTCATTAAAATGTTAAAACATTTTTACTTTTGCAAATTTAGATGTTTAAAAATTTTGTCAAAACAATTATTACTCCTCAAATTTAAAAATTAGTATTATCCTTAAATATATAATATTTTTGACAAAGTTTTTATTATTCCTCAAATTTACTAACTAAGTCATTTTTCAAATTTTGTATTTTAACTAAATAATTTTAAAATGTAGTCTAAAATTGTTTCATACTTCATCTAATTAAATAGAAAAGGAATATATTACTTTGTTTTAAATATTTAAAGCTATTTTTGTTTACTTGTGAATCTAGAAATTATTTAACTCAGAATCAATATAAAAATGACTGAAAATAAAACAATGTAAATTAAAAAAAAAAAAGTATGAACTAAGCCTATAATTAAAAATTTAAAAAAAAATACTTGTAAATTATTCTTTAAATTTGTTTCCTTTTTGATGGTACAATTAAAAAAAAAAGGAAAGGGGGATTGTTTTAATGGTTAATAATTGTTTTTTCTGTGCGGCATTGCCATATATTTAAATACATAAGTTTTGTAAATGAAACCGATATATTTTTAAACAATGATTATATAAATTATTTTTCTAATTCATTATTTTTAAATCATAGGTTAGTTTTGTTGTTGATTTTATCTATTTTTAATTGTATGTATAAGTTAATATGTGTTACACATACAGACCCATACATATTATGTTATAAAATGCAGTCTGCAATTGAGGTTGCTGTCATAACTGGCTAGTGGTAAGGCAATTCAGTAGAAGATACCCTTAGAGTTAAAAATAGTTTATTTCTTCCATAGTAAGGGGAAACGTTCTCTCATCATTCTGAAGATGAGAGGAAGATACAGATCTTCACAAATTATCCAAATGTTCTAAACATTTGTTCTCTAAGAGTGTGCATCCCATTTTTGTTAAGTGCCTATACTGATTGCTATGGCTCTATAAAATTTTATTTGGTCAAGCCCCCTTGTTTGAGAATGGGAACTATATTCTTAGTAGTCAATTCAGAGTAGTTGTTAAAATAGACTTTTTTTTTCAACTGTGGTTACATAAGTTAAAACGCCTTAGAATATTTTGGCAAGGAAAAGAAGATTTTAGGCTATAAAATCCCTTTTAACAATTTTGATTTTTGGATTACAAGATGCTTGTGACACTTCTTTTTCTTTCAAGGCTGTATTCAAGGATTTGTCAGTTATCTGTATCTGTATATAATTATCCCTGTTTAGTTTGATTTATAAATATATGTATATATATATTTGTATACATAAATTTTTATCAAGCTATAAGAACTATAAAAGCTATAGGAAACTAAGGTATTCAGAAACAATGAACTATTTTTCAGAAATCCATACAAATGTTAGCATATGCTGGTGTTATTGGCATAATTGTCAGGACCCAGAATGCGGTAAGGGAAGCTTTGTATGCATTTTAACTGGCAGCTAAAAATATTGGACTAACAATCAGTATTGAAAAAACAAAGTTTATGGCAGTAACACATAATGGACCTGATGTAAAACCAATAACAATTGGAGATTACAATTTTGAAAATGTTGAATAGTTCAAATATCTAGGCTCATTATTAACAGAAAATAATAATATTAAAATTATAATTAGAAGCAGATTAAATATGGCAAACAAATGTTACTACAAACTGAGTAATCACTTTAAATCAAAACATTTAAGCATAAAAACCAATCTTTATAGAACTTTAGTAAAACCAATAATTATGTGTGGAAGTGAATGCTGGACTATGAACAAATCTGAGGAAAATAAATTAATATTTGAATGAAAAATACTAAGATAAATGTTTGGAGCTGTTAAAGAAAATAATATATATAGAATCTGTTATAATAATGAACTTTACTCTAAACTTAGAGAACCAAATATTGTGAAAACTAAAAAAATATATCAATTAAGATGGCTGGGAGATATTTATAGATACAATCATTTAAACCCAACAACAACAAAAAAAAGTCACATTTTAAAAAGTTGACAGAAAAAGGAAAAGAGGTTGAATAAATACCAAATGAATTTAGAAAATGCTACATGAAATTGGAGTCAACTGTTGGAGAACTAGGGCAGTAGATGGTTCCTGATGGAAGAAACTTTTAGAGACAGCATTGGCCTGTAGCAGGCTGTAGAGCTACAGAAGAAAATGAATAAATTATTATTCCTAAAATAGCTATCTGAAATTCTCCTTTTTTCTTCAAATTTTTTAATGTCGAATTTCCCAGCCATAAAATGCAAAATAAAGGAGAGTTCTTCGACTTATTCTTTTTACCTATTTCTCAAAACAAATGCTTTTTATAATAAACTGACCACATTTTTTAACCAGATATTCAGCTCTCCCAGGGAAATCATATTGCTTCTGCAATAATTAAATTGTTGCATGTGTGTTTTTGAGCTTTCTTAATCCATCTATCTAAACATAATCATTGCAGACTGATGTGTTTTTGATATTACATGTGAAGTTCCATAACTCATTGGACTTAGTTTTTCTGATATCTCAACTGCCATTATATTACAACTTCTCTTTCAGCAGCATGCTCAGGCAAATTAAACAGTATTGGCTAATCACATCTAATATTTTGAATTATATCTAAATTGTTAGTTCAATTATCAAGAATTATAATAGTGAGATTTTAATAAAATCTCACTATTATAATTCTTGATAATTAATTATAATTCTTAATAATTAATGAATAAGTTATAATGTAATAAATTTAGAAGATGTATAGTTCTAGGACAATTGAGCAGGATTAGAGGAAGATAAATTTTTTTAAGTTTACCTGATTGTACTTATAGGCAATTTTTGACTAAAATTATAATTTAAAGCTTGTTATATCTGTTGCTTTTTCTGATTTGTATTTATGTTTTCAGATTTTATTTTTTAATAAAAGTTTTATTAAATAATTTATAAAGTAGGTACATATTTGAAGGAAAATTTTATCAAATAGGATATATATTTCAAATAAGATATATTTATTTCTTGTTATAAAATTAAACCTATTTATGTAAAGTTCTGTTTCTTTACCAAGATTAAAAAAGTCTGTATTTATTAAATTAAGTTTTTGTGTTTGGAGTACATTTTCTTTTGTTTTTTTTTTAATACAAGATTAGAAAAAAGTTTTGACAAATGTTTGATGTTTTAAAAGCTGACATTTCTATGTGAAAATACATTAATTAAAAAATAATTTCAACTATTCAAAATCAACAGACTTATGTGCTAAATGTTATAATGATGAGCTAATCTCTTAAAGTCTGATACATGTTGCTTATCTGCCTTTTTGTTGCTATTTTCGATTTCGTGTGGCATAATTTTGACACTGACTTTTTTTTTAGTCAAGTTCCTGGTATCCAGGTGATTGCAACAAAATTATTGGAGTTATTATTCTTAATTACTGAATTATTTAGATCATATAATTTGATAATCAAAATATATTAGTTTAACTTATATTGAGGAGAAATTTAACAGAGTTAGGGAACTTTATAAGTAAATATTTTAAATTATATTTTATTATTATGAATAGAAATAATAGCAAAATTTTACAGTATTTTTTTTTTTTTTTTTTGGGGGGGGGAATAATGGTATACTCTTATTTCAAGCTCAAGTTGACAAACTCCCTATTTAGTTATTAAGTATGTGTTTATTTAATGAGAATAAAACTACCTTCCATATTTTTGTTTAACATTTGTAGATTGCACTCGCACACATTAAACTTAATGTTACTGAGAATCTGAAATTTATAGGTATGCATGTTACATGTACTTTAATCATGGTTTGCACATGAAGTTTATAGTATTTATAACCCCTTACATTGCTGCATATAACTAATGATTTTCTAGCATTTATATAGAGGGCAGGATTCAATCATTTTATCTAATATCTGTCATTTACTTAAAGATATTCAAAATTCTGGTGAGGAGTGAAAAAATAGAATGAGTATTTTTTCACTTTTAAAAAATTTTAAGCTTTTGGATATTTTGTTCATCTTAGATGAAGCAATTTTTTTAATGTTACTTTTAGTTTAATTTTGTTCATGTTAATTCTATTATTTTTACAAGTTCTTTGCATTATATTTCACAATTATGTGCCTTATGCAGTGTGTGAAATACTTGAACTTTTACAAATATTTGACATTTTTTTATATCAATCGATCATGTTTTGATGTATTTTGTCTTGTTTAATGCAATATTATAGCTAATTATTTTTGCAGATTATTGAGTAATTTTTTTTTAATGCTTTTACAGTACATTGAAAACTTTTAGATTTGTTTTCATAAATGTTCAAATTTTTACAGTATATTGAATAAATGCTTTTGAGGATTTTCCTGTTTTTATGCAGTATTTTTTGTTCGTAATTATTAGCTCTCCATGTTTTTTGGCTTCATATTAGTTTTCTGGATCACTAAAATGTGGGGAGAACAGTTAAGATAGTTAGCAATTTTCAAAAACTCCAAAAAACCAAACTAAGAATCAAAATGGCAGATAAAGGGCTGTACCAGATTTGTACAATTTACATAATGATATATATGTGATATGACGTAATACATGCATAAAAGCATTAGCGATGTTAAATACCATATATTTCCATGTATAAGCTGAGAATTTTTGGGGCTTTTAAAAGAACTAAAGTGTGAATGTGTGTGGAGAGGGAATCGGCTTATATACGGATCCATGGAACAGATGTAATGCATGTTTTTTTTGGCGACATTTTTTGCCGTTGGCGACAAAAAGCCACGAAATTGTTAAAAAAAAGTAAAGAACAAAAAATAAAATGTATAACGAACTAAAGTAAATAAATATTGTAAAAATTTTGAAAAAGACAACATAAAAATTGAAAAATTTACAATGGCTGTTATCTGTGTTATAATCACTCCCAAACAACAGTATTATAGCGGTAGCGGATCAGCTAATCGTCTAATAAATACAATTCTATCAAACCAATAGATAAATTGCCAAACATAGAATTTTTATTTATTTATTTATTATTTAATAAGCTTATACTGCTTAAATGTAAGAAAAAGTTATCTTTATATAGGGTTGCCAGAATTGAAACTTGTCATTAGTATGTGAGTAAAAATACTATTCGTCGCATGCTTTAGCGTCACGATATGAAACCGTGCTCCGCTGAAGTAATCTACATAAGTTAGTGTAAATTGTAAAATTAACAAAGATGCATAAAGTTAATTAAAATTTAAAATGTAAGTTGTTTATCCTCGACACTTTTGAAGCGTGCTAAGACTTATATTTTATCTCGAGTATCTTAGTATTTATTTCGAGGTACGACAGATCATCTACCTTCGCGGTATTTAAATTAGATGCTGTGGTGAAAAAGGTTTGAGAAGTGTTGGTATAGTGTTTTATAATTTAAAGCAATTTGATTGGAAAATATCCTCAACCCCCTGCTTTACCTGCTTGGCTGTTCTATAAATTGTTTTTTCCACTCCGGCTTATACTGGTTTCGAACTTTAGGTAAATTATTGAAGGAAAATAGTACCTTCGGCTTATATTCGGAAATATCTGTAATTTTTATTTTAAATATAACAATTTCTTTTGTGAAGTACTTATTTCTTATAGATTCTTAAAGACCTTTGTACAATTTAATTTTATTTATACAGTATTATTTATGCATAATGATTAGTCATTGATTTCCTTTAAAAAAGAATATGAATAATTCTTTTGAAAACAGTTTTTTGGAAGCAACATATTTTATTTAAATTGTTATCTATAAATTATTAAGTTATATTTTTTATTAGGGCAGAGTTGAGTTTTTCTGTCTGAATTAAATACTAACTTACTTAACAAACTAACAATAGTTCAACTTCTTACAAATTTGTAATAAAACTGATACTATGAGTATGGTATGATTATTTTATTAAGGATTATTATTATTATTTAGAATTATGTCAAAACAAGGTTCAACACCTTCAGATAAAGATACTCTAGTGAAAACAGAATTGTGCAAATTTATTTTTAAGAATACTGGCCTGGATGCTTTGAAGTAAGTTTGATTATTTTTTAACTGTTTTCAAAATTTTTCTGCTATTTTATTATTTCTAATTTCTAAAATCATATTCGTTTTCTATCTGCTGATGAAATTTAACAGTTTATTTTCACTTTTTAAAGTTTATAACTGTGAACATGTATATCTGTTGTTAATATTTAATATTTCATTACTAGTTAATTCCTTTTTTGGTATATTAATGTGTACTTTTTACTCATTTTTATATTGAATTTATTGAATGTTATCACTTCTATATTTTCTAATGACAAATCTAGCAGAGGTTAAGGCTCATTTTTTAATATAGTAAGCATTTAACTATTTTACTGAAATATTAGGTTGGGGGAAAATAAATCCATTATTTTTTTCTGTAGATGGCGGTAGTGATCGATATTTTGTAAAGCATCAATCAAGCAATTTCAAATTTATGCACGTTGTCAAGGTGACATTTCACACTAAAAAATTCTTTTTACTGTTTTTTTGTTTGGTTCATTCAGTTGTGAGTTACAGGGTGTTAAAAATGGAAGTCAACAAAGAGAAAATTCGGTATATTTTACAGTTTTTCTTTGAGAAAGGCTAAAATGTAAGCCCGATGGCTGAAATTGTGCATACTGTTTATGGTGCCGATACTGTAACAGGTAATTACGTGCAATTTTGGTTTCGTCGATTGCGTTCAGGTTCCATCAGGACAACACCAGGCCACACACGTCTATAGTGACTCTCCAGAAACTCAGGGAGCTTGGTTGGGAAATTTTAATGATTCCACCATATAGTCCGGACCTGGCACCAAGAGATTACCACCTTTTTCTCCCATTGCAAAACTTCTAGAGTGATAAGAAATTGGGATGAGAAGATTGTGAAAATTGATTACTAGAGTTTTTTGCCAATAAGGACCAAGACTTCTATGAGAGAGGCTTTATGAAGCTACCTTTAAAAGGTCAACAAATTATAGAACAAAATGGTGTATATTTGACCCAAATCGGACAATCCAAAACATCTTAAATAAAGTTTCATTAATTAATTTCATGCAAAAATAATGGATTTCTTTTTCCCCAACCTAATATTTATGAAAAACTAATGTATTTGTTACTATTATATATATGTATTGTAAAGTTTCCATTTTCTATTCCTGAATTGCCAAACTCCTATTTTTCGGGTGTTATGACCACAAAACTTGCTAATTTGCATACAGAATGACCACATGATTAATGTGATTGATAAGGCAACTGATAACCAAAAAACTATTGTCCCTCAGAGTGTTTGTTAGTGGAAATGTTAATATTTGCCTGACATTTTCTAGCTTTTTATATAAATCTAGGAAAATATTTTGCTACTAAATGTTGTCCCAAAGATGATAAAATATAGAAATATTATTTTTTAATGTATTTATTCCTTGTTTCACTAATTTGAGACAAATTTTGTCAAGACTCTGAAAGTAACTCAGTATTAGTAATGTTTTGAGTCACCTTAAAAGTTAGCCAGTTTGCAGCTAAAAGAATTACTTTTTTTTAAGTTCAGAACTTAAATTATTTGTTTTAATTTTTATATCTTGTGACGTGTATGTTTAAAAGTTGCTACTAGTCCTTATTTTGTAGAGAAAATGCCTAAACTTAAAAAAAAATTTTTGGGTTTTTTTATATGGTAATTTAAATATAGTAATTACGTTTGAGCATTTTATTTTACAAATTTTTAAAATATAACTTAATAGATTAAAAAAATTTAAGAAATGTCTTGATGTATTTTCATAAGTATTATATATAAATGTATATATGATGTAGGGTCGAAAGTTCCCGGAATAGGTCAATTACAATTTATTAATCCTCCAAGCAGTTTGTTATGTTCATTTCTGCCCAGCTGATGATGTCTTCAAAGTAGTGTGCAAATATAGTTTTTGACCTCCAAAAACGATCTGAAAATGGAAGTAACATATATTTCTGTCAATTCTTTTCCCCATGAACGTTTTGTGGTAGGAGGAACCACTGCATACGTTGGACCAACATTGTACTGCATACGTTAGGCCAACATTGATATAGCATGTCGACCAACAATTAGTTAATGGTTGGCTAATGGTTGTTTTTTACATAATGCCCACATAATACTATGATTTGCCAACTGAATTCCAACATAATAACTACAATTCCCCAACTGAATTCCAACATAATACTATGATTCCCCAACTGAATGTCAACGTAATAATTACAATTGCCCAACTGAATGCTAACACACTATTTGGATGATTCTAATTATAAATTCTTGAGAGTAAAACTATACAACTGCATTATACCTTTCTCAGAGTTTAAAAAAAAAAATGCAGTTTCTTACTAACTCAGATGGGATGTAGTTATACTATTAGCTGTAAACATACATAAAAACTATAGTTGCTAAAGACTAACTGTAAAACTGCATTACACCTTTTTGAGTTGCTTTAAGTAACAAATTTTTTTTCCAAACTGTGGGAAAAGTTTGATGCATTTTTACAGTTTACTGCCAATACAAGAATTTACTCCATTATATTTCCACCCAAACATGAATTTAATATGCATGCAACCTTAACTTGTTTTTAAACTTAAGTGTCAAAGTAGTGTGACTGAAGTTTCATATTATTAATTAATTGATGAACATTTCAAGAATATATTTATTTCTTAACAATCTTCATAGTTTAATAAAACCATGATTTCTGTTTAATATTTTGCTATAGAGTATAATAGAATAGGCATGGGCTATTGCTTTGAAATAAGCTGATGTTTTTATAACATAAGTCATTTTTAAATTCTGCAAGATTTGAAAAATAGAGGATAGACATAAAAAAGAATGAGATAGGTTATTTTAGTCCACACCACACATTTCATATAATACTTATTTTGCTGCAATCCAACCATTCCTCAGAAATCTGTATAAATTTTTTTTAATGGTACAAACTGTTTCTTAAATAAGAAAAATGAAAAATTCTCCTTCTGAGAGCTAAAAATAGATAAAGAAAAGCACAACACAGCAGAAGTTAAACAACAACAACAACAACAAAAAATATATATTTTAGTTATTTTTCTTTTATTTACTTTTTTTTTTTTTTTTTTTTTTTTTTTAAATTCGGCAACTATTTTCATCTACAAAAGTGGTCTACATTTTCTCTGAATTCAATTTCATTGCATCTGAAACACAAATAACGTGAAAAGTACATATTATACAATGTTTTAATGTTACCACAGACTTTTCCTTTTACCCTTTCAGAATTTTAAAATGATTCAAAAGGGAATTGAATATTAAAAAAAATAAAGGCTAACATAATTGTATCTAATAAATAAAATTACATCATAAAGTAAACAAGTTTCATAACAACTATGATAAAGTGAAATCCATAATATTTACATATTATCATTATACAACTTTATTATTATTATTAAGAAAAGACACAAAAGTAACTTAACGATTATTTAAATCAGCACTCTTTAAAAAAAATTAAGTCAACTATCTAAAATTGACTTAAAATTTGCTATTTTCTTAAATCTGTACTAAAGAAATGTACTAAAATGCTGTGTATATATTTTTGGTAAATGGTATGTTACTATTAAAAACACAAAAGAGAAGCTACAGTTCAGATAGCCAAATATCATTTTCTTCATGAATAAATTAATAAGGGCATATATGACAGAACATAAAAATACCAAGATAACTTACCTTGCACTTTTGAAATCCTGCAGCAGTGGCGCAGTAACACTAAAGATGGTGGTTGATACACAACTTTCTTGTGTGGCATAGGATCTGCACATGCACATAGCTATAGGTGATTACTTTTACATTTCTTAGCCAATGGTATGCCGATATTAGTGCAAGAGGCATAAACAGAAAATTTCCAATGTTGGTCCAACAATTGGCCAAAGTTTCAGAATTGTCGATAGCCAACCAGACATTTTGCCAACTTAATACCATCATTTCAGTTCTCCTTTTCAATGTTTACCCAACCAAAGACCAATAGCCAACTTGTAGCCAGCGAAAATCTAACATTTCCATGCTAGTTGGGCAGCAAGTTGTTTTGGTCCTGCACCTGTATTTCATTTTCGATAACTCATGTATCTCTAATTACATAATTTAAAATATCTAGTATTACATTTCTTAAAAATATATTCATAAGTCTCATAAAGAATATTTTCATCTATATTCTTAAAATCCATTATTTCTTATAGAATCATTTTTGAGACTTGACAAGCCATATTTATATTAAAAATTAACAATAATAATCTAAAACATATGCTGTCAATTGCCATAATGCATAAATAAAATACTCATATATTAATTTATAAAATTCTAATTTTCTCCTCTTCTTATGAAAATAAAAAATTATCATTATAAGTCTTTACAACTTTTTTCTAATTAGTTGAAAATAAAACATTTTTACTCGACTTTGGGCTGTTTGTCATTAGATGTAAATTTTTATTTAGTATATTTGGTACTGATTTTGTACTGAATTTATATATATATATAAATTGCTGAAATTAAAGCCTAATTTAAAAATATTAACAAAATTTCCATTATCATCTCAAGAACTTTCAACTGTTTTAATGAATGGAATTTCATTTAAAAATAAAATTAATTTTGCACCTTCTAATACACAATGGATTACCAAACAATGACAGCATAGTAGGATGCTGCCTTTTTGTATAGATTTTGTGGGTTTGAATCCTATTTGCTGGCATGAAAGTTTGTAGTCCCTCAGAATTGGCTCTAATCTGTAGGTATTGATTTCATTACCTCTGGCTAAGCAAAATAATAGAGAATAGTGCTTCAAACTACAGTTAACATATTGGGGAAACTGGGGTAAAATGGTCCGCTTTTGTGAATTTTGAGTATTTGCTCACAAACTAATGATTTTTTGAATCTGAAAATATATATGCACATTGCCTATATATTAGGCTTTATATTACACTCAATCAAAACCAATTATTATAATTACTTTTTTTATTATAATATTTTTAATAGCAAGTGACAAAGTGGACCATTTTACCCCGACCCCGGGGTAAAATGGACCACAAAAAAATTCTACAGATAACTTAAATGAAGTACATTATTTAATAGTACAAAACATAAAATGTATTATATTTATTTTCTATAGCTTCAATCTGTACACATAAAGCATAATATTAGCGAATATTGAAGTTAATGAATGATACACCAAAAGATTTGTGTGTTACTGAAAGTCTGCTATTTTCTTGAGAAGCAGTAGGATCTGGGTGACTCATCACAATATCTTGAACATTTCCGAGCAATTCATCAACATTGTCAGGGAAAATGAACATATTTGATTAGGTTTTTGCCTTATAAATTTCACAAGAGCGTAATCTTTATCATTTTTTCCTGTTATTAAACCAACCAAATGAACCACTTTCTTTTTTGTCAAAAATTTAACCAAAACATTCTTGCCAACTTTTAATTCATTATCAGAATTAGCATCATGCTGTGAATTGCTTTCTTTATCACCGTGTTTTAAGTATCACTATAAACAGACATATTTTCCAAATTACTCGAACTTTCTGATTCACATAAATTTTCTTTATTTGCTTTAAAATTCACAGTTTTATCATTTTTCTGCTTAGTTAAGACTAACATTTTTCTAAATTCTTCCCATCTTTAACTAAAGCAGTATTTTTCTGTTTTAATTTTTTCTCTTCCTTCTCTTTGACATTTTTTCAATCATCGTTTTCACTGGTGTATCAGTTAGAATTTTTGATGCACCCTTCTTTCGTTTCTTTGTTGTCTTGCTCATGCTAGCTTTTGCCAAGGGGCGTAATTCAAAAGATGATATTGTTTTCAACTGATGATTTTCACTTTGTACTGATTGTGATGTATTTGGTTGCTGATTACCTGTGCTTGGTTAAAGATCAGCTGTATTTGTTAATTCAAAATCTGGTGACGGTTGATCAGTCACATATGATGAGAGATATTGGATATCCTCAAAGACATTTTCATTGAATTGTCATATATCTGTTACTTTAAATCCTGCATGTTTTTTAAAGTATCACACATAAAATCAATTTAGAAAGCATTACAGAAATATATATATATATATATATATATATATATATATATATATATATATATAACACAACCTGGGAAATGGACCATGGTCCATTTTACCCCAGGTTCTGGTGGTCCATTTTACCCCATGTGTAATTCTGACAAAAAGTGTCAGAAAAAAAGAACTAATCTTATATTAAATTGTTTTAGCTACATTAAATATAATAATACATCATCTTAGCTCTTTATTGTGATAAGTTAAATCCTCCAAATCAAAATTCTTAAATGAAGAGAAGAAGATATATTATGATGAAAATATTTACTTCTGACTACCACAAATCAACTTTCTAGAATAAAATGGCTAAATTGTCAGCTAAACACATAATTACACATTCATTTTCAAGACTGCAGTGCTGTCATCTATGTATCAAAGTATTAAACATTAAAAATAATAAATAAAATAAATAATAGGGGATGGTCCATTTTACCCCGGTCTCCCCTACACTGGATTTATTAGGATTCAGAGTTACTATAGTCATTTATTTGCATCACGGTGGCTATTACTAGTGCTGAATACTGGAAGAAATTTAAAAACAGGCAATAATGAGTGCCTCAGATATCTACTCTATACTAAAAAGTAAATCATTCTGAAGAGTGGCTCACCAGATGACTAATGTCGGTCAATCTTGTTCAAAAATATACTTAAAATAGTAAAATAATAATAATAATAATAATAAAAATCCCTGTAAAACATGCATAGAGAGATTTTGTCCCATATTTTGAAAATATCTTATTAAATATGTATAAATACTGTATTTAGGGTAAAATACACCTTTTAGATTAATGATATAAATGAATATGTAAGTTACACAGTAACTGATATATAGTACGGTTTGTGGTATCAAAACTGGAAATCAAGAGGTAAATAACCAGGCCAAGAAAATGCTTTTAGTTTTTTAGGTGCTTATCATTGTAGAGTTATACTCTACAATTCATTCTCTCTTTAATATAGCTTAGCTGTTGCTCTCCTCATATCTGCTGAGAGATTGTTTTCAACTATGAAAAGAATTAAAACATATGTCTAAAACAAATTTGGGTGTGAACAATTTTAACTAGCCTTGCTTTGTTATTTGTTCACTGAAGCCAAGATAGTTTGCAATGGAAGGATAGAGCAGAAGTATCAATTTATAGTATTAGCAAATCAAATAGTTTACAGTCACTTTCACTTTATAATTATATATTATGATCCTCAGTATTATATACATATGGATACACACACATACACATTTATACATGCATTTGTAAATACATGTATTTGTAATAAATAAAATAAAAATACTGTTTTCCTAATAATATTTTCATCTTCTCTGAAAATCATATCTTTATATGTGATTTTTTTCTGTTCTACAAATATTGTTTTTCTGTTTCACTCTCAAGAAATAGGAGGTTATATACCAATATATAAATATATATGCATATGAGTAAAACTTCAGAAATGAAAACAAAGCAAAATATACAACTAAATTCACATACAGAAACATATACCTACATAATATCTATGTGTTTATGCATATGCTAGTTTCTGTTTTATTTGTAATTTGGTATCAATTTTCGACCATTAATAGTTACAATGCTTGAGGATTATTTTAAATTATTGGTGAATTTTCATACTCACTATAGGGAAAGTGGGCTGTATGTTACACTTTTTCAGTATGATTCAGTTCTTTGGAAATGTTGCCCATTAAATAATTTACTTCTGTTATTTGTGTTGTCCCATTCAATGCCGTTTGTTGCAATCACCTCTTTGCATCAGAACCTGAGTCCTAGGGGAGAGAGGCAATAGAAAATTGAAGAAATGAATTCAATTCTAGTATGGTTAACACTGCTTACAAAGATAAGATGTGCAGACTTTTTGTCTTTATTTTCCTTTACACTTCTCGGATTTTAGTAAGCATTAGAGATTAAACAGTGAGCTGCATCTCTTCATCCTGATTGCATGGGGAGTTCACTTTACAGCCTGCAATAAAATGCCTTGTAAGCAAGCAAAAGTTTTAGAGTTTTTTTGTTCAATTTTCATTAACTTTTCTTGGAGCTCAACATAAAAATATTTAGGGATTCAGAAACTGAATTGTTAAGTGCTGATTCAGATGAATTTTCTTCCTCTAAAAGTGAATCAGAAGATATATCACTAGAAGATGGAAGAAACTCGTGTACAGTGAATGCTTTGGTTTCTAATCCAAGTCATTTCCATTAATAGGTAGTTCAGGTTTAAAAGTCAATGTATGTGGCATTCAAAATATCTCGTTGAATATTTCAATCTCTTCTTTGATAGAGAAATTATATCTTTTATAGTAAAAGAAACAAACTCTTATGCACAACTTTTCTTAAGGAAATTAATATAGTGAATTAAAGATTATAAATATTTTTAGCGTTTAAATATAAATTACATAAATAGGAACAACTAATGTTTAGCAATAAATAAATTAATCAACATGTGTAAATTTTGATTGAATCAGTATTTAATTTTAATATATTAATATTTTTCTCACACTCACATCTAAAGTGCCATCCAGAAATAGTGTATCCCTCTCCAGAGTGGGCCCTGTACTTATATTGCATAACAAAGTATTTTATTTTAACTATAATTTTTTTCAGTTGTATTCTGAAATAAAAACAATTAAAATGTTTACAGTAATACTAAAAAAGAAATTAAAAACCTTGGAAGAGGGTACTGTATTTTCTTAAACCATATATTTCACACTCAAAATCACTGTCTGCAAGTATTAATTATCTGTTAAATCTTCAGTATATTAATAGCTATTTAGCTTAAACCTTTCAGCTAGGAAGTGATAATTAAAAAGGCGTATTCCAAATCTTACTAGATTTCTTAAAATCTTAGTGTGAGTCATGGTGAATTTTAGAGTTATATCTTTTAAAAAAATGCAAATAAGTCCTCAATGGGCTCATTCCATTAGTGGGTTTCGAGCTCACTAATTCCCATTCTGTGCTCTACCTATTCAGCTGCTGTCTGGCTTCCTACCATATTATATTTTCTCTCAAACTCTGAATGTTTATGATAGTTCAGAATTGTTGACACAGATCAACACAATGTAGGTCCTATGTAATATAGATAATTTTTTCCTAGAACTAGTTATAAGTTTTTACTTACCCTTAAAAATATATAATACAGTAGGAAAAATGAGTAAGAAAACTGCATAAGATTTAACATTTACTCTTATTCCTACAAGAAATTTAGGGACAGTCTGATTCATTCTACAACTGTCTCTTCATATTCTTATAGCTTTAAAAACTTCACAGAATAAAATATATATCAATAAATAAATATTTATTAAAATCTAACATATTATGTATTATTATTCATTGTAGATTATTATATAATTAGAGTTATTCCCAATGAAGAAATTTTTATTTATGGTATAAAACCCCTTTTTTTTTAATGATTTTATTTCAACATTTCAATGAAGCAATACCACAGTAAATAAACTTCTCTTACATTTCAATTAAAAGTATGATGTATTACTATGTTCTAACATAACAAAGTAAAATGCATTTGAATGCATCCAAAATGAATCTAAAAATGTTATGTGTATAGACAAATAGGATAGAATTTATATACCCAATTTATGAGCTATGTATGTGTGCCTCATTACAATCCCTCATGTTTTTTTAAAGCAAAATCTGTATATTTAACAAAACATCTTATGAGAGAAAAGGGGAAACATTCAAGTAGAATCATATTACTCTGTTTGTATGCATCATTAAGAAAATCACATGAAGTGAAATTATAATGCTGAAAGTAAATGTTAAAAAGAAAACCTAAAAAATGTTAAACAGCTATAAAACAATTTCTTTGTGAATCATAATGAGTTATATAAAACAGAGTTAATTATAAAATTATAGGTTGTTCAATCCTGTTAAAACAACTATATTTAATATAATTCTGTGAAAGAATTTTTTTTACATTTATTTATTTTTTAGAAAACATTTTCTGAATGTACAGAAACAGAATTATGGATTTTAGAGAAGTTTTCATAATTTCAGTACCCAATAATAATTAACTGATGAAAGTTGTTAAATATTAAGAAAGATGGTTCTTACTAAATTCATATAAAAGTTTTAAATTTACATTGCTACAGATTATACCAAGAATGTTTTCTACAGGACTTTGTGCACATTTAACCTAAAACTGCATTGATAAAGAGATGAGTCAAAAGTTTTTTGCTGATTGGCATCAAATAGCCCTCAGCTTCATAGAAAGAAGCCATTTAGGTCAAACTGGGGACAATCAAGAAAAGACTATTGTATTCTCACATAGACTGCATTAAACATTGGGGTTCCTTGGAGGCAGTCTCTCTTAGAGGTGCACTATTTATAACAGGAAGTAAAAGGATAATAAAGAGGGTGGGTTTCCCTTATTTCATCCTAGCTGACAAAGCGGGAAAGAAAAAATTCACTGAATGCTTTGGACACTAACATGGAAGCCCACTAGTATATTTTTTCAAAACATCTTTTTCTCCTTTTGTGTCCCACTCAGAAGGTTAAAAAATATGACAGCAATTTTAACTTATTGGTCTTCAAAGTACTGTTCTCCTGCATCCAGACACTTGTTCCAGTATTCGAATAATTATTCAAAATACTTGTAGAATCCATTTTATGCGAGGTCTACCACTTGCTTTGTCGCATTTTTGATCACCTCATCTGAATCTACAAAACAATGTCTTTTCAATTTCATTTTCAGTTGTGAAAACAGGTAAAAATCTACTGTTTCTTGGTTGGGAGATTAAGGAGGTAGTTTGAGAGTGGTAACACTGTTTCTGGCAAGGTACTTTTTCATAATCAAAGCACAATGTCGGGGAGCATTGTCGTTTAAAAGAAACCAATCGTTTGTTGCCGATTTTTTAGGTTGTTTTAGTTTGATTGCATCATGCAGTCCTTTAAGGATCTGCATTTAAAGTTCTGTATTGACAGTTTGGCCTTGAAGTATAAATTTATAGTGAATGATATCCTTATATTAAAAAAAACTTCCAGCATCACTTTCCCTCGTCTTTTGTCCAAGCAAAATTTTTCCTTGTTGATATTTTTTCTTTTCATTCACTTGACTGACATTTTGTATGAGGGTTGTAAAGAAAGCACCATGTCTGATCACCTATCATGATTTTCTTAAAGAAACTATCATCTTCATATTCAGCTATCATTAATCAAATTCCTGGACATGTTCCCTCTCACATCTTTTTGTTCAGATAATACCGTGACTGGAACTATGTGCAAATTATCATGAAGTATGCTGTGACCACTCCTATCCAAAATACGACGTTCAAAAGCAGTAACTTCAATGGTTATTCATCTGTTTGCATGGACAATTTCTCGAATATGCTTAACATTCTCATATGTGGTGGATGAGGAGAGGTGCCTACTCTGAATGTCATCTTCACAAAAATGCATATGCCATTTGTACACAGCAGTTTTTTTCATGGCATCATTTTGGTATGCTTTCTTTAGCATCTTGAGCCTCTCAGAAGATGATTTCTTGAGCAAAATACAGTGTTTGATATTTGCTCTCTGCTCTAAAGATGACATTTTGAAATCTGATGAATGAAAAATTTGCTTTGTCAAAAATAATACCGGAAATGAATACTGCCAACAGTACCAGAAATGAATTCCACTTGACTCTCTGTTTTTCTTATTAGTGTTGCCTACCTCTAAAAGAAATATTTCTCTTCCAACAAGCATTTGCATGAACATAGATGGCTATTCTGGAATTTATTGACTGTACCTCATATAAGCAAAAGTGTATTTTTACTTTTTTGGTAATTTACAACATAATAAAACCTTTTTTTTTTTGCATGACTTTAAACATTAAGAGTTAAGAATATGGGTAGGACATTGTAAAGTTATTTAGTTCAGAATAGTCCATTTTATTTATTCAAATATTTTTTTAGGGGGGGGGGTAGAATAAGGAGGTTCTTTCTCTTCTGCCTTTATAAATAATTTCTCTATTCTTATTTTCTTAGTTTAGAGATGAGTTATAACTCTTATTTTTATCCAAGGGAAACTTACTTAAAGGAATTTTGTTTTTGAAGTGCAAAACATCCTTCTTCTTCAGTGCTATAGCTCAGAACAGGCAAAGGCTGTCTCAATCAGTTTTCACTATTGCTGCCTATCAGATGCCATAGCTCTCCAGTTCACACAGCCCAAAACCCTAAGGTCTTTCTCTATGTTGTCTAGGAAACTAGTTGGAGGTTGACCTCTTATTCTAATACCTCCAAGTTTGCTAAATGTTAATTTTTTTTTAACAGGGGTAGAATCTTCCAATCTAAATAGATGTCCAAGCCATCTAATGCAATAAGCCTCAATAGTCTTAACAATATCATGCTCTTTAAATTTGTCATAAATTTCCTGATTGCAGTGTATCCATCAGCCATTATATTCACGGGCAGCTCTATAGATTTTCTTAGTTTGTACCTCTCAAATATAAATAACTTATCAACCTCTGACTTATTGAGTTTCTAGCACTCACAGCAATACACTATTAAAGGTCAAATAATGTTTTTATACCTGTTAATTTTTGTGGTATACTTACTGAGCCTAGTTTTGAGTAAATTTTTTAAACCATAAAAGCACCTATTTGCCATTATGATACGATTATTAATTTCAGTATTTATTTCAGTTTTGTCAGTAATTAGTGTTCCTAAGTATTTTAACTCAGTAACCATTTGAAAGCAGTATTCATTTATTTCAAGAAATTACAGGTTAATATATTTTGAAGCTATTTCCGAATACTTAATTTTTGTTTCATTAATAGTCAGGTCCATGTGTTTAGCTGCTATCTCCAGGGCAATAAAGGCTTCAATAACAGCTTGCCTAGTTCTTCCAATAATGTCCAAGTCATCAATCAACATAGGCCAAAATCTGACTAGATCACTGAAAGATTTTTCCTGTGACAGTGGTCCCTGCAATTCTTATAACCTTTTCAAGAGTGATGTTAAGCAATAGGCATGACAAAGTATCTCCCTGTCTCAGGCCTCTATCAGTATAGAATGCTCATATAAAATGTTCTGCAGTTTAAACAAAATACCCTCATGCAAGAACCGAATGCTGCCCGATTGGTTAGGGCGCTGATCGTCAGTACCGGAGTTCGTGGGTTCGAATCCCACTATGGCATGAATGTTCATAGCCATTTGGAATTGGCTTTAAGCAGTAGGTCCCAGTCTCATTAGTCCTCGTGTGTAAAACAGTAGACCGTAGCACTCCAAAACAAACCAAACCAAACCTCATGCAAGACATTTTGGTTCCTGAAATCATATCTCCAAATTCTACTGAGGATATGAGAATTTGTAGCCATTTGGAATCAGTTTTAAGAAGTTTTTTCCTTTTAGCAAATTAAGTTGATATTAGCATTTATATCAGATACTTCAGTTATAGATATCCCTAAATTTTAGGAATTCTTATGATAAAATAATCTTTAAAGGTATATGGTGCCACATAGGATAATCTGATTCATTTGTTTGATTTCTTTAAACAATTTGTTGTAATAAGTAGCTTATACATTATTAAAAATTCATTACTCAAGCATCCAGCTTTTTCTATAACATTTTTTAAAATTCTAATTAACTACACATATATTAAGTGTTCATCGTTCTGATGCAAAGTCTAAGCTTATAGCTAATTTGCTGCAATGATTTTCATTGCTGCTTTTATTGCCTGTGTAAATCATTCTAGGGGAGTCCTTTAAGTGTAAAAAGAGTATTGACTTAAACAAAAAAACATTTAATTTTTGCTGTTGTTATCAAGTGGTTAAAATTTCATGAACTCAAAAATTACAAAAATGATCAAGATATTATTGAATGTGTTCAATAATAGTTGATTTTGTTTGAATGTAAAACAGCCTGGTCAGCCGATCTCAAACTGGGAATTCCGAAGCATACACACACACACATTAAAAAATATATATATTGGAGAAATTGATCCCCAAATTGGAAATTCAAAAATCTTTTTTGATTCCTATCTAATGTGAACATTGCTAGCAGTTTGTGTGACAAATAGATCTTGCCAGTGAACCTTTTCTACTAGTGAAAACTAGTAGAAAAAAAATTTGTTCTCAACTAATTACTAACAGGCATTTACTTCACAAGCTATCTTTTGAAGAAGACCCCTAGAACTTTTTTCTTCATTTTCATATTTTCTTTAATTTGAGTATATATATATATATTAATCTTCTGCAAGCTAATGTGGTTTGGGAAATAAAATTTCCAGCTTGATAGAAGTATTCAAAAGTTATATTTTTTTTTATACTTTCTGTAGCAGTAAACAACTCTCTTGAGAATTTTATTTTTATTTATTTATTTATTCAAGTCAGTACCATTACAAACCAGATGCCATTGAGTTTAAGAAATTAACTAATCTATCTTAGTATTATATATGAAGTAATATTTCATTTCTATTGTTTTCATCATGATTTTCTTAGGAATAGAAAGTCATTTTTATAGATAAAAGCTATGCTTATAAAATTTTATTTTGTATAAATATGTTTTTTAATAGTTTTAGTGAGAACAAGGGGCAAAATAGAATAGTTTTGAAATATACCATAGCTTCATTTTTTTCATAGGAAAATGAATAAATTGTCAAATGACTACAATACTAGATAGTATTTCATGTAATTTATTTTTGAATTAAGATAATATTATGAATGATATTATTCTTCATCTTTTGCCCTACACTATTTAAATCAATTTTTTTGTAGATTACAGTTATTTACAGCAAAGACTGTTTGTTCTTTATAACTAATACTATCTTATCTTATTATATTTAGCAAATATGCAAGTTGTCTATGTAAAATAAACCTAAATACTATAATTTGTGGTAAGTTGTATCTGTATAGAAATTATTTACACATTTTCTGAAATGTAATTTTTACTCTATTTTTTTTACCCTGTTTTAAACCAAAATAAATTAAATATTTGAAGCCTAATTATTATAAAAAAAATAATATGTGAAAAGTTTTTATAATATTGTGTGCTGTAAATATATATATGCTTGCAAATGTACACACAAAATTTTAGAAATGCAGTTGCTTTGTTGATTAAATTACTTTGAGCCTAATCCTTGCTATTCTCTGCATATCAGTAGCTTGTCTTTAAAATTTATATCTCAGTATCAGCTTTATCAAAACAATTAACAAGAATATTGAATATGTATGGAAAGTTTTAATAATGTTTAACTGTATGTCTGAACTTTATTTAATTTGAATAGGCCTCAGTCTTAGTTGAGATAAAGAGAATTCTTCTATATGTGTTTTGTAAATCAGATATTTGTGAGTTATATATATATATATATATATATATATATATATATATGTGTGTGTGTGTGTGTGTGTGTTATTTTTGTTTTTAAATGGTAAGAGTATCATGAAAACTGGTGATTTGATTTAAAATTTACTTTCTTTTTTTTTTTTAGCTCTGTTGATGAAATTGTTATGAGCTATATTATAGGAGTATTAGAATCTCTTGAGAGTGCAAATGAGCCAGAAGATGCATTTGATGTCATCGAATTTGCTGAGATGATGAGTGCTTACATTCCTGCATTTTCAACAATAAATACGTTAGTTAAATTTTAAATTCTTAATCTGTAATAATTTTTTTAAAACTTTTATTGTGGGGATTAGTGGTTATTTTATTTATGTATTTAATTATATTGTAATTTTTCAAGATATAGTTGACTCTTTTTGATTAGTCTTGTTAGGTTCAAGTTAGTTATTTTAAGCATTTGTTCAAATTCAATCCACTGTACAATGTTTAAAATTAAAACTGTATTTAGTGAGGATATCCTTTGTTTTGTTTTGTATGATAATGATTGACAAGCCCAGATCATATAAGTGTGAAAGCTGATTACGGTACAGATGCATTAGAGACGCCGTGTATTTTTGTCTCCAAATCTGGTGATTTTACGGGGCAATGAGTGAGTCGGAGTGTTTGCCCTGACTTTGGTGATGGAGTATAGCAGCTCTAATGTGTTTTTGCACCCCATTGGTGCACGTGATTTCTGACGTCAGTACCCAGCACTATTCCAGAAATTTGTATTTTAGCTGTTCTTTTGGTTTACAGTCGCCTAGGTCAGATTGTATTGTATTTTTTTGTTCTTATCATTTAGGGATTTTGTAAGTAGTTTTTCTTTTTGTTCTTATCATTTTCTGGGATTTAGATAATTTAGTTATGAGGAGTGAAATTATTTCGGTTCTTAATATTTTTGAAATTGTTAAAAAGTATCAGGATATTCTAAATCAGACAAAATGCTTTGGTTTGGAACATTTTGTTTTTTTTTCTCATCATTTTCTGGGATTTAGTTAATTGGGTTATGACAGGTTCTTACTATTTTTGAAATTGCTAAAAAGTATCGGGATATTTTAAATCAAACAAGATGTTTTGGTTTGAAACATTTTGCTTTGTTCTTATTTTCTGGGATTTAGTTAATTTAGTTATGACTTTTTTTTTTTTTAAGTTTAGTTTTGTTAATGTTGTGTTTCAAATATGCCATGTGACTGCCGCCATTTTTTTTTCTTTAATCTTTCAGAAAACGCATACCACCGCCATGTTTTTCTACTTGGCGATTTTTCAAAACACGTTTTTCTGTTGGTCACCAAAAAAAAAAAAAAAAAAAAAAACATGGCAGGTGAGACCGGCGTCTACTGCATCTGTTCCCTGATTACATATATAAATATAAATAATTACACATATTTAATAGGAAGCATTAAAAATGAGACTATTGTGTTTTATTTTCAGTTTTCCTTGCCCTTTTTTTTAATCTTTCATAATAGTTAATATTACAAAAAAGTAGTTATTTTTGCAATTGTGGAAATTGGATGCTCTAGCTTTAATATGTTTTTTAAAATAGTTTACCAAGAGTCAGTTAAAATACCTTTTTAGAATACAAGATAAAATAATGTTTTATGGTAGTATCTTTGAAATTTATATATATAAGCTGTTATTTAATTAAAAAATATTTTTTAAATCATTTTTTTTTTCATAATTTGACTTTAATTCAAGCAAAAAAATTCAAGCCAATTTTTTGCTTTTTCTTAGAGGAAACAAATTTTCATCTCAGTTTTAAAATAATAATAATGATAATCTTAAGAACAGTAGAATAGCTATCATTTATCAGTAATTTAATAAACAAATTCATGGGCATATTTATCACGTTATATTTTCTTGACTACTCCATTTATTAAAAAAATACCTTTTTTTTAGCTCTGAAATCCATGAATGGATGCTTCAGTTAGCAGAATGGCTCAAAGAAAATGCAAAGAAAAATGGTAAGAATTATAATTTGTTTATATAAGAGGACTAATAGTAGTAATGTATCAAAGTAGTTTTAAAGTTGCAACATGATTTCTTTTCAGTGCAATTGATGGAATATTTATAATTATGTACTATTAATGTTGGTTATAGTTTACTTCAAATGATTGTTTAATTATTGACTGTTTGGTTATTAAAAGTTCATTAAGTCCAAAGGGATATTGTAGTCTTACTTATTATTAAAAAATAATCAAGATAGGAACTTCATTTTTACTGGTTATTCTTAAGGTATCTTTACATAATCACTGGAGTTATACATTTCTTCCAGAGATTCCTGACCTTTCAAAGACTTGTATATGATTTTCTGATACGGTAATCTAATAAAATATTTACTATGATATAAATATACAATTTATGTTATAATCTAAATATACAGATAATACATTATTTATTATATTTTATGAATGAACAGAAAGTCTTAAATTCTGTGCTGTTGAATGATTTTATGTTAAAATTACTTTTGATGAAAATAAATTAAATAATTGGTTAATGGGAAAAATGTGTAAAATATCTTACCATATCATGAAGGTTTATTTAAAATGTGCTTTGTATGTGAAAAATTCATAACCAAATTTCATAAAGAAGCTGCTGTGGGTTACAATAAAAATTTATTTTATACTATTATATGATGTAACTTCATATAATTCAGATAAAAAAGAGTTAGATTTCAAAATAAAGTTAAGGTCTGAAGTAAGAAAACAATGTGTCATATATTTGCAGATAGTGTTGTTTTCTTTTTTTTTTTTTTTAAGGAATGTAACAGATAAAATTATACAAAGAATTTGAGACTATAATTTATCTATATTATTTACCTATAAATACAAATTAAATATTTAGTTACTGGGGATTATTTTAAATGCTGTGGGCAATATTTTGGATAATTTTGTATGCAATTATGTTGCTACTAAATTTATTATTATGTTACTGATTTTGACTTTTAGGGTTATTTATGCAACTATTTGAAATGGTTTATTAAATTGGCAACCTAGGTTTTAGCATTTGATATATCTGCTACTGGTAAAAAAAAAATTTATGTGGACCATTTTCATGTTTCCACCATAACATTCATTCAATTTTTTAATTTTTTACAAAGTGTGCTGTACAATATTAGTAAATATGGAAAATGGAAATGTGCCTACATCATATCTTAAGAGTGATAAAGTAGGGTAATTTGAGGAGAAAGAGAGGCTATGATCCATACTTAATTATGGACCTTGTCAATGATAAACCCTACATTTGAGCTTTTGCTTAGGAGGAGGGCTAATTGTGAAACAGTTTGTATATAATTGATATTAGTCCTGTAAACTTAAACAGTCATTTTCATTATTCTTCCACCTCTGAAACTTGATCATAACTATTATAGTTGAATTAATCTATTGCTTTTGTTCATCTTATCAACTGACTATTTCTAGAGTACTCTTAGTTGAATTGTACACAAATGTTTGTATATATATTTTATAATGTTATGCTCTATTGCTATGATGATAATGATTATAATGAAGTCTCTACTGCTTGAACATGCTCATTCAGGCTTGCCTATTTTTCTAAACCTGTTTTGAATATATTTGTATTAGCAGTGTTTGGCTCTACTGATACTTTCTAAAACATGTAACAGCTCCTTTAGTATGACCAAAAGTTATGTAGTATGTTTAGTATGTCCAAAGTATGACCTTTGTAAAGTTTATTAATTGCACATTAAATTTTTCTATTTAGACTTTTTTTATGATTATACTCTGACAGGAGAGGGAGTAGTATCACAGAAATTGAAATTCATCAAAGACCAACCTCACTTGCTTTTTTTTTCAGCTAAAAGTCATTTTCTAGCTCTGTATTATTGTAGTATCCAAGATTTATTAAATGGAGGAAGGTGCTTGCCTGTCTCTCTTCTGAATTCAGTTTCAAAATATCCCTAAGCATAAATTTTCAAAAGTAGCCTCTGTAGTCTTATCAATTTTCAGGATAAGATAGACACATAGTGTCATTGTTGATAGCAGAATTTTGTGTTTAATGTCAATGCTGTACTCACAATTTTATCTGTTTTCTCAACATCATCTATACTATTTTTTTCTAATTTAAAATTTTTAAACAATGATAAATTATTAAATTTCCAAAGTTAAAATTTTATTGAAGCTAATATGCTTCTAGGAATTTTCTCTTCTAGGTATCTGATGTTGTAACCAAATATCCAGCCATTTATCTAGCACAGATATCTGGTAGTTTTCTGGAGTTTTAAAAATTTATTCTGATACTGGAATTTATCCAGATATCCATTTCAGCATCAGATCCTCTGCTTATATGTTTTTACAGTCATTAGTTATTGATATAGTTTTATTTTCATATAATTTTTTTATTTAATCTGTGCACAATTTTCAAGTATATACATGTTGATTAAAGGTTTGTTGTCGTGAATTTAATAAAATGGTTATACCTTTATAAGAAAGTTTTCGCTGAAATAATTTTATTTAAAATTATTACTGTCTCAGTTAAGAAAGATATCTTTCACTGTTGTCTAGTAATAGTCCTGAATCAATTTTAGAGCTGTATTGCTCTTTTTATGTAGAGTTGTAGCTTTTAGAGGGTTCACATTACTTTGTTATTTTACATAAACTTTAATTCCTAATGCCTCTTATATATAATGTTGTTGGATATTTAGATCTAGAGATAAAAGTAGCTACTATAAAGTTTCAACAAATGACATTGAGTAATACTGTGTTTATTTGGTCCAATGTGAAGGTGCAGAGTTTTGCTAAAATATTCTATTTTTTACAGGATACAATACATGAGCATATGGCAATAATCTTGTAGCTAGTTCTTTTGTAATAATCAGCATTAAAATTTACCTCTTTTATTGGTAGATTCAGAGGCAAATTTAATTGTAAAGCTCTGTAGTACAAGCCATCCTAGAATTCTTGATGAAAAATTTAATGCTTTATAGTTTTATAGTTTAATTATGTAAGGGTGTTGAATTTATATCAATTTTGGTATTATAGCATTGGTCAATGAAAAATAATTTTCACCCAAAAAATTCTGTAATTGCATAACCATGCAGCCTAGCAGTTCCTTTTATCTTTATGTAGATTTTGTATTATTGGGACAATTTCTTTTGTTAGAATAAAAGTGAAAACCTAGGTTATCATAAGTCCTAGCTTGTATGCATTAGAGGATTATGTGCTCTTGTACAATTACTTTATTAGCAGACTTAAAGATTTGATTGAATTCTTTAATGAATTTATGAGCTATTTTGTATTATCTGAGGACAGACAGCTGCTTCTTAGTTTCTCCTCACATCGAAAAAAAAAAATGACTGTACCAGACCAAATCTATAAAAATCATTTTATCAGTTGAAAATTCACCATCAAAAGCTCTAACTAATTAAAATTATCCAAGCTAATTGATAATTTTGCTATTTCTTATTTGAGTACATGTAAAATTGTATTGTTTGATCTAATTTTGATTGTGATCAGTAAAACTTTAAAAGATTAAAGACTTTATATTTAAAACTTTTCTTTTTTAATTAAAAATATTCTTTCTTTAAAATGTTGTATAAATTAACATCATATTTTTATGTATGATATTTTAAACCTATTCTATATTCTTTAATTTTTATGCATATTGTCTACTAAAGATTCAAAAAATGCTATTGTATTTTAGTTTTGAAATTTTATTTTAAGAATTTGATAATTTAAAATTTTTGGTACAACTATTTGAAATGCATTATTAATTTCTTATTACAATGGTTTGAGTAATATTAACTTGTATTAAAACAATATAGTTTTCTGATTACTTAAAATTTAATAGCTCAAACTCGTTTATTGTTTGATTTCTGCCCCATAATATAATGAGTTGGTAAGTGGGATTGTTTCTGTTAACTTTCTCTTTATTTTATGAGGAAAAATCTACTATAATTTTAACCTATATTAAAAATTATGAAAATTATAGTATGATGTTTATTTTATATGGCTGTAAGTTCAGATTTTTCATACTTTCATTTTGTTTATAATAGGTGAAAGTCGTTATGCATTAGAAGATGTCTTGTTTCGAAATTATGAAAAATTTAGTGCAGCTTCAAAGAATAAAAGTAATTGTGATATAGATACAAAGAACTGTCAAGGGTCACATTCCAGAAGAAGATCTTATCATAGTTCTTGTAGTTGCAGCTCAAGTCAATCAGAAGATGATGATAGGTGTATCAATGTAAGTTATGTTTTTAAGTTTTGCATTGTTTAACAGAAGAAATGGAAAAATCTACTGTAAATACTGTATATTACAGAAATTACAGTTACTGTCACAAAAATGTGCATAAATATTTAATTATTTATTTCAAAGTTGTGTTTTATTACTTTTTAAAACTACTTTAAAAATTCAGATGTTATTAACTTTTGATGTAAATTGGCATTTAAGCATTTTGTTTAAGCTTTTCCTCCTATTTTTGCTTTTTTTATCAGATAATTTTTATCTAGATTATATCCTGATATACATCAAAGTGTTATTTAATGCATATCTTAATAAAAAAAATAGATAAAGTAATAAATAAATAAAATTTATTATACATGAAAATTTTGAAAAAAATTTCCATCCATCACAAATTTGATTTATTTTTTATTATAATTATCTTTATGGAATGTCTCATTTTGTTTAAGCTATCAAAAACTGCTGCATATTCTTGTTTTATTTTCTTTTAGGTTATGTAACAGCATTCCTAGAAAACTTATAAATTCTGACTAATCTTTTGTGTATATTTTCTGTGTAATTATTTAAATCTTTGCCATTTTTATTCTAAAATAAAAGAAAACTGTCTGGCCAAGTATGCGACTAAATTAAATCTGTTTCTTTGAAATTTAACTGATGCAGCTGTTATTTTTTTATCATAACAGAAGACATCTTACATTTTCAAGAAAATAAGTATGAAGAAATTTCTCTAAGAATGTCTAGGAGCATTCACTCATGTCAGTTGACAGTTTGTGGCTAAAAGAAAACATCTATAAAAGTGATTAGATTAATAAATTTATTTAGTGATGAGTATTATATTTATAAATTTAAAATTTTGCTGTAAGGTTTTTCAGGGTCCAAAAGAAAAGTAGTTGTGTTATCTACATGAAAACAAAAGAAAACTTAAAAAACACAACTATAGTGTTTTTTTAAACAAAAATAACACTGACAACCTCAGCTTTATACAATGTTTTAAAACTTAATATTCTTAATAGTACAAAACAAACCATGTTTTTCTACTACATTTATAATTTAACAGAAACAATACATTATGTAGAACAGCCTATAAAATACCTTCTAATAATAAGATCTTTCATATGCATTTATTATAAATGTCACCCTTGTATGGGTGATTCAAACTTTTGTTGCCATCTGAATACAGGCAATAAAAGTGTTAGTAAAAATGAGGTTTTGGAACAGAAATTATGTCATTGATAAGTAAGTCCTAGTATAGTATTTTTAAGTATTTGCATTAATAATGATTTTGCTAGTGCTAGATTAATAGTTTGTTTTTGCTAAAGTTTATAGTTATTAGTGAAATAAGATTTACTGATTTAATCTGTAGGATATCTATGTGTGTAAATATGTCGAAGTAATATTTTGTATTATGATTAATTTTATGAAGATTATCTCAGGATATTTGCTTTTTGATGAAGGGTTCTTTAAAATGTAATTCAGTAGAAAATTATTCTGTGTGTTTATGTGTATATAATGTTTATAATATATATTATTCATTATAGGTTAATGTAAGTGGCATGAGTAATGAAGTTGAAACGCTTATAGAAATGTTTCCTAACTTACATATAATGGAAGCAAAACAGTTCCTTAGTATGGCAGATGGGGATTGTGAACAAGCTGTGCAACTTATTCTACAGAAACAAGAGACTGGGCAACAATTATCTGAATCTCTGATAACTAAAAATCTTGTTAAACAAAAAGTCAGTGGTTCTAGTGAAAAAATAATTGAAGATAAAAAACTAAGGGAACAAATATTAAAAAGGTAATACCTTCAGTAATATTTTTAACACTTTACTGAAACTAGATCAGTTTTTCAGATTTAATATTATCCTCTTAAATATTTTTAAGTACTTAATAAACTCATGAGTACTTGCACTAGGAATTTTTAAAACCTAACTTCAATAGAAGGCAGAGACAGTGAGGGGGGGGGATGACATACCTGAGCTTCTTAGGCTGGTGTTGAAGTTTAATTGTAAAAATTTTATTTTATTATTTCAAGTCACTTCTTTGTAATAACAGTTCTAATGATATTTAAATAAGATTTTAGTAAAATTATGTATAAAATATCAATGAGAGTTATCATGTTATAAATTGGGTTCAAGTACTTCCAGGTTAGGAACTAGTGTTAAAGGGAAAAAAAGTAGACATTAAAGATTAGTTACTAAAGTCCTAAATGAATTCATACTGCTTTATTACTTTTATTGTTAACACATTCTCTTTTGTTATAGCTATGCTGTTTATAAAATGCTGTTAGAGTAGATGAGCATTGTTAATTTAGTATCAGAGATGAAACTCATTTTCCCTAGTGCTTTAGTACCATTTTATTATATTTTAACTCATATAATATTTGTATGACTATTTTCAGTAAGAAGTTGTTTTTCACATAATTATTCTTGTTTTAATTGAAATATGTTTAGATACAACTGTGTTAGCTATGTGTATGTATTTTTTTTATATAGATGTCATAGATTGTCTTATTGGGGGGATTGCTTATTTTAATAAATTGTATAGATGCAATTTATTTTAAGTCATACAACACATTATAATTTATTAAGATATATTTCCATTGTATACTAATAATTATTTCATTTGCAGTTATTATTATATAGTCATCAATTTACCAGAAATTAAATGCACATGCAATTAATAAAATATTTATATGTTAAAATTGTTTGTCATGTGGAATATGAGTGATTTTTAGTATGCTAAAAGGATAAATGGTTTTGATAATTAAAATTATTTATTATAATACACAAATACTAAATATTACATTTTTTTTATCATTAAAAATGTATGGATAGGTATAAAAATTTATTAATTTAAATAAACACTAATTCTGATTTGCAAAAGGCAAATTTATGATCAATTTTTATTGAAAAAATAGTAGAAGTATTGAAATTAGCTTGCAGATAAAGCTGTAGTTTAAATATGAGTGATTAATTATAATAAAGTTATTTGTAACTAAATTAGTTTCCATATTTTTTTATATAGATACATATATTTATACAAAAATTACAGTCTACAATTTATCAAAATGTTATTAGAAAGTTTTTCTGTGTATAAGAATAATAGACATTTACTTTCATTATATTAAAATGAAGAAATTATAGTTTGTAAATGCAATTTACAAGTGACCAAAACAACTTTTTTGGAACCTTCTGTAAAAGCCTGTTAACTGTATATTGTTTCTTAATTTGAGTAACTTTTCAAATGAAGCTATTTATAGTCTTTATCATTTTAATTCAAATATTGTGTCAATATTTTAATGAAAATTAAATTGAAATAATTCTGACTTTATTGATAAGTCTGAAACTTATTCTTATTTTTTTTTAATTTCATGATTGTTTTATGCATTTAATCATATTCATTGAACTTAAATGAATTTTTACTTTTTACACTACTTATCAGGTATGCATATATTGATCAAGATGATGATGTAAGAGAACATAAACCAGTTGCCCCAAAGACAGTAAGAATTTTGAGATTATTGTACTACTCATTTTTTAAATGTTGCTATAAATTACATCCATAACTCTATGGTACTTTTTTCCCAATTTTTCTTTTATAAACTTTTTAATAGAAAAGTTTGTTTTTGATTGTTTAGTACTGTGCCCTTTATAAATTAGAACTCACTCTTATTTCACTATATTTTAATTTTTTTTACAACTCTATAATGTCTGAAAATTAAAAAGAGATTTCCAAATAAAAACAGACAATTTGTTTTAGTAAAGACAATTGAAATTTTAGAATATCTAAAATCTGGGTAAAACTCATATCTGTGGGTAAAAAATATTAATTGAATGTAAAAACTATTTAGATAACAAAATATTTAGATTTTTTTTTTAAATTTATCTATTGTAATAGATTAAAAAAAATTATGAATCATCTAATCTTTATCTCATTTTACATATAATGGACATAACCTCATCTTATTTCTTCAGATTAATTTACATGGTTTTATGTTTAGTTGAACATATTTCAATTAAGAATTTATCTAATTTTTCATGATATTTTAAGAAATGTATGATATCATTAAATATACTAAATTGTATCCTGCAAAAAATTGATCATAAGATAATAAAGTCCTAATATAAAGGAAAAAATATAAGTTTGTTGCAATTTAGAATCATAATTTACAAACCATACATACGTACATGTATACATACGTACATGTATACATATGTACATACCATACATGTATACGCTTTTATCGACAAAAGTTGCATAACAGAAATCTGTACATATATGGGTTTGAGAGTGAGAGGGATAATTAATCTATAATAATTCAGTCATAACTAAATTTGGGTTATCTAGAGTTCTAGTAATTTTTTTCTAGCACTGAAAGAAAAATAACTTAATAGGTTAATATATATATGTAAATGTTGTTAAGTATGTAAAATTCATGTGAGTTTCAATATTAAGATTTTATTATCATACAGAGAGTTCCTAAAAATGACCTAATTTCCAAACTAGTTTGTTAATCTTTACATTACAAAGCTATACTGTTAATATTTTAAATTTATAATGCTTAATTGGTCTGTAAAAGTTGAGTTACATGAAGCTAATAAATGTATTATTAAATAAATACTCATAAATTTGGAGCCTGTCTACCAGCTGTTTATTAGTTTATAAAATATATGCTTTTAAAACATCCTATATTTTAATTTCTGTGGTATATGTATATATTGAGTGAATCATTTCTGTGCTGTATCTAGTTCATTTATATTCAGATATAATTAAGTTTTGTGCTTTTTTGTTAGATTGAATGTTTATTCAATGTAAACATTATTTTGTTATTGAATATTGTGAATTCAGAAAGAAATTTTAGAAAAAAATACATTTATATGGGTAGGATTTTTAGAATTTATTATGTATAAGATATTTAATTTTATAATCTTTTAATTATCTTTTTTTTGCTGCACTTTTTTTTTTCAAATTTAATTCTCTGTAACAAATGCATTCAATCAATGAATTTCAATTATGTTATCATCAAGATATTTTATTTTATACTCATATTTTGTGTAAGAATTCAGTTAAGACTCTTAAGCTTATTAAATGTAATTTAATGTATAGATTTATTTCTAAAATTGTAGCATTTTCAAATTTTCAATACTCCCCAATGATCTAGCTAGGAGAGAATATTTCATTGCATAATTTGGCAGTGGTTTAGGGACCCAGTTGATTGGACAGTTTGTTAAATTTATTTGATGACACTAGAATATGTTATTTTCATTTGTGTTTGTTTTTGGTAGTTTAAAGGAATATTATGAAATAACTGTTGTCATACTTTTCACATTATAAGAGATGTCGTAATATGATAGTATGCAAGAAATTAAAGGGCTTAGTACTCTTAATCTTCTAAAGAAAATTACTTTTTTTTATCTTTCAAATAATTATGTGTATGTATGCAACAAAAATGTAGAATGCCTTTGTCAACAAATTTTATAGAACTTAAATGTATACACTTTAATAGTTTAAAATTTTTCTAATGATAAATCTTATAATTTATATATTCTTTTTGAATTTTTCTAGGAACCAAAAAAGCTAATACGTTATCGTGATAATAAAATTGTGAGCATCAAAGGAGAACGTTTCTCAGAAGTTAAAAGCAATGATACAGGTGATATAAAAGACAAATTTCTTTCACTGAAACCTGCCAGAAAATAGTGTTTGAAATGAAGGTACTTTTTTAAATGTTAAACTTTTTTAGAAAATCAAATTAAGCTTTAGTAAGTTGTGTTTAATCCTATTAAATTTTAAAGCTATAGTAATTCTTGACATTTTGTTATTCATACCAACATATGAAACTTTATTTACTGGCTGGATTGTTTTATATTTTAATATTGATATGAATGATGATTTCCTTTATCTAATGTTTCATTTTTTATTTTTTAAAGCCATAAAATTTATTAATATTGCATTAATGTAACTAAAACATGTTAATTTATAATTATTCCAGAATTCATATTGTTTTTAAAATTTCTTATAGATGTTTTTGTGCTTTTGCTAAAATTGGTTGCATAAATTTGGGAAGAATATGTTGAGCTTTGTTACAATTTATGCAAAATTAAATCAACTACTTCATACATATTTAATATTTATCTTCGAGCAACTTTTTTTGTTTGTTTTAAAAATTTGCACTTATGAGTAACACAATGCAGTGAGGTTGTTCATGTTTATACCTTCTGATGTTTTTAATAGTTTTGGCTCAGTATGTTTATTTCTACCTTTGTCAATTTACATTTTGCCTTGTAAGCTTTCCAGTAACTCTTAACTGTTGTGAAATTTTCTTCATTGCATTTGAAGTGGATATAAAATTATAACTATATTCAATACAAATCTCTAATTGATTCTTTCAAGAAAGCAGATTGTTTTGTTATTTTTAAATGATAAATTTTTATATTAAGCCCCTCCTCTTTTCACTTATTTATGCTTAGTGTTAACCTAGAGTAGTTATTGCCAAAATGGACAATATTGTCCCCCTCCCTCATCCTTTAAAAAAATAGACCAATTGAAATTATGAGTGTGCTAAAAAGTAACAAAGTAGAATTAGAAGCACATTTTCTGCTTCTATTATTTGTTGAGTGCATCCTTTTTGATTATACTATTAATTTGGTGGCAAGGGTGGTTAGAGGAGGGAAAATAATGGAACTAACCAGCAGAAGTATCAGTAATTTATTAATCACATGCTAGAGTGTGGTGTTGACAAAATACAAATACATATGAAAAATGTATTTGTTGGTTTTGCATTGAGCAAGGCATCATATACATATATCAGGGAGCATTAACCCTTTGATTATCTACGCTTAGGACCAATGGGGGTTTGTGTATTTTCTTTTCAATTTAAGACTAATTACTCATAATTTGACATGACAAATTGAGTCTTGGAAAAAAGAAGCCCTAACACAAAAGCAAAAATGTATGTTTTGGCAATTTAGAACCAGAAATTAGAAGCTGTATGCTTGTGTTCTTATCAAGAGGAGTAATATTTAATATATGGCCTAGTCTATTGCAGAGTTAATAAATTGTCACAGGATTTCAGGTATATTAAGTTAATAACGAGCAGATCAAAAATAAATTTCAAAATTAGACAGAATGAATTTTGTTGGTGATGATGCATATTGTTAAACTAGCTTATATCTTGTATGACAGGATTAATAAAATTTTTAATTTTCCAGAATTGCAAAGTACCCTATAAGGCAGGTAAAAAAATGGTTTCTTTTTTTGGCTGAGAATTATCTGGAACATGCTCAATAATTTGTTTATCTTCATACTTCTCAAAGTCTTCCGATACTGTGAATGCAGTTTGGAATCACATTGAATTCATTTAGTCAAACTGTGATGTTATGTATTAAAACCAAACACACAAACAAACAAACTTCTTAATTTTCAAAGCTATATAACTTAAATGCTAGATATTTATTATTCCATGAAATAGACTCCTAGACTTTCATGAAAAGAATTTGTTGTTAATACTGGTGATAAAATTTTCTTTGCAACAAAAAATAATCAATGTTTAAATTTAAAACTATTACATATATACCTAATCTATTATTTAAGCCAAATATAAAAGAAAATTATTTATGCACTATCTAAATTCAGTGATTAAATGTATGCAAATAATGCAGAAGATATTTAAAATAAGAAATGATTAAATGAGATGGTCAAAGGAATGACGTCATAATGCTAGAAAAAATGTTATTTTTTCCTATTTATTATGTGATAAATTGATAAATTTAATTGCCATCTCTTAACTGGGGAAAATAGGGCTTGAAATAATGGCATTAAACACTCAAAAAGGGGAGGATTTTGAATGTTTTAAAGACTTGTTTTGAATTTTGCTAACCCTAACTAATCAAGAATCCAATATGGATGCCCCTAGCCTTTCCAAATTCTACCGCTTCATAAATTCGAGGACAGATGGC
This sequence comes from Pardosa pseudoannulata, assembly GCA_032207245.1. NCBI lineage: Eukaryota > Metazoa > Arthropoda > Arachnida > Araneae > Lycosidae > Pardosa > Pardosa pseudoannulata. Next base: position 7,790,181 of record CM063503.1, on the reverse strand, counting down.
CAGATAACTTAAGCTATTATTATATAGGGGATCGGTCATCATAACAGTGCTTTCAATTACCAAATTTCTATGGTCAACACTTTGATTTGTTTTTCTTATCATTATTTTGAGGTAATTAGAAATATAGATTCAACAAAAATGGTCATAAACTGTTTCCATAGAGAATATAAATTTTAAGAGGATTAGTAAGTAATTTTTTCAAATAAGACCAAAAATTTTGAAATTCCTAATCTTAGATATTTGCTTTATATTTTTGAAGGTTTTCCAATTTATTTGTTATATAAAGTTAGATTTTGAATTCCATTTGAGAGTATAGTCCTTGATATAAGGCAATATTACTATCACTACTGAATACATTCTATACCTATTAATTTTTTTTATTTTCATCTCTAGAAGAAGAGTGAAAATAACAATAATAATCTGTTAATATGTAAATTTTGTAAGTTGCCATATTTAATGTTTGCAATTTCATAGATCCTAATTAAAATTTAAAGAATACAAATATTCTTATTTTTGATGCTTCAAATTTATTTTTGAATATTTCTTAATCAATGATTTTTAAATGATATCAAGGTTCTTATATTGCTCATTCTGTAACTATTTATATTTTTAGGGAATGTGAAATAATAGGCTTAAATGATGAAGATGAAGTATGGGAAGCACCAAAGTTCATCTATTTTCATATTTTTAGGTCTGCTTTTTTATGTTAAGACAATTTACAGAAAACTTACATATCCCCTGTGATAGATGAATTTATGAATGTAACTTCTGTAGTATACCAAAATTTAATCTTTTTTAATACAAATAATTGAAGACTAAATTTGATGTCAATCACCCCAGTATTCATGTGCATATTTCATTCACAAAAGATATAAGTTTTTACTTAAAATACATCCTTTTAATTTTCATGACCTAATTTGTAATTAGAATTCATTAAAAATTTGAAGTTTGTTTCATTCATTTATTCATTCATATATTTATATACCAAATCCCCTTGATGTGTTTTAAATGCACTTCATTTTTAATCTCTTTATATGTTTTTGATTGCCATTAAGCTCTTAGGTTAGCGGCATTTTATGTAATTGAACATAATTTCATGTAGATATTTTGCACAAATCTGTTAATAGTATTTTTATAGTTTTTATTTTGTAAAGTATATAAATCAGTTTTATGTGGATTTAAAAAAAATTAAATCTCTAGTTTTTGTTGCATTTTATTTTTGTAACTAGTGAGAGAACATCAGATTTGCAATCCTGAATTGTGTATCAGAATTGAGAAATTTCTTGAATTATTATAGTACAACTGTGTTTTAAGAACTGTTTTTCTTTCTGGAGACCATAATTGCAGATTCCTTTATGTGACTCAAAATTAAAATTTATTTAACTGATCGTAGATATTATTTTGCTAATAAAAATCCAGCAATTTTAAAATTGAAGACTTTTTTCAACAATATTTATTAAATGAAATTTTAGATCAATATCTCCCATTATGATTTTCTTTTCTTTTTAAATAATTTTAATGAGAGTAAGGCTATACATTGAATGAGAGAGCTAGTTAAAGTATTTATATTTAAAAACTATATTAAAAACTGTAAGATTATTTCAAATTATATTTCTTATAAACTAATAAAAAAATTGAATGTTTTGTTATGAAAAGAAACAGCTATGCCCTTTCAAAGGTTGAAGAAAAGTACTCAGCATTTATAAATTCCTAAAGAAAAAGAAATAGTAATGGATGATTAACTTTTTAGTGTATATTTAAAGGTTTTATGCATTTAATATTTTATATTTCAGTTATACATGATATGTTATCAGATTTGCTCATATTTAAATAATAAGATTTTAAAAGTTTTAAAAATATATTACTTATTATTTTTATTGGATTATTAACCACATTGCACCTAGCCTTCAGTCTGAGTAATAAAGGTACATACACTTTTGTAACTATTTTATGATTAAACTACAAGATAAGCCCATATAGAACACATGTGAAGCTGATAAATTAAAATTAAAGTTTCAACACTGGAAATATATTCAGTATTTTTTTTTCTGAGTTGTGGAAAGTATATATTTATATATGCTTCATTATTAACTTTTTGGCTATTGTACCAATATTCAGCCTATTTTTACAGAATTTTCAACTCGCTAAATGAATAGTGGCTCTAAATTAATGACATTAATCTAAATATCATCCATTATTGCTTTCTTAAGTCTGAAGTTTTTAAAAAGTGTCTAGGTTCTATAAAATTTTGTATTCTCAAAGTACTGTAACCCTTTTATTTATATTTTGAAAATATATATATATGAATATATTTTTAGTTAAAAAATTAGTGTTCGAATTTCATTTTAAAGAGTGAGAAAAAAGTACTTATTTGTTTAAGACTTTTATCTTTGGAAGTGGTCATAGTTAATTTCTTATATTTAATTTTGTAAAAGTCTGATAGTTTCAGTAAGTTATTATTAGTATCTAAATGTATCACATTAATAATTTTTTGCAATGAAATTAGCATTTTTATATCTATATTTTATTTTACTTTTAAAATTAATCAATCTTTTTGCCTTCTGTTGCTAATGTTTCTAACTTCAAAAATTCTTGCCATTATGGATATTAGCTATGAAATTTCATTATTTTCATGTAAATATATCATGCAGTAAATCAGCTATGTTTAAAACAAAATTAGATATGTTTTTAGTAAATTCTATACATAATCAAGATAAATGTGCTTATTTTTAAAAGCCTTATCACATGTTGGCTTAAAAACTTTATTGAAGATATATTTTATATAAAATAATTTTCTCTTATTTTACCCACAAGAGTTTTCTTTGATTTCTTTTAGTAGTTCTGTAATGGCTTAGTTTATTTTTATAGTTATAGTCGTACAGATTTATTTATTTGAAGATATAAGAATCTAGGTTTACTGAATATTTTTGTAACTTTATTTTTAAGCTATCTTTATCAAACTATATTTAGTTTACAATTATTTTTTATTTTTCAAAACTGAACTAAACTAAAAATTACTAATTCTTTTTTTTTATGGTGTTGGAAATACTTCATCTTGTATTAAAAAGCAAACTTGATGTAAACATAGTGCAAATTGCCTTATAACTTACAAGGTGTATTACATGCTTTTACACAGAACTTTATATAAAAAGTACTATGTGATTACTTATTTTATTCCACCCTTTAAGAGCTTTTTACATAAGAATATGTGTGTACTTTTAATCTTAAAGAATGGACTGAAATGCATTGTATATTCGTAAATACAAATAGAATTAAATTGCTTTCTAGAATTACTTTTGTTAAGCTTGTATGCCATACATTTCTATTTAGTGATGTGTGATATATAAGTGTTATTCTTTTTGTTAGTGATTATAAAGTTATTTATTTTTTATCATTTCATGAATTTTTATTAGTTGCAACATTTTTATTTTGGTAAACTGGCTTTAAACATAAAATAAAATTCCTGTAGATAAGTGTGTGAAATATTATATTTAAAAAGTGTACCCAGCTTATGCTCTTAATTTTGTATGAAGTTTGACTTCACCTCAGCAGAAAGTACCCTTCCAGATGGAAGAAGTTGATCTAGTGCTGAATTTTTTCTTTGTTTTTATATACTGCTATGTATACAACTGATACTCAAGACTATTTTCAAATGCCATTTTATGATGGAGAATGTTATGAATTATATAATCTCATTCTTGCTGTTTATGCATTGCTACAATTTTTTTGGCAGTACTTTATACTTTATTACGACTAATTTGAGTACTGTACAATCAATGATACTTTAATTTTAATATATATCATAGTGGGCATTTTTATGCTGTTAAATGTAGGACATTAGTTATTTGATATTAGTTTTGATAAAAAAAATCTATTTTTAATTTTCTAGTTGCTTATATTTACATTTGATCCATGTGCTGTTTATATAGTTTATTTTAACAGATTAATTTTATAATAATAGAATAATTTATTTGCACACACCAGTAAAGAAAAAGTAAAATCTTACCAGTTCCAAATATTCTAAATCATTCTCGTAACTCTCTTGATATGCACATAGATCTCATAAATATATTTGTCCATGATTTAATTATGCAATTTATTTAAAAATAATATTAAATAATTTTTTATGCTTTTTTTTTTCACATTTCCCCTCTTTTTTTCCCTTTTAAAGAATACTGGTCCATTAATGCTTTTCAGAGGCTTTGTGGGCATAATTTCCTTCAAATGGTATTTCATTATTGTTTATTATAAATACATTTTTGGTTTTATTATAACATTCCACTTTACTTTTGCATTTTGTATGATTTGTATTTGTGATTTACTGAATTTAAAATATTGTCTAAGTGCCATATAGGGAAACAATTCTTTTCTAATGTATTTGTATGTTTTATATTATAAATCTGGTTCATTAAATATTCTGTTGAAAGTTTTTTTTTTTTTTTGTGTATTTTATAGTAGGGGTCTTTAGCTAGTATCATTTTGAGCTTTGGATGTCTAAGTACTATATTTTTACTTCATAATTACTATCATTTTCAATTAAAATAAAATTTTGAAAATTTTTTAATAGGTTTTTATTTATTAAAAGAAAATTTTGTAGAAATTAAGTACTTTGTTCTAACTTTTTATTAAATATTCCATTAATCTGTGGAAATTTGGCTTAATAATAAAGGCATCTGGTAGCAGATTTGGTAGATAGTTAAATAACTAGGATGTTGGTATTTAAAACTGGAATATGTAAATTTATATCCCAGTATTGGAATAAATGTTTATAACCTTCTGGAATTAAATTCAACTATCAAGGGAATCATTAATTTGATCTGTTATTTTAGGCATCACAAAGAATGGTAAAGTACATCTAAAAGTATAAATTTATTGTGTGCATGTCCTTTGAGCTGTCTCTTTGGTCATCACAATGTATTTATTGTCTCTCTTTTAGTTATTGTGTTATGCTAATTGAAGGCTGAAGATCCCTGCTTTTCTATGTTAAGTATAGTGTGTATTATGAATATCATACTTTTCTGATGCTTTCTCTGATTTCAGTTCAATTTAAGTATTTGTCATTCTAATAATTATTTATTTACAGTTCATTATTGAAAGATTAACATACAGTATTTTGTTTATTTTTTGCCAAAACATCATTTTTACATACTCTGTTATGCACAATTTGAAAGTATTGTTTTTCAATGTATAGGAATTGTGACTGAATTCCATCAAAGATAAATATTTCTCCTTGTGTTAAACTAATGAGCTTATTTATGATAAGTAAGAATTACTTTTTTTTATTTTTTATAAAAGAGTAATAACTGCATTTTAATTTGTTATTCACTGTAATAAGTCTATATGCCTGTATTTATATATAAGGAAAACTGAAGCAAAAAACTTTTAAGTGGTTTAAATTCGCTAACTATTCTCAAATAATCTGTGTATAAATATAATATAATAGGATCCAAAAGACAAAAAATTATTTAATTTTTTACTCTTTAAAAAGCAGTATAGAATGTCATAAAGAGTAAGTTGCTGGACTAGTAATAAATCATACATAACATGCTAAGATCCTATCTAAGAACGTATGTTATATTTTTATAAAAGAAATTTAGTAGCAAATTTCATAAGATATGCTTTGTACTAACATAAATTACAAAAGAGAATAAAAAGTAAACTGTTCTTAAATGAAAAGAAGAAATAAATTGGACTTTGAATGTAATTAGTAATAAATACTAATATCATTAATTCTAAAATGATAACGAAATAAATTTGCTTCAAATTCTTTTTTGGTTTACTTTTTTTACTGATGTTCCAAATTATGTTTCAATCTTTCTGTCATTTGTAAGGTAGGATGGTATACCTCCACCTTATTTCATAAAACTATATACCTTGATCATGAATCAAGACAATATCTGTTAACTATTTGTTTCTGTTTCATGATATTGCTTTAAAATTATAAATGTCAAATTGGAGACCTGTTTGGACTTGAAAGTTTATTTAAAGGATTCAATCTATTGTGTCGAAGTAAATATTTCTGTCCTAGCATAGTAAAGTTTCTCTGTTAAACATCTTTTTTAAATTATAAATGGTATTTTTGTTGAATAGTAATTGACAAGTTTAATATTGCAGTTCAAAAACTTAACATACCATATTTTTTTCTGTCCACAGCAAAACCGTTTAACACACCAGCAACTTTAAACATTTATAATAAAATCAAATCTAGACATTCTTGCTTATGTAGTAGGAACTATAACATAACTCATTATTTGTTAGATGCTTTATTTATTTTTCAACCTTTTAAAAAGTGAATTAATAGTATTAAGGATGGTGTCAAATTGGTGAAAGAAATCGCAAAAGGGAAAAACAACCAATAAAATGCCAAGTTAAACTACTCAATCAAATGTTGAAAAATCTAACTGAGAGATTTATGAATATGCTTGATAAACACGTACATATATATGTGATATATTTTATTAACCACAGGCTATAAACAATACAGAAAGTGATTTTATTAGTTCTATAGAATTTGTTATATATTAAAGAGTGCATCAGTATTTCATTATATATTTTATTTATTTATAATGTATTAAACCTGTTGTGTTACTTTTACTCAATGGGAAGAAATGGCATACACAGCAGTATTTCACATATGTATACAACAATAGGGATTTTTCTTATAAGAAATATGTACAATGTTTTATCTTTTCATTAAGTACTCCAAATGATTTACATTACATATTCTGAAATATCTGATGTTTAAACATGCATCCATTACAGCCACTTATAGTGTTTCATTTTATAAAAAGCAATCACACATTAAACTACTTATATTTTTACAGAGTGGTTTTATCTGTCACTCCCATTTACTATCATCCAAAAGTATAAGAAAATTTTACCATGTGCTAATGTTGGAAGAATTGTAGATATATGTTAATTTTCCTTCCCTTCTTTAAATCATAAATATCTTTAAGTCATTAATATCCTACAAAGACGTTTATAGAATTAGGATTAGAGCCCCCATATAAGTCATTAGATTAACCAGTCTTAATGAAGTCAGTATTTGTCAAGATCATTAAAGCTTGGATCATGTTGGTAAGCATGAGTTGTTCCTAGCTATTGGTATCTTGTTATATTTGGTAAAAATAAGTGTATATTGTTCCTGGCAGTCCTATTTACTTAATAACTTTTAAAATGAGGTTCTCCCCTTCCCCTTTCTCTCCCAAACATGTCAAGGGTTTAATATCCCATTGTATTCAAGATTTTCTTTTAATTTTTTTGAAAATGTTAAAGGTTTTGTATCTTGATCTAAAGATGTACATAATTTTGATTTTGGAATTGTTTCAATTGCTTGTTTTTTAGTGAAAGAGTATATTAATGATTTTCAAAAATATCAGGTTGTGAAATCTGAAGTTCATGTATTATTGAATTTGAACCTACTTTTTTTTATTTCAAAGTATTTTTATTAGTAGATACTCATAGGATTTCCAAGAAAATGTATGCTTATATGAAACTTCTGTAATATTAGGTTTCTCTTTAGATCATGTTTTATTTTTAGATGTATATTCTAATTTATGTACACATCGAAAGATATGTTTTTAAATTTTCATGATTATCTGAAAGCATTATTCTTAATATTCTTTTTCTGATTTCACTACATGTAATATTAGCTATGTGTGTGTATATAGTGACAGACAAATTATTGTGAAATGTGAAAAGGAGAGCACTGATTATTGAATTCTTCATTTTCAGAAAGTTTTTTATAATGGTTTTATAACAATATCTGTAAGCATATTACTGTATATGAAGATGAAAATGGTTAAAATATATTTCTTTTATTTATAAATTCAAATATTTTTTCATAATTTTCTTATCAAAATTTGTGGTTTTCTTCCAAGCTCTGCCTACTTTATTGATCTTATATGAAAAACCTTAATTTGATAAATTCTGAATGAAGAACTTCTCATGTCATTTCTCATTTAGCTGTATTTAACATTTATTTATTTTTAACTGTTTGTTCATTTTTCCTTATTTGATCACTTCTGATATTGTAGGTTATGTGGATTTCCTCCTCCGAAAGAGCATCATTTTTTGTGAATTTTTATTGAAAAAAAAAATGATGTCTGAATCTGTGATAGATCTGATAGAAATTTTGAATTTGGATATGTGTTTCAGTGTTGTAATTTAATTCTTTTTTTATGTATATAAATATGCTTAGTTGGAAACTTCTTTTCTTCATAAAATCATTTTTAATTTAAGTTTTAAATTTTTATGTATTATATACAGAAATTCAGGTGGATGCATAAAGTTTTTAATGGATTAATTTATTTACTAAGATGAAAATTTTGAACTGCAAAAAACAGTTTTGATTATCTATTATAATAAATGTAATATCTTATTAAAAGAAAAATCTGTTAAATGGGGAGTTAGCAAGCTTTCAGTTATGGAGGACCATCGTGTGATAGCATACAGCCCGCTGCCATACTCTTTTCATTTAAACGTTTTCAGATTAAAGAGATTAAATTCATAGTTTTGCTTCCATATAAAACTATATTATCGAAAAACATGAAAAAAGCATATCTTCTTTATGAAATCAATTTTTTCCTAATGGAATGATTATTTTACTCCATTAAAACCTATTTTTTATTGTACATCTGTATTTTAAACTAAAATAATATTTTTTCAGTTTGACGATTTTTTTTATCAAATTAGTGATTTTAAAATGTTCCAGATTGGTGCGTTATTTTTTTTTCTTTCATAAACACTCTTATGTTTATATATATATATATATATATATATATATTTATATATTTATATATTTAATGTTTTTTTTGTCTATTAATGTGCCTGTAATGTAAATAGTTTGCTTTTTTTAAACGTTAAGTATTTTAACCCTTTGCGTGTCCCTTGCCATCACATATGATACGCTCATTTATGCTTTACACGCTTGTATATCACGTGTGATGTACAATGAACTATATTTTAGGCTGAGAATAATTCGGTGTAGCGTCTTAAATTTAGTTATATTTTCTGTTATACGCATAAAATACGTACGAGATATAATTATTCTCTCTAAGGGGACAGCCAATGCTTAACGAGTTGCAGAGGATTTAATACCGAAAAACAATGAAAAAAACATTTTAATACATTTTATAATTTAAAATAAATATCTTATGTAATTTGCACTTAAGGTAATTAAAAATGGGTACCCATTTTTTTCTTAAACGTGTAGCGAAAAATGAAAGCTATTGCCAGTATGCCGTGCATTAGAATTTTTAATGAGTATAATTTAAAAAAGTCTAAATTTTTATGGAAAAAAATCTTTATTTTAATTAAAAAAATTTCTGATATATTTAGTCTCTTATACATAACTGCCAACTGTTACGGATTACGCGTAAAAATTAAGTATTTAAACCGTTCTTTACGCTTTTACGGCAAAACCGTTTATATTCGAGCAATTTTGATTGCTTGCAATATTTCATATTTTCATTGCGAGTTACGCCGAAAAATGGCCCAGTGGTTAGGGCATTGATTTTCGGTACCAGAGTTCGTATCCCACTGTGGCATGGATGTTCGTAGGCACTCGAAATCGGTTTTAAGCCGTAGATCCTGGTTTCATTAGCTCTCGTGTTGCAAAAAAGTAGACCGCAGTGCTTCAAACCAAGTCAAATCATTGCGAGTTACCTCTAACTTTTTTTTTCAACTATTCGCTACGAACGTTATTATTGGTGTTAACACATCATACGTGGAAATTCAGCATTAAATAGCATGCCACTGCTAATAAATTTAATGTTACATTAATTGTTGTTGTTGCCAATTCCACTAGTTCGGCTTAATTAGTGCGGCCACAGGCTGCACTAATTAAGCCGAAAGGGGTGCACCTTTCGTTTGACTAACACCACTAGGGTGAAAAAACATTTTTGCTAAAATGAGTCCTTGTAATTTAGAAGCAGGGACCAAACAGAAGATCCCTAGGCTTGGCTTGCCGTCTCCCTGCGCTATCGCTTAAGAACTCAGAGGACATTGTGCCCATGGACATATTTTATGTGCTCCAGTCGCCATTAACGAACACGGCAGATCTTAGGCTGGTTCGTGCCCCGAACTCGCAGGCTGTCAGTTACGAGATCGTTGCGTTTGCCGACTAAGCTACCGCGGATGACATCAATTGTAAATATTTTATACCACTAAAAATGTCGAAAAATTATTTAAAAATTTAATCTATTAATACACAGTTTTTTTTCTTTTTTTTTAAGACCGGCCAAAAAATCAATTTTTTTAATGTAAAATACAATTTAGAACCTTGTTTTGCCAAAAAAAAAAAAAAAAAAAAAAAAAAAAAATTGCAAAAATTCAAAAATAATCAAAATTTTTATTTCAATTTTGGATTTTATTAACATTGCAGAAAATAGTCGAATATTGTAATATTACACGCACATCGACTTTTTTACATTATTATTTTCAAATCTCGATTGCATTCGAGCGTGAAAAATTATAGCAACACAAAGTAAAACTCCGCTCGAATTATCTCGAGTGTGCACGTTAAGGGGTTAAGCAGTCTCATACTTCTGAATTTTTAAAGTTAATTGTTTGTCTACTTCTTAACCCTATGAAAATTTTGAAATTGGTAAATGATCAGTAAGTGAGCAAGTTATTTGATTTAATCAAAATGTATTTATATGTATTTTAAATTGATGTAAAAATTTGCGGAAAATGTCACTCATGTACTGATTGATTTAAATATTCCTTTTTTTTTTACTAGATAGGTACGTTATTTTTTTTATACCTTTTAAGCGTTTTTTTCCGAATAAATAATAAAAAATTTATGATCTTTTTCAATTTTGCTTGACTGTGTGTATTCCTTTCCACAACCTATTCCTGTGAAACAATGTGTGTGTGTATATAATGATATGTATCTGCCTAATTATTGTGTATTATTTGATTTATTAGATTAAAATTTTAATTTATTCTTAACACATATACGCGCAAAAGTAAATATTGGATGATAAATATTTGTTACGCCTCCATAGGAAGAAGATCAAAATGCAAAATATTCACGTTTAAAATCCCTTCAGGTGCCGCGGTTTGCTCACCCCTATTTTAAGCATTGAAATCGAACTCTCAAGTGTGAAATATAGATGGGTTAGTTAAATTGGATGTTTATTTGAAAAATATAAGATGGGTACATCATGAGAAGTTAATATTATAAAAAGGTAAAATTTGTTTGTAGGGCGAAATCTCTGGAACTACAGAACCAAAACCAAAAATTAATTTACTGTTAAAAATTTACACTACCTGAGTAATATAAGTTATATTTTATTTAGATAAAAAGAAATTTTCTGTTCGAAATTTCAATATTTTAAAACAAATCGAAAGGAAAAAGCGCTTTTTAGCTGCTTTATCGGCGCGTGATGACAAAATGAATGGATATACATAAAAATAATGTACAACATTTGTCAACAGTAGAGCTGAAATCACATTTAATACTGGATTTAAAATACAAGCCGCCTTTAAAAATTCGAGAAAATAAATTATAATTTTGATACACAAAACGAATCATCTTTCTATATATAATCCTTTGTCGGTATCTGTGTTTGAATGTATGTATGTCTGAAAAGGCTGAACCGTTCTTGATGAAATTTTGCATTGTGTTTAAGTTAAACCACGTTAAGGTTTTAGATAGGTCAAACTGATCGGAGGTCAAAAGCAAAATGGAGATAGAACTTTTACTTTTCTTTTCAATAACCTTTATCAGGTCTGATGACTCTATATTTAGGTACCATTTCATACATTTTTCTTTGCGTGCTTAACTTATTAAAACTTTTCGACTTAATTCATGAGATAGTGTTTAAAATGTGCTTTAAAATAATAATAAATATAATTTTGATGTTCTTATACCATGATTATTTCAGTTATTTGATTTTTTTTTCTTTTTTTTTATGTGGCATATTTCTTTTTTTTTCTTTTTAATATTATGTCGCCATTTTATCACATTGTACTCTATTCCGTTGCCATAAGTAACAGAGAGATCGTATGCAAAATTAAAAGTATTTAATACTTTATGTCACGTGATTAATATATTTATTATTTGATAGGTACCTCTGTTGTCTTTAAATAATCTCGCTGAAAATGTAAGTATTTTTATGTTAGCGAAGTGCAAATAGAGCTCTCATTTCTTTAGGTTATATTTTTTTAAGTTTATGAAAAATATTAAATTTAAATAAAATGTGTTGTTTTGTTTTCAAAAGTGTAATCTAATACAATCTAAAATCTAATTTAAAATTTGATATAAATGTAACCCTGATTATCCAGACTGAAGATTAGGTGTAAAGCAGCTGGTATGTCCAACGCTCTCTATTTTCTCACAGGGCCACTTCCAAGCTTGAATAATTTTATTTATATTTTATGTTAATTCTAATTAATAAGAAGTGGTTTGTACGAACTTCACCAGGTGTCCCATTTTTTCCCATGGTTAAAAATAAAGGTGATCGGATTTTATTACATTAATAAGAGGGACAATTAAAACCCTCTAACGTTCAGGTCAAGGAATGACCATCAGCTAATATTTTATTAACTGCAGCTTTTTTTAATAATTGCTTGTGAATTTGGAAGCTTCCCTTCGTAGAATTTTTAGACAGTTCAGTATTTAGGAGGATATTTTTAAACTAAATGTTTGTATGAAAGGATTTCAAAGACCATATGTGTTGAAGTAGCATATCAAAAGGCGGGTTTTAATATTTGCAATCTGATTTCTGTATGTAATATATTATGTAAAATTTGTGGTGTAATTGATTTTCTCATTCCTCCTTTATACATTGCCATATATATTGAATTTATTTTATGTTTTTCGATGAGTTGTAACTACATAATATTTTTTTATGTTTTTGAAATTGTTGTGTGGCAACAGTGCTTTTTGATTTAAAAATGGTAGATGCACTAAATGTTATTGTGTTCGAACTTAGGGGAAATATTCGGAGTTTGTTTCATAATAGGTAAAAATAAAATATGTCGTATTATTAGTTCATTATTTTAAATGCATGCTTAAGTTTTATTGTTCTTTTATCAATGCGTGTACTGTCAGGGTAGTCACTACGAAGACCGTGCAGTAGATTTTCTCAATATGATGCAAGTCTTCGAAATACCATTCCTTTATGGGCCTGACTACTTTAAAAATAGGATTTTCAGCCAAAAATTACATTTTAAAATCTACAATGCTTTCGGTTGTGAAAGCAGTTTAATTTTGTTTTCACGACCATTTTAACCAAAGATACAGCAATTTAATAAGAGGCATATTCTTCAAATTAACACTCGAAGTTGGGCGTTTAAATAATGCTCCGTGATTTTATTGTTTACCTTTTTGACTCAAAATTTTAGTAATTTAAATTTCTCTTTTATAATCTAATTTTGAATGTACGTACTGCATTTTGCTGTACTTATTTACATAATTTTTCAAAGAGTATTTGGAAATAGGAGCAGTATATTTAATCGTATTTTCTTATTTTTTATTTTCCCGTCTCTGATTGGCCAAACGGCAGAGCACTGCTTTTCGGTACCGGAGTTCGCAGGTTCGAATCTCGCTGATGTCATGGATGTTCGTAGCCGTTTGGAATCGGCTTTAAGCAGTAGGTCCTGGTCTCATTACCTCTCGTGTAGCAAAACAGTATACCGTAGCGCTCCAAACCAAACGTCTCTGTGAATATTGGGAGAACCATGATGTATCAAAAGCATTTGTATAAAATACCATGAAATGCTTTATATAAATTTACAATAGTAAAATGCGAAATATAGACTTCAAACTAGAAAATTGCTCTATTATTTCTATAGATAATAGGGTATCAAAAGGACATTTCAGGAAGAAAAGTTAGTTTGGGTTACTATAGTTTCAATTTTCATCTGCCCTGGACTTAATGATCTGTTTTAAGGAAAATACAATGATACATAAAATTCTGTTTATAAAACTGAGAATTATTCTACATAATTGTTATAATGTTTTCCCCAACTTGAAAATATTGCAATTATAAGTTTTTATATTTCCCTGTATTTCTTAAACAAATGAAAAATATATATGTTTAATATTTGTTTTCCTTGTTTCTCATAATAAAAATTTGCCGAACGATGGTCAAATAGTTAGGGTGCTAACTTTGGTACCAGAGTTCATGGGTTCGAATTCCACTGTGGCATGGAGTTTCGTCGGAATCGGCTTTAAACAGTACGTCCAGGTCTCGTTAGCCTTCGTGTTGCAAAAGAGTAGTCTGTAGCACTTCAAACCAAACCAAACCAAACCAAACCATAATAAAAATTTAAAACAATTATTATTATCGTAAGTTGAAAACATGAAAAAAATCTCTAGAGGTTCTGACCCCTTTCAAATATTTTCTCATTTCGCTGCTTATGCCGCCTCTTACTCTGTCACCTGATGCAGCCGCCTCTGTGTATCATAGCACCACACAACCCTGGTCATTACTTATGTAAAGGTGATGAATTTTTAAATATTTCGGTTCTGAAAGTTTTAATAAATTTTGGAATTGGAAAAAAATTTCTGTGATAACTTAAGCTAATGGACTGTATTGAATATACTGCATTTGATTTCCACGTATTCTTAAACACTGTGACTATTTCATCTAAGTTCAAAAAGAAATACAATCACGTTTAGTGCATTCATTGCAATATCGAAAGACGCTGTTGTCACACAAGTTCATAAAAGATGAAAAATTATAAAGTTTCAACTCACCAGTTTCATGTATTTATATTTTATGTGTATAAATGTATGTATTTACATGTAAAACAGGTGCGCACATATTATGGTTTTAGCCTTAAGTTTTTATTTGTGGGACTATTGTATTCTGTATTCAGTCGTGAGCATCCTATTCGTTTCAGTGTGCAAAACTGTTAGAAAGAACTTTTTTCCCCTTTGTGATGTGTTTTGCTCCTTTACAGCAGTGTTTGTTGTTTATTTTTTTTCATAAAATAAAGTTTATTGAATTATAAATGCCTGTATTTTATTTTACTTTAGACGTTTCAGATTTATTAAACACAACTTGTATTTCTGAGGTAATTCTATTTTATAACTTATAGACTCATTTTCAATGTTTCTATTTACCTTAAACTCAAATTGTAAAACCTGTTTTGAATTTTACGAGTTAATTAGTCTAGGTGCTTGTTTGTTTCAAGCTCTAAAGTTTGTCTAAAGCTCTTTGTACAGTTGCACTAACTGCACCTTTTGGAACTTCTGAAAATTCGTTGCATTTTGCTTCGTGTAGCAAAATAGTAGACCATAGCGTTCCAAAACAAACTAATCATTCCATTTGCTGAATAAGATAATTGGAGTATTACATTACACACACTGGTGTCCAACATTAAGAGAATCTTCTTAGTATCAATTATTTGCAGAACCTACTGGATATATTTTAGTGAAATTCGGTATGTGTATAGGTTAATATAATATTTTAAAATATCATACAGCACCTGTGTCTTACACTCATGATTTTACATAAGACTGATCAGTTTTAGAAAGTCGAAGAAAAATTTACAAAATAAACAAAAAAATTAATAGGTGTATTTGGTCTCTACATGTCTCACGATGTGATTTTTGACTGGTGATTGTTACAAAAGTTTAAAGTAAATCTCACTCACTAGTATATTAAATTTTCGAAGCTTAAACAAAAAATAACCAGCAGGAAACAGTGACGCTCTATAAACATTAAAAATCTACAAAAAAAAAAGTAGATTTATTACAAATAACGATCGCGTTGTATTAAGTTTAAGAAAGGAATTTACATTTTTCGGATAGACTTTCAGATGGTTGCATTAGATTTTGGCGGACAAGAAAAACCCGAGTAGAATATATCTCGAATAAGTGTACATAAAGAACAACCTACAACATTATACTTTTCGATTTATAGTCGCATGCACTGCCGAAAAGAATCGCTGACACAGCAGATCAAAGGGCGTCGGGAAGCATAGAGGCAGGAAATATAGCTTTTTTATTTCTACGTTTTAAATTGGTACGTAAACAGTTTGTACTGATGTACTTTCCCACGATGGTCAGCACGTGCACACACAGCTGTGGACTAAATTTCTAAGAGTATAGACGCAGCTGGTGACTTCGAGTTTTAATGGGGACCTCTGCGGTGGAGTTATAGCAGATGGAGTGGCACAAGTGTAACGGTCAAGCCCAAGCAGGGATGCAGCCATCAGATATTGGGGCAGGAGCTAGGCAATAATGTTAATTTTTCACCAAAGGGGCCATTTTAATGAGCCTACCTGCACACCCGAAAGGGGTGCAGATGTGGGAAAATTTCACTAACAAGTGATTGGAAAAGAGAAAAGAAAGGCCGTTGAACCGAGGTGAAAAGTTGTGGAAAAAAAGTTGAAAACGGAGTCGAGGTCAGAGTTGCAGAATGAACGGGTGCATCCAGATCCCGTGAGCAAGCCAGAGAGCCCGGGCCAGCAATATTTTCCCGATCCCGCATCCATATGACCGTCAAGCCAGCACCGATGTCCAGCAAAGTAATGACCTTTACGCCAGCATCAACGTGCAGCCTGCCTAGCGCTCCACACTGCTTTCCTGTAATTACTGGAGGTAAACCGACTTAATATCCACGATTATTACCTGGGTCTCAACATTTTTGATAAGGAATATCATTTCAAGAATATTGATGACTTTAAAAACCAAATAATTGCAAGTCATGTCATATGTTAATCAAGTCATGTATTAATCTGTAAATAATGTACATAATAAATGTTTTAGTTTAATTCATTTACATTTAATTCCATAGCATGTATTTTACTGTGTTTCCCCTTTGAGAACGAACACTGGTGTTTGTGTTGTAAGTTCATTATAACACAGTTTATGAGTGCACATAGAAGTCATTCTTCAGCAATGCTCTTTTCAGATTGTCGAAGGTTCTGGAGAAGGGGAAAGACGTTAAGAGCGTCCCGAACATGATGTATAGGATTTAGGCGGAGAAATCTGGTTGGCCAATCTATCCATCGGGCGAATATTCTCACTTGACTTGAATATATATTTGACATACTGCAACTTTTATGGAAGTGTGCATTTTCATCCATAAAAAAGTGATATAGAGGCCAACCTAAAAAAATAAAAAAGGATTTTGGGGCTTTAAAATTTCTATATCTTCGGAACTGTCAGTGAACCTCTGTCAAACAATGTGCGCCTATTCAACATTATGCCGCTTCCATAGCAGTTCCTATCTCGAAAGTTAGAGAAGAGTTAGCAAGGTGCTTGCTCTCTCCGCAAGAATATATGTTGTTTGATTAGTCTGGACCGGGATTCGCCAATAAATAGAATATTTGTTCATTTATTCCTGGTCCTGAAAACTTTTTTTTCACCATTATGAATGAGCTCCGTTATTCGATGAAGTGTTGTTTCTCTCAAACGGACCTCACTCGTGTAACCTTTCGAAAACTCTCTCGGCTTCCTGAGGGTCACGCAAGAGATAACTGTTGCACTTCTGCTTCGCTGTAATAGGCAAAGATTGGCCATAAAGATTAATATATGTCCATTATAGGGACAATTAATTGGCTTTCATTGCTCTTGGAAGACTTTACGCAAGTTTTCTCTCTACGGATTCAATATTGAATTGTTTTTAGAAGTTGTACTTGATGGACATTTCAATCAATTTCTTGCAGAATGCAGTAGAAATTGTCTTGTTTTCAGTTCCCCAACGATTCAGCACCTGATTCCACCAGACACACGTGAGTGGAAACTTATTTTAAATATTTACTATTCCATTTCATTACATGCCGAACGATGGCCGATTGGTTAGGGTGCTGGCCTTCGGTACCGGAGTTCGTGGGTTCGAATCCCACTGTGGCATGGATGTTCGTAGCCGTTCTGAATCGACTTTAAGATGTAGGTCCCGGTCTCATCTGGCCGATTGGTTAGGGTGCTGATCGTCGGTACCGGAGTTCGTGGGTTCGAATCCCACTATTGCATGGATGTTCGTAGCCGTTCGGAATCGGCTTAAGCAGTAGGTCTCGGTCTCATTAGCCCTCGTGTGCAAAACAGTAGACCGTAGCGCTCCAAACCAAACCATTTCATTACATTTTAATATTAAAAAAAAGTTTAAAAAGCAACAACAGAATTTAGCTATGTGTGTAAGCAAATGAAGCTTAAACACTGCTACGTTTTCATAAAAATCTGACGTTTATAAGCACAGTTCCTTAATGCTTGAACGTAAACTTATTCGACACTAGATTTATTTCTTTATTTGGTAGATCTTCGAGATGCCATATAATCATCTAAAACTTCAATTTAAAGTACAACTATCAGAAGAACTAATTAAGGCTGAAAAGTAAATACAATTTAATTTAACTTTGAAGTTTATACAAAATGAGTGGTTATCAAACATAATTTTCAGAAATGTATTCAGTGTTTTTATATAAAAAATTTTCTAAATGTATTCTTAATCTTCAGAAGCCATCTGATTTTAATATACTTTTTATTTTAAAGTATATAATTAAATATCCATAAATTTATGCTTAATCGCAAAATTTTGCGCGTTGATATGTTTGGCTTGAAACTTATCAAACTAAGATGATGTTCTCAAAGAGTTTAAATGTGTTTTAGTCGCTGTATTATTTGGATATTGGGGATTTACTTCGTGAAATTTCACGAAAGAAAATGTAGATCTACTGCTCTCTCAAAGAAAAATATTGGAGGGATGTATTGTCTTTCAAATATTCGCAAAAATACACTAGAAAACATAAGTGTGCGCTAGAATACGGAAGTCATGTAACGGACACGTTGTTGACAAGTCATTAAACAGCAAATTAGGAGAAAACAACTATGGATGCCTAGCTAGTAATATTTCTTTCGAACTTGACTCGTTTTTTTGTTTAAACCCTCTTTTTGTTTTAACTTTATTAGTGAGAATTTTGAGATTTTCCTCTCGAAATGTCATGAAAGAAAAGGTAAGATCATACTTCGTGTGTAAAGGAAAATTGCTAAAGGGAATTAAGATTTTAATTAGGAGTTCGTTTCCCTTGAGTTTGAAGCACTTCTTTTTGCCACCCGAGTCAAATTAGACCAGGATCTACTCCTTAAAGATTATTCTAAACAGCTACGAACATGTATATCAACAGTAGAATTCGAATCCATGAATTTCCGTTCAGGAAGACAGCACTATCATCGTTCGCTAGTTGTTGCCCTCAGAATCCGAATAAAGCCTTTTCAAAAGTGTGCTATAGATTAAGTTAATATGTAATCAAAACTAAATTTGGGATACATTCAAAGGAATAACGTAGAGATTTTTACTTTTTTACCACAAAGCAATTTGATTTCTATGTGTTCAAATAATGTCTATTCAACACAACTTTCTAAGTCCCTCTGAAATATCCTTGAGAGAAATTCCAAATATCATATAAATATATTTTCTGATAGTATTCAGTAAGAGGCTTAACAGCTTGAATTTCTTATGTGATTAATACTGAGGATACTAGCTAACCAAGTAGAAACAAAATGTCTTTTACGTAAATAGTTTGATATTTCAGTAGAACTTTCTTTACGCTTTTGACCTTGAAAAGAATGGCACCTTTTCTGCCCTTGACGCTGAACAGTTTATTTATTTGTTTATTTTACTATCCATTTCCCTTTTTACTTCTGGTAGCTAAACTTCCACGAAAGACAGAAAATGCAGTAGGAAGTGGCAAATGTTCCAAATAAATTATGTTTCATTTTTAATAAGTGTAGAATTGTACCACAGCGAATTGACAGTGATATGAAACTTTACATTTTTATTCAGGGACATACTTCTACGGTATGTGACATACTATTGTCCGAAGACAAATCTGGACAAAATGATAACCGAACAGTTAGAGCACTGTCTTTTGGTATCATAGTTTGTGGGCTCGAATCATACAGCAGATGTGAATATTTGTAGTCATTTGGTATAAACTTTTAGCCCTTTCTTGTTCGGCGTAGCATATCATACGTTTCACTTGTGTGCCTGTATACTTGACATCGCATGTCATAATTTTGGCTTTTTATGTGCCTGTACATTCGGCGTCACAAGTTATGAAAAAGAATTGCATTTTCAAAAAATTTTATTGTACTTTTAATTGTTTTTGTGCAGATGTTTATCTTAGATATCTCAAAGTATCAGATTCGATAAATATAGTGTTATACTTCTTAATTTAACATTTGGGATTGCATTGCAAGAAAAACTTAAATCAGTGAATGAGATATTATAGGCGTACAACCACCAATAAGTCAAGTAAATAACTGCATACTGATAAATTACTTGATTTAAAGTATTGATATCACTTTTTGGATGTACGCCTCTAATACCTCATTCACAGATTCTTGCAATACAATCAGAAATGTTAAACAAAAAAAGTACAATAATATATTTATAAATCTAATTGCTTTGAAATATTTAAGATACATATCTGCACAACAAATAATTAAAAATACGTTAAAAAAGTTTTGAAAATCCAAATTTTCTGTTCAGATGACATGCGACGCCGACTAAGAAAGGTTTAAAGTCTATACCAAACGGCTACGAATAGCTTCGTCTGCAGTTCGAATCGAGCACACGAACTATGGTACTAAAAGACAACGTACTACCTGTTCGATCATTTGATATTTTGATATAGATACGAACATACAGCTCTGCAATTAGCACAATTTTATCGTATAATCCATATCAAATAACCATACTAGAATTAGTTATTGTATCAAAGTTCCATTTGCCTTTTGATCGAATACAAATGGTCTGAAACGAAATTTGGATTTGTTAAATTTAAAATGAATTTATGGTGGCACCAGAAGTAGATTTTTAACAGAGATAGTCGCAAACATTTTATGTAAAGGTATTTTTTTGTGAAAATTTTTAGTTTGTTGAAAATACACTTATTTGGCCAATAAATTATTTTTATCCTTTGAATTTTTAAAATTATTTTTTACATTTCCAACATAACGTGTTCCGTCCTTCTATAAAATATGTTTTAATTTAAAGTTATTGAAATGTAAAGGGTTAACATGGAGCCACTTTGCTTTCAAGTAACAGTATTACAGCTAAAAAATTTTGTCTGGGACACAGGGGTGATATCCAAGTTGTACTTTTAGTAACTCTCCTATTTGAATGGGCCGAACGAATTCCAATTGGTTAGGGTGCTGACCTTCGGTATTGCAGTTCGTGGGTTCGAATCCTACTGTGGCATGGATGTTCGGAATCGGCTTTAAGCTGTAGATCCCGGTCTCGTTAGCCCTCGTGTTGCATAAAAGTAGACCGTAGCACTCCAAACCAAACCTATTTGAATAGTCACGTGATTTAAATATTTTTGTATCGAAAGCTAGAAAAAAATTTGCTGTCGCAAAGTTTTGTTTATGGTCAGTCCAGAAAGTAATGTCCTACATTTGATTGGAAAGCAACTGTACTTTGACACTACTTTCCAGACATACCATGTAGGTCTACTTACATGTAGCTGTCTGAAAAATATCAGGATAAAAACCATCTGGTGTCAGCATTAATTTTTGCTATAATTGTTTCTGAGGAACAAGTTGGCCAAAATATAAAGTTAAAGTGTTTAAAATAGGGTTATTAGGTGCCTTAGAATATATATCTCTCGTAATACTTATGTCAGGAAAAAAAGAAAAGTTTGTAGAAACTAAATTACTTCCAATTCTTTATATCAATATGTTAAAGTCAAGGACTGTATTATATTATTTGAAGGGAAATTAAGAACTTTTAAATATTTTGAGAAAAGACGGTTTGCTATTTCATTAAAACGATGCGAGTATATTGAATTTTACTTGCTTTTCTAAACGAAAAAGTTCAAAGCTTTAAGGCGACATAGCCTTATCAATACATTTACACTAGAATACCACTTAGATATAACTGATATATTGGAACATCAATTGCTCAGAATCTATAACTACTTTAGCTACAGAATAACACTGCAATGGATTGAAACGCATGACTGAAAGAGGCGATAAGTTCCATCCACTTTCGATTGGATGGAATTTTTGATTTGTGTGTGTCTGCTTGATAAATTATGTTATTAAGCCTCGGATGTATAAGTGAATATAATTATTTGAAATATTAACCCGTTAAAGCCTGAATCATTTCTGCTGAATATGTATTGATGAATATCTTAAATCTGAATTATTATGACCTCCCGAGAGTAAAAAAAAGTAATATTAATTTAAACATCTTTGACAATTATAATCTGTAAATTTTTAATTTCAAATAATTAAAGATGAGTTGTCATTTTGAAGATCCTAGACTTTCATTTATAAAAAAAGGAAAATTCGTGATAAAAGATTTATTTATTTTCATGTGTAAACACAGTAATGTAAACTGAAGTTTTATAATATACATCGAAGAGGTAAAACATTACGGCTACTTTAGAGTTTTGACTTTCGTTTCAATTTCTAAAAAAAAAAAAAGTATATATATATATATATATATATATATATATATATATATATATACACATATATATACACACACACACATATATATATATATATATATATATACTTATATATACTTAATGATTTGTTTTCTAACTTTAACCATTTAAAGAACATATTTAAGCTCACACTTTCCACATTTGTTGTTATCGCAGATTCCGAGAAAAGCAATTAGGTGTATGTCTCCAGGTGAGGCGGAATAACGGCAACTCAAAGTTTTTATATTTCAAAATAGCACGAATGTGTTATTTAACTGATACATGAGCAGGTGTTTCCGTTATTCCTTATAACAATATATATAGCGAACACTAAAATTCTGATCTAGTATTTGAGTTACGAAACTAGAAACTAGATGTTGGTATATGTAAAATCTTTCACTGGCTATTTGTAAGAGGCACGGTCTTTTTTACAGTTATCGGTGTTGACTTTCGACAATTAATGAGGTTTCTGACCGACATACCTCTGGAGATGTCAGGACAAGCCTGGGGGTCTTCTGCTTGGTCTCTGGTTCTAAATTATGAGCACCCACTTGAATGAAGTCGTTCGTTCACTCTACTGGTGCATCCCTTCTTGAGGTATGCACCAGTATGCACCTTTCGGTCTTCATTCAGCCCTCGTTATTTCTTGCTCAGAATAAAGCTACAAATTACCCTCACCGCATATTGCGACGGGGTCTGTTGAACCTGGTGTAGTCTTTCTTATACCAGGGGGATGAGTAACAAGAACAACTATCTAACATGTGTTGTTGTTACTCATCCCTCCGGTGCAGGGAAGCCTACACCAGGTTCAATAGACTCCGTGGCAGTATGCGACAAGTTTATGGCTAAGGATAATATGGAGCTTCATTTTGAGTGAGAAACCGAGGGTTGAAGACTGATTTAACCCCAAGAACGAGTCCTTGTAATTTAAAAGCAGGAACCAAGCAAAAGATTCCCAGGTTCGGCCCTGCCACCACCAGATGTATAGTTTGAGAACTTGGAGGATATTGTGATCACGAACATAATTTGCGTGGCCCCGTCACCATTAAAGAAATCGGCACTGATCAAAATTAAAAATGTATCAGTTTTAGAACTGTTACATTAATATTATGTTCATGGCTTTATAGCTGACTCAAAAAGCCAAGTATTAAAATTATGGTTATGGAGGCTGTTTATCATTTTGAGTGAAAAATTCCCTAAACTATTTACATCTACCTATTTACATCCTATACACCTCTAATTTTTTTTTCTTTCTCATGAACCCCATGTAGGTTGGTTTCGAATCCTTGAGGTGAATATTGTAACGTCACGGGATCCTCGGGTAGCGTGTGGGTGTCGAAGTGGTTATGATACGACGTACAGCTTAGAAACAATAACAACGTTTATTCTTGATTAAAATGGAATATGTACAAATTTTCCAAATGAAAATCACAGAGCTCAGGCGGGATGGTGCGGATCTAAAAGTCCCAGGTTCAAAGCGAACCTAAAAAAAAACAATCTGCGGACAGGTGCCGACAGATACCGTTGTACCGGGGTACAACTGGGTCTGCTTGAGTCCCATACAAAGCTGGAAAAAAGGCTCTCTCAAAAAAAAAAAAGAAAAAAAACCCAACCGCCGCAAGTCGCACCTCTTTCCGTTCTCTCCTCCTGGGGAATCTTCGGCGAAAAACTCGCGCCGCCTGACGTCACCTTTCGCCTCTTCTCACTGGCTTTTTCTTTCCGCGTCGCTGTCCTGGTAGCCTCTGATTGGCTGCTTCGGTGGCGCCTCACTGTCTGACATTTCGTTGTCCCGTTCTTCCGTCCGATTCACCTTTGACATCTCAAGGCTTGGTCGAAGCGACAACCGTTTGTGGTGTAGTGTCAAAAACCCAGATAGAGTGTTGCCCTGCTCTGGGCTTTAACAAAACCCCTTTGTGAAGCCAATGGGGTGTAGTGACGTAACAATATAGATCACTTTGGGAATCTGTGGTCTAGTTCATTATATCTGGTTAGGTAAAACTACAGTAGACTTAATTGGTACTAACACCTAAATTTAATTTTTTATAGTTTATTACTCAAAAACAAAATCCATAAAGAGCTTAATGTGCAAAATTTCACTACAGGCTATTCATTATTTCTTCCTACGAAAATATGATGACAAAGATATGCACTATCTTTTACTTATAAATAGATAGAGAAAATACCATTTTTTTAAATAAACCACACATGATTTTATTAATATTTCATATAAAAAGTATTAAATTTATACGTAACAAGTTTGATTCTCCCTCCATCCATGTTGTTAGCAAACAGGAATAGCAACAAGTAGAACAGATCCTGTTAAATGTCAAAACTTGTAATGAGTTAAAATGTTTGATAATGATCTGTTACATCATACAAGTACCCCTTGAATAATTTAGGAATGAGATCATTCATGCAAATATTTCATCAGTCATAATTTGTCTAAAGCGTAACATGGAGTTAAAACGGAATATGTATCTAGAATACCAATTTAATACTACATGTATTGAACTCATAAAGCTGTACTTATCACTTTTGGAATTTGTTTGTAAGAATTGAAATTTAAAGATAGAAGAATTTGAAAGAGTAAGTATTGTTAAATGAAATATTTTTCTTCTTATATTTTTACTCTTTATTCTTTCAAGTTTTCTTTATTTGTTATTCTTTTTTTCCCTTTTCCAGTAAAAGGTATAGTTACAAATCATTTACACATCTCCATATTTAAACTAGACAGTTATCTTTTTTAGGATATTAAATTATCGCATTCTAAAAATTAATTCATATCATCTTTTAAGCTCCAAAAATTCGAATTTTGATTTTTTACATTTTTAAAATTTCTGGACATTTCTGAATCGTTTAACACTAGATTTGCGGATGTTGATCATATACCTATTTTTACTGAAGTGAGCCAATTTGACTCATACTAGAAAATTGAAGTTTTTTGCAAAGAAAATAGTTCCAAATTAATTTAAATAAAATGTTTATTATCAAAACATTTATGGAAAACATTTTTTACATATAAAATCTGTTTTTGAAACACATTTTCTGCAAACATTTCTATTACATTTAGCACAATGGTTTCTAAATCTGTTTCTTTTGAATGATTGTTGAACTTGACAATTCTTCCGTGCATCAGTAGCATGAATTTCTGTCATTGGAATGGAAGTGTTCTCGACTTCTTCTATATATTTACTTCTTAGCTCTTCAGCCAATTGGAAAATATCCCAGGCCTGATAGAACTAATGAATTTCATGTTATGCGATTAACCGGTAAACCATTCTATGAGTTAAATTGGCTCACAACCGTGAAAATAGGTATACCACATTTGATAATGCTAAATGAAGGGGTCTTCGGGGAAGAGGAATGAAAGTTTACATATATTTTATTACTTAACTAAAAACCAACGTATGTTTTTGTAAAGTTTATATATATATATATAATATATATATATATATACTAGCAAGTTTGCCCGTGCTTCGCTACGGTGAACTTAATATATTACTTTTAAACAAAGATTTATTTTTCGTGAATAACTCTCTAAATTCGTCACAGTTCAGTTCGAGTCATTGGCATGTTTATATATTTCTATCATAAGCGTATTATAACATTATTCAGTTTTTATAATCGAATTTGTCTTATATTAAATTTGCTCAAACTTTTTTTATTGTAAAATATAAGCTTAACCCTAAATTGCATTACTGTATTACTACTGTACGTTGATTAGCAAAGTTAATATACCCTGCCATATTACGTGGTAGAATAGAAAGCAGAGGTTTTGACAGCAACAGTGCTAATTTTGTTGGTAGTAATAAATGTTTTCCAAAATTAAGGAAATTTATGACAAACCACATAGTTTTGTATGAAACAGAAACACACATTCATATCGACAACCATATGAATATGAAGATAACTATATAAAATGATAGGTTTTATTTGGCCATGAGAGTCACTGAAATTTGTACTTTTTGTACTTAGAATATTGTTGATATGCATTTCATTGTAACATAAAAATGAACCAAGAATTAAATTTAAAATTAGTTCTCATATAAAAATGCTATAATTTGCGTCACATAGAAATGAAAGTGAATCACTTTATATCTCAAATTTCAGTTCAAATCGAATAGATACTAAACAGACGATTTTAAATAATATAAAATAAGAAATGAATAAATGAAATATTTAAATGAATGACGTCATAATGATAGAAAAATATCATTTTCGCCTATTTATTATGTGATGAATTGAACATTTTAATCTCCTGCTTTTAACCGTGGAAAACTGCGTTTAAAACAATTACTTGGGATGACGTCACATTGCTAGAAATATTGCTTCTTTCCCTTAGATATGATGTGATAAATTAAAAACTTAATCGTTTGCGTTTAACCGGGGAAAATAATGCTTGGAATAATGACATGAAATGCTCGAAAAAGGGGGAAGGAATGAATTTCGAACGTTGAAAATTTACAAAAACCTTCCCAGGGATATACCTAAACATTTCCCAAATTTTCACGGCGATTGGATGCATAGTTTTTGAGTCTATTGAGTACAGACAGACAGACAGACACACACACACAAATTCATTTTTATATATATAGATTTATTTATATCTATATATATATATATATATATTTATATATATTTATTTATATCTATCTATCTATATATATATATATATATATATATATTATATATATATATATATATATATATATATATATATATATATATATATATATATATATATATATATATATATATATATATATATATATAGTGATCAAATTTTCAATGAGTCAAATTGGCTCGGTCTGTAAATCTAGTGTTAAAAGCAAACTTTACTAAAATATTCAAAATAGAACTTGCAAAACTATACAACTTTTTTTATTTAATATCATAGCTTTTTAGAAAACCATAAGCACTTTAAATGTGTTTTATTGAAATTGGTGTTTCTCAACTTGCGGGCACTGTAATTAAAAATTATTGCACATATTGATTTCAAATTTTCACAGCAAATACATTGACCTGCAAAGAAACTCTACCTACTTTTTTGTTGTTATTTATTACATTTAGTATTTGAAGTGGAATCTTTAATAATTGTTTTAGTTTTCCTGAAAATTTAATCCCCTGGTGTAATATTTCTGATACTTTTTACACATTTAATGGGTGGAGAATTATATGTAATAATTCTAGTAATTATTGTTTACAAAAAAGCTCAAATTAATAATGAAACTCAGTTTGTGTTGATGTAAGTTTAGTAATGTACACAGATTTTAATAAGTTAAAAAAAAATCTTGTTCATGAATCATTAATTTTAATCATTATGTAACACTTGCTTAATTGTATTTATATATGTTTTATGCATTTTCTATTATTTATTTTTATAAGAAAATATAAAGACAGAAATATATCTCAATAACTACAATAAAAAGGGATTATTCTTATTTTTAACATTTTATTTATAAATTAAATTTTAAATGATACTAAGGTTCAAGATATAAATATTGAGAAGATATCGAAAACAATCGTAAAAGAACTTCGGAAAATACGTCTAGTCTTAACTGGTCTGTTGATAGACTACCTTTTTTAGTGTAATTATCTTTATCTTTAAAACAAGATTAGACTGAACTCTGGTAATGATAATTGATAAGTCTGAAAGCTTTCTTTCTAAGTGGCTATTTATTTTCTCTCCCTTTTACAGGGGAAGATGGAAACATTGAAACAGGTAGCGTCTTAAAGGAAATTATAAAAGTAAAGAACAATAAAAGTAAAAATTTTTGGTAATATTGAATATTATATAAGGGCATTATTTTTATAGACTTGGCCAAGTCAGTTGCAGGGATGGCGCAATGGGAGAAGTATACTTTAGACCTCAGTCTGATTATACAGCTACTGTTGAAAAATATGTGCTTACTGTATTATCACATACGCACTTATGGGTATTTATATATATTAAAAATTTAGTCTAAACGCATCTAAACTGTTTTTTCTCAATTTTATTTCCATAAGGTTGTAAAGAAAATAAATCTCAGTACAAATGCGCATTCCCTTCTGTTTTCTCACTAATAAAATCTTAACTTGCAATTTCTACTCCTTTATCCAGTTTCAGTTCTTGGGGAATCCGTGTTACGTTATTTGGACCATGAATGTTGATTTTGAAATTTTGAGTGACCAACTGGCCAGCCAACAAACCACAGGAGTGTTGAATTTTCATTTTATCTGGAAAAGTGCACTTTGTTTCGCTATATGTATATATACTACAGCCTGTATGTTATTTTGGTGTTCTTTGAGGTGTTAGTGGAAATAAAACATTTTTAATAACAACCTCCAGTCTTTGTTGTTTCAACAAGCTTAATCTTTTAGAGGGTAAGCAAACTACAATTATTTTACACCGGTTTACCTAATAAATATTACACTAAAAAGTGCAAATAATAATATACTGAGTAAGATACGTGCTGTTAAACTAAATAATTTTTATTTGCACTTGCTCGAATATACATTATTGTGTTACTAGAATTTTATATTCTACAGTACAGGGCAATTTATATTAAAAGCACACTTGAATATATTTTGTTAAATCATTGAAACATTTCTTTTATGACGTAGTTGTTTTTCCCACTCACTGTGATTAGATTTTTATATTCTGTAATCGTCATCGGCATGATGTTGTATGATTTAATCATAATCATACGTATATAGTGTTTTCTGTCACGTCACTTAGTTGAGTAGTTGTTTTTATGTTACGTGCAATAAATGTTTTTATTTCTTTTTAAGGTTATGTCTTCTTTTATCGTAAAACTTAGCTCCTTTCTGCTACCCTTCTTGTACAGCCTAAGATTTTATGTTATCATATTTCAAATTAATAAAAAAAACTATAGGCGATTTAATGAGCTGCGTTTTTAAGAGGTTCATGAAAAGAGATAATTGATGAGTGACTTTTCACGAATGCACTTAGTGTTCTGTGCAACATCCATTGTCGGACTCTAAAAATTAACAACATTTTCTGCAACATTCTGTAGTAGCACATTTTTAATGCATCTCATCAGCCATTTGATATTGCTAATTTGCATAACATAAGAATGGTTGCGTTAGAGTAAATGAATGTTGTACAAAACAGAAAATAAATTTTTGAAACATTCCTTATTAGTTTTCCCTTTCATTAACATTCTAAAAAATCAGCTCAATAAATTGTCGAGAGATCTTTTTAATTTTAAAGGTATTCAAGTGAGCTTTTAACACATTGTATACGGGACACGTGCTAGTACGTTTTCTGACGATTAATATTTGAGCGCTGGACACGTACTAGTACGTTTTCTCTGACGATTGATACTTGAGCGCGGGACACGTACTAGTACGGGTTAGTGTAACAGCATGGTTTGTTTGTGGGTACAAAAATAACGGTATATGCAGGAAAACGAAGCCGAATGTTCTTGTCTACTACATAGATTCTGGAAAAATTTAGACAAATAAAAACTAGTTTTTACATCAGTCGATGCGGAACCACAGAACGGGAAGGTTGATTAAAAAAAATCAATTTAGATTTAAAATTAACTTTTCCTTGCGAAAATGATATGTATATTTATATATTATATATATATTTGTATATATATATATATATATATATATATATATATATATATATATATATATATATATATATATATATTTCAATATAAAATACGAAAAGTTGGTAAAAAAATTAAATAATTTTCGATCTAGTGAGATTTAACTGAATAACTAAATTTACTTGTAAAACTCCCGCTCCCGGTACAGTTCCGCTGCGAAATGTACCCGCACACAATGTGTTAATATAAGTTGCCCTATAGTCAGTTGAAAATGAAGCTGTAGCCCCCAAAAGGAGGGAGAGAGAGAGAGAGAGAGATGAAAAAAAATATGAATCAAAACTATTACAACTATTATCTTTTTTTCCCTTCTCAGTTTTTAATACTTAATTTCCCAGCCGTAAAATGTTAAATGAGTGTTCTTAGACTTAAATTCTTTTTACTCATCTATGAAAACTAACGCTGGAATAAATGCTAATTTGCTGTTCATTGGCAACATTTTACAGCTATCCCAAAAAGTGCTGTCCATCTTTAGTCTCATGAGAACAAAATCAAGTGATTCGCTCCCTGTGGAACCGACATCGACGACAAATCTGTATAATGTCAGAACATTCTATGCAGAGCTGTTGCATTGTACAGACTGTCAGTAAGACCGATGCTTTTTGATTCCCAATAGATGTGAAGCTCCCTAACTAGACCTCGTTTTTTTAGATGATTTCACGACTGCTTTTCGACTTGAGTTCTTTTTGCCCATCAAGCTCGGACAAATTAGATAATAGGGGTGAATTTCCCGTGTAATCGGGAATTTTCAATGGTTATACATACAGTCGGACCCCGAATTAACGAATTCATCTTCACTGAAAATTTTTTTTTCGTTAAGTCGGGGTTATTCGTAATATCGGGGTCCAAAATGAAATATAAAAAAAAATCATGTACTTATCTTATATAAGTCAATAATCAATTACACAAAAATATCCGTAAAGAGAAATTGCATGTTTTCATTCAGCAGCTAAAATATGTACAGCGAATAATTACACACATTAATTAATTTGAAATTTTATAAAGAGATGTTTGACTATGATCTTGATTCTTGTCTCGAAAAAGCTCTCTTTCGACTTTATGAAAAGAAGAAAATATTGCGTCATTTACATCCTGCGGCATGATGTACGTTTTCACAGCTTCCAAATCCTTTAAATCATTATAAAAAGGAACAGTTTCACTAGGTGTTTAATTATAGATTTCTGTGTCAGAATCTCTATTCACTGGTTCTGATAACTATTTCACTAACTTCAGTTGCATAGATAGACAGTCCGTCATCACATCTAAGATAATCGTTAAAGCCTATTAATGGAGCTACTTCTACTGAAGTAAAAAAAAAATGTAAGTATAAAAAGAAAAATAATTCGTTAATTCGGGGTTTATTATTCGTTAAATAGAGGGTTTTTCCTTTATTTTTGTTAATTTTCATTAAAAATTAGTTAAATAGGGGTCCGACTGTATATATATGCAGATGAATGCTTCTCGACTTAAATTCTTTTTATGTTTGTACAACATATATATATATATATATATATATATATATATATATATATATATATATATATATATATATATATATATATATATATATATATATGTGTGTGTGTGTGTGTGTGTATGTATGTATGTATGATATAATATATGTATATATATATGTATATATATATATATATATATATATATATATATGCATATATATATATATATATATATATATATATGAATACTTATACAACCTGTATATATATATATATGTAATCCAATAATTATAAAACTGCTGGACAAGGAGAAAGCTAAGCAGCTAGCAGTAATAACGAACTTTTGCAGTCTGGCCACATTGTAGAGAACTCCCCAAGTTTAATTAAAACTTATTATTAGAGCTGCTATAAACTTATTTTAGAGCTGCTAAAACGAACATCCTTACGAGTCAACGACAGACAAAGTAAGAAGACACAAAAAATCACTCTGCTCGAACAGAGGTGCACCCAAGAGCGAAGACAGAAAAATGTTTCCCACTTACTCAGCGAATTTAAGTGTAAGATCAGGAGAAACCCGGAGCCGTTTGCCGGTGACAGCTGGGAAACGTTTTGAAAAGACAGAAAATTTACATCTACAGGATAGAAAGTTTTAGGAAATGGATCGAAAGAATTTTAAGTCTAGAACGCTCCTTTGATTAAGACATTTAGAGGCTGTGAAAAATATTATAAGGAATTAGAATGGGAGAGAGGAGGTTTTTAAGGAAATATTAAAGTTGAATAATTTTGATACAATACATACATACATACATATATATATATATATATATATATATATATATATATATATATATATATATATATATATATATATATATATATATATATATATTCACTTACACGCATAAACTCACACATACATTTAAAACGAGACTGTCATACAGTCCTTTAATGCTGGTCATATTGTGGGATTTCGGTAGAGATTCCTATCATTTATGTTATGTATTTATTTGAGGAATTTTTTTTTTTTAAATGCTGATGGTTATCAGGATTTCAATCAACTCTTCTAATTATTGCAAAGTTCAATGCTGAAAGTCAAAACAATCAAATGTTTTCTTTTAATTCAGTTTGTTGCTGTTTTTTGTGCATATTGATTAATTTTAAGTCTTTCAAATCAAAAACATCTGAAATGTGAAAACAGAAAAATAATACCGCTTGTGAATTCAAAGTACTAAAATAAAAACAAACTTGTCGTAATACATATGCACAATTTTTTTTTTTTAATTTCATCATCAGTACAAAAAGTTTTAAAAAATTATGTTTGTTTAAAAATGAAAATGCCCGAAATCATTGCATATTAATCAGTTATATTTTAAATGAAAAAAGTAATTATATATGGAAGTAAGAGGACCGCAATAAAATAAAATTTAGAAAATTAATATTAAGTCATTTAAAGTATTTTTTCCCTGTTCTAATAACTGAAAACAGTATGAATGGAAACGAGTAAATGTACTAACCGTTTGTTTCCGTTTGGTACGGTTTCATGCACTAACCGTTTGTTTAGCGCAGGATGTTCTCTTTAGGATTTTACTCGAATAAAATAAATAATAAAACCGAAAACCCCTCCATAAAGTAAACGTGAATTAGCAAAATGTGTGAAGTACTAACTGAATTGCTTGAAAGCAAAATATGGGATTTATTGTAAAAACAGAGATTGAACAGAACTTCAGTTTTTTTTCTTCTTGAATAGAATTTTTAGACTTTTCAACAAAATTAATTTTCATGCTTGTTGGATGTCCAAAAAGAAATATAAAAATCAATAAGAAAATTTAACTTGCTTCTAGGAGAAATTGAATAATTATCCTAGATTCCTATTATCGTAATAATTATCCACACTTAAGCAAAAGAAACTTACTAAAATCAAAGTTTTAAAAGGAAAAAATATTAAATTTAGCTAATGGGCTATAAAGTAAGATTTTTCATGAAGGTACTGCCTTTGTAAAAGTCTGTTAAAACTAATACTTTTAAAAGACAAAAAAACTAATTAAAAGCATACAGAAAAGTGGAATACACCTAATCCTTCCCTAAAAGGAAAAGAAAAAAAACCTACCAGGGAAAGCAAATTACCAATTTGATCATTTCTTACAGTGCTTCCAAAAGGTAATTCTTTATATCTGTTCCTAGATTAGAAATTGTTTGAAACTGTCATTTACAGTCGTTAATGTTTAGAACCAGTTTATGCTGAAAGTAAAGCATTTAAAGCTAAACTAATTAAAAACATTACAGAAAGAAAAACTGAATACACATAATCACTCCTAGTATAAAAACTTGTAAATGAAAACATATAACCCATGTGATTCTAAATGACACTACTTTATGTCTATCCGTAAATTGGAAATTGCTTGAAACTGTCATTACTAGAGTCTTTCGTAACGGAATGTCGAAGGACAAGCCGGTAGAATGGATAATAGACGGAGGTCCCCCCTTTCCTTCAGACAAGCGTACAATCCATCAGCAGGGCTCAAGGTCAAAATGGGTGACTACCAGTTGATAAGGGATGAACTGTTGGAGAACGAAAAACTACCAGATAAATGAAATATTTCAATCGTGACGACGAAATGAATATTTAAACGATGACTCTATTTTGTTTGCTATGTTCAGATAAAGGAGTATTTTTAAGGAGAAATGCTTGCATTGCAGATTGAAAAGGCATTTTTTAGATCTATATACATAAATTTTGATAATACAGGGATATTCCACTTCATACAGCTAATTGGTTACTCTAAATTACTACACTAAATCAATTCCTCCTGAGTGATATATTGTTTCTATAGGAAAATAATAAATTCGTTCCTATTAAATTTTGTTAAATACCCCAATTTTTTATGTTTACCTATAATTAAAAAAAATTATAAAATGAAGAAACGTAAAAATAGTGGAATACCTTTAGTGCTTAATGTATACAAAATAAAGAAGAAAACAATTTTTAACTAGAAAATAAGCTAAAGTCATGCGGTAACACAGAATATCATTTTCTAATTATAGCCTTGTTTCACTGCTCCTTTTTTAAAAAATCATTTGTTTCTAATAATTCACATGCTCTACCAGTGGATAATCCCCTATACAATAATATCCTAAGTTATCTCTCCGCCTGTACTCGAATTTATCAAGCGATTGGACCTGGAATGGATAGAGACATCCATATTGGAGTCTTGATGTGTTAGGGTTATCAATATTCAAAACGAGTTCAAAAACGTTCGAAATCTACGCCTTACCCCTTTTCGATCGTTTAATGCCGTTATTTCAAGCCTTTTTTTCCCTGGTCAAGAGCCGGCGATGATTAAATTCATCAATTTATCACATTATTAGTAGATGAAAATAACATTTTTTCTAGCATTATGACGTCATTCATTTAACCATCTCATTTAATCATTTCTTATTTTAAATTATTTAAATATCGCCTGCATTATTTTCATACGTTTTATCACTGAACTTAGATATTACGTAAATAATTTTGTTTTATATTTGGCTGAAATAATAGATTAGGTACATATGTGATAATTTTAAATTTAATCATCGATTATTTTTTGTTGCAATGAAAATTTTATCACTGGTATTAACAACAAATTCTTTTCATAAAAGTCTAGGAGTCTATTTCACGGACTAATAAATATTTAGCGTTTAAGTTGTATATCTTTGAAAATTAAGAAGTTTGTTCGTTTGTGTGTTTGTTTTCTATACATAACCACACGGTTTGCAATCGGTTCGCTAAATTTTGGATATCATTCATATGTACCGCCAAATAATCGCTGTCAATACTAAAACCTCTGCTGTCCATCCTATCACGTAATAGGACAAGATAAATTAAAGTTAGCAACTAACATGCAGTCAGTAAAGTCAACAAATTATTGAGCTTGTACCGGATAATTCTCAGCCAAAAAACAAACCATTTTTTTACCTGCATCATAAGGTGGTACTTTACAATTCTGGAAAATTAAAAATTTTAACGTCATATGACGGGCTATATGCTAATTCGTCAAGATTATTCAACATGAAAGAATTTTTCTTTCACTGTCTACCCATTTTCTTCAATTTCGTTTCCTTCTTCATTTGCACTTTTTTGTAGACTGATGTAAGATTCATCATGAGGATTCTGAGAGTGCATTTGAATGCACTCCAATCGTCAGTATCCAGTGAGTTGAAGCCTAATCATGTCTAAGTTTCACAATCTTTGAAATTGTATTAATTTGAAGATCAAAGCTACAAAAATTCTCACGCAATGAGATAAAACATGTTTTTAAAAGGGTTTCACATTTTTACTCAATTCAATGCATATCCGATATTCTCAATAACATTTCGGATATTATAATTTTCCAAAATATAATCAAAGAGTTTTCACTAGAGGATGCTTGGATTGTCTGTGAAATATATCCAAATCGCATAATAATGAATGAATCAGTTCTAATTAAAATTTACAGCTCAAATTACTAACCGTATTATAGCAGGGCTAGCATTGAGTGAAACTGCAGCAAGCGAGGTATTTTCTGTATTTGCTGCACCTGTTTCCCTTCTCAAGCGGAAAATAAAGTAATCCAAATTGTAGTTACTGGAGTCAGCTGGCAAACCCGAACTGGAGTTAAGCAATTACAGGGAGTTTTAATATAAATTATTTTTGGGTAAATATTTATACAATTTTTTTATATAATTGAAAGATATTTGCCAACGAAATCATATAGAGATTTATAAATAGTTCAATAAAATTTGCACTCCACTCAAGTTTTTCCTGTGTGCAGATACAAGCACTTTAAATAAAAGTATAAAAACTTACTCCTAGATGCAAAACTTGGTTAAGTTTCTTAGCTTATTTCTATAAAGTTTAGAAGTAATGAATAATTATTTCAAATTTTCAGAACTAACTACAGTTTTTGTTTATTTAAAAAGTTATGAAAAGTGGAGCTAACGAAGAATTTGAAACTTTTAAAATGTAATCAAAAATTAAATGCCTAATCAGTAGTGTTATGGAGTAGTCTTTATTAAATCCTACATATCTAAAAAATGGAAAGAAAATCGTCATAAACTGACACAAACTTTATGATTTATTACATACAAGTCATCTCTTTATATTTTAAGTTAGTTGTCCGAAGAGAAAATCAATTCTTTGATTTTCTCTTTGGGCTTCTAGTTTTCTACATCCTAGATAGAATGTGTATAGTTCAGAAACGTTATCGTAAAATCTTGTTTCTTTTTCGTAATATAAGTACATTTAAGAAAGTAAAAGTAACATTTATGAAGAAGATGAAGATCGATATACAAAAACTACTGTAAAAACTCGGGGAAATTTTTATAAAATTTCTCAAGATTTTTTTATGCGTACACATTATATTAAAATGTTCTAACGCATATTTTCGATTGCCATTTATGTTTCTAAATACACGTTAAACAAGGAGCAAGAAAATAAAGACAATTAGTTAATTGTAATGCACTACTTTTTGTTTGGTGTACTACTGTCAAAAATGTGCAACAAGATGGTTAACAAGACCAGGACCTGCTTTTTAAACGAGACCAAGATTTTTCTGTACCTCATACGGATAACGCTCTTTTGTGCACTCAATAATTTGCCCGAATTTAGTACGCGTATCCCATTTCCAGAGATCAGGTTCATGATTATCACGTCTAATTCATTCTAGTATACTTTTTCACTCAAACTTGGTATTACTGATACGTTGAACATATATACCACTTTTAGAGGTAATCAAAACTTAGAGCATTAAAAAAAAATGGCGAAATTAAATTTGAAAAACAGAAATAGACCAAGTAGAAATTGACTAAAATTAGAAGAACTAAACTTATTAAAAAGAAGCAAAACTTATATCATCTTAAAACATATTTTAAATACTATCGCATGAATTAAATTAAGAAACTTTTAATCATTTTAAGATGTTATTAAAAAAATAGATACAATATATGATCCCCAGGCTTAATGGAGGACAAAAGAGCGTTCTGTCTGTATCAAGACCTCAACCTTCGACCAATTAGACCTGCTTAAAACTTTTCAAGTCCTTACCTTAATTCCCATGCAAAATTTCGTGAGGAATAATTCAGTCCTTTATGAATGAAATGTAAAGGTAGGCGCTGACAAAAAAAAAAAAAAAAAAAAAAAAAAAAAAAAAAAAAAAAAAAAAGCCACCAAAGACAAGTGCATGTTCCAACTGGACAATAGGTCACCCACCGATCACCCTATGGGCGGACGGGAAGGACATAACTTTCCCGTTTACGATCTCCGCTGACGTTTGGACTTGACACTGCCAGTCAGTGTCGCTGACAATGAGGATTGTTACTCGAAAATTTGAATCAATTTTCGGAAAAGATCAACAAGAAGATTGTTTTCCCGCGACAGCTGGAAGCAGAGAGATTGGGTCACTGGTGAATGGCCCGGCTGATGCAAATAAAAGGGGGACAAGATGCGACCCCTTGGACAGAGTTTTCTTCTGATGGAGAGGAGCGCATAGATCGCAGAGTGGGCCAACAATCCAGCAAGAGAGACTGTTTCTTTTTTGTTAGTCTAAGTGAGGCAACTTGTTCACGGTTTCCAGAGGTAATTGTCACTCGGAGGCGGTTATGCCTCAACGATTCTTTTATGGTTTTATTTGAATAGATGTTAACATTTTGTTGTTAAAAAAGGTCACGTTATTCTGCAATTTACCCATAGTCCGCTGAACCAAATATGTCAAGCCGAGCCCTCTTAAAGTATGACAAACTTATAAAAATAATTTGCTCGGCAAATTTCCGAACTGACAAAAGGGACGAAGGAGGGATTTTTGGATTCCAAAGGAGCTGCACAGGGAGCTAAGAGACTTTCGTGTATAGTTAGCATACATACACACAAGCAGATTTTATATTTTTATAGATAACATTAGTGATTCTAACATTAAAAGAAAAGTTTTAAAATCGAGATTAATGTCCGTTGTCACATTCAAACCAATTACATTCCGTTAACACGCCCTTTGCTGACAGAGGCTTGAAAAATCATCATGCAAAATTTACAATGTTTTATTACTTGGAAATAAATTTAAACATAAATGGGCACAGAATAAAACCTGTCTAATATCAGATGTTTCCTACAAGCGTAATGTATTATATAAAGTTAATTAAATTTGCTTTAAGTATAATTTCTCATCTATCTATAAAACAGAGGTATCTTGAGGTCAGATGCACAAAACATTACAGGGTGACAGTTTAAGAGATTCTTAAAACGTAAGATTTATCAAATGGCAGAAATGTTATAAAAACCGAATACTATTAATTGTCTAGTTAGCGTGTTAAAATTTGATTGTGTATTACCTAAAATATAGTTTTAATTCGTAAATATACATACATACATACATGTGGGGAACATTTTTATTAAAGCTACTTTAAAGTAAACTATTAATAATGAATTAATAGCTAATAATTAATAGCTAATTAAATATTAATAGCTATTAAAGTGTGGTGTTGAAGAGAGAACACATTTTCTTTTTATATGTACTCTTGAGTCAGTACCTTAAAATTTTAAACCCTTTTATATACACATATTGTTGACGACATATTGAATTTTTGATCACAATGATTAAAGACAGAATTAATTAGTTTTGAAAATTCGCTGTCGCTTTGAGATAACATGTTTATTATAGTACTATATTTATTACTCAAATTTATAAACCGTAATTTATATTCCATAATTTAATTTGCCCTACTCGTTACCTCTTAAACTGTTGGGTAACAGGAACCGCGGTAGCTCAGTCGGGAAAGGCTACGCTCTCGTAACTGGAGGATTGCGGGTTCGGAGCCCGAGCTGGCCTAAGATCCGCCATGTTTGTTAAAGGTGACTGGGGCGGGTAATATATGTTTGTGGTTGCAATGTCTCACAGGATCTCACAGGAATATTTCTCAACAGTACTCTCTGGGCCAAGTCCTTTAGTACTGGAGTAGCTATTAATGGTAATGCTTCAGTCTATGAGTATTTGTTGGTATGACATTTACAAATGTGGTTGTAATGTCCTCCAAGTTCTCAATTAATACCTCTGGGAGTGGTAGGGTAAGCCTATAGAGAATGTGCGCATAACGTCAGGTGCAGCAAAAATTGCAGCTGAACTTCCTCGTTGGCAAAACATTTGAATTTCCTACGGATTGTGCTTGTTAATGGAGTTTTAATTTTGTCAATTATCTGAAAATAGTAACAAGCTGTTGTGCGCATGGCTGTACTAAGCGTTTCAAAAAAGGCGAATATATTGGATTTTATTGCTTTAATAAAGATCCCACATTGTGAATGCTTTGGATAAAAGCTTTGAAAAGGCAAGACTGGACTGCAAGTTCTTCGAGAATTTCCGGCAAACGTTTTCAGAATGGTAATAAAACGTTAACCTCACTGTAATGTAATAGATTATATAAAATTATTATGCTCTAAATTTTTTTTTATTATTACTAAGTTGTTTTTCTTCATATTTCTAATGTATTTTCTATGCTTTGTGAGAAGTACGTACCTATAAATGTAGTTATTTTTTGTCCTTAAAATGATCAGGTTTTGCACATTTTTATTATATTCTTATTTATGTAATAGTTTGTTGTGCCTGTTAACATAATCAAAGTAGTTATACTTTGATTATGATACTTAATAGTACTGTGTAAAGTGTTTAATTAAAAAAAATATGTACTTTAAAATTGTAAAAAAATCTATTTTGAGTTACTTAGTCAGTTTTTGATGTTTCCTTAGTTTTGTTATATACTTGATTCATATCGAAGTTCATAAGATACAATGAAAACAAGCAATGTTTTGCCAACGAAAAGTTGAGTTGTAGTCAGCACTCGTATTTGTTTACAAACATGCACTTTCTCTGTGGGTTTTCTACTTGGTAACTGCTTCAAAATTACGAGTACCCACTTGAGCATAAGTCGTACTTTCACCCTTGAGATACTCCTTAAAACGAAAGGGGCACCCCTTTGCCTTAACCCTTTAAAGGTCACCAAAATAAAATCATGGGAATTTAATGTAATTTGTTTATAAATGTTATCTATAAGCCTTGTATATGTAAAATATATAAAAGTTTTTTACATTCCTTAAAAGGGTTTGCCTTAGAGGATACCAAATAAGAGTTTGAGAAGTGGCTTAACTGACTAACCCCTACCCTTGTACAGCTTGAACATTATGCCTTTTTAAAAGTTTAGCTATACTGGAAGAACAATAAATGATAATCCTTAAACTGGTATAATAAATAAATAGCTTAACAACTTAAAAGTGCTGTTTGTATAGATACTTTTATTTGAGGTCATAAGTAAGATAAATTGAATCTGACTTCTCAAGTACAGAAAGTTTAAATACATATATTTCAATAGAAAAAGAAATAAATAAGTTAAACGTAGAACTATCATCTGTTATATATTTAAAATATCAAAAATATAATATGTATAAAGTGTATAATATGTATATATAAAATGTATAAAATGTGTAAAATATATAAAATATATAATGTATTTTTAATATATAAAATGTATAATATGTATATATAAATATATATATACATATACATATATATACATATATATATATACATATATATATATATACATATATATACATATATATACATATATATATATATATATATATATATATATATATATATATATATAATCGAAAACTCATCCATGTCTCCAAAAAGTTTTTTTTTTAATTGCAAAAGCTCTTGATTCTACATTATTGGTTTCCATATATCACAGATGTATAAGATTGAAGCCGTAAATAATTATAAAAAGATAAAGTAAAGTAATCCAAAAAGTAAAGTTTAAAAAAAATGATGTTTAATAGGTTGTTTGGCTACGAAACCACTGTCAGTTAAAGGGTTAATACGAGTAGCCTCCGGTTAAATAGTGTTTGGTTTGACCAAGTGGCATAAGTCAACAACAACTATAGGGTCGCGAAAATTTGTCTTTGATACAAAAATTAAAGAAATAGTTGTAATATTTTTCTTTCACACAGTACTGCATATTATGGTACTCACTCTTTTAATGTTTATTGCATCCAAATGTCGTTTAACGCTGTAGCTGCTTTATATACAGCAGTTTCAAATCTTACACCAATATTTACTTTGCTTTGCAGCTATTTTCTTCCAAAAGTTTCGCACAAGCACATTCATCTGATTAAAACGCGATTTTCTACCATTAATTCTTGTATTTTTAATAAAGAGTTCTGAAACAACTCCTTTCCAGATGCAAATTTATTTTCAGCAAAGAATTATGCTATTTATAGGAAAATATTTAGTTTTGTATATTTAATTTATCTATAATTTCTGAAACTGCGAAAAAATCCATTCCTGATTCTAGAATGTTGTTTTTTTCAAATTTGCATTACATATGATAAACACATGTAATGCTTTAAAAGATTTTATATCACATGTGATTTGCAATGCACTATTTTTTAATCGGAAAATAATTTTGGGTAGTATTTTAAATTTAGTTATATTTTTCTGTTAAATGTATGAAAAACGTACGAGTTATAATTATTCTTTCATATAGGGGACAGCCAAAGCAATAAATGTATCCTAGTGATGCAAATCACTTCAATATTCTGCATCCGTGTTTTGTATAATAGCCATTGGTACCTCTATTATCAGACCGTTTTAATACACAAGTAACAGATGCCAGATTTGTAACTTTTAAAAATCTGTTAAGCAAGAGCTGAAAAATTCTTTGTATGAAGCATGAATTAAAGAATTATTTTTTGAATTTTGAAAAATATAATGCACTTTAAATTGGTAATTTCATGATTAGAAGAACCGTAGTAAAGTTGAAAATATATTATGTCTTTAGGAAAGAAGATATTTATTCTATCGTTATCTTCTTTCTTGGGAGTGAAAGAAGTTACTTAAATTTTTCTCTATCTTCTCCGTTGTAATAATTGTCTTTCTGACTGATATAAACATATAAGATACTCCGAAAAAGAGGGAAAAATCCTTTCGAAAATAAATAACGCCTGCTTACTAAGAATTAAGCACATCCTCTGGTGAAGACCGGAAGTTGTTATGATAACAGTTTTATTCTAAATATATCCTATAAATAAAAATAGCCCCATCATGGGCAAAAGAAATGCTCAGGAAACAATTTTATCGAAGCTATTTTTTTAAATAATTAATTAGTAGCTATTAAATAACGTTTGTCATTAAAATTTTGGCCTTTTATTGCTAACGACATGTTTAATTTTTGAGCAAAATAAATTAGTTTCGAAAATCCGCTGCACTTTAGGAGAATTAACGTACTACATCATTACATTTATAACTAAAATTTATATATACATGTTTATATTCTCAATAGGATTTAA
The DNA here is from genome assembly GCA_032207245.1 of Pardosa pseudoannulata. Classification (NCBI taxonomy): domain Eukaryota; kingdom Metazoa; phylum Arthropoda; class Arachnida; order Araneae; family Lycosidae; genus Pardosa; species Pardosa pseudoannulata. The sequence goes on along the minus strand of CM063503.1, from coordinate 7,747,360 downwards.
TTTGCATTGTCCGTTGCATATACATGTGTACAAAAGTGCGGTATTTGTAATTTTTGCCCATACGTTAAGCACGAGATAAAGAATTCTTTATTTGAAGCACGGGTAAAGAATTCTTTGAGCTTCGGGAAAATACTCTGAAATTTGATAATTTCACGATACGAAGAATTGAAGAAGAGAAAATATTTATTCTATCGTTATCAGCTTTCTCTGGGGTTACTTAAATTTTTCCTATCACCTCCTTTGCAATAAATATGTCTTTCCGACTGATATAAACAAATAAGAAACTCCGCAAAAAGGAAGAAAAAAAAAAATCCTTCGGAAATAAATATTGCCTGTGAACTAAGGATTAAGAGCGCCCTCTGGTGAAGAGCGGGACTTGGTAGCAGACGAATGCGAGTAGACTATTCGGCGGGCTCGGTTTGAGCGGCACGAGGAGTTTCGCATGTTCGCTGAAATGACATACCACGCTGCTTGGGTTTTTGTTGTGTTTACAAGTTTAGAAAGAGAAGACTCACAATGATACTGTCGCTACATATTACTCCGAATCGAAGATGGATGATTATATTATTCTGCCTCCTTTCTGTGTCGGTGGTGTTATATATATTTCAAATTAAAACTCCTTCCGGCGAATTCTTCGAAGTTGTGGGGTAAGGAATTTTTTAATTTTTTATTATAAAAAAGGCGCTGTATTATCAGTATTTTCTTTAATATTTATGCCATACCATATGGTAAATTTCTATATGTTCAAAGTTATTATATTTACAGTTTTTATTTATACTTACAGATCTTGCATACTTAGATTCTACGTATTCGGTATATGTGTAGTACTTTAACAAGTGACATAATAACAGTGAAACATAAAAATCTAACTATTGTTTTTTAATAGTTTCTGACAACTGAAACAGGAAAAACTTTTTTTTCACAAAATCTATTGGAATATAAATTTACTTTTATAATTTAACGGATGAAATAAAATTACACCTTTAAAATTTAACAAATTAATTTCGAGTTATTAGATCACTGTCTTACGTTAAATTTGTAACCATAATATGCTATTAAACTCTTTTTAAAGCAACAAGTTTGTCACTGATATCGTTACAAGCAATATATTTTTCAAACACTCGTGTATTAACTTACAAATCTTAATGCTTGTTTAGTATATATGTATGATAGAATAATGAATCTATTCTCATGCAGGTACAATTTTTTTCTCTAAAAATGTTTATAAAATTTCAAGAAAGCGACACTTTAAAGAAGATTATTGTATACTTTTTTTCAAAACAAGCCTGTCACTGGTTTTGCTACATGGATCGCATTTGGAAAACTATCGTACTAAATTTTGTTTTAGAAATTTATTTCAAAGTATTGGTACCTTTTTAATACATATGTACTATTATGTTTGAATGAAGCAGTAAAGAACATGTTATCATGTTAACAAGGTTTGGAATCAAGTTCCTTTTGCAAAAGTGAACATAAAATGAGTTTAATAATAGATTGTTTTCGTTTTTAATTATATACGTTCAAATAAATGTGTACTTTGATATATATTATATATATATATATATATATATATATATATATATATATATATATATATATATATATATATATAAAGGCCTTTAAAATATCGTGCACATTTATACTAAGATAGAATTTTTAGGTAAATGTTTTCGCAATGAGTGAACTGCTAACAGTGTATCATTTAAATATTGTGGTACAGCGTATTAAAGTGAGCTGAAATATACCGTATAATGTGTATTTTACTTGTTAGTATCAACGGGTTGTATATCAGTTTAATAAAAGAATGTATTTCCCTTAAAAACGTTCAGATGCAATAAATTGCACCATCATGTACTCAGATTTATTTTTAAAATCATCATTCGTATTAAATATGTTAAACAGAAATTATTGGTTAATTAATATTTAGTATATTAATTTTAATGAGTTGATACATTAAAACTTTTTTAAGATATGTTAGTTTCGTTGCATAGCAGTTAACCGAGTTTAACCAATAAACTATTTCTCGGTTATCTCATAATCGGTAATATTCAAATTAATTCTGGTTATCATGAACATGTCAAAATAAAAAAGTCCAGCGAGACTGGTAACTATGACTGAACTGGTTTAGTAGTATAGCAATTTATATTAATATAATACCTAAGGATCAATCGAATAAATATACCTTCGGGAGTAAAAACTAGTTTTATTTTCAAATATTTGCCATGAATTTACTTAACTATTAGTTTTGCTTGTACCTTAACAGGAACTAGAATTCTTTAAAACGTTCCACAGTGAAAATAAAAAGTCTCGTTTATTGCCTATTTATAGTTTTCTTTTGTAATAAACTTTAGTATATCTACAGTTATTTTTTGGGAGATATTTCCCTAAACTGTTTTTTCTTTGTTAAATCGCTTTGTACTTCGTTGTATGTACATGTAATATGAACAATCTATATATCTATACTTGTTTAGTGAAATCTACTTCAATTATATTTAAAAATCGGACTAGTGAAATGTAGAATTATAAGCATCCACGAATTTGGACTGTAATTTTATTTTCTGGCATTCTTTTATACTGGGACAATTTATTTGTTATATCATAAAGCCATGATTCATCAGTCTTTTTTTTATTTTCTGTTCCCTAAATTTAAAATTTTATTTTAATTCTTTGTGTGTAATCAATTATAACAAAGCGAATCATAATCATTTACTCCTTGGATTAGCGCTTGAAAGATTCAGAGAAATAAACAAATCCAGCGTTGCGTTACAGAATATAATTGACGCTCCCATTAAACTCTGCTCAGAGACACTGAGAGACTATAACGTAACTAAAGGGGATGCAGTAGTCTCTTTCCTCTTCCCTCCCGACTTCCTTATCCGGAGTAAAAACTAATTTTATTTTTTTTATTGAAGTCTGATCTTGCGTATGATACACTTAAAGTAGTGATAACTTCTAAACTATGGGAAAGACAATCTTTTCTAATGGACTTCTTTAAATAATATTGTAAATTTCTTCAATGCTTAGAATATTTTTATTTATCCCTGGAAAGTTTAATACAGAGAACTCTACTTTAAGGAGTAGCATACTTTAATTATCCCTTAGTATAGTTTTGCATTTCTTAATTTAAATGATTTATAACAATTTAAGATATATAGTTAAATTTCTACCGCCTTAAAGCGAATTTTTACTTTTATGCCCTGTATAAACATCCTGCTTAAAACGTCAGTTTTTTCTAGTCCGCCAAAGGGACCTCACAACGAGATCTGACTGCAAACGAATCCAACTTCCCATTACAGATCATAATTGCCCTTCCCAGCCACAGAGTGACTAACGTAACTAAAGGGGATGCGCTAGTCTCTTTCCTCCTGCCCTAACAACTTCGTTATCCAGATTAAAAACTAGTTTTTTTCTGCACAGAGGTTTGTTTGATCTTGCGTATGATACACTTTGGAGGTAAGAGGGGGTTAAAATCTTCTTATCCTTTTCTTCTTATCTTGATATAAATCACTTTGAATCGCTGCAGTAAGGTATCAATATATTTTTCTGCCTAACGCTTTACACCAGTTCTCAACCTTTTTGTAGCTACAGAAAAGAATATGAATGAAAACTCTCAGTGCATTCAATTTTTTTAAAATTATAAAAAAACCTCTTCATTTTATTTCTTATTATTACATACTCAAAATTGAATCTATAATATAATTAAAATAAAAAATTCAGATTTATAGTACTTCTTACGATTAGTTTATAAACAAAAGTTACTTAAATATAAAGTTCATTCTGAACAAAAACTGCTTTTAATTAAAATATATTTTGCCACTAATATAGAGAAAGAAAAACAACTCTCCAAATTCCTTCGAATGACATATTGTCGTCCAGAACTTCTTGTCCAAATTTAAAATGTAAACAAAATTAAACTGCAGTTCAATTAGAATTGCGAAAAAGGCAAATCTTTAAATTTTGGGATTTTTTTGTGTCCTCAAATAGTCAAAGTATTTTTAAGGACAAAATAAAAAACGTCTTAAATTTAGGGATCGCGCCCAAATTTCAAGGATGTATGGTTACTTTATTTATAATCTAAGTCGAGCACAGGTCTTTGCTAACTTACACTACAACTACTTTATGTTAAAAGATGTATGTATATATAGGCTAAAAAAACTTAGAGTCAGAATATTTTTAGAAAGAGATATGATTACAGTGTATTAGTAAAATATACCTTATTTTCGGTGGCATTAGCCGTCGTGCAACAAAACAGTAGATTATTGCGTTCCAAACGAAACCAAATCAAACCTGGTTTGAAAGATTAAACTGATTTTTTTAAACTGTGATAGAGAAATGGTAATGTTACGAATAAATAAGTATAAAATCGTGTTTTAAATAAATTATGAAGATGTCAAACTACCAATTATATGTGAACTGGATAAAATAAAAATTGCTAGCCAGCGTCATGTATCTCGTAGTTAACTGCAATTTCAAGCATGGATTTATCTTCTTCAAGTCATTAACGTGGTTTTGTGCTGTAAAATATTGATAACGGCCAAATAATTAACAAATTGTTTGAATTGCTTTCATATTAAATGAACTGGATGTATATGAAATATAAATGCAGGCAGGCTTTACCAGTAGATTAGAAAACATCTTATAGGAGGCCGTTTATACAGCTAAAACTTATGTTGTGAATAAATCATTTTCAACCCATTAAACCTTTAACTACTGTTTTGGGATTCATCCCCAAACATTTTACGCCTCTAAATAATATTTGATTTCTGTCTTGTATTTTCCTGCAGCTTGTTGTCAAGATCACTTATTAAGTTGCGAACTTGCTGAAAGTTAAATGCAATAGACAGCTAGTTTTATATGAAAAAATACGTTGACAGTAGTTGAAGGTTAATTTAGTAAACAGATTCAATACACATATAAAAAATCCGCTGACAATCCTTGTATGCCTATTAAATTATACACATTTTATTTATATTGTATGATGCGTCATCCTAATTATCATTTAGACTTTCTCTTCAAGCTCCAAATTTAGTTTCGTTTCTTAAGGTAACGGTATTATCTGAGTAAGTTCAAGTACTGCCATCTATGGGCGACAGTGTTAATATTCGCTATATTGCAATTTTTCATTTATAGATACGTTGTATTAAACCTAGACTTTTTTGCAATTACTGTACTTCCTTTACTTCGTACCAGGAAATAATAAACAGTAAAAATTCAAAATCATTTTCTGACAATAAGACTTTTATTTTTGTAATTTAAAAATGGGCTTCAAAAACATTGTTACAACCACATCTGAATATGTCGATATTATTGTAAGGTACTGCTGCAGACCAGTTGTGTGAATATCTATTGTATTGAGATATTTCGTCCTATAGAATGTGCTTAATCAAAAATATAAGTGCACTACTAGATGTTACGCGAGTATTACAAAATTACAATATTCAAAGTCTAATATTTTTTTATACCTACTTGCAGATAAGACGAAACTGGTCAAAATGCATAAAGGGTTGGTCGAAATGCATGAGTATTGTTTCAAAGTTAAAATTTCCTTAAACAGACATAACTCTGAAATTTGTACACCGAGTTTTTTTGTAATTACAATATTTCTTTTACTTTTTACAAGGAAGTAAAATCTAATGTGAAACCGCTGTGATTAGAGAGAATAAATAAATACATAAATATAACATAAGCATGATATAGCACTTCAAAGGAGTTATTGTCTAAAAAGTAGTTTCACTTCTGAGGAAGATAAGTACGTGCATTACATGTTAAGATAACTAAGTTACATAAAGCTATTAGTGTGATATAGTTTTACCAGTACTGAGGTCGAAGCCGTTCCTTGCGGCCAAAATTAGGGTATGCCGGACTGACAGCTGTGTACATAACTTGGTAGAAATCTCCTTTAATGTTATGTAACGTTAACCCTTTGCACTCCTATATTGACTATGACTCAGATTTTATTTTTTGCAGGTGTATATATGAAGCGTGCAATGCTGTAAATAAAGCTGACATATAATTGAATTTGTCTTTTCATTTATTTATTCAAATTGCCCTAATTTTTAGTTTAAGAATATTTAAAAAAAAAAAAAAAACACGTGACAGAGCGAAGAGCTGCTGCTAACAAATTTGAAATATACTTTAGACATAGAATGAACTAAAGTATCCAAGGAATTTAACAGAACATTACAAATGTTGCATGTTTAGTGTTTACTTTGAAATCATGTTGAATTTAGTTAATTAGTTGTTTTTGAATTGATAATTTTAAGTTAAAAAATAAATAAAAAATTAAATTAAAATAAAAATTATTTCTAATTTGTATTTTTTTTTCAAATCTGGACTTTGTTACTATTTTGCTAGTTTCGAAGTTACCAATATAAGTACCTAGTGAGTAGGAAATAATGTTATTAATCACTAAGCATTTTTTTTTTTTAAATTTGGGTATGGCAAATTTAGGAATGTAAGCGAATATCCTTGATTGAGGTACATAGTAATATTTATATTCCTTTTGCAAACATAGTTTTTTAAAGCATGAACTTGTTTTTGAGCTCCCAGTATGATTTCTATTTATTGAACAGAGCTTTAAAGCAGTGGTTGGCTAGAGAGCATTTCCTTTAACCTCGCGATTTCCTTTCCTAAAATAGCAACGATAACACTCGAAGCATTGTCTGCCCATTTCTTGTGTAGTTAACGTTTTTAATATTTTTTTTTACAGAAAAAATTTAATCGGCTATGTCTTATTTATAAATATAATAATGATGCGCTAAAAGAAATTGTTGCTTTGAGTGAATTGTTTTTGTTGACCATCGATAACTGCGTTTTTACTACGCTGTTAGTTAGGGATAACATCTGTGCTTTTCGTACCAGATATAGTCTATTATTGAAAAACAGTGTATTTGTGTCAGTTTTATTATATTTTTAAAGCTACTTGGAAATTTTTAACCTTTTAAGTATGACATAAAATATTTACTTAATTTTAGAATAGATCTTGTTCATAGTTTTCTGTGAATTCGTGGAACTTTATTTAGAAAACTAAATTATAAATGGTACATAAGAAGTAAAACATATTTAAAATCAGAATAAAACTATAGCAGTTAGACTTTTGTTTGAGGGATTTTTATAATAGAGAGGAAAGTGTTATATGAGCAGGCTTGCAATTCCATCACTTTTCTCACCTTTAGTCACTTTTTTTTACAGTTGATCACTTTTAGTCACTTTTTTTCATGGTGTATCACAGCAAAAGTCTGTTGTTGAAAAAAGAAAATCTGAATTAATAACAAAATATTTTGATAAAAGACCAAAAAAGGGATGCTCTAATCTTATTTTTCTTCTTAAAATGTTATTAATCATATGGTTTCCAGAATTTCCAAGTGATTTTAAAAAGTCGTAAAGAAGTTCCTGAAATCTACACTTGTACTGAAATGTACATTTAATAAATTAGATTAATTTACGTCAAAGGACACATTTCTCTTTTTCTTTTTCTTCACAGTTTTTGTTTAGATACTCTAATCTAGCTCTGTACATATTTCAAAACATCATTAATATAAGCAGAAAATTGTGATTATAAAATTAATGTATTGGATGTATTCAAATCTAATTTATAGATTTTCTTGAATAAAAAGCAATCTTGAGTTGTGTTAAACAAAATTTTTAACCTTTTTCGTATTTGACGCTAAATCGTGTCTTGCTTGAACCATTTGATTTAGAGTTAAAATAAATAGAAAAATCTTAATAATAGCATCTGTAATCAAGAGGAGGAAAAAAATCACCTTTTTTTTCAATGTTTAGTCACTTTTTAGTCACTTATTCTGTATTATATGTCACTTTTCTCACCTTTATTAAAGTACCTCAGCAGTTGCAAGCCTGTATGAGAGATGATTAGAGCAATGGTTGCCCAGTCGGCATAGGAGTTAATCTCATAGTCAGAGGGTTCTGGGATCAAGACTTGAGCTCAAATAATAAATTTATTTGGGAGTTTATAATTAATTTTACTCAAACATACTCGTATCACTCTCTATCCACCTCAAAACATGCCCCTCCCCCTGTGGCCCAAAATAATCTCACCGCCCCTCAGCATCTTCCCACCAACCCCCAGGGGTGTTACCGCTCTTGTTGAAAACCACTGAGCTAGATTATCAATGATTTCATATCATTTATTGAGGCGAGAATAATGTATAAAATCGGGGACTTTTTAAGAATGTTTTTATTTGCCTGCATTACTATTCCTATATACCACTGAAATTGGCCGCAATTCACTGTACCTAGCTTGGGACTGGGGTTGATTACCTACGGAGGCATAGTTTTTATTTTCTGTTCTTCCCACATATTAAAAGCCACGTAAATGCTTTGATGAATGTCTCGTAAATGAAGTTGTTAACGAAGCTTTTAGCACATAAAAAAGGAATGTTCTAAGAATAAAAGAATTCTATCCTGGAAAAAAAATACGTTGTCGTAGATTCAAACTTTTTTTTATGTTTCTAGCTTTCCTATAGATTAAATTTCATTGATATCATATAAGTGATAAAGAAATCAAAAGAAAATTATTGAATTAAAAGAATATGGAGGTTTTTATTGCTGTATTTTTTACACTGTGATGCTGATTTTTTGAAATCTCAAAGACATCATACGCAATGGCTCGGTTGCTACTAGATGTATTTGCAACAGTTAGGCTGAAGGAAAAATAAACAGATCATTTAATTTCTAGGTTCCGTAATGACCGCTTTGTATCATCAGAAATTACTAGACTGGCTTTCGTACCAGAATCCGCGATTCCGAACTACGTTGCTGGTACGGATGTTCATAATCGCTCAAAATCGACTTCAAGCAGTAGGTTTTGGTCCAATTAGCTCTCGAGTCGCAAAAATTTGACGCTAGGGCTTCACACCAAACTAAAATTTACCAGAGTGACCAACATAAATGAAAGTACCAATGGAGATTTTGTGATATCTATTCACCATATCTTGGAAAAAAAAAGTATTTTAAATTAATGCTTTTTCAGTTTAATACAAAATGTGTATTGGTTTATAATAGGGTGATACGGTGATTTTTGTAATATTTCATTATGTACATTATCAATGAACAATGTAAAATGCCCTCTTTGATGATACTTAACTAATGGCAAATTTTGTTTTTAAGCTTATGTTAATGTTTTTCAGAAATAAATTTAATATATGAAATCCACTTTGTTTTGTTAGACGAGGTTAGCACCCTCTCCAAATTTTTGACTTTTGAAAATTATCATTAGTCGTGCATCCATTAATCTTATTTATGCGTGACTCATGCATTTTTTCAAAAATAATGGATTAACAAACTTTCTCCTTCATTAATTAGCATTGTTTATAAAAAAATATTTGTCTATAAAAACTGATTTATTTCCCTTAAAGTCTAATAAATGTTCTAGACGGTCGTCGAATAGGTAAGGTGCTGCCTTTTACATCGGAATCAGTGGTTTGGAAATAAATAGTAAAAATTCCGCCTTTTCTTGAAGATGATTGTACTTCATTCCAATCTCCAACATGGCATCATAAACACCTTGCACCAGGGTACAGTGTTTATCGTAAGTTATCAAATAAAATAAAGCCATACATATTATGTTTTCATTACCTCTTAAATGTTAAACTAAAAAATACTAGTTAAAAATAAAGCTTCATTATACCAGAAAATATACTGCTAATTTGTAAATATTTTCCAATTAAAAATAAAGAATAATATTAGGGATCTATATAATTATTAAACCCTTATGGTAAGCTTTATTATTTATAACTTTATGTATTAAATAATAACCCTTTGTTAATATATAAGAATGTATATCTAATTCAATGTTTAAATGTGTTTGAAGCGTTAAAGAGATGCCGCATTGTAAGCGGGAGAAAAAGATAAAATCAGCATCCATTTTATGAGAATTGCATATCTGAACATGTCAGTTATTCAGGAATTAATTAACTTTGATATAAATTGATAAAGGTTTACTAAATTATCTGATCCTGAAAGTAGTTAGGAAGTGAATAATTTGACATGAAGCTGTTAGTATTTTTTTTTTTTTTTTTTTGTCAAAGTAAGTTCTCCAGAAAAATTAAAATAAAAATTTTGCACTGTATTTACTAAAATTTATTTAAAAAAGAATAAATAAGACTTGTATAATCTTTTTTTTTAAGTTCTTAGTTTGTTGGAAGCGAATAGAACGCTATTACTTATGTATTATTTATTAATAGGTACCTAGAGGTATCAAATTACTGAAGTAAAATGAATAAAAAATGCTGTAATTAAATAAGAAAATGTTTCGTAGATAATCTCTTCCTTTCACACAAATTTTATGTTTGTCTTACGCAAAGCACTGATAAGTAAAACTGATTTCAGCTCGTAATTTAATAGAAAAGGAATGATAACTTTGGTGTAGCTTGTAGCACTATGGTTAACTATTTGCTGCACGACTGAGACCGGGAAATACTGCTTAGTCCATTAACGCCCGAGTCCTTTCTCCCGAATTTATATTGATGAGTAACTTAAGGTAATTCCTCAGCTGACCCAGGCTTTTCGGCCATACAGCAGCTTTCACTGAAGACCAGTCGCCACGACCGCAACCACGACAGCTACAGAGCTGCTGCTACGCGAGGTTCCGTCTTGGCTCGAGGATTAATGTGGTCAACCCCAGTAAGGAACAAGCTCTACAGAGGCAAGTTCAGGACTACCAGGGAAGACGAAGAATAAAGATCACTCAGGTGAACCCCGGGCTCGTGACACCCGTGTATACCTAAAGGAGGTATACCTCTGAGGTTATCTCTCATTAGCACTACCCGGAGGGCACCTACGGCTTGAAGCTCGTGGCCGCGGACGCGAGAGACGTTGCCCCCCAAGATGAGTAACTTAAAGATAGTCTTTATGGGCTGCCAAGAATAAAATAATAAATTTAAACAATTTTTAATTTCATATCCTGTCCTCTTTAACAATCACCTGCCATTTTAACCACGAGATGACATTTATATAAAAAAATACTTCGTGATACGAGATTTGTTTGGTATAATATGTAAACACAGTCCTGTTAACACAGTGTATGCGGGACACATACTAGTACGTTTTCTGACAATTGATACTTGAACGCGAGTCACGTACTAGTACGGGTTAGTAACCAAACTGATTTGGCCTCAAATCATTCTCATGAGGATGCAGTCATCTCCCGATGATGCTAAGAAGTAGGCGTACTTAACCACCATGCAACATGTTCACACTATTGAAAGGCAAAATAAAGTATTTGTTGGAGTAAAAAAACGATGCGTGGATTTAAATATTAGGCTTCACCTTCAACAGGAGAGCAGAAAACTAAAACAATAAGGAGGATGAAGAGCAATACACATGGAATAATAAAAATAATTTAACGTACGAAAAGTGATGTATAGCCAATTTTAAACATTTCAAAACTTTTTTCTTACATTTTTATATATTTTTAAATATTTTTTGGTAGATTTTTTTCGTTTTTTATTTTAACAGTACACATTATTAAGGATCTTTGGCACGAAGGCTAAAGGTCCCGGTCTCACAATAAATACCTTCTCTAATTTTTATTTTAATATATTACATCTATCTCTATTAATAAAAAGCGATGCTACTACGAATGTGTGTATATGATATATGTATATTTATTTGACTAGTCTATATCTACAAATAGAAGAGCTGTGATTAGCATGAATAAAACATTAATACATGTTAAGTAAAATTGGATAAATATATGACTGATTTTACATACATTTGGATTTTAATTCCCCGTATTTCTGCTCCCATAAAATCCGGGTTTTTTTTTTCACAAGAATGAAAACATTGACATGCTGTTAATTTTCGGGAGGTTGACTGACTGTCCTTTGGTAAATCCAGGTAGAAGAGACATTTATGACAAATTGAGATAACTAAGCTATCTAGATCGATAAAATAAACCTCCAGGTTTAAATAAAAATAAATTTTGATAGCTAGAAAATTTCAGGAACTTGCAAAAACAAAATCGGAAAATAGTGCGCGCTTAAAAGCATTAAGAATATATTGGTCGACATGAACGATGACATCACAACCATTCACGGAGCGTTTTGATGTGACGTGATTTTCGTTTAACTTTAAAATTAATTTTTTAAATGATGGACCCAGTTTTTTACATATTTGAGAACATTTTTGGAATATACGAGTCTGAAATTATTAGAAAAACACTAAGTTGTTCGAATCCCCCACATGTGCAAATTCCTCATTGCAATCATCTCAAAGAAGGATTTTTTTTTTTTTTATTATACTCCTCTCTCCCACTTTCTGATTTCCCATTGAGACTTTCAGTGCTTTAGTTTAATGGTTCGAATCCCACTTAAGGATTGGATGTTGGTATTCTGGTTTAATTATCTTTTGTATTGCCAAAAAAAAAAAACATCGTACTTCACCAAACGAAATTAAACCTAACAAAAGGCTAAAGAAATACAAATTTATCCTACCCGTACTCAGTACCAATAGGATAATATTTTAGGACTTTTGCAAGACTCGAACCCCGTACTGAAGTTTTCTGTCTATTTCAGACTCCCATAAATGTAATGTACAATTTAGTTCTTTTCCTAGTAAATGAAAAATGACTCCAAACCGTCCCAAATAATTCGTTACACATACTGTTCAATACATGAAATAATTTTTTAAGAAACCAAAATTTTTTTCCCTCGCTAATTATATTCATGAGTTATTTAGAAGGCAAGTTTAACATCAAATTTAAATCACCATTCAGATTCCCAAAATCGGAAAACTAAAATGTTAGAAAATGTTGAAATATCTCTTTCATAGTCACTTCATGCTGTATCTTCACAATTTTTTATTTTCTTTTTTAAGTGTTTAACGTCGAAAAACAGTTGTATAAGTATGTTTTGAATAGTACAGAGCTATTTATGAAACTGAATGAAAAATTTAAAAATTTTCGTATTTTTTAGACATTTAGTAATAAACATAAGTTTACAGAGACACTTGTTAAATCGTTTAAAAATGTGCAAGAAGCCTTTCGGAGAAAACATCAATAAATGTTAGTTCAACCAGCTTCAACAATGTCCATATGCTTAAAATTGAGCACAACAGACAGTTAAGCTCTGAAAGTTGTTTTTTATTCCAAAAAACCTGCCTGCGGTGTTGACCTTTTTTTATCAAGTGTGTACATAATTCGCTTTACAAGTTTTTTGCGTGTGAACAGTTATTTTTGTGTTTAGTTTAACAGTTATTTTCAGCATTTTGCCTTCCTGTTTTTGTTTTGCATGAAGGGTGATTAAACCAAACCTAGGTGGAAGTAATGTAAGCAATAAATATTGTTTTAAAATTTCGAAATATTGCTTAGTTATGGGTTTATTATTCTAGATATAAATTTTACTTAGATCTAGCAGCAGTATCACAGTAAACAACAATCAAAGGAGAGCTAATTTATTATATTCTTTGCAAGATGTTTAAGGATTTAAATGACGTTTTAAGTGAAGAATTAGAAATTTCTGAGATTTATTTATTTGAAGAACCATAATGTTAGCTTTTCAAAACAGTTTTTTTAGTCTATCTATGAAAGGTCAATTTATGATATTGAAACTGTGACATTTTTTTATCCATATTTTGGAAATTGTATTTAAATAACCGGAAGGAATTTAAAAAGTTTTATTTTAAAATAAATAGTTAAATTTCAGTTTTTATTTTAAAAATAATCTTTTGCTGATAATGTTAATTTAATCCCAACTAATTAAGTTAAGAAATTCAGCTAAGTTGTTACTGACATTAGCTTTTTTAAAAAAATTTCTGCAAAAAAGACTTCAAATGCATATTTTTAGAAAGTATGTTTTGACGATTTAATACTCAGGAATAACGTGATAACAAAAACAGGTTTTATTATAGCAAAATTAAACTAACAATAGATAATTTATATTACATTGTGAGTGTGATGTGTATTTTTTTCTTATCATCTATATGACAATTCTAAGCAGACATTAATTCAGGGGATACTATTTTATGCAAAAATATTTTAGAAATGCATCAAATTTTACTTAAATATGAAAATATTCTTTTATTACAGATTTATTTCAATCTTGAGCATATAGAAGCAAATAGATTGACTACAGAGTGAAATATAGATTGTTTTTCTGTAAAACATTTCAGTGAACGCGGATTTCTGAATTTCCCAGCCCTAAGTATAAGTGCAAGATAATCCTCTTTATAATAAATATATATATATATATATATATATATATATATATATATATATATATAACCAAACTAACTTAATTATAATTGTATTCTAAAAATGTGTCTTGCTATTTTATGTCATATACATATATATATATATATATATATATATATATATATATGACACACACACATATATATATATATATATATATATATATATATATATATATATATATATATATATATATATATATATATATATGTATGTGTGTGTATAGCATTTATACACACACACACACACACGAGTGAAAATATTTTTGCTGATTACATGGATAACGGCCCATATTAATTAATTTGCTGAGCTGAAAGAATTTCTAATCAAAATGCAGTCGTGACGTCATTAAACAAAATGAAATTCAATGTCGTAGAACTACACATTTATAAAATATGGAAAAGCTAAGTGATTGTCATTAAAATGCAACGGCTAAGCGTCAAATGTCATAATACATCTTTCACAAATGTCGAACCCAAGAGCGAGCATCACGTGATTTTGTTACGATGAGAATAAAGATTATTCAGCCGTTTTTTGGGGGAGGAAATAATGAACCTTGATCATTTAATCTAGCTCGAAAAAATACACAAACAGGATTGGAATTATTGGAGTAGGAATTCATTTTAATGGGGTAATTGAAAAATGTAACTAAAGGACAGACGATTTTTGTATATTCAGGCAATAATTTTGAGAGATGGATAAAATAATTTAAGTCGGAAAACACTCATTAATATAATTTTTAAGGCTAGGGATATTAGATATTAAAAAAATTAGAAGGGGAATAAGGAGAATTTTGAATATCTGTTATAGAGGTAGTAAATTTGGTATGTACATACAGTAGAAACTCACTTATACGAAGACCAGGGGAGAATTCTTCGTATAAGTGAATACTTCCTATATGTGGATGTTAATCGTTTCTCCCCTACGAAAGCATGTAAACACTACCGTGCTGTTTTTCCAGTGTTTTAATAAATAAACGTAGTGTAACGGTAAAAATGATAGTTATATTAATATGTTACACTGTAACAACAAAATTAATTTTTTCGGCTACAAGTGCAGAAAGTTTTTGTATTCACTAAATACATACGTAAATATATACGGTGGACACTTTGAAACTAAAAGAATATTAAAAATATTAAAGAGAAATAGAAAACACGAATTAAAAATTCTTTAAGAAAAAGAAAGTAAATCGTAGTAAGAAGCTAATATGCTCAATATAATCCTTTCGCGAAATAATTTTGCTTCCTTCGTATAACTGAACCAAATATATGTTCGAAACTTACGAAGGGGATCGAGTATTCCTTCGTATAAGTGAATGTAAAGTATAACAGAATATTTTATTTCATTCGGGAGTTTCGTTGGGGAGCAAGTACTTATATCTAAATATTTTGTATGAGTTTCTATTGTATGTATTTATATGTATGTATATATACGTGTGTGTGTGCATTAATATTTATTATATTTATGTGTGTGTGTGTGTAATGTTGTAATACTGAAATCTCTTTACAAGGGTAAAGATTTAGAGAAAGGGCATTGATAAATAAAACTCCGTCAAGGTATGTGGGTAATTCCGTTAAATTTCCTATCTATGTTATTGAGAACTTAAATATGCTGATAAATGACGGAGGATATTCCAAGATAATTTCCCATATTCCACTTTCTTTATAAAAAATATTTAAGAGTTTAAAGAGAGATAAATGAAAAGATCTTGCATCATGTCATTAAGAAAGAAAACTCCAAGTTTCTTAGCGTCACTAGTAATATTTTTATATGCATAGTAAATTACACTTATTTTGCTGATGTAGCATTACATACACACATTTTATTTCCTCTGACCTCGATCCAGTCGTACAATTTTTTATAATGCAAGTAAGTGCTTAATAAATAAAAGAATAAGAGGATGGCTTGATTATAACATTTTATTTCTTTGTGAAATACTTAATATTTTATACTTTAAGCGAGAAAGGGTCCTTTAAAAAAACAAAAGACTAGTAATTTTTTCGGTCCCAACCAGATTTTACAATCTAATAATTATTTTACTTCGTTAGTTTTTTTTAACTGGTTTTAAAATTAAAATTTATATTTTCAAGGTTGACGTTTCTTATAATATTGATAACTTCAAAATATTCTAGGTATTAATTTTTTCCATATTTCTTCCAATTTCCACGAAATTGTTCGTTAAAGTATTTGTCACTAAAGTTAATAACTTCTTTTTTTATTCTATTGATTGTTTTTGAAAGTTTTAATCGATAATCCTTTTGTTATATATTTTAGTGTTTTATATTTCATATAATAGGATTATGTTCGTATTAAAAATGCAGTTAAATGCTAGTAATTTTAAAAATAGGGACTTAATGTATCTTGTACTCATAATAGTTTTGAGGATTAAAATAAATTTATATAGAAATATAAATTTATTTTAATCATCTGATTATATAAGTAGTCATATTTGAGCTTTTGGTGATTTATCAGATTCTACAATTATTGATATTTTATTATCAATATTTCCCCGAATATGAACTATATGCATTTAAGTAAAAATTGAGCTAGAAATATCTATGCAATTCATATTATCCCTCAAATATTGCCCAAATTATAGACATAATTGTCTTTCAGGACAAGTGTGTTTAACTTTTGTAAGACGTTGATTTTGATTATTTTAATGCTATTTTAAAGCAGTTGCAATAACTTATAAAATTAGTTTTATTTGTATTTAGTTCTTACTTTGGCAGATTACATTTTACGTTGTTTAAATTGCGACTGAAATGAACTTTCTAGTTTTAAAGTTAAAGTTATAATAAGTTTGATACAGTCTTCAATCCTTAATGCAGCAGCATGCAGTTGTTTTAAATGAAAGTTACAAAATCACAATAAAATATTACTAATTCAATATTTAGATTTGAAATATTTATGGATGAGTAAGAGTATCAAAGTATTTCATTCCCATTTAGCCTTTAGAGATGTTATATTTATCGAAGAATAAGTGTTATATTGATAAAACATTTATTTAAGTTTGTTTTATAAATATTCAGAGTTAATGAAATGTTAGGGTATTCATTAGTGTATTTCAAAATTATCTGCTCTTTGATGAACACTTCGGCATAAATTTTCTTCAGCTTCATATGTATACAGTACTTTAAGAGTTTTTGAATTCTCTTTGTGTATTATTGCTATCTTTTAAATTATTGATCACATTTCCTACAATAACTGAAAATTATTTGGGGTGTTTATTAATTTAATAATTTACTGTGGATTTTCATCAAAATACTACCAAACGTGATAGCCCTCTACTTATTAGTTACAGAAGAATTTCACCAAGTCTTAAGAATCACAAGATTGATATAAAGAATTTTTAATCTCCCTTTGTAATTATTAAATGCATTTCATATTTATTTCATCTCTATCTTGTTCTGCAAAATAACTAATAAGTGTCAGAAATGCTTACAGTTTTTGTACAGGCATTAACTGATAAATTTTACAGTACCACTTCATTTATTGCTTTGATATTCGTCCCCTTTCTTCATAGCCGTAATGTGCTTTCACCATTCAGGCAACACTTCTGTTATAAAGCTGATTTAGATTAGCAGTGTTAGAACGAAAGGAATAACTGTAATATTCTTTTTTAGTGTTACGTTGACGACGAAAGTGCTACACAAATGTTATGATTGAGTTCGCAGCTTTATTTAGACTGTCAATCCTTGAAATTAACTATTGTCATGTGAGTTGGTGTTGTTATTAATGAACAATTACTTCATACATCACAGAAAAGGTTCAATTTTCCCAAAATTGTTCATCAAAAATTTTTCGAGGTTTATTGGTTACCTCTGACAGCTAATAATAAATCGATGAAATGTCAGCAATATGCAGTAGAAGCAAATAATTTTTTATTTTAGATATATTGTGCGAGTAATGATTTATGATAACTATATTAAACGTCATCCACTTTTTTACCATTTTATATTTTTAACGTCTTTTAACTTTTAAAATTTGGCCTTTTAAAACCTATTAAGTTTGATTTTGTAGAAAACTAGCACCCGTACCAGGTGTTGTCTGAGCTGTTTATCATTTTCATATCAGACACATTCTTATATGTATATGTATAACTAAACATTTTTTAACATGATTAAATACTAAAATCTTAACACAGCCGAACGCTGGCCGATTGGTTAGGGCGCTAATCGTCGGTACCGGAGTTCGTGGGTTCGAATCCCACTATGGCATGGATGTTCGTAGCCGTTCGGAATCGGCTTTAAGCAGTAGGTCCCGGTCTCATTAGCCCTCGTGTGCAAAACAGTAGACCGTAGCGCTCCAAACCAAACCAAACCAAAATCTTAACACTACTCGTGTTACAATCTACTGTCTATAACAAGATAAATGCTGTAGAAGATGTAAAAAATTTTTACGGTATATGTGGCAACCCTACGTGGGAATATACAACTCAAAAATTTATAAAGAATTAATAGTCAATCTTTAACCCTCTGGCTGCTCATCCCGCGATTTCACAGGTATGTAAGTTTATTTCTTTATTGAGGAACGAATCACGCCTTTTCACCATCTAACCAGTGGAATAAATTATATACAGAATTAGACGTTTAATTATGTAATAAATAGAATTATATAAATAGAAATATGGTTGTATTAGTTAGTAAAATTGTAGTTATAATATGTAATGCATAGAAATTAACTGTAATTCAATTGAAATTTATTAAAAAAAATGTTTTTTGGGGATAACATCTGAAATTGTTTTTTCTGACGGCTTAGTTTCTCATAATAAAAAACTATATAATCTTTTCTTGAAAGAAAAATGAATATTTCAATTTTCTAATGTATATAGATTTAAAACATGCAAAAAAAAAGAAAAAAAAACACAATCTTTGAACTTTTGGGGTCCACAAATTGAACAGTCAGAGGGTTAAGAAAACTTTTATCTCTGAAAGCACTGCTTTCAGATTAAGGTCCGCTCATATTAGGAATGGAATCTCACTAAAATGTATAACAACAATTAATTAATAATTATGTATAACAACAATACATGTATGCAGTAAAAATTTTTTTTCACAGAGGAAAGAAAAATGACAGTAGTGATAAATTTCTTGGAAGAAAAAATCAATGTTCTTCAGATATAACGACGAATTCTTGAATTTAAAGGAAACTAATATAATCTCTCCTCTAGTGGAGGAGTGAGGAGAATTAAGCTCTGTAGGTTGACGTCATGAAAGTTGGCAATGCCTTCCTTTACCTGAATGAAATATGAGCTAATACATAATTTACGTAAATGAGTGTGATAATGCCCCTCTTCAAGAAAGATAAAAAAAAATTATTCGTGTACTCTTATTTGCGTTTTTACATGCTGGTAGTTTTATATATAATATTTTTACTGTAACTTTACAGATGACTTAAAGTAATACTGGCTGTTAGTAAGCGTTTTTATGAATTATTAATTTAGAATTAGGACACTTTGGGCTCGAATAACTTGACAGATAAGAAAATTAATCCTATTATTTTCTTAAAATCGATAATATTTTAGAAAAATTCATTCTTATGAAAGTGAAAATTTTTTCCCGATGTAAGCTATGGATTTACACTTAGTCATTGTCGACGAGTAAAAATAAACACTAAGAATTGTGTTAGGCAAATAGTAAGAATTATAATTATTTCAAATGTTAATTACTTATCTTACCCTTTAATAGTCTTTGTTTTTTAAATCAGAAATATTTATCCACATTTGTTATTACTTAAGAAACGATTTTCTTTATTCAAATAGTAATTCTACTATACGTATAAATCTGACTTTTTATGTACAACTCAGTTACAAAGCTAAGTTATTAAAATGCTAGTATTAGTTTTTCTAAAGAACGTGTTGAAATTTGTCAAAATGTATCTAAAAAAATCAAATATTTATTTTATTCACTGCAGGTACCTTCTTTTTGAATAATAGTGATAATTTTTAAACGATATAGTAAAAAATGTAAAATTAAATTTTTAGGATTTTTATAAATATGTTTATTGAAATATTTTGATCGTGGGAGAGAGAACTAGAATAAGATTAAATCTATCCTCTTATGTATGTACTTTCAATATTCTGCGATATATATCTAAGTAAATTGTATTAATTATAGCGCAGTATTGGATTATTGTAAGTTTTCTTTACTGTACTTTGAGATAACTTTAAATAAATTTTACTAATAGATAAAAAAAATTCTACTTAGCTAGTCTGTTTTACGGAATATTTCAAAAATGCTTTATATAAATTTTTTATATTAATCAGAAAACAGTAATATTAAAATTTAATAAATATAGCTTGTTTATAATTTTTAAACTTTTCTTCAATTGATTTTTTATATTGCCTCTTCCCCTTAATTAACTAAGTAATCAAATTATTAGCCTATTTGTCATTGATCTCAATTGTTTTTCAAGAGAAATAACTGATATATTTGTCAAATAAGAGAGAATGACTGTAATTCTTAAATGTACATAATTTTTTATCAGTTTCAAAATTTTTTCTTCTCGTATACTTTTTTAAGTCCCTACATATTAGCTGTTGGCTATTTATATGTATTATTCACAAAGGATTATATGTTATATAATAAAATAGTTAAGTTCAGAAAGCTACTGCCAACTTTTTGAAACAGGAGGTCTATTTAAACCTAAAAACTACTGCTTAAAGACGATTTCCAATCGCTTCAAACATGTATGCCAACAATTGGATTTCAAGCCAGGAACTCCGTTACATATAGACACTGCTCTAAAATATCGAGTGTTAATATAAAGCTTAATGATGATCTTTTCGGCCATTGCTTAGTTTTATAATCAAATTCCATTTAATGAGTTAAAGTATACGTAATTATTTTAACATACTATTGTAAAAGTTTTACCGTAATAGGTATTATTAAATTTAACAAGCTACGTTAAGAGTCTTTAAATTTAAAAGAAGGTTATTGATAATTTGAAAAAAATAGAAGCTACCGACTTATCGAACCAATAATTGCATCATCGATGGAGGGCTATATATTTTCCATGATTGGAGTTTTTCTATCTAACTGGGAAAGATGACACCAATTACAAAGTTTTCGCAGGTAATTATTTCTGATTAAGAAGGACGAAGAAATATATTCATGCAATTACAAAATAGTGCAGTATAATTTAAATAGAATATACAATGCTTAAATGGAGATATTGTTGAATGCGTTATCCATCGGTTTATACTTTATTTTAAAACGTAATAAAAAGATGTGGAAGGTAAAACATCATAAACACATGAATAGTTATGAAAAGCCAGTTTAAAGGTTTGGTACAGTTTAAAACAAGAGTTTTAGAAATTTCAAATATTTGCTTTAAAAACCTGTTTTAACTGCTAAAAATCAATATTAGTTTAGACCTTTTACAAATTAAAAATTATATTTAAAAATGATATTTATATTGGCTATTAAGCAAGTTTCGTCTTCAATTTTGTAACATACTCTTTTAAAAAAACTTTGATAAGAAACCAAAATTTTTCAAAATTTTATTAATTGTTACAGTAAGTGAACTCACCACCGCATTACAAATTTTTTCTTCTAATTATTATTCTAATCTTATCTAATAATTATTATAATTAATACTCAGTTTCTTGTTTGTTTTAAATCACTGTACTTTGTATCTAAATTCAAGAAATATCTTGCCATTTCATCGATACAAATTTTAATTACAAAGAAATTTATTTGTTAAATTTTTTAAATACAGTTGAATCATTTTATAGTAAACATATATGTTAAGAAAACAAGAAAAAATTAATGTTTTAAAAAGTTCTATTAAACATAGGACATTTTTTATAAAATATAATCTAAAAAAATTCTCCATTTAATAAAAGAGTTATGGAAAATTGAAAATGAGTCAATCTTGGGAAGCTATTGATAGGTACATAACCTCTATAAACATCTACAGGAAAATAAGAATTCAATTTTGAGATTAAATTATTGTATTATTGTATTAGTTATCTAACTTTAGTATTATATAAATCGCAACTACAATCTCTAAAATTAGTATTTCCTCAAATAGAGAAAAACTGAAAATTCCTGTTTCATAAGTTTATTATAAATTTCTCATTTATATCATATGCTCATTTTCATCTAATTATTTTATCTTTTTTAAATAGTAATTTATTAAGTAAAGATAATTATTTGTAAAGTTGCATTTTTAATTTATTTTCTTGTGGTCTACTTTACTTTTACTTTTTATAAATTATTTGCTATGTCTACTATATAAATTTTTATCAAAGAGTTGTGAGATTTTAAGTATAGTTAGCCTGTAATAAAGCTAGAATTTGCATATTGGGACTGTAGAAAAAGAAAATTCAGTAAACCTACATAGCACATAGTTATCAAGATATTTACTATTATTTACCACATACTTACTTAAATTAAAATGTAGATAGCAAAAAGTGTACATACGTTTATACAAGCAAGCATAACTTACACCCACACATACTGAAAAAACCGTAATGGGTATACACGGATGTGTAATATAGAGAATAAAGATGAATAAGTTGAAAGAATACTTTTTGGTAAGAAATCACTTCAGTGTTTATAAGTAGAAAGCATTACTATATTAAAATTTTGAAAAAAAGAACAAATTGGTAAGATACAATTACTTTTGGCTACTATTTAAAGCCTGAAAAAGCTGTAACAACACAAATTTTAAGCTCATTTATTTAGACTGCTCTGCATTACTTTGATGAAAATCTAAAGTTTTCATGAGTTTGAATTAATTAAACTTTAGGAGTTCACATTCCTTTTTATTATTAGCTGCGCAGCTTTCAGTGTATTAGTTTAGAATGCAAAATATTAATTCACTTTGAATTTTATTCTGATCTAATGCTAAATGGATGCTCAGTGACAAGTTTCTAATATCTTCATTGTACTAAAATTAAATCATTGGACGCGAGACTGATATTCTAAAAGAGAAGAATATGAAAATTCCGGATTTTAGTGACATACCGTACACACAATCTTTCCACTTCTATCAAATTACTTTAAGAGAGAAGAAGTTAGACCTTTCACTTCGTACACTAAATAAAATTTTAATGGTTGATAATATTTCCGATAGAGATCACATTTAGTAGACACGTAAATCTACCTACTAACCTGTATGTATATATACACACGAGCACATACTTACACACAACTATGTAGTTGGTAATTTTATTCACTGCAAACTTACAATGGTATCCATGCTAAATACAGTTTAGTCGTAAGCAATGAAAGAAGACACGAAAATTTGGAAATAAAAGCGTTGAATTTAATTAGACAATCCATTCTTGGCACTTTCCAAACAAAGCGCTTATATATTGCTGTGAGGACGCAAGTAAGCCAGTCAGTGTGTTAATATTAAATACAGGATGAACCTGGAATTGAAACTGAGTTACGTAATGGAGTTGCTTAAAAATAATTGAAATAAGCAGAAATTGATTTTGGTGTTCTCGAAGTCCCCAGAGATTATCACAGTTAAATGAGAAACAAAGGTATTTCCTCAAAGGATGGTATTTTAGGGATAGAATCACCCGAAAATTTATTTTAAAATGTTATTATAATTAAGTTGGTTAGTTTGGTTAAAATATCATTAGGCCCAATGTTTATGAAAGTGTGTAGTACTAATCGAAAAGATGTTATTAATAAATGACTTCAAAGTTCATAAGTAGAATTAGCTTAACCCTTTGTATAACTGCGTCTCGTATCAGCAAAACACACTAAAATTAAAATTACACTCTTAGAGAAAATAAATAAATAAATAAATAAATAACGCACCATGATTCACGATGCATTGAGAAGATGCAATGAAAATTGGACACTTATTGATATACAGATTTCAACAGAAAATGCAAAATTTTAATGTTAGGTGGCCAATGAATGAACGTGTGTCGCTGCAGCACATCTTATCTGCGCAACTGGTAGAATATTTAAGAGGAAAAATGTCGCTTCCAAGTCAGAAATTCTTTGCGAATTTCAATCCGTGTTTTCAGGCAAACAGTAACTATGCCACACATACAGGTGCTCGAATAACATGCTCAGATGTCAGGATTTGAACGAGGACGTGTAGTTGGACTCAAAGAAGCCGGTTGGTCTTATCAGTGAATCACTCGACATTTGGGCAGGATTGATGCCAGTATTAAACGATGTTGGCAGGAATGGATGATCTATAGCCGAACACAGCGTCAAGAAGGAAGCTGTCGGCATAGAGAAACGAAAGAACGTGAGGACCGAGCACTCACCAAAGCGGCACTCACAGTCCCAGATGCATCATTATCATCGATTGTATGCACAACTAGTGCTTCAGTGACACCAAGAACCATTCATAGGTGGCTCACAGAAAGGGGGCTGAAGTCACGTCGCCCCTTCGCCGACTACCGTTGATCTCTGTACAACGACTAGCCCGTTTGCAGTGCTGTCGGGCTCATTTGAACTGGAATGTCACTGACTGGATTAGTATAGTCTTCAGTGATGAGTACCGCTTTGAACTGAGTCCCGATGACCAGCGAAGACTGGTCTGGAGACTCCCCGGACAGAGCTGGGATACCAACCTGACTGTCTTCCAACATACAGGTCGACAACCAGGAGTGGTGGTGTGGGGAGCCATTTCATTGCAGGGCCCCTTTGGTTGTCATCCGTGGCATCCTTACAACATAGCATACGTCAACGAAGTTCTACGTCCCTTTGTGTTACCCTTCCTGCCACGCCATCATGGGCTTACAATTTCGTAAGATAATGCCCGGCTCAGCACTGCACGTGTTTCTACTGCTTGTCTTTTTGCTTGCCGAACGCTACCTTAGCCATCAAGGTCACCAGATCTCTCTCCTTTTGTGCATGTTTGGAGCATTATGGGCAGGGCCCTCCAACCAGCTCGAGATTTTGACGATCTAACTTGTTAGTTGGACAGAATTTATCACGATATTCCTCAGGAGGACATCCGCCACTTCTATCAATTAGTGCCAAGCCGAATAACTGCTTGCATAAGGGCCAGAGGTGGTCAGTCGCATTATTGGGTTTCACTTTGTGAAGCTCTATCACTTAAATAAAGCAACCAATTTTTCTCATTGTAATCATTTGTTTTTCTGTACATGTACATCACATATGCCGATTTTCGTCCTATACGGATAACTTCTTGGTGCTTCTTATATATTTTTTTCTGTCTAAGAGTGTATTTTTATGGCGAAATTGAAATGAACGTAACACTGCTATTAACACGATTTGCTCATAGAATTCGATCAAATGGCGATATTAAGTTTAATTTTCATATCAGAATTTTATTTATAACTTTATCAAATACGCATGATTATTACGGAAAGGAAATTTGAATTAGCTAAAATTAAAGAAAAACTGAAGACACCAGAAGTAGATTTCTCTTAAAGGTAAGTTAGTTTTAAATCTATATGTAGATATGATATTGGTGCGAAATAATCTACGATATTTACAAGTATCTTTACTTGTTAGAAAATACAATTTCTGCCAATACATTTTTATTTTTGTATTTTATATTTTCTTAATTATTTTTTCAAGTTTGAAATGATATGTATTATACTACTTGAGGAAAGAGTTTTCAATTCATAGTTGTGGATATACAAAGGGTTTAATATCTAAGAGGAGAACAAATAGGTAAAAACTAATTACTTTTGGCTACTATTTAAAATAGGAAAAACTAAATCAACTCTGAACAAAACAAACCTGATATATTACACTGTTCTGCATTACTTTTATGAAAGTCTAGAATTTGCCAGGAGTTTGAGTTAATTAAATTTGAGGAGTTCACATTCCCTTTTCGTATTACCTACGTAGTTTTCAGCTGATTGGCCTAGAATGCAAAAGATTAATTCACTTTGAGTTTCATTATACTTTAAAACTAAATGGAATTTGGAGATAAGTTTCTAATATCTCCATTGTACTAGAATGAATTTATTGAAGGTGAGACTGGCGACAAATATACTCAAAAAAAAGGAAAGGTAAAATTCAGGATTCTTGTAGCATACTGGATAAATATTATTTCCCTTTTATCAAAATATTTTAAGAAAAGGAGTCGGAACTTTTACTTGTATCTATTTAAAATCTATTTAAAGTTTTAATGATTGATAATATTTACATTAGAAGTCAAATAATGTTCTATACTATACATCACCTTTTTTAAATCTAGAATTAAAGAAGATGGTCAAAATGACCCCATTCTGACTTTTTTCTTGGTATTTATATATTTTAAATATATTTTTTCTTTCCGATTCTTTAAAAAGATATTCTCTTGTACCATAATAATAGATTTTAATTAAAGGGGGATACGTCTATGTGTTTATAGGTTATTATATGCGCTCGCGCATACACACACATATATACATATATACATACATACATACATTCGGTTCCAAGAACTTTGGTGGGGATAGGAGGTTGCAAGCACCCTGCACTCCTGTGTAATTTGCATTAACTACCTGGATAGCTAGATATATCGCAGCTCCTAACAGTAGTCTCTAAGCAATTCATATCACTTAATAATAATATCACACCATGCACAGTATCATGGCCTAAATGTTGTCGAAATGTATATAGAAACAAAAATGTAGCAGTAATTTACCATTACCTTGATGTATAATTATGAACAAAATTTTTGTTTTTATAATATGAATGAAACAAGCACACACAAAATTATTTTGATAACTGCAAACCTGCAATGAAGTGAAAATAACTTTATAAGTGGTAGTTTAAAGAGTGATAAGAAAAACCAGAGTGAAAAGGTAGACAGTATCTAGGGAAATAGAAGAATTTGATTAACTGAATATGCACTGGGTTTGAGATATACATTGCCAACCAAATTGCTTACATATTTTCCATTTGTTAGCAAATCTGAACTGAGTGATGTATTGATATATCTTGATCTACTGATATAACATGCATCGAGATACTGATTTCCAAATTTTCAATTTTCTCATTGTCTTTCTGATTACAACAGTGCATGCATGATATAACCTAATCGCTGATTTATAAAGATCAATATTTACTACTTGCGAGAAGAAATATTGAATGCATGATATATAATTTCGATATATAAATGTCCTCATTCGGATTTCCTGGCATTGTGAGAGAGAGATATAGAACATATGCAATATAAATGATCGCTAATATATGTACATTGTGAAATCCTTTCAGCAATCCAAATCAGAAAGGGCTAAATCAAACACGAGCAGTTAACTGAAATCCACTAAAAATTCTTTTTGGCAACGCCTAAACTTATTCAACAATGTTGACTCGTAACATAAAAAAAGTATTTTTGTCAAATCGATTAAAATCAGTCGTTTGAAAAGAACTGATTAAAATCAGTCGTTTTCTAAAAATTCGATTAAAATCCGTCAATTTATTAGGATCGATTGACACTCAGTCATTTTATTAGAAATGATTCAAATTAGTCGTATTATTAAAATCGATTCAAATCAAACGCTTTACAAGAATCGATTCAAACCAGTCATTTTGAATGAATCATTTCAAATCAGTCATTTTAAAAGATTCGATAGAAATTCTTAGTCTTATAAGATCGATTCATATGTGTCATTTTATTAAATTGAGTTTATAACAATGGTTTTAAAAGAATCGATTCAAATTTGTCAATTTGTTAAATCCATTCTAAACAGGTGCTTTTAAAATATAGATTCAAATCAGTCGTTTAAAAAAATAATGTAAATTAGTTCTTTAAAAAAATCAACAAAAATATTTATCTGTACAAAACTTTTGTTTTTGTTTAATAATTTTCAATCCATTGTAAAAGATCGAATTTAAATAACTAGTATTAAAAGTATTGATTGAAATTGTCCTCTTTCATATAATAGCAACAAAAACAGCAGTTAAGATAGTCTATTCAAATCAGTGGATACAAAATCATTAAAATCAGGCATTTTATAAGAATAAATTTAACCACTCGTGTTGAATGAATCGATTTAAATCAGCCTATTTCAATCGATTTTTTTAAAAAAGAAAGCTGATTGTAATCGATTCTTTTTTAAAAGAATAGATTAAAATCAGCTTTTTTTCTTACATATGATACAAAACAATCGCAAATCTTTGATACAAAAAATTGATTGAAGCCTGAAAGGCGAGCCTTTTCATAGTTTTAGTATATTCTGAAAAATACTAGTTTTACAATCTTTAAAGTTTTTTTTTGACAAATAAGGAATTTGTTTCTGAAAGTTACGATATTTGTCTCTATATAAGTGCTGCAAGCAGAAAATCGAATATCTGCATGTTGATTTCTCTGCCAATCGAGTGAAGTTTAGAGTGAAAACAATAATGAGGTATTTTTGGGGGGTAGTTACGCTTTTACAACTAATAAATTTATAAAAATATGTATATATAAATGTGACGTAAATACACACACGGTGATAAATAAGGTTACTCATACTGAAATGGAAAACGTAATACTAATGGCTGAGGAACGTCCATTCTACAGAATGCATCTAATCGCATATTATCTGGATCATTGAAGCGACGAATATTCGCTTCATCAGATTCAGAAGATTCGTCAGCAGAGAAATCGATAAAAGTTAAAATCGAAGTAAAAGCGTAAGATTCTTACTATTAAGTTAAATATCCTAGTTCTCCGGCCCAACTCGACTAAAATACTCAGCTCCGACAGACTTCATTGATTTATATATCTGTACATCGGTAGTAAGGAAGACTATAATAAATTTCAAAATTTTCAGGAAAACAGAATAAAGATTTCTTAGATTTATTTCAGTTGAGCCTTTTTTAAATGAAAAGTTGTATAAACGTCTTTGAAGAAATACGGAAGACAGTACATGAAAATTCCGAACATAGGAAAAATAAAATGTTTTATTTCAAAAAAGGGGGGATCTCTACTTCAAAACTATATTGGTTCATAGCGTGGTTAATTTCCAATTCGTTAAAGCTCTCAATTTTACGAAATAGAGGTAATGCTTTTATCCCATAATAGGAAAAAGCAAATCGTACACAAATATGCAAAAATCTAAAAGAAAAAGGAGAAAAAGGACATCACGCTTTTAAATTTCAATGAGTAATTTGATTTTGTTTTTAGTTTTTATAGTATTTATGCATTGAATTATTTTTTAGTCATTGTGAAATAATGCGAACAAAATTTGAAGTGCATGCGGGCTTTTGGGCTTTTTTTCTAAGTGGAAAAGGAAACATAGAGTAAACATATATTTTAATTTATAAGCTTAAGGTAGATTAATGTCGAACGTGTGAACTTTTTTGATCGTAGGAAGAATGTTTGCTTAGGAGACTCCTAGCGTTAAACATGAGACCGAAGACTAATATTTAATAGTTTACAGTTTGTTATATGTTAGAAATTATAATTCGAAGGTATGCCTTTTTAATGAAACATAAAATAAACTGTCAACTTTAGGAAGATGTAATTTGGAAAATGCAGTAAATAAATCCGAATTTCAAGAAATATATTAAAAAGTATAACTCTTTGAAAAGTTAAAATTTAGATTATACACTTTCACTCGATTGCGTATTGTTTTAAAAATATAAGTGCAAAATAACATTTTTTAGTACATTTCATAAGCATATATTTCATTATTGAATGTAAAATAGATTACATTAATAGTGTTTGATATATTTTTTTT
The DNA here is from genome assembly GCA_032207245.1 of Pardosa pseudoannulata. NCBI lineage: Eukaryota > Metazoa > Arthropoda > Arachnida > Araneae > Lycosidae > Pardosa > Pardosa pseudoannulata. Next base: position 7,717,532 of record CM063503.1, on the reverse strand, counting down.
AAAAATAGATTATATAAAACAATTTTTTGAATTATTTTTGGAAAAAGGAAATAAGTTTATCTGCATTCTAATGTTTAAACTTAAACTCAAATTAAGGCTTTAAAATGATTCTATATATTTGAAAAAAATTATATAAAGGTATGTAATAGTTCGAAATGAATAATGGCCATAGTGATGAAAAATCATCTTTTGAGAAAATTACATTAAAAGAAATATCAAGATTTTTAAACCTCTACATTACAGGGTATATGTGTTCTGATTTCGACTTAGTAATTTAATGTAATTTACAAATGGAAAACATTTTTTGAAAAACTTTCAGAATTAGGATTTCCTTCATAAAATAAGTGCAACGTTCTTTTTTTTCCAGAAATGTTTTGGAAGACTGTTTAACGTAAAGTAACTGACGTTATATTTAGCAATTTCGTCTTAAATGTGCGTCACAGAGATGTGTGGTCTATAGAATGAATTAGCTACATGACAAATACCATCTAAACAACTATTTAAAATTATTCGACCTTGAAAAATAAAAATAATTTTTTAACTCAATTTTGAAAAATAATGAAAATGTTTATAAATTCTTACTATATTGACTTTTTCATATAGTTTCAAATAGATTTATTTTGTAGATTTTAAAAATTTAATTGGGGTAAAACACTTGTGACTAATAAATATATTAATTCTATAACTCGACTATTTTATGGAATATATTGATGCGGTTTTTTTTTCTTTTTCTTTTTTTTAAGAATAATTTTTAGAATTGAATGAATGCTTAATATTTCCTTAGACGGACTTCAATTTTCTAATTTTCCCCTTCTCAGCGGTGACAAAATAAAGTACTAAAATAAATGCTCCCCTCATACTAAATAAGAAAACTCTAGTAATTTAGTGTTTTATCACTAAGGAAATGTTGAAGTTATTTTGAATTGTATATTAATTTCAAAGCTTTATATTTCATTTTCGGAAATATTAAAATATTTGACAATTTAAAGCCAAAAGCCTTTAATACTAAATATTCCTTCATTCTAAAATAATTTGAATCTGTGTCTGATAAAGTGCAGAGCATATCTGTTGCACCGATGTAATTGTTGCTCTAGTAAAGGTGTTATTTTGACGTGTCTTGAATCCCAACGAGCATAAATTCGTTACGCTACGAATATTCGTCAGATGGTTAATGAATTATAAATTATCCGCGTTATTAACAAATCTGGAAACCTGCAATTTTTCATTTGCATGAGAAGTGAATAGAAAGAAAGACAAATAACGTCTTTTATTGCGTGTCGTTGTTACTTAGTCGTAATATTTATTGTAGTAACATAATATACAAAAAATTAGAGAGTTAGGATAAATTAATAGTTTAATTATTATAATGGGTGATAAGGAACATGAAAATTGTTGCTGTTTTATCACTCATCAATTTCTAAGGGCATAGCATAAAAAATGCTTATTATTAATTGTTGAGAATCGAAATGTAAGTAGCTCATCATTTAGACACAGTTTGTGAAAAAAATATTATGTAGTAACACTATATATTGTTTATAGGTAAAAGTAATCACCTAGTTATACACACTTGATTAACAGATGCATGCTTGATGTTTATTTAAAGATCTTTATTTTGAGATTTGTGGGTATTATCAAGAGTGCTTGGGAAACATATTGTGGTTATCTATTGGTAAAAGTTATTCCCAAAAGTTTTATCTGGTATACAAATTCATATACCTGCACCAATTGGTTCCAAATTTATCTCACAGTTGTGTCATATAGTTTGTCTAATTCGATTTTGAGATATTGAGGAAAAAACAGAGAATAAAATATAAGTTTCATTATGTTACATTTTCGTTTTAGTTAAGCTCACGTCAATAAATTAACGATCTTTTATTGTTAGTATCAATACAGCCAGATATTTGGTGTTCTGCACATCTTACATACAAATAAAAAATCGCAACAACACAGCAGAGAATAGAAGTTTTGGTGGAAATCGAAACTAAGGAATTTAGAGAGAATTATTTTTTATAAGTAGCCCCTAAAATATGAAAAAACAGGAAATTTATATTTTCTATATTGTTGTTTACTTAACTGTAAATAGCTAAACCTAAACACTGTGATTAGCAAATTTGGAGAATGAGGTAGTTAAATTATATTTACCTAAGTTTGAGCTATTAAAATCTCTAGTACTATGTATTTGATTTAATATAATTTGAATTCTAAAATAAATTTCTAAATAAATTTCTAAATAAATATAACTTTTATTTAGTAATTATCCAGATCGAAGACTTGGAACTAAGCGGCCTGTATAAAAAATATTTAATTTGAAGGCTTATTTCAATCTTTTGTTTTTCTTCTCTTATACACATTAAAATGGAAAATACATGTTATCACTAATAAAACTCGTTCTTTTGTAGCTCTTCTGTTATGCGCAGTAAAGGGAAAAATATAAAACCCATTTCTCTGCGTAAATGGCATTTTCCCCATGCGAGCGGCAGAGATTACTTGTTACTGGAAGAGTAAGAAATACTTCCCAAGGGAAAAATATTCGTGATTCCTACGAGGAAGTAATTGTTAAGTACTTATTTATTAAAAGAACTCTTATACCATTATTCTATCAAAAATGCTTGAATATGGCTCTTTGAAACAACTGAATTTTCCTAATAAACTAGTACATTAGTTTTAAATTTATATAAAAACTTAGTTTGGGAGAGCATATTGTTTCCCTATTAGTAAATTTTATCATTGTGAAGAAAGGTAAAAATAGAAAAGAAAAATTGGTATAAAGAAGGATTTTTGTAAATCTGAAATATTTTTTCCTTTTGCTCGGTGCTAAGCATTGAAAAATTTACTAGTGTTTATAATACTTTTGATTTCTTGCGAAGTGTACGGCTTTTTATCAGATCCATTTAAAAATATCGAAAGAAAACCTTAATTTTGCTTATAGTGAAGCCTAACGAAAGGATACTCGTAGTCGCTCTGAATCAGCTTTTAGCAATAGTTCTCTGTCTAATTTGCTATTGTGTTTGAAAAAAAAAACCCCAACGACCTACCGATCCCAACGTAACACGTGTTTGGCATAATATATCTCTCGAGAATCCAGTGTTGTTAAAATCTCTTCAACCAACCTACCCAACTAAACAAACTATCACCTACTATCGCCTATTAAAAGGAGAACCTACTTCCATTTGTAAACATTATGGTGTGTCCAACATTGTTACACACATTCTCATACAGTGTTTAAATTTTTAGCATCTTTGTGTTCAATTTTAACTCTGTATCCATATGCATGAATTTCTTCCTTTGACATCTATCGCATATTAGTCTGTTACGTAATTTACATGAATATTGGTTTTTATACCAATATTTGAGATCATTGAACTCATAGGTTTTTTTCGTATTTTTAATTGTGTATACCTGACTGCTTTTTTTTTTTATGGAATTCTCTTCAAACTTGGTATTCTTATCCTTATATTATTTTTCATTTGTCTTTTCTTAAACTTTTGTTTGGCACAATATGCCTCTTGAAGACTCAAGGCTTTTGAACTCAACTCAGCTGACAACTAATACAACACAAGTAAATAATACAGAACAAGTCAAATTTAGTTTAGTAGAAATATTACTGTCATTTTCCTCTGTCATGCGCCAATTTTAGAGGGTATTATTCAAATGTGAGCTATTCAAGAATTTTTGTAGAATTGTTTGTTGCCTTCGTGACTAAGTGTTGTCTAGAACAGGTGGGGAGTAAAATTTTGACGTAGAAAAATGAACGCGATCAGATATGATAACGTGTTGTGTTTTTATCCAAGTAGAGATCGTGACCAGCATCTTAAGAATTGAAGGCTATGCGTATCAGCTGTATGTGTGGATTTCATTCTAGGGAATTCCATTTTCTGTTGTATATACTTGACTGAAGATTGATGCCGACCTATTCATTTTCTTCTGAAGAACTCATTTAAGTTTCACTTTCTTTAACATAAAAAATGTATTTTTCCTAAATTCTGTAGCCCTTAATTTAAGTAATAAAAATAATTTTCAATAAACTTTTGTTTTCAGTGATACCTTTTATACTTTCAGACCAGATATTTGGCTAGAAATTTGATTTCGTTCTTGATAATAGTTGGTAACACTGTATTGAAAAGTTGATGTCCCAGATTTGTTAAAGGGAATGTAAAAGCAAAAAAAAAAAAAAAAAAAATTTTGTGCTTGATGTTTGTCGCTTTATTAATAATATTTAAAAAAACTCTTAATAACAAAGTAAAGTGGTGATATAAGCATAAAATTTATCACTTAAATGCAATCTGTTTTGTTTCATTTGCAGCCTCCCCCCTACCATTAAAGCATCTTGTTGACTCTTTAAATTTAATGTTATAAGATCATGATGAGCAAGTTAATTCTCTACAAGATCTAGACCAGGTGTGGCCAGACAGTGGCCCGCTGTGAAATTCATGAAAATTTAATTGAAAATATATAGCAATTATTATAATAAATATATCCTTGGATTGATTTTCTGATTATTTTTGTAGCTATGTATTATATTTATAAATTTTCAGTTATTCTATTGTTAATGTATGATTAGCAACAATAAAACATATAAAAATAATGTACTGTTTTTAATTTTAACCTCAGTTTGTATCTCTGTTTATATATAATGCGGGCCACCTAAAGCCTTCGTGGGCGCATTAAATAAAAATCATTTTAAATAAAAAAATTCTCAATTTTCAAAATCAAAGGAAAAATAATTTCCTTTGATTTTTATGTAATAAGGGAGAATTAATCTAGGCCCAACTTTTTCCCCCTTAAACATAATCTTATATGCGAATAGAGGCTAACATGTATTCTGATTTAAATTCAAATAAATCCGTATGAAAGTTTGTCGAAAAAAAAATTCTCTTTAGTTATCGGAAAAAGATACGATATTCATAGCCTTAAATAATATAATATTCCATTATAGACCGCACTTAACTAATGACTTATAGTTATGTGAGGTAGAACTGTGTGTTGTTGCATTTTATAGATTTATCTACCTTCATTTAAGTGGGCTTAAAACTATTTTATCGGAATTTAGTAAATCTCATCAGTTTTATGTGTAGTTTGCAAACTTTCTTAAAGTTTATTGTATACTAATTTACAAAGTAATTTGTTTAAGCTATGATTTTCAAAAATATGAATTCCAAATTTTTAGGAATTATGTCACGTAGGTATATAATATGGGAAAAACGTTAGATTTAATCATTTCGTGTGTATTTGGCATTATGATAATAATATAGGGACTATATGGAGAGTGCAAAAAGTTAAATTTATTAAATTCAATTTCAGTGGGAAATGTAATCATGTATTAAAATTTATCTCTAGTAAGAGAAAAGTCATGATGCTTTGATTCTTTATAAAAGATTTTAAACTAAAATTTTTTAATGCTTTTTATACAAAAATCATTTACCTGAACTAGTAAAATTATTAGTGAAAAAAAAGCACGAAAACAAATCTATGCAAAATTTAATCCGTCATTAATTTTGAAGGTCAAAGAATTTTGTTTTAATTATGTATACTTGATAATGTAAACAATATTCTTATTTAGAAAGAATTAAATGATTTACAAATTTAGTTTTTTCATGGTATAAGAAGATAACAATAAAACAAATAACATTACAATCTAATTGATTTCGTGTTTTTTGTAACTTTTAGAAGAAACATGAGTGTAAGTCATATTAAAAATATGCTAAAAATAGGCAATAAAAAATGTTCAAAATTAAAACGGCTGAAAATACTGGATTCAGTATTAATCTAATATTACTGCAAATGTCGGAAAAGATTCCTTTCATTCTTCTGATAATCTAGTTATTGTTCTGATTTGTGAACACAACAGTTATTGTCATCAAAGGCTGTTCTTACCTTTAACAAAATTGAATGTACTCATGATGAACTAAACTAACAATAAAGTAGTTTGAAAGAAAATTATTTCTAAGTTGTATGTGGTTTTTTGTTTCTACCTATTCAGTGAATGGATGTGAAAGAAAACATTAAATTTTCAAGTACAGTTTAGTTTCAACTGACTTTAATCAGAAATACAAAATTTGTGTGTCTGAAATTGTTATTAAAACTATATAAGTTCAGTGGAACCTTGAATTGTCCATCTGGCATTATTCGTATTGTACCAATGTTACTTTTTCTGCATTCATCGTTTCCCAGATTTATAGTTTTCCCTCATCCATCTGTGAGATTCGCTCTGGTATTTTAATTATACAATATGCATGTATCATCCCTTCCCAAAGTGAAGTGAGAAAAAAGGTTTAACGAGGCTTATAAAGGCCAGCAGGAGAGAGAAACACAAAAATAAATAAATAAATAAATAAATAAATAAATAAATAAATAAATAAATAAATAAATAAATAAAATAAGACGGTAGCAAAAAATAGGCTTAGCTCAAAGTGTGGGTAAATGAATAGTTTTATTATTTTAATAAGTAGTCTTCATTTTAATCATAAAGTAGATTTCCCATATCGTTAAAAAGATGGGTCTCAACATATATATTCCCCCGTAGTGTCGTTTAGGTATAATTTCAATAGATAAAGGGATATTTCTTTTTTTTTGATAAAAATGTTTAAATTGTTTAACGATTATAAGCGTCTTTCAGTTATGATCCCCACAAATAAATGACACATTAGGAGGTCTTTCCTGGATCATCAGAGAGGTTTTTGGAGTGATAGTCATGTCGTAAGAGGAATTAATAATTGTTTGGATGGTATTTCATAGCAAAATAAAAATTCTACGAGCTAGACCTAGCTAATTTGTTATTGCTGCTCTTTCCTTTGCTTTGTCCGTATGTGAAATAAGAGGCTATCTTTGTTGCTGCTAAGTACCATGAAAAGGGGAAAAAAACTCATGGGTGACAGCAGACACATATCCTGCTTTTTTCCTGTCTATAGATGCAGCAGTAGAGAATCAAAACAAAACGATCGTTCTATACATAAGCAATATTGAAGTGCATCCAAGCGATACCCCATTTCTTTGAAATACTAAAGTTGCGAAATTCCCCGAAATTAACAAAAGTGTCCAGCAGACTTAAGAAAATTAAGTCATTCAAACTGATTTTCAGGAAACAATTAATACAGATGAAGTGTCAGAAACAATGCTAAGATCAAGTACTCCAAGTTTTGATGAAATTAAAATCTTTTATGTACACAGAGTGCTAGTGAGATCTTATTCGAAGAAGTGGAGGTGGTAGAACAGCGTTGTTTGTAGTCAAACGGTCTACCTACAAAAAGCAGGTAACAATAACGGAATATTTTTTAATATGTCAAATATTATTCTTACTACCAAGTGTTCTAAAAATTTCAGGAATTTCTTTTTATTTGTGTGAATAACTAATTTATATTTGGTTATACATTCACCAAAATTCTGCATTCACTTTCTCGCACTCATCGTTTTCTATTTCCATCCCAATGGAAAACAAACATTTGTATGAATGAGGTAGATTAAGAAGTAGTTCTTATTTTTGAGGTTGACATGTTTTTCATAATATAAATAGAAGGGAATTCCAACATTTATGATTAGCAAAACTGAAAATTTTTTGTTTAAAACACTAAAAGTTTATTTTGGGTGGACCATTAAGTTATTGTTGATATAAATTTTTAATTTAAATTATTTTCATTATTATAGTAAACAATTTTGGTTAATATTTTTATCTAATGTATAATAATAAAAAAATTTCACTCTATACTCTCCGCTCCTCAAAACTCAAGTTAAATCTTGACGCCAGTAAAAAAGATTTTTAAGTAAATAAAGTTATTTCTGAACGAAAATGGCCCTCCAGGAAAAGTTAGTTTACTCTCCATGAATTTAGAAAAAAGAAATATCTGCCGCTTGGAATAATAATTGCTGTAGTTTGACAAAATTTATCTTAATACACACTTTTAAGTTTCCCCCCCCCCATCCAAAAAAAAAGGGGTGTAACTGGTTCAAAAACTTATAGTAGAAAATCTGTTATTTTCCTCTTCTTTTCCACAGTAATATCTCTTTTCTGCAGATTGGAACGTTATATTTTGTCTATGATAGTTGCTTTATCTAGTCATTAAATATGAATTCATGGATTTTGGTCTAATAACCTATAAGGATGAGGCACAATAGATGACCACTAGAATGAAATGAAAAGTGCTGCTTTATCGCTATTGAAACATGAAATATATATTTTGATCAATATTTTAACGCTAGATACAAAATTTATCTATGTAAGGCGGGAAATGGACTGTTATACGATATAAAGCTCGCATTTGTTAGTCTCTAAAAAGATGTTTTTCAGACATTTGGTGTTTTGGACAGTATTTTGTTATTTATGAAACCTTTTCGTAAATACGGGGTTGGTTTCAATGCTATGCCTTTTCATTTTTGCTTTTCAAGATATCAAATTATAAAAAAAATACTTTCAAAAATGTGAAATTTGGCAGAAAAATCGATATTTTTTTATGATTTCATTGTGATATATAGTTAGTAATGCTAAATGAAAAGGGTTTTTCTAATATCCATTATTCTCTAATGTATATAATAACTAGCCCAATACCCAATATAGATGTTGCTAATAAAACAATTTTAACACTTTAAGCACTTTTTTCAAAAATGTGTCATTCTTTTAAATTTACTGTGATACCATTTATATGAAATGTTTCAAAGAGTAAAGTTTCTCAATTTTGTACTCTAAAGAACTATTATAAACATTTTGTACAGGAAAACTTTTATTTTTTAAAATGCTTTCTGAGAATTCTTACGATGTCAACTATGTTCTACTCTAAATTCTAAAAGATTTCTTTTAATTAAAAGCAGCCACATTATTAGTTAAAGGAATGCACTTGAAGTATTTTTAAATTAATCTTTTTTCAAAGAATTTATTTTAAAACAGCTATTAAAATAATTAAAAATTTATTTAAAAAATTTAACCACGTTTTAAAATTACTAACAAAATACTTCCTTTGTCCAATAATAATAATAATAGCATCTGTAAATGTAATTTGTCCCATTACAATAAACTAAAAATTTTACTCTTAATTTTAGAGCGTTCAAAAAATTTTTAGTTATTCATCGGAAATGAAACAATTGATTTTAATCAGCCAATGAAATTAAAAAATAATTATAATTCGCAATAATTTAAATAAACTTAAAAAATGTTAAAAGGACAAATGGTATGAAATATCGGTTTTGATTGAAGGTTTTTTTAATTTTGAACTGCAACGTAACTTACTGCATTCGCTAACAATTCCCATTTGACACAAAATTTACGGGATCTGCCACTTTGACAGATTTCGAGCTTCATTAAAAAAACATAACTATAAAATAATGGTTTAAAAAAACCCATTATTTTACAGTTTTTTTAATTTATGCGGACAATTATCTGTATAATGAGACAAACATGTGCACAAACTTATTTCCCCTTCAGATCTTTAATTTTATACTACTGTCTTTATTACCCGTAATTTTCATAGGAAAATTAGTTTCATAATTAATCGTAATAAACAGGTTTTTTGAATACGATTTTTATTTCTGGTGAAAAATGTAAGATGTAGTTAGAGCGTAGATGCCAAATAAAAATTATAATTGAACGGAGATATCTATGACAATATCAACACCCAGGGGTTCGACAGAACGAGGGATACGTCACTAGTGATTATCTGTCAATGGTACTTGCCTAAAGGGTAACCATAAAGCGTTAGGCCAGGGGGTTTTAACTTAAAAGAGCTCAAGGATAACACTGGAAACCTTATGGATGATCATGATACAAACTTACATATTTGGCTAATTTCCGTAACAGTTTGTAAGTAAGGCAGAGGTACTAGTATGGAATAATAGGAATAGTTTAATTAAAACAAAGTTTATTCACTTTAGATACTTGAAACTTTTGGGAATCTTGTGTTATAAGATACATATCTAGTATTCATAGCCATTTGTACATTTCAAATTTAAGAATAAACATGAGAACGTAGCAAATCAAAACAGAAAAATGGCTATTTTAAGGGTTATGAAAAACAAAGATTTTATAACAATGATTATTTTACAATTGTATAAAGAAGTGAAATTAAACAAAAAGTCATTATACTCCAATAAACATAATTTTGATGACTCTCAACAGTGTAATTTTATTTGAATACCTAGAGACGAACTAAAGTTATTAATGTAATCAAGATAAAATAAAGGATAATTTAGTGAGAGTATTATATATTGTCACCAGTATCCATGTTCACCACCAGTCCTGTTAATACTAATCTCAGAGTATAAAGACAAATTTGCAAGTCGAATAATCTACCCAATCTTTATGAAGTTCATCATAGAGAAATACTACAGAGTTATGAATTTTTTTTAATTAGTGCGAAGAGAGATGATCGAGAAGAAATTATTAGATTATTATAAGTAATAGAAATATTTATAGAACTAAAGGTAAGTTCTAGTTTTACTATATTCTGGCGAAATGCCCTTCTAGAGTCATAGTGCGTAGTTCAAGAATTGCTAGATTTGCAGTCATAGAGAGAAATTTTACATGGGGGAGGGTTCAACCACTTCCCCTCCTACCACAAACTTAATACAGCAGTTTTTACATACATAATACATTTTACATACATAATACATATAATTGAATAAACAGTGATCCTCATGGGAAGTTACAGCCCCCCCCCCCCTTCATCTCTCCTCCATCGCTTACTGGTTAGAGAGAACAGTTGGTATCTCCGAAGAGCATGAAATCATCGTATCTGAAGCTGCAACACATTCAAGAATCTTTATACAGTAATGAAGAAAATTTGCAAAATGTGTGACGTGGTAGGAAAAGGATGGGTATTATTTCTGATTCAGATTCAGATAGTGAGACGAATTAACACATCTCAAAATACAATTGAAATAGAAGTTGATGCTGACAGTACCGTGTGAAAAATTTGAAATAGATTTAGAGGCAGACCACCTGTCTACCTGATATTCAAAGACGCGAAATGAAATAATTTAAATTGAACTAATAATTTTTTAAAGGAAATTTGTGATTTCCTTTACCCATCAATTTGACTGGTATCCGTAAATACAAGTGTACAAAAATGTTGTTACCCTAGTATTAAAGGATCGCCTACTACTATTATTTGGCAGGATAAAGGAGCATTAAAATTTAGAGCAAATTAATTTTAAAACAAAATAAATAAGTTTAGAAAGTTTACTGTCGACTTAAAGAAAACAAAAAACTTTTCTGCTTGTAAATTTATTATATTACTTCTGATACATTTGTGCAAGTGTGGGTTCAGATTTCGAAGTAAAATATTAATGGTTTTAATAGTTATTTATTATTGCTTGTATAAAAAGTTGCTTAAATAAGAATGTTCCATGTGCATCATTTTGCACATAAGGATATTTTTAATAGGATATCTTTTAAGCTTTTGAAAGAATATTAGTTGTAATTGTAGAAATTTGTAGAAATTATTAAAAGAAATAAAAACTAATTGGTAAAATATCAATCCATATTTTTTATTATAATACATTGATAAAATATTTAATAGAGGCGATACCATGTTACAGAAAAGTCTTGAAATTTTAGAGAACTATTTTTAACATATGCCGGCATTTTAGTCAGTCGCTATTCTCACTTTTAGTAATTGTTTTTCCCATTTAGTTACTTTTATTCACTTTGAGAATTGAGTTTTTTTTTTCACTTTTTTTTTGACAAAAATGGACCTTAAAATTTTCTTTTCTTAGAAGATTGGTCCAAGATTTGTATGTCTTGGTAATCCAGTTATCCCAAAATTGTACGACACGTCACCTCAGACAGGATCATCTTCCTAGGAGAACTGCGAACTTTTGCAAAATTTCCATAATTACGATTCCCAAAAAAGTAATTCCTTTAACGTATGCTGCTGTGATCCTGTGAAAATCAACACCAAAAAATTTAGTCTCGTTGAACAAAAAATCAAGATGTAAAGCTCGAAATTGGTTAATATACCAGTTTTTTTTTTGTGGTTTGATTTTTATTTGACCCTATATAAAACTAAAACTGTTGGTACAGGTCGCTAGTGAAAACGAATTAACTTCTAATAACAGCGGTCATCATTATTCCGTGATCTAAAATGATTTAACCAAGTTATCTAGAGCTATACTCGGTGTAAACTCAATAGGCACTTCAAGGTCACTGATTTTTCCCCGATGACCAATTGTAACTATGGTAACGACAGTTGGGGAAAGACTTTACTCTTTTTTCCCACTGTGTTAAGGGGTGTCATGCATCGTGTGGAGAGGTAAACTTTCTATTCCAAAATTGCACTGTATTAACTATTTTATGATTTTACAAGAATTTAAAGAGGTCTTAATGCAATAACAATATTTTGTTTTATTTTATTAGGTATTTAAATATTTATGGTCTGTTGACCAATTTTTAGAAAGTGAAAATTTCTTTAGAAGGTACAGATTCCTAATGTTTTAGTAAGAATTCTAAATTAAACTAAATTTTTGTATTTTTACAAGAACATCTATGATTTATTAAAAACGTTTTATACATATTGTTAAACTTTTCTTTATGTAAATAGTTTTATGCACAACTGAAAATTTTAGCTTTGCTTATACTTAGTAATTTGTTAAAAAACTGTAGTCAAATTTATTTTAAAAAGCTTTAAAAACTAAATAAAAAATATTTCCTGTTTTTTAGTTAAACGGCATTTTAAAGGCAGAAAAGGTTTGTCACTCACACTTTTGTCGAAATCATCTAATTCTGTTACGCACCTTTTATGTGAATTTTTTTTTTTTTTTTTTTTTTTTAATATTGTCGCAGTTCCGGATCGGCACAAATTCTTTTAGAAATACCACGGGCATCAGCAGTTGCTTGTTGAGTTTGCGAAAACAATTCCAAAACTGTAGCAACTGGATTGGATTCAACAAGACCTTTCAAGTACCTGTATACGTTAAATATCAGTATTTTGGACTGTTTTCTAACATCAAAACTAGCCATTACAGGAAATATTTTATGAAGTAAAAAATTAATAATAAACATTAAAAATAAATATGAAGCAAAATTTAAATAAAACAATGAATTAAAAGATAAAAAATGAGAGTGTAATATCAGATAAGCGCAAAATAAATATCTACGAGAAGAAAGAAAAGCAAGAACGTATTGGAATCAAATCCTCAACTGAAGTGCTGAAAATAAGTATGAATGCATATGCTTCTTGGTCGTTACCATAGTAACCGATGACTGGGGAAACGAGAAAATGCGACCTTGAAGCGCCAATAGATTTTACATGGACTATAGTATGCAGAAAAAGTCCAATCTTTTTGTTAAAAACCTAAAAGTTATTGAACTACCATAAGATGTATAATTGTGCTCTTAGAAACTACAAAATGCCAGTAAAATCATGGACAAATATCGGTAGATAAAAAATTAACAGGGAAAAGGAAGTGAGAATTTTAGTACTCAGTTTAAACTCACGATTTGAAAAAAATATACTGTGTTTTGCAAGTTTTCGTACATCTCAATAAATGTTTATTTAATTTAATGAAATTAATAACTAATAAATACATGAATTTACTCAATAATATAGTTACACCAGTTTATTTTTTACCTCATATTATTAGTCATTAGAATAGGGTGCTGTGAGAAAACTTAATTCAATAAAGGCGCCGTAACTGAAAGAAATATGGGAACCACTGAAATAAACACTTTTCAGTATTAGCATAATTTTAAAATCTTTATGTAAAAAAGGAATTTTTAACACTTTTTAGTCACTTTTTTTCCATTCCGTTTGTCAATTTTAGTTTCTTGTCATACATCATTTGCCACTTTTTCAAAATTTTTGAGGCCTCTGACCACTTGCATGCCTGCTTATACAGCTTAAATTTAAATATTATCGTAAGAAAATGTACCAAATAAATACACAAGCACATTAACAATAAATATTTCATCTCTTATTTTTCAAGTTCTTAAAGTATATGACCGATTTAAATTTTTTACATATTATGCTATTTTTATTTAAAAATTCTCTTTATTAGTTGCATTTTACAGGCTGAAAATTTTGGCTATGCTATTCATTATATTCAAAAGAAAATGATTAAAATATTTATAAATAATCTATTTATCAGTTTTTACTTGTTTTTTAGAAAGAACTTTTCAAAATTTACTCTTTAACATATAATTAGGAATAAAATCATTCAGGAATAAAAAATTAAATAAATTTTAAAAAGTTAAACCTTAATTGACCTTATTTTAAAAGATTAAGGTTTCTTGATTTCTGTTATTTGAGTGGGTGACAAAATTTATTCAATTAGACATATAATGAACAATACTTTTAGTGTAACATTCTCAGTTTTCTTTAAAATACGTAGTATTTCTACTTCTTTTTTTTAATTTTCGACAGAAGGGACTGAGAGAAACAATATCTTTTGCTCAAGAAAAGCTATAGATATGGATTGAATTATTACTTTTATCTTTTTTATTTATCGTTGCCACGTGTGCTCCATAAAGGGTAAATCCTCAATATATTCATTTTTTAGGGGGAGGGGGAGGGAGGAGGAAGCATTCTTCCACACAGGTTCTCTATGAGTAGCGAGCTCATATTGACATTACATGGGAGGGAAACCAGGAAGACATGAGTGAGCTTGCCCGATCGAATTAATGTAGAGTAATAGTTTACTTCTATTAGCTGCCATTGCTTCTGTTGGCTTATAGGACCTAATTGGTTCTTATCTTCATTTTAACCTCTTTGAATTTTTAATCAGTATTGAGTTTTATCCATATATTTCATATTAAAAAAATATCCCGATCTTTTAAAGTGGTTTTAATAAAGAACTTTAAAGTGGTTTATCCATATGTTTCATATTAAAAAAATATCCCGAACTTTTAAAGTGGTTGCTGTGTTTTTTTTTTTTTTTTTTTTTTGTTGCTGCTATACGTTTTAATTTTTACATAATTGTTTTGTACTTTATTTGTTTAACAAGTTACTTCCATGCTTCGTACCTACCTTGCGTTGGGCGCAATATGTCCTAATGGAACTTGGAGCCATAAAACACCAACCAGTCAACCAAGCATCATCCGAGACAGTGAACGGTTTTCCCATATTTGAGAAACGACACCTTATCTACTTGTACAGAGAAGCTATCAGTTACATAATAGTTTTAATATTATTTAATATCATTCTAAATATAAGTAATATTTTATAAAATGTTTAATATTAGTATTGTAAATAATTTATATAGCGCCACATATTTTGCAGAACTCTTTATATCCATTTCTCAGAACCATTGTTTTCCCGCGTTCATCGCTTACCATTTCTGTTTCGATTTTAAATATTCTTACTGTTTTTTCTTATCTTTATTGTTTAGTTGTTATACGTTTAATATCTTCACAGCTCTATAGTTTTAGTATACGTCTTTTATCTTACCAGTTTAACCTCTGTGTGTCATATTTTAATCCTCCATTATGGCTGCACTATCCTTTACTTTCCACTTGCCTTGTTTTTGAAGCTGATGTTTATTTTCTGGGATATTTACGTCATTAAGCTAAATTAAACCCTTTCCGTTCCCTTTAAAACGATGGATTGAGTTTCTAATGTACTTGTTTTGACAGTTTTCATTCTTATGATACTTCAAAAATTATTACTAGTAAAGAGGCAATGAAACATAAAGGAAACATTTTGATTTGGTTTTTCTGTCAACAAATCTGAGACATGAACTTTTCATTCTTTGTCTACTAATTGTTACCGATAACTAAATCAAATCAAGCCAAATATTAGGCTTATACATTGTTTAAGAAATGTAACTGGAGATAAAAGCTTGTTTTGCACTATTTTGCACAATAGTTCATATTTATTAAGGTTTACATAGTAATCATCTCCATTAGGAGAATGGTATATAAATTTTCTTTGTTTCTTTACTTTGAAAATTTCACGGAAAGAACAAAGAAAACAATATTTGCATTGTCAAGTGTTTTTTTTTAATATATGCTCTTACTCAGACTGAAAACTGAACTTTATGAATAAATATTTTACTTCTAGTTCAAAGTAATGCATTCTGTTGGACTTAATGACGAAGCCTGTGTAAATAAACTGCCTGCTCTCACGCTAAGTAGATTTTACTTAGTAATAATGAATTACCTGTGAAGTTAGATGGTCTATTAGAGATTATGCTCATAGGATGCTCATAGCTCAAAATGACTGGTATTTAGAAGTTAAAAACCTAAATTTCCCTTTAGAAAAGTATTTGATTATTTGCACTGCTATAATTCGACTTCATACAACTATGTTTTGACTGGCATGGTGAAGACTGCAAGAAATGTAAAAATATTTATATGTTTGGAAATGCATTTGTGAATCTGAGAGCTTGAGATTTTTTTCTTTGAAATATTTGAATTGAATCAATTTTGTTAGAAAATGCAATAAGATTTTTATTTCATTCTTAATCACAGATAAAACCATTCATGATAATTAACTATTTTTTCAATATTCTCAATTTACGCATTACTTCCTGTCTTCCTTCATCTGAACAAAATACAACTGCTTTTTGAATCAAGGGTAAACCACTGTGTTACTTAATGGTAAGATAAACTAAAAGGGTCACAACTGATATAGTTCTGTCTGAACTACAGGGGTAATAAAGGTCATGAACCCTTTTCAGTTTCTGATAACAGTTAGGAGTTCATTTCCCTGTAAGCATCCTATTTTATGTTGACTTTTTCTAGGGAAAAAAGAAACTTTAAAATAAAAGCTGTAAAAATATAAACCACTTGAATACATACTTTTTTCTTTTCCTTTTCCGATGTATTCCTTTAAGAACATAATTCCTTTTTTTTAATTACTGCTCTTGAATGTACAGTTTTACGTACAACAGTGCTATGCTGTTTCAACTAGTTTCTGACAAAATGAAAAATATTATACCCAAATTTAAGTTTCTTAAAAAGGTTTAGTTTTATTGTGATATTATCATAGGTGTTAATAATGTATTTTAAAGTAGCATATACGAGTTAAACCGTCACGGATATGATTGACATCTTTTTATGCTTACCAGTGTGATAAATTTTGATGTTAATGCTAGCATTTTTTAAAATATTAAAAAAACCTTGATAATTGTATCTTTTAACATGTTTATGTTATTATTTTCCAGTGCTTTCACTTAGTTTTTTTTTTCTAAATAAGTGAAAAACAGATGCATCATGCTAGATTTATAGCTTAATGCTGGGTTCGAGGGTGGGTTTTTAATAATTAGTATCTCCTCTTTTTTATATAATTACTAAAGCCATTATTATGCATGAATTAATCTTTGAATTTTAAAAAGCATGGGACCAAATATTTTTTTATTGTTTACAATACTGATGATGCCTGGTTTTCCACTTGTTTTATCTTTATGTACCTTTTAATAGTAGGTAGAGAGAAAAAAATATTTTTATGTGAGTATTTTTATAGAAAATATCGTTAATATTAAAGCCGTAAAGTCATTTGATATTTTTCTTCTCTATAAATATTTACGGAATAAATATTTTGTGTAGTTAAAATTTATATGGGTGATAGCAGAGTGAATCAGTTCTTCAGAAAAACTATTCAAGCGTTAGCTGTTTTATATTATTAAATGTGGTCTAAAATAAGATACAAATAACAACGAATTTTACTTTTATTAATACTATAAATGAAGAAACAAAATCATATAAAACAATGAAACAAATAATTGTAATGATTGATAATTTAATATTTTTATAAAGCACAACATTAAATTTAATATTTTTGCTGAGATTTACAAAAATTATTTTTGATCTAAATGCATGAATTTATACTATTAACAATAATTCTTTATACATTTAAAACATTTATAATTTAATAAAATTTTAAAGAGAATTAGTGCTTAAATATAACATTTTAATTTTACGTCATTATAGGAAATAACGAAACAGTTTTTTTAATAAAACTATGACTGGTTTTAATATGTAATGTTTTCCCAATTGTAAAATATTATTATTTAGTAAATAAGGATACAAAATGCAATGAAATAATATGTATGTCTTGCTCAGTCTTATATTTAATGTGTATGACAAACTTTACTGTATTTCTCTTTTTCCGTGGATTCTAAAATGCATTTTTAGACCTGCCCATCTTATGCTTTGTTCAGAGTCAGAAACGGTAGCGGCATTAAATTGTAAGTACTAGCCTTCTTTTTCAATCCAGGAATAATACTAAAGTTAGTAAATTTAACTCTCCATCATGAATTTTTTTTATCATTTATATCCTGGAATATTTAAAAAAATAGAAAAAATCTAAGTATACAGTTGTAAAAAATGGTTGATTTTTGTGCTTCAAAATGTACCATGTCTTGCTCTGTGTTCATATCTCGTTTATTTTTCCACAACGAATTAAACTTACCGTATTTGTGACAAAAACAACGTTAATTCTGTATCTTTGAATGTCTTTTAATACAAAAAAATTTCTGAATTTACTTTACTCCTGGTTGAAATCTAATTAACCTTCCTGTAATACAATATGGATCTCAGCATACACAGCAAATCGAACTATCCAATTTTAAGTTGTGTCCATTCTCCTAATCATAAATGCTCCAGAATAAGTATCTTCCCCCTTCTGTCATTTCAAACGAGAAAAGCTGAGTCTTTTGTATTTTTAAAGCTTTATTAAACCGTTAAAATATTTTCTTGTCCCTGTAGAAACTCCTCTGTGCCTAGTTTTACATTGGGTGTGTGTTTGAGGCAAATGAAAACGATACTATTAAAGCATTTTTGTTTTCTTAAACGTAAGAATAACAATTTATTTTAAGAGTTTGTAAACCTCTAATTTCGTGTGTATGGGATTGATTAAAAAACTGGGTCCAAATTAAATTTTCTGAGGTTTGAACAGCTACATTTTGTTTTTAGTTAGTTTTTATGAAATCTTCGCATTGGTGTTTATGACCGGGTTTTGGGCAATTCTTTTTTATTTACACACACACACACACACAAATACATATTTGTGTATGTATGCGTGTAACCAGTGAAAATATTCTTCAATAATTACTCGGAAGATTAGCATCTGTTATTTAATTTGCCCGGAGTTGTTGGGAAAAAAACTTCTAGTCCAAATGCTGTCTTGGAGACATCAAAGAAAACGAAGTCCAACCTTGTGGAACCTTCACATTTATTGAGGATCAAAGCGCAACCGAGCGTCTTTACAGTGCAACAGCTTTGCTTAGAATGTTCGAAGTATATGCACATGTCACCGACATCTGCCGCATGGCGAGCGAGTTACGTGATTTTGTTCTCATCGGACTTAAGATGAATCACAATTTTGGGAGGCAAGAGTGAACTTTGATCATTTAAGCTTGCTTGAAAATACACAGACATTAATTTAATTCCTGCAGAAACAATACCATTTTTCTAGGGCAGCTGAAAAATATGGCCAGTGGAAAGAAAATTAGCATTTATTCCAGTGTTAGTTTTGAGAAATGGATGAAAAGAATTTAAGTCGGTGAATACTCTTTTATCTGAAATGTTATGGCTATTAAATTAGGTTTTAAAAATGAGAATTTTGGATATCTATTTCAGAGGTAAAATTTTGATATATTGCATATATAATCACTTTTACTGTCCGAAAAACAGCATCAGAATAATATTTATATTCATTTACATTTGAAATTTTATTCTTATTTTCATTCTTTAAATACATTTAACCAGTACAATATTTTTGTCTTTTCTTCAAACATTTTTTGTATTTCATTTCTGTATAGTTCGTGTATTGGAAGCGGGAGAGTTGTTATAAAGGATTTATTTTTCCTTCTCTTTCGAAAAACTAAGTTTAGTTGTATTACTCATTTATTGAAATAAAGTACATCTCGTAAGATTTCTCTTATTTAAAACTGTGATGTTATTGCATTTTAGAATTTTGATACAAAACATTCGGGTATAAGTTTGTGTCCAAGTCCAGAAAAAAAACAATACACCTTTCGGTCGAAACTTGCTAAAATTTTGCAGTTGCAAGTTTGATCTAAACGTATTTTGCAGTTGAAAAAAAATGAATATTTTTGAAACCATGCACAGTAAACATTTGCTACTGGATAAAAAGTAATTTACTTTAATATTAAACATGGAAATTTTATTAAACAGAATGCATTTATTCTAGTGAATTTGATTGATTTCCAGAATACAAGATGCAAAAGCTTGAAAACAAAAGAAATGCATATTTCTTTAAGACTTGAGCTTTGGCGAATATTTCTTGTATATATATTGTCATTTCCTGCCTCATTCATTTTGTTTGTCTGACAACTTTCTCCAAGGTGGTATCTTAGTTAAATGACGTCAGCTGAAAAACTTTTGAGATAAAACTTTCAAAGAATGCATTAAAACAGCAGAGTTCAACAATGTAAATCTGACTATAAATCAACCAATTTAAAAAATATAATCTTTTAAGTATATTTTCCTTTAATGATATTTAAAATTGTTAAACTTTATTTCCCGTTTTATATACATATTTCGGAAATTCTGAAAGGTATAAGAAACATTTTGCTAATACTGAATTTAAGAATACCTAATAATGAAAGTAGAAAAATTTAACTTTTGTTTTAGATAGTAACAATTTTAATGGTAGTAATTTCAAAATTAATAGATTCTGAGATTACAATAAACAGTGGAATATCGATCCATCGTTTTTTAAAGGTGCAAAATTTTTTAAAGCGACAAGGGAAATACAGGGATAAATACGGTGAATTGTGTAACAGCGATTAAATTATTGACAACACAGATAAAAAACATTTAGCATTTTATAAAATATAACATATTCTGAATCGTACTTAAGATATTTCTTACAGCATAGACTCTAAGACGTACACTTGAGACCGCATATTTTTTCGTAAACTGCGCGTTACTTAAAGTATCCTAACTGTGCATCATAATGCATTTTAGTTATTGTTGTACTATAATAATATTTTTTATTTAAAAAGATTATCAAACTAAAATCTCTATTACGTTTTATGGAACTAATGTAAAATATTTATATCTTTGAAGAGCCAAACAAAATTTAATATCTGGATTCTCTCTTTTTTCCTGGACCGTACAAATTCTGCAGGCCGTCGTTGCAAATTTGTTTTTAACTCGTTGAAATACAGGTAAATGCATCCTGATTAATATAACTTAACAGTTTTTTGGGTGTTTCTTACGTGGTGCTCTTCGTGCTCAACCAGGGAAAGAATTGGACAGATCTCTCTAGTGTTGGAAATCCATTATTTATCCATTATCCAGTATCTTGTCAAAGAAAGCAGGAAATGTCTATACCTCATTTTTGTCTGTAGTTTGAGGGTGATATACACTATAAAGAAATTAAAAAGTCCATAGTTTATAATGTATAATGCTACTTTTTTCCATTTTATTGGTTCGTGCAAATATATAGTTTTTCGTATATTGACCTGCTCTGTTTCCACCAATGAGATTGCTTAATTTTATCTGGACAGGACAGAATATTGACATCTAAGGGCCGTATCAGATGAATGAAAAACAAGAGAACTTATGAGCAGTCCCCGAGAAAAATGGCAAAAAAAACTTATGAGCAGAACACAATGTGTTAATATTTAAAAACATTTTGGTAATTAATACTTTGTGAATGTGGATAGCCTGACTGCATAGAAAGAATGCTCAAATCACCATGCAAATATGTCATAACTTCACAGTGCGCGTACGTAAATATTTTAATTTTACGTACAAGGCTTCGTGTGCCCTAAAATAAACTTAGTTCTAATTCTGGTACGCCTTCGTATTTCTGTATCTATTCCACATGTTTTTGCTTTTGGTCTGTGAATAGATTCTTCGCCATTGTGGCTACCGAAGTTTCCAACACAATTTAAGAACATATCCCTAAAAGGTATAGGTCACTCTGGTCTAGGCAATACGCCTGATGAGCCAAATATCTTTCTGCCGTCCACACAACCTTAAAAAATACTTATACAACAGACTTATTTCCGCATTCCTTATAAGTTCTTCAAAAACTATACTTTTACGAATACAAAGAGTTGTAACTGAACTATTTCTACTATAGATGCGGGAAAATGGAGAATCTGAGAAATTTGAAAGAAGTAAAAATTAATATTGGGCCAATGGGTGAAATTTTCAGGACAAGATTAACCGAAGATCAATGTGCTAACAATAATCGAGGTAATCCATTGTATGCTATCTATTCATAAGAATGTCTATTACTTTCTCTTTTAATTTTCTTTTTTTTATGAGTTATTTTTGTTAACTGTATTTAGTGATTCATGTAAAAAGCTTCCATATTTCTTAGTATGAAATTGCTTTTAGCCTATTTTGTTTACAAAAAAATATACTTATTTTGTTTAAACAAAATTCACTCATCTTTAAAAATTAAGTGGTATATTTTAAAATTCATTTTAAAGTACCCAAATGCGCATTTTACATGCAACTATCCTTTTCCACAGTCTAAACAAAAATTAAAAGTATTTTGCTGTTGCCATAGCATGAACTTCTTAAAACCAATTCGCGTTTTAGAATTGAATGGGCTATTACTTAACTGCATTTTCACTGCAACTGTATTTTTAGTCGGCCTCTCTCTATCATTTAAACTTTCAAAAGGCATGCCACACCTGAAGGTAACCTGTTTCCACCAATTATCTTTCTTTAAAAAATTGTAAACGTCTACATTTTTTAATAAAAACGTCGGCAAAATAAATTCTTGCTTTATATGTTTTTTTTTTTGTAAGAAAAATTCACTCTAGGAAACTAAAAAAAAATCCATTATTAGAGAACTGTTAAATTTTTGTACTTGAATTATTTTATGAAAGGACTCGAAAAATGTATTTTTAGAGGTATAATTCAATGTCTCTACCTGTGTCAACGGTGATGAACTTTTTCCAGTTAAACTATTTATTTTGTTTTAAATATATATAATGTGAAATTAAATAAAGACTCGAGCTATATTACAAAATTTAATTACAGAAAATGCTATTTTCTCTACTCCAAATGTATAAATGTATGGAATTCTTTATTGTTCATACTTAATGAGTGTATATGTATAAATATATCACTGTTTGAATATTTCCAAAATTCATTTCTATTTCAAAACTTTCTATAGTTCTAGAGCAGTGCCCCGTATCCACTGTGCTGCAGCATAACAGAGTGTGCCAGAATATCTTCGATGAACCCTGGTTCTTTTTTCTCGAAGAATAATTTGATAAAACTTGAATAATTTGTTTATAATTTAAAATACTTTTAAAATGCAGACTCGTGGAGTTTAGATAGAAGAGGGGTCAGAAAAAAATAAAGATGATGAAAAAATTAACATAAACAATCTATGTTAAATATTTAACATTTTTATTTCCCATTTTGATAGAATTTCATTTTATATGTAAGCTTGCCGTACGAGCTCCGTACACAAGCTTAGAAATAACAGAGTTACAATTGCACAGTTAAATCACAGTCACACTAAGTTACAGTTACAATTTTATGAAATTCTATAATTTATAACAATTACGACTGACACTTCATAGCGTCAGTAAAAGAATGCATTTTATTTGCAATTCTTAGTGTAAGCAGTACCGTAAAATATGACAAAATATACCGCAAATTCTCCCACTCTGTAGAAAGAGCATACCTTCCTGTAGTTCAGTAATATAGCTTTTTTTTTCTTTTTCATATCTGCTATTTTTTGGAATTAGTCCCCGGGTTCAAATCCCACTGTAGGCATGGATATTCGATTCCCTTCCGAAATCGACTTAAAGCCGTATGTCACGGTCTAATTAGACTTCATGTAGTAAAAAAAAGCAGTTGTCGTGCTCCTACCAAAGCAACAGAACGTAGTTGGGTGTGATGAAGTATTAAAGGGACTTAGTGTCCGCCATATTAGATTTCGTCAAATAAATGTTGATATTTGACAGAAATATTTCTGCTAATTCGTGGCCTGCATTTTAAGATTTTTTTATATGAAATTTGAACAAATAAAATTAGATTTATTAAATTAACTGATCATGATGTGGTCAAAAATTATTTAAATATCACTATCGTCACAAATTTCAGCTTTTGACTTATCTTCATCTAATATTATTCTATAGAATTCTTTGTTTTGCTAAAAATCATTTATTTATGTAATTAAAATTTATTTTAGATTGTAAGAGAAACTTTCTAAAGGTAATTTTGTCAGGTTGAATGGCTGCAATCGAACATCATTAAATCAATAACTGCTTCAGAAATGAAATGAGATTGCAATGAATTGTAACGCTAAACGACTATAGATAAAACTCTCCCGTGTTCTTGACTGGAATTTTATATGTACATTTTATCAATTTATATAGTTGTATAATATTATTAAGTGTTCTGTAACGCGTAGCGACATTATTAATAACCTTGTATTCAGAATTTGATAATTTAAGTCAGGAATTAAAAGTATGAACAATTTCAAATATTTTATACTTTGTAAATGAATTGTTATAGTTTATTCCCATTCATTGTCAGGTACACTTTTATTTCAATATTTATAAAAGGTGTGTTTAGGAAGTTTTCTGTGTGAATTAACTATGATATTTAAAAGATTTTAAAGCTCTATATTCTAAAAGTGCACACAGAGTGCTTAGTAAAGTCTTTTTTTACGCAACCATTGGAAGATATTTACTTTCAAATTCAATAAGCATTCATTTTAAAACTAAACTCCTCGGCGCAATAGCCCCTAGGGGGACAGGGCCTAGGGTGCTAATCTCCGTTTCCGAGACCAAGTGCCCTGGAGTGCAAAGCATATGTTCCGGTTAGGTGGTCAACCTTACGCGGAACCCCCCAGTGTTTAGTTCTCAAGCATGCTTGATCCTCAGTTTGTCTACCCACTGAAAGGATGAAAGGCTCAGTTAACCTTGCCCAGTCCGGGGATCGAGCCTCGGACCTGTGTCATGGGACAGCGAACCCCAACGCCACTGGGTTTCAAGCATTCGTTTTATTTCCCTTTGAATTTAAAAATTTAAATTAGTGACAACATTTGGTAGTCATTGCGCAGCCTTCTTTTAGTGGTGACTTTGGGGTGTGTCTGGCGTCTACATGTTCAAACCTCGTTGACCGTTTGAATTTTCGTAACTGAAATCGGCTTTAAGCAGTACGTCCCAGTCTTATAATCCCTTGATTAGTAAAAATTGATAGTAGCGCTTCAGGCCTTGAAATCCAAAGAAAGTAAGTTTTAGAAACATTTTCTTTCCCTATCCCATATCTTAAAAATTTTATGAAAATAAAAAGCTAAATTTAAAAGAACATTGCACCTAAAAATTAAAAAAACATTCTATATGGCACGTTATATTTTAATTACATGTAAATGCAGAAATATGAAGGAATTTTAACATTTTGAGAAATATTGTTAAGTATGTAAAAACATTAGTTTTTACCAGATTTTAAACACATTTTCACCAAATTAAAAACTGCCTTAAAAACTTTATTTTTTGTGTAAAGTTACCCTAGATTACCCCAAAGTACCTACTGGGCACCTTTTCCCCACTACCCATATTTGAAAATCAAAAAATAGTTTTTTTAGCCACCTTATTGTTCATTGAAGTGAGACGTTAATAACCATTAATAATCATAATGTCTTACGCTTAATAATATTTAACAACGTTTAAAATAAAAGGGACATTTGGTTATGGCCACATCTGTTCATACAGTGTACATCTAGGTCTGATCTGCGCGCCATATCCTTCCTTCTCACCTCGCACTAAATGTTAGTTAACCCCCGGATATTTATTTTGTAAATATGCTTTATTGATTTATGGAAGTTAATATATGATCTATACTGAATCGGAAAGTGCAAAATACTGTATGTCAGTAAGCATTTTTTATTGCTTAACGTACTGCGAATCTTACATGTTATATCCCATTCAATGATCTCTAGATTACTCTGCTATGAATCCAAATTTTAAATGAAAAAATATTTTCTGAAACTATATTTATCAAATTTATTACTTTAAGGTATTTAAGATAAATATCTATATGAAAAAAATCATTAAAATCCTTAAAAATGTTTTGAAAAATGGTTTTACAACCTCATCGTGAAAGTAGCTTTACAACATTTCTTGTGAGTGGGTAAATATTAACTTGGGAAATAATATACAAAATCTTTAACTTAATGGTGCATATCTCCTAGCAAAGAAACATTATCGGAAAATGTTTGAGAAAATGATTGTACCAAAATAATTTTTAACAGATATTACCATGCGTGGGAAAAATTGAAAAATATGACCAAGTGCAGAGTTTTACTTCATACTGCTAACTTGTATCTACTGCTGTTTTTTTAAATACTAAAATAAGTTGTGAAATATAACAAAATTTGTCATTATCAACGAATCTACGTTTCAACGATAGATTCTCTTTGTTACTTGACTTGCGACGACATTCAAAAAGGGGTTATATTTGGAGATTATAAAGATAAAAACATGGGGTTTATGAAGATAAAACATGAGAAGTAACACATCCCAAAATCACATATATAAATCCTTCTTTAAGTTAAATTTTTAAAGAAACAAAATATAATACATTTCTTAAACTTGACAAGAACTACACATAGACTGCAGAAGAATCGTTCTTTAGGAATACGTTTTTGTTATAAGTGTAAAATATTTACTCAGAATTATAAGAGAAAAGCGCGGTGCTGTTTCTTTCTTTTCATGGGATTTACTTCTAAGAACGTGGACTATTTCTATGAATAAAAAATAAGCGGAGAAAGGGAGTGAATATTAACTTGAGAAATAATATATAATTTTTTTTCACCTGATACTACATATCTCCCCGTAAAGAAATATTATCGATTATGTAGTTTCTCTTCCCCCTCTCACATAAAAAGTATCAGTTTTCAAAAGCATGAATGATATTTCCGAGTCTCTAAAAATTTCATAAAAATATGTTTATGTTAAATACGCACCAAAATGTGTACGATACAAAAGCAATTTTTAAAAGAAATAATGAGTTCCTTCTTTATACCTAATACCCAGCTTGTGGTCTGTGTAATTAAAGTTATGGTTATTTAAAGTTAAAACCAGTTTCAGATTATATTGCCTATGAGCAATATAAACAATTTTGAAAATAAAACAATCCATTTTCATGTAATAAATAACACAATTTTCTAAGTTATATTCTTTCATAAACTTAAATGTAATAACAGAGCTATATTTGGCTTTATTTGACATTTTAACCTTGCACTTGACTAATGAAAAATAACTTATATTTGTTTACGAGATTATTTCAAGAGATCCAATAAAACAAAATCTATAAAACAAAAACAAATAAGCAATTTCGTATAATGTTATGAAGAACCCCTGTTTCAAATTCCATTCATGCACTTCTCACCGTTTCCACGCAATCATGTTTACAGACACGTCCTTATAAATACTCCTTTATTTTAGATTTATAATATAATAAAATAAATAACTGCTTAAAGTGATATTTTCGAATTATAACAGTTACAATTAATTGTAAATTACTGAAGTGTGTGTTTATGTCCACCGATATAAAATACATTAAAAGAATAAATATTCCTAAATTTATTTTGATTCTACTACTTCTTGCATTTTATCAAGATTAAATTTTGAAAAAATGTGTTGGTAAATTATTGTTGATATTTACAGAGAGATTTATCAGTTTTCGGTTACATGGAAAAACTTATTTTCTTCCTGTGTAATTCTTTCACTGGTTAGATAGCAGTTAAAAAATTTGATCATATTTCACTTACTATAAAAGTGTTTTTGGGAAAACGTTTATACTTCATAACTCTTTCTATCTGATATCTTTCGTGTATTTATAAAGCTATTAAAACGCTAGACTAAATTTGAAAGTATTTCGGTTTTTCTTTCAATAAGCATTACAGATAAATCTTAGCCTATACTATTTCTCTTTCACAAAAA
Organism: Pardosa pseudoannulata; assembly: GCA_032207245.1. Classification (NCBI taxonomy): domain Eukaryota; kingdom Metazoa; phylum Arthropoda; class Arachnida; order Araneae; family Lycosidae; genus Pardosa; species Pardosa pseudoannulata. The sequence goes on along the minus strand of CM063503.1, from coordinate 7,689,716 downwards.
GAATCGCATTTATTTTTGTAGCATATTTGCATAAAAATACTATTTACTTTAATTTGAAATAAACTCAAAAGAAATATCCAAAGCTAAGTTCTTTTTATAGCATATTTGCCAAAGTAGTATAGGCTAACATTTAAAAATTGACACCAGTACAAATTTTAGGTTGAAACATTGGTTGTTTAGTTGGTTGACATTTAGTGGCAGAATAAATTGCGATTATTAAAAGTTAATTGTATTTTTTCCTATCCCAGGAGAATTGTAATTAATAAAATCTTTATGCATTCTTATATATAATTAAACAGTTAATTTTTCCAATTAAAATTGATTCTAGAAAAACTCAAAATTAACTTACCTCAAGTTGAATTCTATCAGACAAGAGCAGAGAGAAATTATACTTATTGTTAATACTGATTTTGGTCATACTTACTTAAATTTTAATAATTAATATTAATTTAATTTCATAAGTGGGGTCCTTTATTTTTAAAATAATCCTCAATCAATTACTGGCATAAATATGCAATCAAAATACAATATCATGGCTATACCGTATATATTGGTCGCTATTGCCATGTCAAATGCAATTATGCTACCGGAGGATATTTGTGCATCTTTTTATCACTTATAAATTTCTGCTGAAATTATTAAGTTTATTCAATTTGCACAAATTGAATCTTTTATAATTTTCAAGAATTATAAGAGAGTAAAATCTATTGTCCTTTTATTTTCTAAATTTTCAATTTCATTTTCATGGTATTAAAATCCGTAAAAATTCTCGGCTTATCCTTAAGTCCGTAAAATTAAACCCCAAACCATAAATTTTATAGATAATTCTTAAAACTTTACAGATTTATGCCATTGTAAGTCTGTATAGTTTAGAGATTTAAGTTACTTTTTGTTTTGCATATTTTCCTTTCATTTAGAAAAAAAAACCCGCAAAAGAGACAGAAGATTACAAAGAAGCCTTTTACTTGTATTAACACTTTTAAATAATAATTATTACTTAAATTGAATGTATGGGAACATATGGGACAGCAAGAATTAAATATATCCTTATGCTTAATGATTACGAAATACGACTATGGATTACATCTTTAGAGTTAGATTTCGATTCTGTAAAAAATCCAAGTACACCCCATTCACTATACTCGAAGATGTAAGAGTCAGAGGTATCGTTACCCCTAGCTCTTTAGTTTCTAGGATCTGGCGAGTCTTAAACAGTGGAAGACCGCTGTCTTATACGCGTATCATAAATCTATAATCCACTTTAATTTTGTTAGAATTTCAACCTATATGATTCAGATATGTGGATAGTGCAGGAATACTTACCTCAATACTATTAATTAGTAAGTTAATTGACATTAGTATGTTAATTGGTTATTTATTATTAAGGAAGAATTTCTTTTGAAATGACTTAAATTCCGCTTAATAAATGTACTTTGCGCTGCTCTTCGAAACCAGAGTTCGCGGGTACGAATCCCGCTGCTGGCATGGATGTTTGCAGCCGTTCGGAATCGGCTTTAAACTGTAGGTCCCGGTCTCATTAGCCCTCGTGTGCAAAACAGTAGACCGTAGCGCTCCAAACCAAAAAAAAAAATAAATAAAAGTACTTTAGCTATCTACAAAAATTTTATTTCTCTTTGACCATGCTGTGAATATAGATACTGTTGTGACTAAAATAGTTTTAAAATCTGAAATTCCACCCTTTATCATTCAGTTGATTTCTTATTTAAATAGTTTATTGTTATTTTTTTCACTGTGTCTAAAAGTGAATTCCACCTTTTTATCTTAAATTTAGGGACACTTGTATAAAACTATTATTTTTGTATTCTCAATCAAGGTATTTACTAGTTAGCATAGTATTAACTAAAAAATCTTATACGTTATGCAATCCTTCCTTAACCTTTAGTAATACTTCATTTCGTCCAATTTCTTAGAAAAAATTCCTTTTGTAAAGTGTATATTCTAAGGATTATTTTAAATCTTTTGAAAAGTAAAGATCTATCTGGTAGTATCCAGTACCACTGTAACATTTACTAATATATTAATATATGAATATTATAAATAAAACGCGATGCAGAACAAGTAGATTTCATTTTCTAAATTAGATGGAATATTTTTCATATTCTGTGAGACTCATCACTATTACTAGAGTAACAGAGATATTTAGTTTCCACAGGTCATTACAATACCTATTAAGAAAATTGCTCATGACAGTGTTTTTTTTTTTTTTTTTTTTTTTTTTTTTTTTTTTTTTTTTTTTTTTTGTTAATGTTGTTGTTAAGGGTTTCGCATGGGCAGCTTACGGACAGATCTGCTTTTACGATGATTTATCGTTTAGAAATTGGCTTGGGCTGATCACGCTGGACTGGTTGCGTGGTAAGAAGCAAGGTTAGTAGGTATTTTATCTTAAACATTTATTTCATTGTATTAAGACCTAGTAAACACATTATTGACATTAAATTGAATCCATAATTATATATTTTCTAAGGTTAATACAGTTAGTATTTCTTCTATTTAAATGATGACACAATAGTAAAAATATGGAACACTAAAAGCTTTTTTTTAGCAATTGTGTTATGTAACAATGTCACGCTATATAGAAAAAGAAAGAATTGTTTTACATACTAATTATTCAAAAATTATGCTTTTCATGCCAATTCATAACATAAATAATTTATGTAGAAACGTAAAAAAAAAAAAATTAGATAACACGCATGACTACTGCTGTCAGATCTCTGGAACTTTGAAGAAATTACTTATTTCTTCAAACCACCATCAATTGTTGCTGCAGTTAAGTCGCTTTTATTCCCTGGGTCTATCGTCTTTCTTTTGTATCTCAATAGATGTGACGAAAGCAAGAGCTTTATTATGTATCCCCTTGTAGTTTTGTTTTCAATACTATTTGAAGTTTTCTTCCATGGGGTGATCAGCAACCCCATAACATTATTAAAGATCAATGCGATCGTAGATAGTTTAATAGACTATTGTTCTCTTATTTAAATGCTTAATAGATATTTATAGGTTAAAAAAATGTAATATCTAAATCTTATACTCTAAAGGAAAGAAGGGGGGGGGTGTTAACCCTCTAATCCTGAGGACGATAGTGTGGTATGTGATGGTAAAAATTACTCATTAAGTATAAACCTTTTGAGGGCAAAGGGTGAAATTTTTATTTTTTGTCTCATTTAAAATCGTAATTATAAAATTCAAAGACTGAATTAAAGATTTGAAAATAAAAAAAGTACCTTTTGTACTTGATTGTGAACAGAAATATCTCAAGAAAAACTCTCATTTTATTTTGGCTTGAGCTGATCACGCTGAACTGATTGCGTGGTAAGAAGCAAGATTAGTAGGTATTTTATCTTAAACATTTATTTCACTGTTTCAAGACATAATAAACACATTGACTTTAAATTTAATCCATAATTGAATATTTTCTAAAGTTAATACCGTTAGTATTTCTGGTATTAAATTACGTCACAATAATACAAATATAAATTACTAAAAGCTTTTTTTTAGCAATTGTGTTAAGTAACAATGGCACACTATATAGAAAAAAAAGAATTGTTTTACAAACTAATTATACAAAATTATGCTTTTTTTCATAATATAAATAATTTATTTAGAAACGTAAAAGAAAAAAAAATTAGATACCACGCATGACTATTGCTGTCAGAGCTCAGGAACTTTAAAAAGAAATTACTCATATCTTCAAACCACCACCAATTGATGCTGCAATTAAGTCGCTTTTTTTACCATGGGTGTATCGTCTTTCTTTTGTATCTCAATAGATGTGACTAAAGCAAGAGCTTTATTATGTATCCCCTTGTAGTTTTTTTTCAATACTATTTGAAGTTTTTTTTCCATGGGGTGATCAGCAACCCCATAACATTATTAAAGATCAATGCGATCGTAGATAGTTTAATAGACGATTGTTCTCTTATTTAAATGCTTAATAGATATTTATAGGTTAAAAAAATGTAATATCTAAATCTTATACTCTAAAGGAAAGAAGGAGGGGGTGTTAACCCTCTAACCCTGAGGATGATAGTGTGGTATGTGATGGTAAAAATTACTCATTAAGTATAAACCTTTTAGGAGTAAAGGAGTAAATTAATATGACTTAGAACATTAATATAAAAATTGCTTTAGGCCACTGAGTGCTAAATAATAAAATATAATAAATGAATACCATGACTTCTAAACTTGATCTTTTTTACTCACATTTGATAAATTACTAAAATCAGTTGCATGAGACAACAAATTTTACTTTATTTAATCATTCCTGGGTGCCTTACTTATATAAGAAATAAAAAATGAAATGATTTCTCGCATTTTCTTCTTTTAGAATGTAGTGATTTATTTATAAATTATATATATATATATATATATATATATATATATATATATATATATATATATATATATATATATAATTGAAACTCGAATAAATAGTTAGTATGCCTTGAATTATAAAATTTTAATAAATATTTTGTCGTTATTCATAACACACTTAACTATCTCAATATTTAATTAAGTTTATTTAAATTACCCGACTTTATTTTCAGATAAATGTGTTATGTGGGCGATGGGTGTTTCGAAACATTTTTATATATTATTAATATAGAATTATTAAACATTGAAATAAAGCTAAAGTAATCCCGAATATTTTAATTAACTTTTAAAATTAATTTTTTTTGTAAAATTTTTAAATTAAGTATGATTTAATTTTTCATAAATTCCAACAGAAATTTTACCAAATAATCCTTATATACATTAAAATAATTCTATACACTAGATTAAGTCCCATTTAGATTTTTAAAACTTAGTTTAAGTTTACTAAAGCGAAAAGTTTTCATGGAAATTCATATTCAAACATAAAATTTTTCTCTACAAATTAACGATTTCACCAATCAAATAATACCCAAAAGTTTTTCAAATTTTGTTTTTTAGTAATAAAGGAACATCAGAAGAAAAAAAATGTTTTTTTTTCATAAAAAACATTAAAAATAAACAAAAATTTCAAAATCTTAAAAAAATATTTGGTTTAAACTTTTAGTAACTGATTTAGTAATATTTCAATACATATATTACACACATATGTGTGTACAAATTTTCGTAATTTTCATTAAAATTTAGAATTCTTTTTAACTGTCACTCTCCCTTTAATATACCTCTTTCAGAATAAATGGCTATTTCTTATTTATTGTTAGCTAGGATCTGTAAGTTGAGTTAATGGGGGGTGGGGGAATGCAGCAGTGTGTCTTGACTCATATCTGTAGCCAGCTCTTCAGCTGACATGTGCGTCAGCGAAGGCTGCCATTATACATGTCAACTTCCTGTGTCTCGGCGAAAGGAAATCCCAGATGTTGACTCTGTCATGAACTGGGTTTTGTCAAGAGGTTCCGTAAATTTTATTGTTTTATCGGAACTAGTGGTCTTAGAAGGATCATAGAAAATGTAGAAAACGGCGAACTCCAGAGGAAATGTTTTTATTTTTGAGGAAATACGATAGCAGCCTTTAGAAAGAGCAAATTTTTAAACAAATGTATTTGACTATATAATTATTTTATATTTAATAAAATTTAAGTACAATTCTTTTCGGAAATTCTTTCAGATTTTTCCTTTTAAAATAGATAGGCAGTTTATTTGCTTCGAGACATTTAAACTTATTTTTATGCTTCTTTTATCTCCAACCAGAGAGTATAATACTAATAACTTAGTCATAATCAGATTTCTAAATTTTATTGTTTGATCGACTTAGTTTTAAAATAAAGCTGTCATTAAACATTTCATATTAATAATTAATATACTCAAAAATTTTCTCCGAATTAATGATTTCGCGGGTTCGAATCCCGCTGATGAGATAGATGTTCGTAGCGTTTAGGAATCAGTTTTAAAGCAGTAAAAGCCGGTCCCATTAGCCGTCATGTAGCAAAATAGTAGACCGTAGCGCTCCGAATCAAACTAAACCTAACTTAATTTGAGCAACAATAGCATAGCAAATTAAGCTTGTCTGGTAGTATTCATTGAGATCAATGCCACGAGTAGCAAATTACTGGTTTAATTATTATTGGTTTAGCCACGGTTATTATAGTATATAAGGCTGGTCACGTGAATGTTTAAATGCTATACGTGAGCCAAACTGACGAATACTTACACGTTCGCTGCTATCTACGATAATACTCGAATTCGGAAAACTGAGTTTCCTTGCTATCTACGTGATAGTTCGAAAATTTATTGACTTAGCCTGTTATTATCTCTTTCTGTTATAATAGCTACTTTTATAAAATTATTGCTGAACAGCATAACAGAAAGCAATTTAAACATGATTTAAATTGAAGTTTTAAATGATTTTGCAAATATAATTTCTTTCTAAAATTTAAAATATATTTTCTTAAAACATTCTGATATGATTATATCAGTATAGGAATTCTGAAATTATAATTTTATTGCTGAAATAGGAATAGGAATATTCTAAATCATTAATATTTTCTGCAATTGGATTAGAAAAAGTATGTGGAGAAAGCAAAATATAGGAAAAGAAAAGAATATACGTAAAAAGGTATTTTATCTCTGTGTAACGCATTTGCTTCTAATCTTTAATAATATCCCTTATACATATGAAAGATTAAAAAAAATCCATGAATTCTGGTAAGTCAATGATTTGTGAAATAAGACTATACCATAAAACTATTATTTATCCCCCATGATTTCATACAAAAAGTAGATAAAATAAACCTAGTGATTTTATAGAATACGATTTATGCTAATAACCGTATATTTTTGTATATTGCTGAAATATAAAAATAAAACTTTTTGTTGGACAGTTAAAATACTACTTTCAATAAATGACCTTAAATAAAACTAGTTAATCCCTATTTTTTAGATTTTATGATTTAATCTGTAAGATATGTTTTATAAATATTTAAAAAAATTGTTTGGGATCAAACATATTGATTTCAGATCTTATGCTATTCGATATTTATCTATAAAATTAAAGTCATTTGAGCCATCAATTGTGCATTGCTTTGTGCGGACGGAAAGTATAACGAAATTGTAAAGGTTCAATTGGTGCTAACAAAGTATTATCTATTAAGTTTTCAGAATGCTTACTGGTATTAATATTTGCAGTTTTAATTTACACAGAAACATCCGTTATATTTGAAAAGATAACTAAATAATTTAGCTTGTTGTAGCTATGATGCAAAGGTAGACTTTCAGATTGGCAAAAGTTGACTGAAAAAATTATTTTTCTGTTCCACTGAATTGGGAAATATAATTAACAGTGAGATACAGAAAGGATCCACCACTCTTTAAAAATATATAAATTTATCTAAGCATACAACTTTTCCTAACGATAAACATACACCTGCATTTCTAGTTGTTTTAATCCTTTGATATTTATAATATATTTAACTTAAATACGATAAAACTTAATTAAAATTTATATGTTCTGTGCTGCATAAGATGTAAACTCTTTAATTAAAAGAACTATTATAGAATATTTGTGCAGGAAAAATTAATGTTTTAGCTATCATTATTTTTGGTCTTCTAATACTTTTCGTGAATACTTACAATTTTTAAATTCTAATGAGTATGCTCTAAATAAAAATGGCCAGGGTATGTGTAAAAGTGATATGCTTGAAGCATTTTGGAAGAAGCTTCTTTATGAAACAGTGATTAATTAATGCCTTTTAAAATAAGAACTATTTTACCTTGAAAGTTTTAACACTTTTATATAAATTCATTTGTATTGACATATTAAATTTTCAGGCAGATTGATTTAAGATAAATTATTTTTGTATGCAGCTGTAGTCCTCATAAAATTGTAAATTTATGATAATATTTAAAATTTATAGTGACACTTTCAAATTAAGATTTCATACCATTATATTCTGAATAAAAGAAATCTATCCAATTTATTCTTGGTTTAGTTATCTATAATCTAATAAATTTAATTTGTCAGCAATATTCCTTATGTTTTTCCTAGTCATTTAGTAAATAAGATTAATGCGATTCTCGGTGTTTGATTTGTTTTATTTTAATAATATGTGTTTTTTCTTTTGTATTATAATTGATTTTTCGTGTTAAGCTGATTGAAAATAGCATTTTGAAAATATAAACATTTCATAGAGAGTAGATTTTGTTTCGAACCTCATTTAGTAAAGGCTATGAAAATGAGGTAATTAAGAAACCATTGGACGATCTTTTATCTGTGCTGATTAGAAGTAAGAAAACTTCAGATTAAAGATATAAGAATGTTTTTATCTTTCTGAGTTGATAAGCTTAATCCAGCTCCGGGAGATAAATTTGAAAATATCAGTTCCCAATTTTTAGAAAAGATTGTTAACCGTTACATATGATGCATTGCTTTTTATTAAAACATGCTGAAAAAACATACGGATGTGCCAATACCTAATGCGTTATTTCTGGATCATCGGATCATTCTGATATAATAGTCACTAATATAAATGCGAAGTATTACTGTAGAATTATATTTTTATGGTATTGCAATATTATTGAAAATCTTTTTACAGCTCAAAACTATTTTATGCTGAAATTTGATTTTTTTTAGTAGCCTGCTGTAGGTAGGTTTCGGAAATGCAACTGACATGTAACTTTATATTACTCTTCATAAGTAATTTAATACCTTTGAACCCCTGCATTGTAGATAGCCTAGCAAATGTTCTTTGTATTTATGCAATTTGGTTTATTTCTAGTAATAACTATGTAATAGAATGGTTTATATGAATATTGAGCTAAAATTATTCATCTATAAAGGAAAAAACTTTAATAACAAGCATAAAGTATGAATATCAACGGTGAAAATATAATTTCTTGAATTTTTTACTTTTCTATAACTATCGAGGAGTAATCTATGGTTTTTACAATGAAATAACAAAAGGAATTTAGAGATATAATTTTTTACAAAATTATTACTTTTTTAATAAATTGTGCCAGAAGCATAAACTCTAAAAAAATATTCTTTAAAACTATTTCTTTACAAATGCTTTAGGACATAATAGCAATGCAAATATGTTATCTTCTAAGACAGAGCAGTTGTAACACAATAAAAATATAATAATAAAATTTTATAATTCTATTTAGCATTTAAAACATTTATTAAAATTAATTCAACCTATTTATTATCATATAAAGAATTTATATTACTACTTTTAACATTTGTAACAGTCTTTATATTTTTTACCTTTTTCAGATTTTTCATCAGATTTAATTTTCTTCTTCAGGGAAATTCTTTTTACATTTAATTATATATGTTAACATTTGATATTTACATTAAGATGTAAATGTAAATATCATCAAATAGTTAAAAAATATTTTCTGAATTTTTAGAAAGTAAAACGAGAGGAGTTAATATTTTTTCTAAAAGAGATAGTACGCATAAGAAATAATCTAGGTTATGCAACCGTTTGTGTTTTATTTAACTGCATACTTCTATCTTATTCTTTTCTAGGGATATTTTTAGCAGGATTCTCATGAATATAAAATCATCTTTTGTCATATTTTTCTTTTCTTTGTATAAACAGATTTAGACGTTTTGGATTTTGAACTCGTGATCTTAGACAGCATGAATATTTGCAAACAACGAAAGCAGAATAAAGTTCAACAAGATGGTCAAAGTTTACAGAAACGTTATTGTTGACCTCAAAATAGGTATTTTTTCTATCCTATTTCTTCTCAAACTTGTCAGGAGGACTGATATTTTCTGGAATAATTAAGAACTATAAATATAAAACGAAAATGCTTTACTCTCCACTAAAGTATAATAGCTAAGAATCATTTTAGACGTAAAAATTAAACCGCAGCACTTATAACGGTATTCTTTTTTATTTCAAGAATTATATTATTTGTCCTCTGAAGACCCGGATGATGGCCGAGTGGTAGGGCGCTGATGTTCAGTACCGCAGTCTTTGTGTCGAATACCACTGTTGGTATGGATATTCGTAACTGTTTGGTGTTGGTTTTCTGCAGTATGTTTCGGTCTCATTAGTCTTCGTGTAGCAAAGTAGTAGGTCGTAGCGTTCCAAACCAAACCTGATGCAAATTCTAGATGTTATGTACATAAGTATCAATTAATATACTTAATAAATTTTATCCACTTACCTAGGTCATTTCTTAGCAATAATTAAAACTATTATAATTACACTATGAACCTCCTATCTTCTCCATGCTGGGTGTTATTGCATTCTATGACTTACTTAAAAAATCAACATTAATACCTGTAATATTTTGTAACAATATGCACAAAAGTATAAACTATTATTCAAGATAAGTTTTATCCAGATATCTAGGTTATTTTTAGCAATAAAACTTAATCAAACTGAGTTCGTCCTTTAATTTTATTTCTAAAATTTAGGGTTTTGTCTTGAGGAGTTAATTTTTTTTCATTAAAAATATTCGTTTAATCGGTCAGTAACTAAAATGCAATTACATTCGCGTTCTGCAACAACATAACGAGTTCCATTATTTAGAGAAATATTAATACACTTCTTAAAAGCGGGACTCGCTTTGAATATTAATAACTGTAATTATGTTGTAAGTAATTAAATATTTTACTCTTGCAGCTTTTAGGATATCTATAAACTTTCCTTTTCAAATAATTTATTAATTTAATTTTAGATTCTGTATAATGTGTAGGATATTATTTCAGTTAAAGTTAATCTGAGTGTTCACCGTTAAGAACAGCACATATTTAATTTTTTTCTGATCACATTAAACAAATATTTGCTTATATTATTAGCTACATGCATGAGATATTAAAGAATTCTGTACTCTCTCTGTATTTGAATGCAAATTCACGATATACTTTAAGTCTATTTAACTATCTCATTTATTCATAAATTTTTTATTACTATATTTAATTTGAACTTAAGGAAATATTCGTCGAAAAAGTAAATTTATTCTATTTTTAATTAGTTAAAATAAATAATTTTATTTACAACTTTTTAAGAATAAATGTTATATTTGAAGTTGAATGTATGGCTTTAAAATTTTTCAATATACATTTTTTTTAAAGATCGGAAGTTTCCAAAAGGGAAAATTTATTTTTAAAAAGTTGATATTATAATACAGTATTTAAATTTGAAAGTTAAAACCTTTTCACATGTTTGCTTAATATGGTATAATTAGGATAATATTAAATATAGGTATTACTACTATATGGTTATTCAAAAGCTAGTTTTATTAGAAAGTGTGTGAATATAATGAAAATAAAGAAAAATCAATGAATCAATGCACAAAATTAAGATAATTAAAGCAAAAATTTATTTTTAAGCTAAAAGCGAATTACTCCTTTAGTCTAGACATACGTAAATATTAGTAGCCATAGCAAAATTAAGCTTCGGTTAAATAATAAAGATACATTATTGATGATTATTGTCGCAACATTTTATGCAAATTTGTTTAATAGTTAGATATATTCTATCCTTTCTATCAAAATTTTGTAATTACTTTTAAATTATGCCTAAATTACATAAAAAATATTGATCAAACGTAAAAATAAAATATTGTATAGAACATTCATTGTTTAGTAAGTAGAAGGTTTTTTTATACGAGGGTAACTCTTAAATATTTTAAACTGGAAAACAAAGAAAATACTGTAAGAAAATTGTTCAAATAAGTAGATTTGAGCAATTTTATGTCAGGGGATGATTACTGGGGGTAACAATTACAATTTAACTATTTCAGAATTAATTTTTAAAAGAAAGAAAATGTAGTTAATCCGTGAGAATTATCAAGTAGTGTTAAATCAAGAATACCTCCAACGTCTACATTTAGAATTTCAGTTACATCTTGTGCCTCTGAATTCAGATTGTTTGAGGAATTTCGTATAGAATGAAGTATTCAGCTGGTTGGCAGTTTGGATGAATAATACACAGAAAGACTTTTTTCAGCTGTAGGTTTAGAAATTGCGTCAGCCATACAAAAAAAAATGTTAATCTATGATAATCGCTGTACCCCTACAATAAAGCAAAAATAACTTAACATTGGATTAGCAGCTGTACATAAAAATATTGGTGAAGAATAACGTCTGAAAAAAATAATTTGTCGTTGGATCATGGAATAACAAACAACAGTTAGTGTTTGAATCAGCAAAGGAATTCTAATTTATAATTGTTAGTGAGCATTATTTTGTAAAACATTAATATTGATAAACAAACATATCCTTTTTAACTTTCGAACACTTAAAGAAATTATGGTTCAAGAAGAGGATCCTAAGCCAAAAATGGTAAAAATGCACATCAATAAAAATTTCTTACGTTTTCATATACTTACTTAAAAATTTCAAGCCTGGTCAAAACCATAAAGTCAGAAAAAAAGATGACAAATACAAACAGCTTGTACGCCACTCAATGTCTTCAAGAAGTTTTTCTAGAAGGTAATGTTAAGGAGCCCGTGCATCACAATTATAATGCATCATTGCATTCATCTACATTTAAAATCGAATTTTTTACCAAAGTACATGAGTCATAAAAAATTTATTTCTTCTTATGTTGTTAGATTGATTTGGGGCTAATACTTAATATAAAACTTAAAAATAATATGAACTTTGTTTTCATTCCGATTGTGATGATTAATAGAGAGGGGGGCGGGAACAGTAGGCTCAGTTTAAAGTAGGAAACTTTAAAAAAAGTGATTAATATGTGCTATAAATCATATTGAAAGAAAAATTACATTTAATCATCCTAGTTCAAAATTTTCTCTTCGACGTCAGTAGGATGAAAGTATTTAATTAAGATTAAAATTCATTTTAAAAAATAACTGTGGTAAAATGAAGTTTAAAAAATATGACCACGGAAAACTTTTCCGCACATATTGCATTTATTCCATATCTAAGAGGTTTCAGTGAGTCTGTAATGAAAGTAAGTCACATAGACAATTTTTATTCAACATAACATAATGTGGTAAGCTTCACAAATAATAATCGGAAAAATATGGGGAAAAACTGAAAAGCCTTCAGAATGTTAAATTGCTTACATCTGAATAATTTGTTAACTGAAAATATTTGATTCTGTCATGTTTTATACGTTAAAACATATTGATACTTTTTTAATAAAGTACTCAGGTATCAACTATATCATTGTACTAAAGGAAAAAGTAAAAGATTTCTTTAGAAGATGTGTAAAAATTAGAGTAGATGTTATAATTATTATTACCACAGAGTATCGTTTGATAATTAGGTTAGGTCTTCTTTTAATTTATGTTTAGTGGTGTCAGAATTATTGATGAGGCAAAAGGGAACATAAATTAGGTTTTTTTAGTAATTTGAAAATTACAAGCTTTAGTTAATTTTTAAAAATTACATTAAAACTGCTGCTTTTTAACAGGTATTATTTTCTCATATATATTGAAATAGCTAAATTTCTTTAAAAAATACATAAAAATCATCATTTAAAAATAGGTAATTATATGAAGAAAGTTTATATGTTCCCTAAATGTTAGAATTTAGAAATAAGAGTTTGCTTGAAATCAGAAAATATTTTTTAATCCCAACACGAATACTTCTATAAATACAATTAATTATACTATATATTTACAATACAAATCATTATCAATATATGTAAAAATCCATATATAAATTATTTATATGTCAAACATGTTGGATATTTTAATAAAATTTTAAAAATGCCTTTAATATTTATTATTAAAAATTGAAAATTATGTTATGATTTGATCAAACTAAAACATGAAATGTGAGAAAAAATATTTTAAATTTTAAATTACACATGAGCTGGGCAGGTGATAGAAATAATTTAATTCTCTATACTTTTCGTTACAGTTGAGATATAGTTAAAATAATAATATGAACATTTTTAGATATATTTGCAATTTAATATATAAAGAAGTTAAATACCGGAAAGTTTGAAGACTTATTAGTTCAGATACTCTTAATGTATTACTACTTTACTATTTATGGCAAAATATGAAATATTTTCTGTTATAACAATATTATAGTGCAATTGTATATCAGCTTAAGAGTTTAGTATCTCCTTTCTGTCTTTAGTATTAATTCATTTTTTAAAATTTTTACGGAGAAATTTATTTAAAAAAAATTCAGGTAAATATATATTATTTAAACAGTTATGTTTTTTCCCGTAATATTGCTCAGTCGAGATGTACGTTTGTTTTTTCTGCTCGAGGAGTAAGTAGAACCAGACCTTCTGTTTAATGTCTATTCCAAATGGCCAAAAACATTTATATCAGATGTGAATCCCAACTCACTTCTCTTCTGTAAATGTATCTCAACGATAACACTTTCTTAAAAACTTTTTATCTTCTTCCGTCGTTAATTATATATATATATATATATATATATATATATCGCTTTATTCGCTTTCGTGGTTGGCACAATGCGTCCTCTGTGGATCGATTGCCTGTAAAATCCAACCACCTAACAAACCCTCCTACTCAAACCCGATTAGTTTACTTATTTGGGCACTAACTATTTTACATTATGCACAATTGTTCATAGAGTGTGTTATAGTCGAATTATGAGTATAGAAAATATAATGCGTTACGAGTGTTTATAATACCTGAGTAAAAGAAAAGTAATTGTCATAATACTTTAGTTAGCCTGAAACGAATAAATTTCTATCAACGAAATTGCCTGTTGTTCAGTGTCTGATAATTAGTTTCGCAACTTCTCTTACAGTAGATTTAGTCGTATCTAATAACTGCAAAAACCTTGAATGTTAAATGAATAGAATTATCTCTTTCCCTAAAAAAAGAGATATCCCTTTTGTTGCACGGAGAATAATTTATGAATCCTTTGTCTGTTTTATTCAGGAACTGAGTTTCAAGATATCTATAACTCTGGATACCGTTCTACTTCGAAAATATCTACCAAAAAAATCTCTTAAAGTTTTGATTTCTTGTTCATTCCTTGTTTCAGTGATTTCTGCTACTTGAAAGTATCAAACTTTGAATATTCTACACTTTAAGAATTTGATATATTAAAAAACTTGTTGCTTGAAATTAAGCATTTTAATTTTATTGCACATGTGCCTTTTCACAGAGAAGAAATACATACTTGTAAAAATATAGAGATTGACTTTCTCTAGTAATTTTATGCCTTTGAAGAAGATATATGAAATTTTTTTGTAACTGATAACAAATTTAATTCAAAGCAATTTTACTCATTTGCATACCTGCTAACACCAGATGTATTCTCTAAAATAAATAACCTCAAAGCATGCAACCATTGTTAAAAATTAATTACTAATAAATTGCAGGTATAAAATGGAGTGTAGAAATCCAGTACGGTAAAGATTTTGATGTATAGCATCATACGTAATCTTTAAATTTAAATGATTTGTGGAGTACGTTTGGTACACACATACATACAAATGGTACACACATATTTATTCGGTACGCATATAAACATTTATATACATACATAGTAATTATCATAATATTTTAATTAGCTCGAAACAAATTTTTGTCAAATTACATGTTTCTCAACGTCTGCTAATTCAGCAGATTTAATCATCTGTAATATCTGCAAAGGTCTTGAGTGTTAAATGAATAGAACTATTATGTTCCCAAAAAAATCACAAACAGACATTCACTAAAAGTCATTTAAAATACATATATTGTGCAAGTATGTAAAGGCACGATATGGCCTAGTCGTTAGTGAGGAGCCACAATCGCGACATGCAGGGTTCGAGCATTGACAGGTAGCCAAAACATCTCCCTATATACGCAGAGATCGTGCAGAATAAATTTAAGAATGTGGCTGTATGTCACTGAGTAGTCGGCAAGTGAGAAAGACGTGCGGGATAGGGAGCAAAATTCCCCCTGTTGAACAAATTGAAATTAATCTCTAATGGATCACCACGAAGGCCATACAACTGTCAGGCCTTTTCGAGTTTAATAAATCCATCTTTTTAATAAAATAAAATTTTCTGTGTGTGTCGTCACATCACGCAAAAAGTACACCACTATCGAGAGAAGTGTAAATTTCTTCGTAATAGTTCCCAAATCACCTTAGGCTATTCCTATTCTCGAAATTCGAAATACTTTTTTATATAATTAATGCTTGAGGGATTTTTCGGATTGGTATCCTTCTGACGTTATCAATGAATGCCAAGGTACGTTATCTGTTATCTATCTTCTATTCGATATGAATAAAAGGGTAGATTTTTTGTGTTTCTGTGAGCATCACGCGGAAACTAAAGAATCGAGTATTATTGAGTTTTTACGTAAATTTCTTTGTAATCATTCCGAAATCAACTTACGCTATTTTCTTTCTTTAAAATTCGAATTAGATTTTTGGAATTTTTATTTATGAAATGTTTAACATTTAGTTAACACATTTCTCCGTTGTTGTCGATGAGAAAATCGTAACATCTGGGTGAGCAGGACGTCTTAAATCTAAGAGCATTTCATTCAGTCATTTTAAATGCACTAGAAAATTTATAAAAATATCTCCACATTTTGAATACTTTCTAATTTTTTAATCATTTTTGAAATCTCGAACTGAAAATATTTTTTCATCTAATCGCAAATAGTAAAATACGTTGATCTCAATTTGATATGTTATATCCTAAATTAAAATAGCCCGAAGGTGTTTAAAATAAACACGTGACATCTCTGGTTATGTATACACCAAATAGAAGGCTTAGCATTTAGAGGCTGTTATATGACAAAAAAAATTATCTGATGAAGTAAACAAATTTATACATCAAACAAATACTTGTCATTAAATGCATTCCAAAGGGCAAACATTATAGCAAAATAAGCTGCTCCATAATCAACCAATGTAGAAAATTTTGCTTTGATTTTATGACATTGCAAAAACATTCTCTCGATACTGCTGAGAAACTGGAACATATTGCCTTTATAATAAGTTTGATATTTTTTTAATAAATACTTAGAATCAAATAAATACCTGCTAATGGTGATGCATAGGTACGATTATTTTTTCTGTTTTTCTAAAAAATCATTAAACATGCATTACTAATACCAAAAATGTTTTAAGTGAACTCATATTATTTCAATATGTTGAGAACAAGATTTTAGAAAATCAGTTGAATAAAGAAATTGAGAATTTGTAAAAAGGGCTCTTTTTTTATAAGCGTGATGAATAACATTTTTATAAAAGGGATAAATTACATTTATTGAATGGATTGGTACCATAAAAATATCCACACAAACTTTCATCTTTTCCAAATAAGTAACTATTACTATCTCCCCTAATTACTGTAAAATACATTTTGTGGATTAGTCAAATAACTTTGCAGTCTGTAATGGCTGTTCTTGTTTACATTCTTTATTATTGTGAATACCTAGGGTATTCACAATAATAGAAGAATGAATAATAGTTTTATACGCTTAAAAGGTACACATTTTGGAATTAACAGTACATGTTTTTTAAAATAAAAATTGAAAAATCAAGTTTTGAAGGGTCATAATGTTCATGTTTTCTTACTGGGTACACTCCTTGTTTATAAAGAGATTTCATTTTCGTCACCAGTTTTCTCTTGACTGAGTTTGGAGTAAATAAAATTTCTTTAAGATTTCACGGTATTTGCTCTCACGCGATTACATTGATTATTATAGAATTCTTTTCTACAGTCTTCATTAACTTCAAGCCACCTCAAGGACAAAACTGTCTTGAGCAGTAATTTGCACGAAATTCATGATGCGTAAAATTAGTATCTACTGTGAAATTTACTCACTTTATATTTAATATTAGTTCGTTTTTAATAAGTTGTTTTAAATATATTAATAACTTTTGTTAGGGATTTTCTAGACTCAAACCCTCTTTCTAGAAGAAGGATAATTTTTACTTTCTAAAATATATCTGGAATTTGAAAATAAATTAATTTTGTTTTTATCCTCTTGAAAATTCAATATATTGTTAGAAATATATTTATGCACAAGTATTGAAATTTCAAGGTAAGGTATTATTGTAAAAGTCGTTAACATATTCGCGACCATCAAATTTTTACGTTTCTAATACTGATTACAAGAGAAAATAAGGAAATTCTGAAGTTAGTTACCACAAACATGTATCGTTGAGGAACAATTACAAATATTAAAACTCCGAAATATCAAATTACAACCCAAATAAAATAATAATGGAACTACGTAAATTATATTTTTTCCATTTCCTATTTTTTATAACGTGATAATGTTGCTATTGGAGATGTCCCCAAAATGATGTTTACAGCAATTGCATAGGACGCTAATTTTCTGATAATATACTTCGCACTTAATAATAAAGAAAATAAAGGTTTAATCTTTTTAAATTTGATATAATATTTATTTTAAAGAAGGTAAAAATGTATAGTACTTAAAAAATAGTTAGAAGACATGCTATTTTGTAACTTAGTTCAGTGAATATAAGTGAATAAAAACAATTTAATAACGACCAGTCTCATGCACCGAAATACTTGTCATAGGTTCGCCATCTCTTTTATAGGGTTTCGTAAGAAGGTCATGTAGTTCCACGAGTGTTGTGTATCTTAACAGCTTGAAAACCACTGATATAGATTTTTGAATAATGCTTACTTGGGTATGATAGGCATGAATAGATATTACGTAGGTAACATAATAACAATGACAGAATATCTACTTTTTACTTTCAAAATGTCTCTAATATTTTTTAAGTACAAGAATCGAACAAATATGCCTTTTGAAACAATCATTTTAATTAACTTCTGTTTTCTTTTCTGTAAGCAAATAATCAATAAATTCCAAAGGAATGCGGCAGTTACAAATTCATCTTCGGTGTTTTAATTAATCACAAAATTAAAAAATAATTGGATTTGAAAAGTATTTAATGTCATCTTTTGACATTTCTATTGCATATTGGGGTAGTAATTATATTAATTATAGAATGATGTAGACTTATAAAACTTTTTCGTACTCATTTTTAGTTATATTTTACAAATCGGTGAAATATAAATATAAAATTTTGAGTGAAAATTCATAAGCTAAGAGCCCATTGTTGGTTTAAGCTTAAAAACACACAGAGGAAAAATGTGAATTTCAATTACGGCCCAAATATAAAAGGAATCGAGACTATTCTAAAAATATAGATTTCAGAGAGTTTTTAAAAAATATAAATAACCAAAACACATCAATAAAGTTTATAGATTAAATTTTATTGTTTTTAAAATTATTTTCTTACTTTCGGTGGACTTAAAGAATGTTAAAGATGGTGTTTTGAACAATATTAAAAATATCGTACTTCTGTTAAAATATCCAATTTGAAGGCTGAAGGGGCAATAAAGTTAAAAATATGAGAAAACATGTTGTTGATATTTTTTCTATCTTTCGATGAAAATATTTTGAATGTAACTTTTTTATACCTATGAATAAATTGCTTTTTACTGCCAAATAACATATTTTTTTAATACCGTACACAATTTGAAAAACAAACATTTAATAGAATTTTAGAAAAATATACGTAACTGGCATACATTAGCAAACATTTTTTAAAAATAATTAAAGTTCTTCTGTAGATTAAATGATTGGCTTAGCACTTTAGTTCCAGTTTAAGCTGACTGCCTACGTTCTGAGCCTTTTTTTCTATTTAAGGCCAATTAAAAATATTTTAGGCATTTTTTGGTAAATTAGTATTATAAAAATAAAAAAATAAGTTACCTGTAGTTACTATTCTATTTAACACAATTTGATGCAAAAGGCTAACATTCTGAAAAATACTAATCCAGCTATCTAAATTTGCTTTACACACAAGGTAGCTATAACATATTGATCTTCCAAGTGACCTAACATTTAAGAAATATTTTAATGTCCTGAAAACGAACATCCAATTATATCTTTCAATGTTCAACTTTTACCTGATTTTTAAATTCCTTTCCTATGAAAACGGTTGTAAATAAAAATATTTACTATAACCCCTTATTGTAGGTCATATGATTTATTGTAGTACTTCAATCATTTCTTAAAAATTTTATTAATTTAAGATTATTATTGGAGAGATATTTCCATAAAAAATTTAAATTTGAGAAAACCACGATAAAATGTTTTCTTATTGTAAAATCGTATATTTTTATATAAAATAACAAAAATCCTGGTATAAAAATGTTTATGATATGTCGAGAAGGTCCAGTGTCTTTGTTAGAGATTGTTCTATTTAGTGATTTACACTAGGTTTGAGATCTTGAGAGAGCATATTCATAGATCTTTCAAGTAGCATTGAACACAACATGCAATGGCTGTAGTTTGCTTACTTAATAAATTATTGATATTACTATGAAGGGCAATTACAAAATTATTGAACAGTTTTTCTATAAATCGATCTAACACCTTTCATGTTCTTTTTCTTAGTTCTTTCAATTTCTGGAGAAATTTAGATTTCTATTCTGCATATGGCTGAAATTTTCTTATTCGGTAACTATATTTACACATACAAAATATTTATTAACATTAATCTGAAATGTATAGCAGATTCCGGTTAATTTTGCAGCAAATGATTTTTTTAATGAGACTATAACTCTGCTTAATGTTTAAGTAAAAAGAAAAGCAAAATGGTTTTTGAAAATGAATTGCCTATAAATTTTTTTTTTGAGTGAGAGAGTAAAAAATGGTTTTCTTAGGGTAG
Organism: Pardosa pseudoannulata; assembly: GCA_032207245.1. NCBI lineage: Eukaryota > Metazoa > Arthropoda > Arachnida > Araneae > Lycosidae > Pardosa > Pardosa pseudoannulata. Next base: position 7,669,120 of record CM063503.1, on the reverse strand, counting down.
ACAATCATCTTAAATATAAAATGTATTGTGTGTGTCTTATAATGCTTTTGGTTACATATATACTGAACTAAAATACGAGCATGTAAATATTTCACTAAAACCACTCCATCTAACATTGTGGAGATGTTTATCTTACCCTAAAAAAAAATTACTTTCTTTAAAATCACATAATAAAAATTATGTCTCTATTATAATTACATAAACAAATATTACATTTTTGTCTTATATTTACTGTGCATACTTTATTTTTTATCAGGATTTAAAGCTCTTTTATCTAAGAATGATTTATTTTATTCAGAAATTGAAAACCTGAAAATGATTAAGTTGCAATAATTACTTCATAAAATTGCATCTCTAAAATTTTGTATAGACCTTCTTTAAAATACTTGTTGTTTTTAGAATTTTTAATTGCCAGAAAAAATTTTTAAACTATTTTCCCACACTTGTCAAATTTGTTTTTCAACTTTAAACATATTTTAAATTCTGCTAATTATATACCGAAATTTTCGCTATCTCATTTTTCCTCAAGGGAAATTAGTTCTACGCATTAAATTTGATTTTTAGTCGGTAGAAAATAAACCTCACATTATTTCCCAAGTGTTTCATCTGATTAAATCTCTAAAAAAACTTTTTTTTTTATTTACTATGCAATAGTTATACAGTTTTTAACTTAATTTCTTGGTTGACTAGTGTTTTACTACTCAGGGAATGTGTTTGAATGCATCTTTCGCTATCAGATTTGTAAATTTTAAGTTCACATAAATTTTCACCTTTTTAAAAGTTCTGAAATTTCCTGGTTAAAATGATCATATTATATGATGTATTATCTTTTTATTAGTATGCAAAAATAATGTGCGATTTCTAAAGAGTTTTTTTGTCCATGAAAATTTTTAGTTATTTTTTCCACGTTTAAAGATTTCCTAAATAAGCTAAAACGTTATTTTCATTAAAAGCTAAGTTATTTCCAATTATTTTGGAAATTATTATTGTAAATTTATTAATGTCTCTTTTTTTGTACCATGAAAGAAACAAGAGAAATTTCTCAAAATGAATATGACAGTTTGAGAATGAACTACAATTTGTCAAAGGTTTCAAAGGTTGAATTTTTACAGATTTTTGGTAACTTAATAATTTTCCATGTCAAATTATGGACCGGAGAGTCCAACCGTTATGAATTGAATAGCAATTATTCTGAGCAATATGTTCATTTATTATATGCTGATTTTACACCTTTATTAGTGAAAAATCTTAATTTAATGTATAAGAAATTAAGATTAACTTAACACTTGCATTTCCTAATGGATTATTTATTTTTAATATACAGATCTTTATTATAGACCTTTATTTCTATTGGATTTAATTAACACAAATATTAATACATACATACATACATATATATATATATATATATATATATTATGTATGTGCATATTTACAAAATACAATCTACGTGCTTTAATCATAGATAATAAATATTCATGCAGAAATACCATAAGCTTTCTCATTATCTGAGTCATAAGTTAATCGTGAATTTTAATAAAAACATATTAATTGCATTTATTATATTCTAAGTCTGTAAGTTTATTATTTTCACTGTTCATTTAAAGGAATTTGATGAAATGTTAATGTCTGAACAGATTTGTTTTTTACTTAATTAAATAGTTATTCCATCTAAATCATATTACTCGAGAATAAAAATTTAATCAGAGCTTAGGCAGAATTACTTCCCCTTGCTTTCATATCTTTGAGTAAAGTAAAATTAAATATTTACGCATTCGTTAAATAAAAATAAGAAATGAAATTCAATTACGGTGGGACTTTTTCTGGGGCTTTAATTTAAGCAGAAACTTTTTTGATACCGCCGTTCTTAGAGATTTTCAAATATGTTTTCATAAAGTCCATTAGCTGCAAAGACAAAACTAATAAAAAAAGATAGTATAGAATAATTAATGAAGATTTAGATATACTACGTTTTAGATCCTATTGGCTGTTATATACGACGAGCATACAGAGATATATATGTAACACACATATCTATATCTTTTTCCCTCTATACATAATATAATTCCCAAAGTGTTTCAGAACCATAATAAATTAAAAACTAAACTTAGTGAATATCTTATATATAATTTAACGAATATAAAAATATGGTCTATAATAAGAAACACTTGGTTTTTAAGCATATGTTTTTATGCCAAACAAAGCTGTGAAGTTGTAACTCATTTAGCACCACCAGAGGAGAACGTGTAGCTTAAGGTTTACTACGGACGATAATAACATTGCTTTCACTGGGTCCACGTAATTTAGAAATAAGGACCAAGCAGAAGACCCCCGTATCGTTTGGTATCGAGGTATCGTTTGAGAACTTTGAGGACATTGAACCTATTGTGACAACGAACCTATTTTACGTGCCCCAGTCACCCTTAATGAACATAGTGGATCTTTGAACTGGCAAATCCCTAACCCGCAATTTTTAATTTACGAGATCGCGATACCGTGGTTCAAGCTTGGTTGCTAATTTAAGTGATTCACAAAAGACTTTAGTCCCACAAATAAACGCCGAATGAGGGCCGAATTTTAGAGCGCTTCTCTTCAGTACCAGAGTTTGCGGGTTTGAATCCCACTGCTGGCATGGATGTTCGTAGCCGTTCTGAATTGATTTTAAATAGTAAGGCAAACAGTAGACCATAGCGCTCCAAACAAATAAACACATATATTACGCAACTCTCTCTCTCTCTCTCTCTCTCTCTCTCTCTCTCTATATATATATATATATATATATATATATATATATATATATATATATATATATATATATATATATACACATATATATATACACATATATATATAAACTTGAGCTTTTTTTTTTTAGAATCTACTTTTGTCTTATATATTCTTATAAATTTTGGCCGATCATATGGAATAACATCAAATGTGACAAAAATTTCTAATGAAGACATAAATTCTAATAAACTTTTATATACTCACTTAATTATCAGAACTGTATTTATGAATTATTAAATTATATTTCAACTAAATACTGAACACTGTATTTCTTTACAGGTACTTTAAGAATTAACTCAGTGGTTTCCAAATATACTTTAAAAGGAATTTCTTTGAAAAGAATTCTATATTTTTGAAACCCTTAATATATCCCATAATATATATGAATTTGTATTAATATATAACAATATTAAATTATATCATAATATTAAGTTATATTAATTTATATTAATATAAAACACAACGTACGTAGCTTAAATTATTTTTTGTAAATCTAAAACGTGAAACTAGAAACAACAATTAAATTGTTAAAAAAAGAAAATTGTTATAAAGACATAACATAACTAGGATCTTTTCTTAAAGTGAAATATTTTCTTTTATCTTTTACAATTTTTTTTTAGATCTGGCTTAATCGTCAATAATTGATTTCACGTGTGAGAACTTTCGTCTAATATGTTTCTATATTTAGTTTTGGTTGCTATGTGGCCCGAAAATTCACTTTCACACAAATACTTGGTGCAAAATCGTAACAAACATTGAACTGTCTTTTTAGATAAAATCGGATATTAAATTTCTATTTCGTATTCATGCCTTAGAATAATTAAATAATGATATCAAAGTTGCAATTGCACCTGCACTATTTTAAAAAGTTATAAAATGCAATCCTTTTTGTTATTAAAAAACTTTTTAAAGCTTTTTAAATATCTAGTCTAAGTTATTATGGACTGCACAGAGTAAATAAAATATAAAATTTAAACCACTTTAAATATTACAGTTTTTTTCTAATCAGTGATCAGCTGTTACACTAAACTTCATGGGGTGCCATTTATAAAAACGAAAAACTTCATGATAAAATGTTTGGCATCACATTCAAAGAAATTACAGTATTGATTCTGTATAATATGGAAAGCTACTTATCATGATTTCTGTGCATATAAAATTTGATTATGTTCAAGGTTCGAAAAATCATAAAATGTTGATCTAAGAGAAAAATTATAAATTATAGATAATAGCAAATATTTAATAATTTGGTAGATTGTTTATAGGAATGCGATCTATATTTGCTGAAAAAAAATAACTCGTTCCAATCAGACATAAAAAGTCTACAAACTATTTTTTGCTGTCCGTAAAGTAGGAACCTGAGCATCAATGGGTTAATTCTGTTATAAGTAATAATTGTATTGCATTTTGTGATAAGTAAGTTCATTATATGGTTATGAATTATATAAAAGCATATACATATATATATATATATATATATATATATATATATATATATATATTCTTAGTTACAATTCAGAATTCGATGAGGCAAAAATTTCGAGTTTTCAACCAAATTTCACCTAGTTGAAACTGAATGTTTGCCTAATGGGCAGGGCGCTACTCTTCTGTATCAGCTTTCGTAGATGCGAATTCTATTGCTGCAATAAATTTAGCCATTCGGAGTCGGATTTAAGTAGCTGATCCCGATCTCATTAGACCTCGTGTAGCCAGAAGTAAATCGTGGTTTTTCAAAGACAAACCAAAACTATCCGCCTGAAATTCCGCTGTAGCCTTGGAGATTTTATGTACTAGTCTCATTGCTGGCATAGTGGCTGACATTTGGAATAGGTTCTAACTGAAAGATTTTGGCCTCATTAGCAATAGTGTTTCAAAATAGATCATAATATCCCCGCCAACGGCTTGCTCCGTTAAACTGTACATCCCGGAGACAGGGTTTCCTTTGGAAATCGGCGTATTGGCACACGCCCGTCTATCTGATGGACCAGATGGAACAGAAAGCATGATTCGTTGGACCATGCAACTTTCTTACATCCTACTAATGTCCAATTCCGATGTTTCGCCATTGCAGATGCAGCTGGCAATGACGTGCCTTCAGTGTAGGGACGTTCTTCGGCCTCTGGCTGCTTAGGCCCATACAAACACAGTTTTTTGAGAAACAACGCCTGGGTAGCCACTGTTGTAGCTGGTGGTGATTTCCGCTGTTGTAGCTCTTTGGTCTCGGCGAAAAATGGGTAACAATCTCCGCTCTCCTCTGGGATCTATGCTCCTTGAGCGACGCAACACTGTCTGGCGACTTGACGTTTAACCATCCCTACACCACTTTCGATATGTGCTCCCAAAAACTGCATGTGTGCAGCCCACTAAAAGCGCCGTTTCTGATACTCATGTTCCGAGTCGCCGAGACATAGCATTTTCCCCCGTTGTGTTTGAAAAGACAATGTATAGCCTCTTTACATACTCTTTACAACATCAGCCGCGCGTGAGAAGTGGTTTTGTTCCTGGGTGAGCTCATTGTTATAATTAGAGAGTGGTGTAACGATCCGTTACATGACCCTAAAGAACGAGGAGCCCGAAGGTGACACTTACGATTAGCGGCAGGTAGAAACGGGTGGTCTAAGGTACACGTGGATACTTAATTGAAAACGGTCCGTGTGCTGGAGTCAGCGCGTCTGGGGCTTTGTTGAGTTGAAAGACTCTGTGAAAAGATTGTAAATAATTACAGTGCACATTGTCGCCCATTAGCGGTAGCGAAAAAGGCAATTAAGTTGTTTGGGTCGGCTGATCTGAAGACGGCTTTTCGGCCACATATGGAAACGAAACAGCTGATTCAGGCGGAAGGTGACCGCAAGATTGCATCATTCTGGTTCTGGAAGTTTCCCGAAGAATCGCGTAAGGGGGACCGGGGATGCTATAAAAGAAGGGTGACGGTGCCAAAAGGAAGCTAATTCTTCTTGAAGCTTCTTCCTGATAGAGCCTTCGTAGCTCCAGAAGAACAGCTCGTATCTCCGATTCTGGAGTTTGCTTGATTAGAGACCGCCAGCGTCTCTGTTTGCTAAGAAGTCGACCTTCGACTTGGGAATTCCATTCCCGTTATTTGCTACTTTTTTCTTTACTTCGTGCATAGAAGTAGGTAGCCGTGAGTGACCCTTGCTCTAAATTCGGATCGTCTTGCATCCCGAGATTTCCTTCACGAACCCCAGCGTGATACGCACTCTGAACTTTCGAACCTTGGTGTGGAAGCCGACTGTACAAATCGTCAGCCCGGAGGTGATAGTGTCAGCGTTTATTACCGGCACTAATTAGCGAACAATTCCAGTGATTAGAAGCCCTAGCCATACTGTATCCGGTATCCCACGCATCCTTATTGTGTGAATGTCATCTCAGCACGAGATCCCAGAATATTCAGAAATCTACTGAATCTGTACATAGCTGTACATAATTTATTCACCTGAATAAAATATTTAGTCTAGATTAGACAGTTTTCTAGCCTGTTTCATTGACGGCTTCGCCTACCATATCTCCAGTACGTTACAGTGGTCATAATGTAATGGATCTTCGGTTATATATTTATGTACATATGTATATACGTGTGTGTGTTTGTATATATATATTATTAGGTAGGTAGGTTATGTATTAATGCTAATGAGACTTTCCAGAAAATAGCTTCAGGCAAAAGGCGGGAACATTAAAAGCGAATACATGGAAAAAAACTATTTTTAAAGCTCAAGAATCTAGTTCTTTACTAAGATTTCAGAAAGTTAAAAGTTCTGTTTTTAAAGCACTATTCAAATTTTATTCTCACCATTACACTTTACTTAGCTCACCGAGTTAACTTAAGAAACTAGGGTCTTTGCCAAAATAGTTCTTTCCCACTCTTTTTTTATGTTTGTTTTGAATGTAACTTGGCTTGTTTCTTTGGTACTTCATTTATATTTTTTTGATTTTATAACTAATGTCAATGACTTGTTTACTTTGCATGTTTTAATACATTTTTTAAAATTGTGATTACTTTGTGAAAGCATTTGTGCACTTTTATAATTTCAGCTGTAAAATTTGAAGTACAAAAGTTTGAATATTACTTTTCATTTACTATTTGAAAATTTTAATCATAAAACACTAGAGAAAAACTATAGCAAGATCTATGTTTGTAAATAAACAAAAAATATAAAAACATATATATATATATATATATATATATATATATATATATATATATATATAAACGTCTGTGGATTAATACCCTTATTTAAATAAGCGAAATATTTGTAGTTAAATTTCCTCCAGTCTTTTGCTTACATTTTATAGGTATTTAATCGCTGTACCGTATAGAAAGAATTTTTTTTGATTTAATACTTGTAATTTAAAAAAAAAAAAATCTCGATATTTCCTTGATTTTTTTTCTTGGAAACTATGTACAATAATATTTTAGATTTAACTTTTACTTATCGTATGCATAGAAATATTTTTATCTCGGAAAAAAATCGTTCTAGGCATTTCAATAAATATAGCCTTTATTCCTCCAAAAAGTATAATGTGTGCGTTTGTTCAAAAACACAGCAAGCTAGGTGGGGGAATTTTGGTTCGTGGTCCTTACTCCATAATTGTAGATCTGTATCTTTTCTTAAATTTCATTCGTCCTACAAAACAGGTTCTTAGGTTTTATCATTTTCACAGCCGTCACTAGAAAAGAGCATTTTAGATGATTTGGTCATCATACATGAGTTCATGAACACAAACAAACAGACATTCTTTAATATACATATCGCTATAACCATTAAACTAAAACTAAAGACTAGATGTAAATACAAGAAAATCAACTGATTTAACTTTCAAGATGCATTTTAAATTCCACATTTACTTTTACATGCTTGACATCATTTTACCCAATGTTTATTATCGTTGTCGAATTTAAGTATATCTCCTACATTCACAACGTTGGCAATTTAATGATTTATGTACACAAATTATTATTTTTAGTTAAGAACCAGTTTCATTTGGCTGACTTAATTTAAATCCCGAATAATATGGCATAAGTTCATAAATTTAAAATGTGTGTTAAAAGGATTTAATTCCTTAATTTCATAGATAAAAACGCATTTAAAATTTAGTATTTTGGATAACTTTGACTGACATTCGTGTCAAATATATATTTCGGTAGCTGTTTAGTGCTTTTGCAATTTACATTAAAATCAATTTCAAATGGTAAACGACTTTAAGAATAATATTTAATTATCCTATATAATATACAGTGAAATATTAGGAATTTATAAATGACTTTTTGTAAACAAATTTAGCTCTGAAGTCCTTTTTATCTTCTACAATCTTACAATCTTTATGATTGAAACATTTTTTGAAATCATAAAAAATATGATTGTTAGTGAGATATTGAATTTGATTTTCCCGAGTTCATAATTGTTCAATTAGCTTAAAAGAAAGGTAGCTCTGCGATTGAGGCTTTATTTACAAATTTAGTAAAATATCTCCTGACACTAGTTACCAAGTGTATGATGAATGAAGTATATATTTATAAAAGACTTTTCAATATTTACTGACTTTTACAGTTATTTTTTCACGTCATATTTGAACTTTCAAATTTAAAATATACTATACAGTAAGGCAACTTTATATTTTTACCTATATTTCTATCAACTAAAATACATAAAAGATGTTCTGAAATGATTAATGGATTAATCTAACCATTTTATATGATATTCTTTCCATTTTTCTTCTCTTACTGTAATAATTTTATATATATCTTTTAAATAATATAATTAATCTTCAAAGCTTTTAATAAAGAGTTTAAAAAATTAAAAAGCCAATTGTTTACAGCAATTTAATTATTTTAAAGATATATACTTAAAATAGTTGTAAACTAACATAAATAATATATTAAATACCAAAATATGTGTGTAATTCTCAAATCAGTCACAATGTTATGCATTATAATTAAAAAAGGTTCTTCACCAATCAATAATTAACTTACATTTAATAATACAAATTCATACACGTTAACAGAAAAGTTATAAATCGTCACTATTGGAATTATTTAATTACTTTTTACATTCTTCTAGAGAAGTGACATAATTTAAAATGAGATAGAATGACAATACCGATTTATATTGTCATAAAACACTGAGTAAATTTTGCCAAGGAAAGCACCGCATTCCCAGTGCGGTCAAGTTCCAGATTAAAATAATAAATATCTGCCTCTCTTTTAGGATTGTAAGAAATACGTTATTGACTTGGAAGATTGCGCAATCGCTTACATCATCTAAATTTTGCTTGAGTGTCTTTACATATTCTTTTAACGCCAATATGTGTAAAATTCGACTCTTAAAAACTATTGCATATGTGTCTTAATCTTTGAATTATGACAAAGAATATTTGCTTCAAAGAAGAATTAAATTGTTTATTCTGTTTTTTAATCAATTCGTTTATGTTCGCATTTCTTCCCGTGAGTTTCATTGGCCTTATCCATTTAAGGATCCATGCATTTCATTTTAATAACTGGAGGAAGAATGAATGGCTTCAGCTTAGCATGAACTACCACTCATCAGCTGCCCTGTCATCCGAGGGATTATCCTAGAGAAATTCAGCTTGATGAAAGACCGACAACCGGAGAAAGCCAGACAGAGGGCATCAATCTAAAAGATGACTGTGCAACCATTTACTTCACCTAATGTATTTTTTTTTATATCATCAGTCTTATCACATTCTTTAGACGCCAATTGTATGAAAATAGATTCTTTCTGAGTTTTAATCTTTGAATCATAGAAAAGTACATATGCTTCAGAACAATTTAATTTCAATTTTTTTAATCTACTAGTTTGACTTCATATTTCTGATAGCTAATTTCTTTGGTCTCATCCATTTAGTCAGCCATGCATTTTATTGTAATAAGAGAAAAAAGCGGCTTTAGTAATATGACCTACTTATCAGCTGCTACCAAATGGATTATTCTGAGGAACTTTAAACCAGGATTATGAACTGATTATACAGCCAGTAGGATAATGATAATAATTTTAAGAGATGATTTTAAAGAATCGAAACCATAGGTATGCAGATCAACTGAAACTTTTATTTCTCTTCTCTCAACACGTTTAGGGATTTCATAATGAATACTAAATGGGGAACGTAAAGTAGGTTCGTCGTCGCAATGTCCTCCAAGTTAAGCCTGGATGTGGCAGACCAAGCTAGGGGATGGGAATATTACTTGCGTCCATAGTGTACTAACTAGCTACACGTTCTACACCTTCCTTAAGTTATACGTGCTAAATGAATAACAGCTTTACAGCCGTGTTTGTCATAAATATGTCTGTATTGGCAGTTGCATTGAAAAAAAATACTAACCGTATGGTTTTCCAAACATTTATCTTGAGATTTTTTTTCTCTTGCAAACTTTATAAAGTGAAAAAAAAAAGAGAAAATAATCTGAATTTCGTTACAAGATATCTCTAAAACTCTGTCGTTTTTATGTTTAATTTGTCGTTATGCGTAACTTATGTTTTAACTTGTCGTTTAAGCATTTGAAGAATTTTTAAGCGAAATTTAAAAACAGTAAGAAAATTACTTTAAAATTATGTTGAATATTTTATAAATAATAACTCCGTAAAATTTTTAATGGATTTAAGGATTTTATATCCGTTTTATTCTGATTTAATATATATTTTCAGAGAAAGGATAATAATTATAATAAGAGTTATTAAAGTGGAATTTCCACTCAATATTGTATAATTGCGTGTTACTCGAAAAATAATATATTATGCTAGAAGCATTCATGACAGCGTACTTAATTATCCTATATTTTATATAACTTATATTATATAAAAGTATTTAATAAAATTTTTTTTTTCATTCATAGGTCTTAGGGGTAAAATAAAAAAAGTTTAAAGTTCTAAAATAGCTTTAATAAAAAAATTAAGTAATACTTTTTTTAAAGTATAACTAAATTTTTTTATTAAAGCTACGATTTTTACTCCTATAATATTTAAGAGTCTAATGATTAAATCTCTTTGAAAATCTCTATATTTTAATATATAATTGTTATTTATAGAATAAATCAACATCATTAGGATATCTTAATATTTTCAATATTTAAAAAATTTAAAACACATAAAAAATCACCTTTTTTTAATTTCAAAGGATTTTTAATATAATTCGTCATATCTCATTATTGTCTGGCTAATGTTTAGAAATTTTTATAGATATGATAAGCATGTATTCAAACGCAGAAATTTTCAAACAGATTTATTTATTAGATATTCTTTATATCTAACGAGTAGCCATGGAAATTATAATGTTGAGAAAATAACCGTAGAGTTAAACAACCCGTACGCGAGGTATAACATATTCTATGCCTTACGATCTACAAGGAATTTTTCACGGAGGTTTTTTTTTTTTAAATGTTTGCTAATAAATTGCGGAAAAATAATTCATTATAAGTTATTCTTCTGTTTTTTGGATGATTTTAAATCTTCAAAATCCACGATTGTATTTAGTTTCTTGTTGTTTTCTGTGCTAAAATTTAGAGAAAACACATTTTAGGAGCTTTTATACACGGTGTCCCAAAATGACTGCATAAACTTTTAACAGCTAGATTCCTCGTTGGGAGTACATAAAAACTACATAAAAAAAGAGTTCCTATACGATCCATAGTTTAAGAGAAAAATAAAGTATGACGTCATTTCCGGTGCAAGAAAAAACATTTTATTGAACATATCAACAGCAGTATATGCACGGGCATACTCCCTAGCAGTTCCTAAGACATTTCCATTACATTGACCATACATCAGGTACATGTCGCAGTAGTCATGAACGGAATACATGGCCACCATACGAAGACTACCAGTAGCTGCAAGATGCAGCCTTTTAAATACCAGTTCAACGGCGGCTTATTGTCATTCCACAGCGCCCGCGCATGCATGACGCGATATGTGCAGCGAACGTTTTAAATATTATCGTCTGGAAAGATATGTAAATACTGCTGTTGATATGTCCAATAACGGGTTTTTTCTTGCACCGGCATTGATGTCATACTTTGTTTTTCGTACTTTTCTCGTAAACTATGGATCGTACAGGAACGCTTCTTTGAGCAGTTTTTATGTACTCTCAACGAGGAATCTAGCTGTGCAGAGTTTATGTAGTCGTTTGGGGGACACCCTGTATATTTTGACCATTGACAATGGTAAACTATGGTATTTTCAAGCAGTATTACTCAGAAGGAACAGCATACATTGATAGTGTAAGGCTTTTTTGGTGTTCCTTCAATGGTGTTCTCATAACAGTGACATATTTACAGAACAACTGGAGGCACGAAACCTCTACTTAAATTATCCAGTTGGGTTAAAATTGTTCATATATATATATATATATATATATATATATATATATATATATATATATATATATATATATATATCCATTGGCAATACGACACTTTGATATGTTCAAGCCGTGGTGGAATTAGGTCTCGCATGGATCTTCTTATCTCTTCAATCATGTTTAATATTTTCACACCAAACTATAGATCAATAAAACTCTCCCACTTCTATAAAAGGACAGATTTCCATCTCTGAAAATACTTTAAGTATTTGTGTACTTTACAGATGAGTCATTGTGTTAAACCTTTAAGTTAAACATGTAATTAGAATATTGTTACTGTAATAACCTTATAAGGCTTAATAAAATTTTACATTTTTAAAATTTACATTCATTAAATTATACAGTGTGCGTCATGATTAAAAAGTTGATTACAAAACACCTCTAAGGTTAAAAAAAGGTAAAATAAGAATAACTAAAATTGATTCAAAAATGCGCTTTAATTTAACAATGAACTAAAATTAATAAAATATTTTTTTCCTGCTGCCCAGAAATGTTGAAATTTTTATGACTAAAAATAAATGCATGGAGCATCCAAAATTAATTTCATGCTTATAATATCTAAGTAGTAAATATATAAATTAATTTACAATTTTACGGATGAATTCTCTTTTATATTACGCATATATAATGAGTACCTTTTATTTTTTAGTCATAAAAGATTTCAATCCATCCGAGTGGCAGAAAAAAAATTAATTATTCTTTAGTTAAGTTTTAAATTTCTTAATGTCCTTCATACATTTAGAGAAAATGAGAAAAATAATGTTAAATATGTGGAATTGTTTACCTACTTCGAAATAGTAAGCTTTTATGCACCTAGAATAGATGAAAATTTATGATGAGGGTGTCAGTCGTTTCAAGGTAACGAAGCGTCATTATCATTTGCCCGGAAGCCAACCACATTAACAAGATTAAATGTTCTTCCAAGTCACGCAATGAAAGCTTTCAAATTAGGTCTGGGACCGGGATTTTTTAGCCAAAATTTAAATGGTAATGATGCGAATATTTTTCTATTCCTCTTATATCGGTCGAAAGTATTATTAAGATAACTTTCTTGAGATAACTTTCTTTTATCTTATAATATTCTAATATTTTCAAATTTTTTAAACCGGAAATAAAATTTAAAGTTAATATTTTTTTTTAAATTTTGAATGAATTTTTAAATAGTTGCTAATGTCTATTTATTATGTAGTCAGTTCATTCTATAGATAACAAGAATATGTTTGAATATGAAATTTTCAAAGAATTTTAACATTAGATTTATTTATATCTAGCGGTTAGTGGCAAAAGTTATGGTTTAGAGAAAGTCTTTAACACTAGATTTACGGATGTTGATCATATACCTATTTTTACTGAAGTGAGTCAATTTGACTCTTACAAGAAAGTTGAAGTTTTTTGTAAAGAAAATAGTTCCAAATTAATTTAAATAAAATGTTTATTGTCAAAAATTTCACAGAAAACATTTTTTACATATAAAATTTGTTTTTGAAACACATTTTCCGTAAACATTTCTATTACATTTAGCACAATTGTTTTTACATTTGTTTCTTTTGCATGATTGTTGAACTTGCCTTTCCTGCGCCTTTAGCATGAATTTTTGTCATTGGAATGGAAGTGTTCTCGACTTCTTACCTATATTTACTTTATACTATACTTTATATACTTTATACTTTATATTTACTTTATACTATACTTTATATACTTTATACTTTATATTTACTTTATACTATACTTTATATACTTTATACTTTATATTTACTTTATACTATATTTATTTATTTTCATATACATTCTATGAGTCAAATTGGCTCACAACCGTGAAAATAGGTATACCACATTTGATAATGCGAAATGAAGGGGTCTGCGGGGAAGAGGAATGAAAGTTTACATATATTTTATTACTTAAATAAAAACCAACGTATGTTTTTGAAAAGTGATATTAAAGTTTTACATATATATATTGATCAAAATTTTAATGAGCCAAATTGGCTCGGTCCGTAAATCTAGTGTTAAACAACCCGTCACTGTCATATTATAATATACTCTATCATTCACATTCTACAACGAAATTTTTCCCTGTGGTTTTTGATATACTGAAAACTAAATGAAAAAAAAAAAAAAAAAAAAAACCTTTTTCAATTCTTTCCCTGTTTTAACCATAAGACCTCTTAAACCAAATTCCATGCGTGCTATTTTTTGCGACTTCCTATGCTTTAATTTAAAGAAAACTCTTTTTTAAAGGGGTTTAAGATTTTTTAAAATTTCGGTGGATCCCCTTGAGAAAATTAAAAAGATAATGTTAAATATTTTTAATTGTTTACCTACTTCTAAATAGTAAGATTTTACTCCCCAAGAAAAGATAAAAATTTCCGGTGAGATTGTCAGTTGTTTCAAGGTAACGAAGCGGCATTATCATTTGCCAGGAAAACAAGCACATTAACAAGATTAAATGCTCTTCCAAGTTACGTGACAGTATCCAAATTAGGTCTGGGAACAGATTTTTTTTTAAATATTCACACGAATATTTTTCAATTATTTGCTTCTGATATTGGCCAAAAACATTTTAAGGTAGTTAATCTGATTTTTTTTATTTCTTTATTACTTTGAATTTAATAATATTAAGGCAGTATTTTGCAATAGCTCTTTTTTATTGTTCTTAATAATTTAGAGATGTTACTGTCATAGATTTTAATCGCAGTCTTTTAAACCAATTCAGAATGAAATACCTAAAAATAGTTGAAATATCCCTCTAGAGATGCGGTTTCATTATATCTAAACTAAAATAATGATTTTATAACTTTGATTTTTACTGAGGTTGATAGGTTTAGAGTACTATGGTCAATATTTTGTAAGTAGAGAACTAATAAGAACGGGTTCTCTACCCTTAATACTTTCCGAAGAGCTAAAGACATGTCAACACTGACAACTGAAATCTTAAAATTAGATATTGAACGCTACTACCCAAACTATTTGACAATGTTGTATGGTATTTGAATTTTGATTCCATTCACAATAAAAAGTAATATATTTTACGTGGACTACATTCAGTTATGTAATACGTACAAACATATAGATGTGTGTCTGTGTATGCAATATAATATATACAACTACATATAGTCATGATACTGATTATGTATATGTAATATAGGAAGGGAATAATATTGTAAAATGGAAATAGTGCAATATAGGGATAACAGATTTAGGAATAAGCCCCCCGAAAACAAAAGTAATAAGGGAAAAAAACCCTACAAAGACCCTAAGTGTGGGAAACAAACAAGACCTCCAGCAAACACACAGATGTAAACCACCTGTGGGCCATGAAGACGCAATTTTAATCCCCCTTTGACGTTACAGAAGTCGTAAAATCAAACGGGTAAATCCCCCGTGACACTATAGAGTCACATAACTTGCAGGAGTTATTTCTCGCGGCAGCCACCTTCATCGCACAGGATAGCGTCCCACGCTATCTGTTCGGCTAGACTAAAAACAAAACGAAAAAGTGAAAGGTCCAATGAAGAGGTCCAAGAACGCCCCAAACATGCCCTCGCAAATTCTAAATGGTCAGCCCCCAAAACCCCATAGTGTAAGATTATATAGTTTCGTAAGATTATTTAGTTTCATATTCTATATCCGGCCGTCAGTTAGAAAAGGAGACATTCTCTCCCCAACCGTCAGTTAGCTAGCTAGTTAGAATGTTCTCGCCCCAGCCATGAGTTAAACTAGTCATGTCAATCGGACTAGTCATGTCTATGAGATGAGATATTAGTTAGAATGATCTCTCTTGCTACTCAGCCATGTTTTTAGATGAGTCCTGCTATAGACCACCCTCAGTTTTGAGTCTGTTGACAATAGTTCTTCGTATTTAAGATGCCTCCTGTACTGAACTATCAAGGATAAATAAAGACTTTAGGAGTACAATAATGGACTATTCATGACTGCTTTATCCAGGACATGGCATATATATGTTACTGTGTAGGTCCGAAATTGGAAATGTCGACTTTCTCCGCTGATTGTCAATATTAACATAGTCGCTTGATGTATATCCGAATATTTTATTATATTCATATATATTCGAACAATCAAAGGTGTATGTTGACAATCCCCATGCAATGGTAGGGAATGTTGAATAAATATATCTTTGTTTAATTTGTAAATCATACTTTATTATTAAAACATAATACGATGTATGGAAAAATAGGAAAAGGGTTAAGTTACAGCACACGTAAATAAAGCGTTGAACTTAAAACGGACAGTGCACTAACTGAGAACAGAAAATATCATATATAAACTTAACACTCAACATACCATGTAACGGGTCAAATGACCCATAAGGTATATGTAAAAAATGCGATGGGAAATGAATTAAACATTTTTATTCTTTGTGTTTATAATACATAAAAGTTGACTTTTATGTATTATAAACACAAAGAATAAAAATTTTTAATTCATTTCCCATTGCATTTTTTTCATATACCTTATGGGTCATTTGACCCGTTATATGGTATGTTTAGTGTTAATTATGTGATTGATGTTATACTATAGTATTTATTGTAACAATTTAAACTGGGTCCTGGATTTTACAACTATATTTAATCATAGAACACTTCTTTTTATAATGACAACGTGCATCCACGCAACCTTGCCCTCCATTTCTCGAATTAGCTTCAGCTGCTTCTCTCAATTTTTTTTTTATAGAAATCCTCTATATAAAGTAATCTTTCTTTATAACTTACAAACTGATTGCGGGTATAAAGTTACTTCTGGGTAACATTTTTGGTTGCTAATTTGTAAAATTTGAATTTTCTATTCCATCTACAATCGCCAACACCTTTCGGCCATATGTACCACGGTTGATATCATGAATATTTATTCGTACGGCCATACATCATAATGCTTTAATAATAAAGTTTGATTAAAAAACTCAACAAAATTATTTTTATTCAACATTCACCATTAGTGCTAGATGACTGTCGACATACACCGGTGATAGTCCGAATATATAAGAATTTAATCAAATATTCGGATATACACTAAGCGACTAGGCCATTGTTGACATTCACAGGAGAAAGTCGACATTCACCAGATTTCGGTCTTTCCCCAGTAACTAACACGCACGCACACACACACACACACACACTCACACACACACACACACACACACACACACACACACACACACACACACACTTTATTTATTTGCGTGTTTGTGTGTGTGGGTAATTTCCAATAATATTTTATATATTTCAATACTTAAATATATCAAATATTATTGAGATCTACCTTAAACCATTAATACCAGACTAATTTTCGCCTAATATTCACTAATAAATATCTTAAATCTAAATTATTATATACTGGACAGAGTAAAACAATTACGGAATTTGATCAACTTTGAATATTATAGCCCGTCCTCATTAATGATAAGCTGTCATTTTAAATATTATAAAATGCCATTTATAAAAAAAAAACTTTCGTGATAAGAGAATTTTTTTTTTTGGTATTTCATGTGTATACAATACTGTAAAATGTTATAACTGATAAAGCTGTTATTTGTCATGATTTTTGTTAAAGTTCTTGCCGGAAAAGGGCGAGACTCGAATAATCGTAAAATGGAGATACAAATGACAAATTACAAATAATAAATGCTTGAACATTTGGTAAACTAATTATAGGACTGCCATTTACCTTTGATGAAAAACCGTGGCTACGACTCGTGTTGACATTTAAACTATTGTTTAACTGTACTTAAAAAGGGACGCTAGGAATTGATGGGTTAAATAAACTTAAAATGAAACTTATGTAAATCAGTTAACTTGCAGTTCTATTCATATAAATTTAAAAACACAAAATCTCTGGACTATATTCCTTCTGATAATAAATAATTAAATAAAAACTTTATAATTTCGTGTTCTTTTCAGAAAAAAAAATGCAATTAGGAAATCTCAGTTAAGCTTTTTATTTGTTAACAATTTTTATAGTTAAAGAGTAACAGCTCAAAGGTCAGGGAATTTGTTTACAACAGTTCAATTTTTTATACTAAGATGAAATCAAAAATTGTATATGATTGATACACATGAATTTGGAATGCCATACAAATTGTCAAATCATTAATGTTTATAGAGTTTAGAAAAATATTAGTTAAATTTTAGAAATCATTTACTTAATATTTTTAATTCTTTGCAGTTTTTGCTGTTACAAATTAAGAGCCTCAAACATTTGTTATACACGTCTTCCGAATGAAGCTTAAAATCCTTTGGAATAGGCACATATAAAATATTAATAATAAAGTATTATATTAATAAATTTGTGGAAAATGGTTGCAAAAAATATTCTTACATTAGTTTGCATTGTTATATTTTAAAACAGAGATCGACAAATTGTCGATCGTGAGCTGCTAGTAGTTCTGGGGGAAATTTTATGTAGATTATAGTATTACTCTTAGATTGTCTAACTTAGAGTGATAATTTATCTTTAGAATCATGTCAAACTTAGATATCATCTTAAAATTACTTTCTCCAAGCTCTAAAAATATTTATCCTCTTGTTTCTAAAGAAAGGTAGGTCTAAAGTGAAGGCAATGTTCAACTCTTCATATGTATGGCATTTTTTTTTTCGGTATGAAATATTGACTAGACTACTGTATTAAAATAGCAGCCACTACATACTTTCTCAACATTTAAAAACTTGTGAATTATCACAAAGAGTGATATCTTTCTGATGAAAATTAATACGTTTGATAACAAATCTCATATATCTTATTTGATATTAACGACAGTTTTTTTTATAGTTCAATTTTAATTTCTTTCTCATATACACAGTTTTATTAAAACTGATTTCCTGTTTACTAGAAATATATGTTCTTCAATAAACGAATATAGAATTTGGGTAAAAAGTAGTTATTTGTGTCTTAGATTTTCTTCTTGGTTGATCAGATCTTAACACCTTGCCTGTGACGCCCGAACTTGCAGGCAACGGAAATGCGCTAATTTTGGAATGCACAACCTGAATTCGGGCAAGAGAAAAAACGGAATTTCAATTCCGTGAAGCCCGAAATCGGTTCACCGAATGCATAAATTTAATTTGCCATTTTCTCTACCAATAGACATATTTTCCCGCGAGAAGTTCGGCAGTTTCGTTCCATTTGTCGCTATTTCTCGTTTACTGTAAAGGATTTGTGAAATTCAAAGAAATCTAAGGAACATGGAATTCATGACAGTTGATGTAGATAATAATATTGTATTAGTTTATTATATTTATCAAAAAATTATGTTATTTGATTTATTTTGCTGTAATTTGAAGAAAAATTACTGTAATCCATTAACATTTACCATATATAGGAAAATATTGAAAATAGTAGTTATTTCTTTATTTTTGTAAAATAACTTAATCTATTTCTAACATTTTGATGATAATAACGAACAAAATTAAAGAGAAAAAAAATCTTTCCATTTTTGGAACGTTTTTCTCAAATATATTTCAGAGGCAAGGGGTTAAAAACCATAAGGTTCCTCAGAATCTTAATAAGTTTGTTCACTGCTTTAAAAGAAAGTTACATTTGCAGTGAAACAATATTCTACATAGTTTCCTTGTTCAAAAAATTTTAAAAAGATTCCTTTACTTTCCTGAAGGCAGAAAGCTAGAAAAATAAAAAACCCAACGTCTATTTCATTTTCTCCAGTGAATTGCACTATGCAAAGCTTTATTCAAGTAGAACTAATGTTAGGTTAAAGTCGAGAGATATTGCACGCACATCTTGTAGCTTACGTCATCAAAACTAATGATAGGACTGATGAAGTTCTGGGTTTACCATCTGCCATGAACTGCTTTTAAATTACTACTTTTTTATGTTATCTCTTTTGTGCACAATGCCACGCCTATAAATCAAGGTGAAATATTTTCTTCTCAAATTAAAATTAATACTTATGTGATAAATAAATACTTTTATCATGTTCTAGTCAATTCACACTCATATACAGTTCTAAAAGGACAGTAAGGATACATTAAGAATTTTTTTACCTATTTTATGACAAATGTTTCGAAGGACAATGCAAAGAATCTCTCTCCTTCTCTCTCTATTTATATATATATATATATATATATATATATATATATATATATATATATATATATATATATATATACATACAACAACTTTACTACCATTTTAGAACAATGGTTGAAGTAATCATATTCTTTCAATTTCTGAATGAGCAAAATGTAAAACAAAGATATTTATTTACTTCATCTATTTTAAAAACTATGCTAGATATTTACGATATAAGCTTGTATTTTATAGAATATCTTCTTTCAAATATAATATATTAAATATTTATTACATATATTTGCAATAAAGTTGTATTCGATTTTAAATTAAAAAACTCTATTTATTTAAACTATTACTATTTTTATTGAATAGTTACTTATTGAAAAGAAAAAAAGTTTTACTGTAAAATTTTAAATGAATATTAAAATATAACTACGCCTGTTCTTCCGAACTGCTTTTTAATAGTTATTATTTTCAAATAATTTTGTGAAAAGAAAAGTCCCAGCAATATATTTTTACCTCTATACCTTTGCGTGTTAATCACTCCACATTCACATGAGATTGTACAAAAATATCCTTTCAAAGTCTGGCAAAAAATAAGGAAAGTGCGGTGTGTACAATAGATATACCTTATCACGCGCCACCTGTAGCTGTAAGTACTTCATTGGCATTCAACTTTATTAAGTTCTTTGGGGGGCCGTGATTGTTATCAACGTCACGTAAAACGCTAACAATGTGTCGAGAATACATAATTGAGGAAATGAATGACGTAATCTTATGCCATTTTCATTGCCACTTTTCAGTTAACTTGCAGTTATTTTCTTTTTCCTAAGCAAGCGTACGATGTTCGACCTAGTAACCTTTTGTCTATTTTCGCTGGTTATCAAAAGAAAAGTGTGTTGGTAAACATCAATGCTTTAAAAAACTCTTCTTTCCTGCTAAAACTAAATTTAGCTTGTTGGAAAATAAATAAGAGTCTAAAAAAAAAAATCTTTCTTTATTCAGGTGAAAAGGGGAGCGTCCAATTTTACTCGAATTTAAAAATTACTGAAGCATCAATTTTCTGTGGTTAGGAAATTTAAAAGAAAATTATTTTTAAAGCTGGACGACTTTTTCAATTTCAATAATTTTTGTAATATAATTATATTCCTACTTATTTAATCCCCACTATCACTGGATTTACAGTAGAAATTTTGATTTTTTTTCAGATTCTTCATAAACAAACAGCAAATATTTTGTAGTCTACAGCTTAATTTTGTATTTAAATTTTTGATATTTGCACACGTCTTTAGTTTGATGTATTAAATTCTAAATTCAGTCTTTCTGGTTGATTTACTCTTTCTTAAAATTAGGAAATGTTAATGCATTGTCACTCGTAATATTGATACTCTTAAATATTAAACTATTCATGTAATAAAATTGGTATTGTTTTACGTCTATTACACTAATGTATGTTCATTATCATTTATACTTATAGAACTGAATTTCACCATCGACACTGATCCATAGTTTAAATGGAATTCAAGATTTCCTCTTAAGAAATGCCTTAATCATAGATTTGAATAATTACTGAAAATTAGCAAATTTACAATTATGAACAATGTTCTATAGCCTACCCTGTTATGACCCAACGAGATGATTTATCATATTTACCTTGTGTTTGGCACAATATGTTGAATTTGAAGTCAGTGCCATAAAACCCTACAAAACCAACTGAACAAGTTAAGCATTGCATTTTAGTATTTTAGTATTTTAGTTTGCATTTTAGTTATTTGGAGTCTAATGTCGCTGCTAAGACATCATGTAGCAAAAGTAATCCACAGCACAAATATTTAACCGTAAACGGAATTTGTATGTTTAAGCTATTTATAAAAATGTTTTAGACATTGTTTTATAGAAAGTTTTCTAAAAACACTAGTCCTATCACTCTAAAAAATTATTAACGTATGGATTAAGTTAGTGTAAGTTAATTACTAGTTCACTTTTTTACATTAAAAGTCATTCTTAAATAGTATAAATTTAAACTAAAATAGCTTTAACATTTTTCAGGAGACTAGTATCTATTCAAGTCTTACTGATGTCTCACTTAGTATCTATATGATGATATCAACCATTTAAAAGAAGATACATGATACAAGAGATTTAAATATAGTTCTCTCTCTCTCTTTACACACACACACACACACACACACATATATATATATATATATATATATATATATATATATATATATATATATATATGATTGTGAATTCATTCATTCACACAATATCTCACACATAGCTGAGAAATATTTCTTTATATAGTTTAACAGTTATTGAAGAATATAAAATTTAAATACATTTATCATGATGCTGAATGAAATATATGTTAAAGATAATTTCAGCCTTTATTTTTTAAGAAACTTACTTGAAAATCAATAAATATTTTATCCAGTTCAAAACTCTTAGCAACAGGATTTTATTTAGAAACGGTATTGAAAAACATATCGTTTTATATGTATATTTAAGTCGACAGTGAGAGTTATTGAATATTATTTGGTCTATAAAAATATCTTTTATTAAAGGATGTATATGAATGAAACTTTTTAACATTTTTATATATCTGTGTATTTTGAGTTAAAAGTGTATAATTCAATACTATAATAAGCTCACTGAAATAGAATTAAAATCATAATAATATATATCAAAGGTAATATTAAAATGTGCTAAAATGAATTCGTTAACTCTTTTGTGTATCAACAATTCCGACTATTCCTCAGCGCAACAGCCCAACTTGGGGGCCATGGTCTACGGTGCCAATCTCCGTTGAGACCAAGGTTCCTGGGGTGCGAAGCATATGTCCCGGTTAGGTGCTCAACCTTACGCGGAATTCCAGTGTTTAGTTCCCAAGCATGCTTGGTTCTTAATTTGTCTACCCACTGAAGGAATGAAAGGTTGAGTCAACCTTGCCCGAGTATCGAACCTCGAACACGTGTCATTGGATAGCAAAGTGTTACTCATACGCCACTGGCCTTCTTTTTCCTAATTAAGTTAGAATGTATTGTTTGAAACATGTAAAAATTAAAAATTATTGAAAGGAAATGTATTTTCTTCAATCAAAAGAATACATATTTCATTATAAGTACTATAAAAATTACTTTGCAAAAAATGATCATAAAATACAGAATTTGGAATTATTTGGAGAAATCTACTCCTATCGTTTCCACATTTTTTTTTATTTTTTTTTAATTTAACACTGGAACGTCCGGAACCATACCGCTTCCTACTGTCAAGGATGTCAACTGGCATGTATATATGCATACGTATACATATATAAATGCAATGTATTTCATTTTAATACAATAGTGCTATATCCAAATTATTAGAAAATAATGAAGTGTTAATATATTATTTATTACAATGCATATTTACTATATATTTGTCACTATAGTATATGTGTATGCGTATGCGTGTATATATAAGAGCTTATATTTTAATGAATTCATTACATCAGCTTCCTTACCACCTAGAGTTCACCTGAGTTGCCCTTGAGAGAAGCTGCACCTGTTACGAAGAACTATAGATTTTGTGTACCAAAAATTAAATCACCATTATCCCGTAAATAACTTTATTTGTAAGAATAATAGTACACTGCAAATGCTATTCGGGTACGGACTAAAGTTTCCATAATTCTGTTTAAGAAAGCCATTAGGTTCAGACGGAGTGACTCCTCTTTTAATACAAAAGCCCCCGAAAACATATAACATTTTTCGGTTCGTTTGGTTCCTCTGGAACTACTTTTTAAATAGCCGATATCTTTAATTTCGGAAAACATTACGCCTGCAGCCACAGTAGGCCGAAGGCAATCCTAGAATAAGAAAATCTGCATTGTGAGAAAAACGGCAGAAATCTTTCGTCTCTCTTCTCTTGTGGTCACCGGCTGCCTAATGAGGTTACATGGATTTCTTTTCGCGACAGCTCTGGATTAAGAACTTTCGTGAATGCTGTTTTGTGGCCTTGTAAACCTATGTTTTCTGCTAGGTGATCAGCAAATTAAAACACAACGGGTGTCCGATGTCGTCATCATTACGGGCCCCAGTGTTTCGATCCTTCGAGAAGAAATTCAGTGGGCAGTCATCCGTAAAAAAGACAACAGTTTTTGACTCCCATGCCTGTTAGTCCTATTCAGTCTCAGTAGCCAGACTCGTACTGATAGCGTTGTGGAGAGTGGTCAATCCAATCTTCCTCCATACAGACGTAGAGTCCACAGCAACTATTATTTTAGAAACTCGATTTCCTGTTCAACTTTTTTAGAGAAATTTGAGTTTTTTAGAGCAGGAATTAAACTCAAAAGAATCGTAATGCATCCTCGTTATTTAGAGGACCCAGTTCCGAAGATGTCATTTTAATTTGGGAAGTTTCCTGTTTTGTCCTATATTAAATAAAACTATTCCTGTTGAATGATCCCTGGGCAACCGTTCTTATAGAGGGCACCATAACTCATCCGATTAGATTATTTCTCATCTGTGCAGGAGTGAAATTCATCTATAACGCTGAGATATGCAAATAATTTAAGAGTTTTTCCTGTAAAATGAACTCTTTGCATTTGAATTAAGTTATGAAATGATTATCTCATTTTGTATTCCCAATCTTACATTCATAATTTTATTGTAAATAAAAATAATCGTTTATTCATGCCCCTTTAATAAAATATTTAATCCAGATTTTTGTTTCTACTAGTTAACACTAGTCTGTTTTGAAGATTTCGACTACCTTTTTACAGCACCACTTAGCTGGGAACGTTACAATAAAAATATTTTTAACAGATAAATATATGCACACACACATATATATATATATATATATATATATATATAAATTATTGGATTTTATAAAACAATATGAATGACCTGTAGTAGAAATGACTCCAACTGGAATTCTAGTATTATCAAATCCAAAATTTACTTAATCAACAACAGTGACGGAACATTTTAATTATACAAACTCAGAAAGAACCTATGCAGTTTATTGAAGCTATAATCATCTTTTCACTTATATTGTAAGGTTGAAATAAAGAAAATCATACGCTCTAGTGATGCACAAACTTTTTGTTTGAAATTAACAGTCAATTCCCCACAGACACTTTTTCTGTAGTCTCCTATTGAAGAGATTTGAACCACTTGTTGTGTTAGTAGTGAAGTTATATTGTTCTGACCCAAACATATACTTATGTATGAAAATGCAGCTTATAGTATATCATATCTTATTATTTTTTATTCTTTAGAATGTTACTAACACGGTCACGGAACAATGAATTTTGCTATGTAATCTCTTGTTTAGCTTTAGTTTTGTATTAACATTGAGTTCAGTACGTTTAATACAAAAGGAAAGGGATTTTTCATATGCAAGTTTAAATGTGTTCAACATACTATCTAAAATAATTTCATCCCATAATCTTTTGTTTATGATGTATGTTGGATGGAGTTGGTCTAAGTTCTCTTTGTTCTAAAGTTGAACATTAGTTATAAAAGATCAAAATTGAAGTCAGGTGGCAACTAAGCACTATTCTAGTTCAGAAAGTGAGTAAATAAATTTTTATCAAGACGTCATAAATAAATTTATATAAGTACGATATATATATAAACTTATGTAAGTACGGTATATATAAACTTTTGTTTTGATGTCAGTATGTATGAAATCATACACTCAGGTATACACTGTCAGGTCAGAGGTTAAAATATGCTGCACGACCTACAAATTAGAAATAGTTCTATGGCTGTTTTAAAAATTTAAAGATTCATCAAAGGTGACTAAGTGTTAATTATGCCATGGTGATGTCAATTTGAGATGTTCCTGAAAAATAAAGAAATTTTGTACTCTGAAAAAATTTCGACTAACAGTTTTAAGAAGTGTGAATGGACCACAGTGTGTAATTTCCAAGCTTTGAGAAAAGTTTCAAAGAAACATAGCCAAGAATCAATAGCAAGTCATCCGAGAGTCAATATTTCACTCTAAGGTAAACATATGACATTTACTTCAAAGCCTCATTTGACTCTCAGCATATAAGCTAATCTGAAATATGTAGTAACAATTTCGAGGAAAACCCTACACAGAATACGCGGAGACTGTTCCATGTATTTGTTTGTTCCCAATTCCCTTTCTTGTTTACTATTCACACAGTCCATATATGCAAATTTTATCCCAGTGTGATAGAATTGCAGTCAAGTCCATGAAATAAGGACTTACAATTCATTGAACCAACTCGTATTTAGCGACAACTCTTGATTCTGCTTACAGATTGATTCTTGTTGTACATCGTCATGGGAAGAACCTAGAATTTATCGCAGTTTAATGATATTTGGATTTTAACTGACAGTCATTTCTCCATACTGCGCCTTTCTGATTGCATACATGTGGAGGACTGGACAAGTTTAGATATTTTCGATCTTATTTCTTGTCTTTCTATTTACACACCATTCACTTTGAGTAGATCCCATCTCACGTCAGGTTGCGTGCAAATAAACAAGCTGATACGTTTACCAATACTGCTTCTTTTGAAATTTTGTAGGGAAATAAAGTCATAATTTTCTCTAAGATTTCCTCAATTAAACAGATGGAATTTAGTAAGATTTAGAAAACTGCATTCAACCACTCCACACTGCACTCCAGAAAGATAGAAGCTGTTGCTGGATTGCTATAGGTATAAAGCTAACCAGGCATCAACCTCCCATATGCTTAGTTTTTAAGGTTTTACAAAAGAAGACATTTTAAATTACCCCACTTTATTCATTGGCTGTTTAGATGTTTATTAATTCATGGAGATGGTCTAGCTTTACTAGACCATCTTGGATTAGCAACTACAACAACATAAATAAAAACTCATTTTTACCTTTAATTAATTAAGTACATTTAATTAGTGAAGGAAAGACATTTCAAGATATTGTTTTTGATTTGTTTAAAGTTCACCGGAGGATGAACGAATGGTAGGGCTCTACCTTTTGGTACTGGAGTTCACGGGTTCAAATCCCACTACTGGCATAGATGTTCGTAATCGAACGGAATTGGTTTTAAGCAAAATATACCTTTCTCATTAGCTTTCGTATATCAAAAATTAGACCAATGAACCTCAAACAAATTCAGTAAGTTCTTTATTAACTTTAAATAATACTTCAACTTTATGTTGAACTATTATTTTGACTTGCATATTTGAAATTTGTGAACTTTAAAAATCATATCTTTTACAAATAATAAAAAAAATTACTAAAATGCTTTGCCATTTATTGTTTAAAATAATATAAGCATGAAATTATGAACTATGGAAAAAAAACAGTTAAGTGTAAGAGATAAATATTTTTGAAAATAAAAGTTTTTTTAAGCCATTATGCCTCAGATAAATTTAACAGTTTTAAGGAAGTTTATAAGATTTATTTTCAATTATAAGTTTATAAAATTAAATATTAGCCGCATATATTAAAGCATTCTACTAATAGTTACAACATTAAATGCATCACTTCTAATTAATCATTTCCTAATCTTAAGAATTATCTATAATCCTCAGCATGATTTTTTTGTATTTACTAAGTAGTTTGTTTTTAAGAGTGTCTGGAGTGAGTAGCCAAGAGCATTGTACGGAAGATTCACCGTTATATTAACTTAGAAAGAATTTTTCTATTTTGACTTAAATGTTCAATACCTTCATTAGAAGTTCTTGTAGTATTCGATGTCTGACTATAAAAATAATCTTCAAATTTCTCAAACAATATGTAAAGATAAATTACTGTGTTTTAAAATGGGGAAGGCGGGAAATATTTCCTAACAGTTTTGCATTTAAGAATATTTTATATTTCTTTTGACCAAAATTTCTTTTTTCATCTAATATAATAATTTGATAATATTAAAAATTTTTGTCCTGTGTCATTTTAAAGCGTACTTTTGGTTGGTTTAAATGTAATTTTATGTATCAGAAAATGAAATAATAATAAGAAAATCTTGTTCATTATATTTTCTTTTACCTATGTATTTTACTCATTAAGTAAATTGCTGAATTATGGCTGAATGGACAGGGCGCTGATCTCCAGTACCGGAGCTCGTGGGTTTGAATTCCATTGGGGCATGGGATCTCATTAACCATCGTGTAGTAAAAGAGTAGATCGTAGTGCTCCAAAATAAACCAAACAAAACCCATGGTGGCATGGATGTTCGCAACCGTTTGTAATAGACTTTAAGCAGCAGGTCCCGATCTCATTAGCCCTCGTGTTTCAAAAAAGTAGACCGTAGCGCTCCAAACCTTAATTAAACTTTCAGTTACTACCAAACTAAAGACATTCAAGGCAAATTCAAACAAGTTAAAGATAGTATTTACTCTTACATTTACTATTACTAGAACATATACTATAGTTTGTGAAGACATTCAATAAGTACTGATGATTTCTGTCATACTTCATATTTTTGTGATTACATAAACATATAATAAAATAAAATAATCAAATTAAAAAAATAAATTTGTAAACGAAGATAATTTTTGGAATCTGCATTGATTTACTCTAGTACGTAGTAACGGCCTATTAAATTGCTTTCTTGTTGAGATCTTACGGAAATACCAATTTCAGTAACCCACAGCTTTCGCTTTTAATGTCTAATCACTTAAGAAGAAATTTATTTAAATAAATGACCAATACAAATATATTCTCAGCAGTTTGATATTACACAGGCGTTTCTGCATGTACCTCAAATTTGCATAATGTGTATAGTTTAACTTTATGCAACACGTCCCTTCATTCATTCGTTATTCTTCGTTGATGCATGTTCCTTATCATTTCCTAACGTGGTAGGTACTTTGTCATTGGACGTTCACCCATTCCGTATCACGATTATGTTAGTCATTTATTGTGCTGGACTACATTGGCTACTAAATTTATTACTCCTTAAAAGAGGACGGTGAAATTCATATCCAAGTCTTATTTGGAACTGAGAGATGTTAACATGAAATGTAGGCTATACATGTTTCCGAAAGCAGAAAAAAAAAATCAACTGTACTGATCAACACTTATTTACATAAATACGTATCCTCGAATTTCTACAAGTCCTCGTTTATGTTAACAGTTCCCCTCAACCTCATACGTATCTTAATTTTTTTCTGAAAAGCAAATTAGCGATGCAACTATGCTTTCATTTTGTGTTTTTAAAGTATTCATATGTCATGATACTTCTTTTGCGTTAATCACATTTGCTTTGTCTAAAATTATTACTATGTAATAAATGGAAAGTCAAATATTTAATTCTTTATTTTAAATTTTCTGATTATTTACAGTTACTATAGATACATCCTTGAATGTGTATGTAGTCGAAATTCCTTTGACAATAAAAGGCTTCTTTCATGATCATTTATTTAAATAATACAGATATTTTGTTAAAATATTCGACATGAAAAGTGTATTAAAGGTTGAATGGAAAACTCCAATAGATTACTATAGAAACAAAAGTTACCGATTCGAATTTATTTTCCGCGTAAAAATTTTTTAGACCATAAATTTGCCAAGAATTCAAGCAATTGAACTATTCTTACTGTAAGCTACGCTAGCGACGCCATTAAACTTTCATGTTTTTTGCTGTTCTTAATGTGAAAGACAGGGCGTAAAAAGAACATAAAACCATGCATTATCCTTTCCTGCATCAATCAAGGAATTTTTTCACACTTCCTTCAATAACTTTTTTCTCCTGTGTGCTTCGACTGTACTTATTCTCAGATATTTTTGTATCTGGAGATAAATCCAAATAATCTTCTGAAGTAGAATGGATTTGTTAAAAAAACTGTATCGTTGTATTTAAGCTTGCTCAAGCCATAATGTGGTCATCTTTTTAAAAGTAGTTTGTTAACAAAGAGAATACGCGAAGAATGTAATGACCCTTTATAAAGCGAAAAGAGGCTAATAAAAATACATTAAAATAATTATTAAACATATATCATATATTAATTTTAATAGATAATTTTTATTAGAAAGGAAATTGTGTTCCTAAAAGAGCACTTTTAAACTTCCCAACTTTGCAGCTTCAAATATAAAAGTATTTCTTATATAAAGTAAGGTATGTTAACAATAAATGCAGAGGATTTGTGTCGATTGTGTGCAATTTGTGTAATTGAGTGTGTTTTTATTTTCCCTTCTTTTATTGATAAATCATGTCATCTGTAACGTTAATTAAAATTCATAGCAGACAAAAACTTTTGTTGGATTTTTTTCTTATCTTGGGCCATTTGTTTGCTTGTTTTCAAAACTAGAAACTGAACAGATACTGCGGAAGGGATAATATAAGGGAAATAAGTTTCCAGTATTTTTTAGCGCTACCTTTTTGTGTAGAGAAATTGTATCCCAGTGTCTATATAGTGTTAAACTATAACTAGCTTAAATAGTTTGTAGGGAATTAGTGAATTATGTATCATTTGAGAGAAATAAAAATTGCTTCAATTTTTTCTTTTATGGAAATATAATACATTACTAATACAGCGCGATTGATATTAAGCATTATTAATACTTAATATTTAAGGAAAAATTCAGCAATCAGTTATAATTTATTATATTAATTTCACATGTTTTATATGCAAAGTTACTAAAAAAATTCTAAACATTAAAATTGGTGTTATATATACGTAGAAGTCAGAATGTTGATTTTTACTTTTTCTTATATGAGGTAATCGAAAGAAAATGCTGTAATCATAGAAGAGATTTCTCAATATTTGACTGAATATCGACATTTCAGATTTTCTTTTGCTCATTCTCACCTGAAACTTAATTTTGGCTCTTGTTTTAAGTAACAAAAAGAGTTTAAAATAATATTTCGAAAAACCTATTATTTTTAGTGACGCTTCTTATTCATCCATGCTTTATGTGTGGTTTCAAATCTGATAAAGGCCTCGATAAAATAACACTAGATTAAAGAAGGTTGATGACTTAGAGATTTGTCAAAGGGAATACAGAAGCAATTTTTTTTTATTTTTGTTTATTGATAACAGAATTTTTTAAATACCATTTATAACACTATAAAATGTTGACATAAGTATAAAATTTATCATCTAAATTCATTGTATGTTTTATTTAATTTTTCTATACATTGCATGTTTTATAGTTCCTCCCCGACCGCATTCAAGCATCTTACGAGGCTTAGTGAATTTTTCTTAATAGGATTATGTGAACAAGTTGTTTTTTTCTTCCATAATCTTTAATACCATTTTAAGCCTTACAATTTACAAAGTGCTATTTTATTTCTTTTTCATTTATCAAGGAAGTGAGTTCCTCTCCTCTTTCTTTTTCTGTGTTTGTAATTCTCTATCTGTCTGAATATTTTGAATAAATACTGTAACTCAGAAACCAACCGTAATACATTAAAAATAAGTACAGTGGACTCCGCTTAATGTGATTAGTTTTGGACACCGTGATT
Source organism: Pardosa pseudoannulata (assembly GCA_032207245.1). Classification (NCBI taxonomy): domain Eukaryota; kingdom Metazoa; phylum Arthropoda; class Arachnida; order Araneae; family Lycosidae; genus Pardosa; species Pardosa pseudoannulata. The sequence goes on along the minus strand of CM063503.1, from coordinate 7,637,494 downwards.
TTGATAACAATAAGCGATATACAGAATTAGATAAATTTACCCCCCTCCCTTTAATTCACAAGTACTAAATTTCCGTGAATTCTCTTGTAAACAATAATTTCGCATGTCTTCCATCGCTGTCAACCATTTGTTGCAACAAAATCTTTTTTTCCTATTTGAGCAGTTAAACTTTTTGCTTTTTGCTTCTTAAGGGGTCCGTTGACTGGACCATCAAGTTCTCGAACATTTTCAAACCAAAGTCTTAGAGCCTTTTCAACTTGCTCGTCTTTACTAGATCTATTACGTTTGCAGTCCGTCTTTTAATTTTGTTTATATCTTCCAGTAAGGTCATCACGATTTTTCAAAATTTTGCACAATAGAGGCTGAGAAATGTTTAACTGCTCTGTAGCATTGCGCTGACTCACTTCTGGTAACCTGTCATAACGATTTAAAATTTCTTTTTTTTTAGTGCTAAATCATTTCGATTTCTGAATTCCGTATCGACAAGCTGCAAGAGAGCAAGGCATAAAATGTGAATAAGCTTCTTATCAGTTCCGATAAGAACGTATTGCTTCCTACTTATCTGAAAACAACTGACCATCAGCAGGGTGTGTGTATTTTTGAAAAATTCCAGGAACGGGAAAACCCCTACTCCTTTGGTCATTCTCCATTTCCCCAGGATGAAGAGAGAGAATTCTCAGAAATTTAAACGAAAAGAATGGTTTTCTTCTGAATACATTGTGAATATTCCTTTGCCAGTTAAAATGAGGTTCGAAAACTGATAACATTAACCGATGTAACGATCATATAAAGCGATAATTTTAACATGCAAATGAATAGAGAAAATCAGGACCAAGTGATTTCGATAACAATTAACAGCGATCACATTAAGCGGAGTCCACTGTATTTAGTTTAAAATTTTTTGGACCCAAACTGTAGATCTGTGTCAAATATTTGATTTAATCGGTCAAACGAAAGAAGTATTTTAGAATCTTTGGTTTCATGACACATGAGCATTAGTATCAGAGTTTATTGGCTAAGTAAAAGAAGTTTTGCAAGTTTTATAATGAACATAGAAAAGTCACGTTTATTTTGTAATATTGTTTGGCAAATTTAGACTATATAATTAAACAACTGTACAAAGTTTTTCCGTTGTTGTAGTAATCCCATAGATCGTTTGCGTAACACAAAGATGCTTAGTATGAATACAGGATCTTTCAAAATTTCATTAAAGGAAAAATTCAAGCATTAGATAATTTGAGTGACAGAAGAAGCTTCAGTTTTGCCCTTTGCGCTTAAGAGGAAAATCTTTGGACTTCCACAAAAGATATACATCTCTAGTAGCCAATGGTAAAAATAGACTAAAAACGGAATATTCTTAAAAATACCAAGATTGGATGAGGAGAACGCTTCAAAATATAGTAATTTCAATTTTTCTAAGACTGTAAAATTTTGAAAAATGTAATAAAATGTACTAAACGACATAATGACCCATTTCTCATATCTTTTGAAAAACTTTAGATTGTCTATTTTTGATTTTAGCTCTCACGTGTTTAATCCTTTTTTACCACACGTTGTAAGTGAATATTTATGTGTGGCATTACGAAAAGGTTGAGGGAGAGGACTACTAATATTTTGATAGAGTATAGAGTATACGTTTTAAATTAAGACAACAAACAACAAATATTCTTGATTCTTTTTGCATTCCCTGTAGGAATAAACAGTGGATTTAAATTCTTGAAGGTGATCTTATAATATTATCTTTTTAGGCTGATCATAATAATATCGAAAATATCATTAAATGTAAACTACTTCTGTGCATATATTTATAAAATTCAAACAATTTCTGTTGCTATATTTACAAAATTCTCAAAAAGTATTCTTTCATGCCATCATTTTTTTTGAAAGAAAATATTTAGGTCTTTTAATCTTATGTTATTATAAATTATTAAAGATATAAGCTAAATCTAGGCAGATTTCCATGCAGTACTGATTGGCACGGAACTGTGTTTTCCCACCAAATTATTTCTTTTTCTCCTCCTTAAAAGTCAGTGATTTATCATTTCTCAATCGATAAGAATCATTTACTAGATTATCCAACCTTGAATACTTATGGCTTCTTATCGGAATTCTTACTGTAAACACATTATAATTCTGAACTTGATCTTATGACTTTTTAATAGACAACATCTTATTTTTTTTTCTAATTGTAATACAATTTTCATTATTTATTTATTTATTTTTTTGAGTGTTTATCAAACCTTAGGTATATCTACTACTTTTTGATATCCTGATTATTTTCATAAGATTGATTATTCAATTTTTTACATGATTAAAAATTATTCATTAAATAACATCCATAATTTTTTTTGGTTATATGTAGCATTTTTAAGTGGATATTCTTATTTGCAAAAATATTGGAGACATTCTAGATTTTTTTTTAATTTTAAAACCATATTGTTTCAGTTGTATTTTTAATACTTATTTTATAGGGTTTTAAAGTAGTCCGATATTAACGTTTTTTATGAATTATAATTGATGACATTATTTTTTAATATTAAATAGGTCATGTAAAGTCTCAATAATCCGGTGAAACAGCATTCAAAAATTTTACCAAAAAGTCTGCAACTTAGAATTTGATAAAACTTTTGGGAAGTTATTTTTACTTATTACCATTAGCCAAAAAGTAATAAAAATAAATAGTATTATATGGCTATTTATTATTTTATTGGGGTGAAAAAATTTATTTCACAAATGCATCTTACGTTCTTGAAAGTGTTAAATATTTTATTGGTGTAAAGTTCCGCTGTGCATAAGTTGTTTTTTTATTTCTTTCATTAATAAAATATTTTTCTTTCATTAATAAAAATTATATAATGCTCTTATTTAAGTTATTTGTAGCTTTAAAGCTTTTTTTTTCATTAAGTTTCTTCCATTTAGTTGCTTAGTAGTTTAAATGTAGTCCATTTGTCTGCTGCATGGGAGTAGATGTTTTCTGTATTGTCTTATATGCAAATAAACTTTTAGTATCTTCATATTCCTGATGTACATTTGAATGCGTCTAAGCTACGATGCTTGCTCATTCATCCATATTTTATGACAGAGATATATTTAACACTCACTGATTGTTTTCTGAAAATTGTTTTGGAGAATTTCCTTTAGGGTATGCATTCGAGAATGTCATCTACATTATACTATCTGTGACATTTAAATAACACTCAGTCTTCTTTTATGTTCGTGATAGATTCAAATATATTTCTGTTGTATTTAACTATGATAGGTATTGATACATTTGGTCACTACTACGGTCAATTCCTTCTGTAGCATCTTGCTTTCAGCCAACAAAGGAAAGTGTCTTTCTTATTAAAATTAATATTTTAAAAATAATTATTTGCATTTTAATACTTTTGAAAAGTACCTAAGTTTATTTTTATGTCGTTATTTATATTTGCTCGAGTATCAGGATGGGCTTTATTTTATCTTGATAAAATACGTTTGGAGATACAGAAAAGAAAATTAATTCAGTTTGAAGCACTATGGTCAACTTTTTGTAAAATGAGGACTAATTAAACTAGAAACTGCTACATAAAGCTTATTCCAAAAGATTACAGACACCTATTTTGATTCCATTATTCAAACCTTTGGGCTCGACTACTGAAAAATATATATGTTTGGTCATCTTCCGGTTCAAAAGGAAGATATGGAGAAATGTATTAGTATCTTTCGAAAAGTTATTGCTTGCGAAATTTCGTACGTAACCATACACCGGTTGGTTTTTGTAATCAACGACCGAAGTGGCAGTTGGAAGTTCGACACTGTATTTTATCATTACAAATGTTCAAATACCTTGAGATAAAAATGCCATTAGCAACGTTGTGTGTTCAGTTGTAGAAGATCTCGATACCAACTTTTTTCTTCTCTACTTCCTTTAAGGAAACCTATAAATCAGTAATGGCTATCTGGGGGCAAGTTATTTACTTTAGCCCAAATCTCAAGTACATTTTCAAAAATTGTAACTTCAGTACTGTGATAACATAGAAATTGTGATTTTAAATTATCAGTGCAACGACTCTAGTATTGCAATGAATTGTTTTAAATATACTGTGTATGTAGTACTGTTGTCTTCCCACTCTAAATTCATATCCTCACTTGCTTCCTTTATTTTACCTGCTAATGGTAACAGAGGTAGGCGAGTTATTTTGAGATTGATCTTTTTTTCCTCTTCTGGTTGGGGAACAAAGATTTTCTGTTGCATATAAATGTGCAACACGGTACAGAAAGTGTGAATGATATTTTATTGAAAAATAGGATCCTCTACCGTTTATTTTTCAGAACAAAATAGTAAGAATAAATGCATTTCCGTTCTCTGTATAAAATTAAATTTAAAATATTGCTTAGCTGATGTTTCTTTGACGAAAATTGTTCCTGATTGTTCGGATTTTACATAAGATTTATAGGCAAGTACCTGGTTTCGGACAAAACTGAATAATTGATAGTAGTACTGTAAAAACAGTGATCCTCAATATTCTTTAAGCTGCCGTCCCTTAATTAAGGGGGAAATTTTCTATGACCCCCCCCGTTGTGAAAATCCCGTAATTTAAAGTTTGGAAAAGGGAAAGTACTTAGTAATAAGAGACAAAATGATTAAATAATTGTCTTCAATAGAGTTATGTACCAAATCTTTATGGTTTAAGTCGATACTTTTTCCCTGGCAGATAATTATAATCATTTTGTTCAAATTAAAAAGATAATTTAAAAATAAATATATCAAATATAGTGCATTATATAATTACAAAATTGAAAAAAAGTAAAAAAAGTTATTCTAAAGTAGTATAAATGAAACAATCAGGGGAACCTATATCAGTGGGATGGCTGAACTTCAGTGTTTGGAGCCACTTTTTTAACTTTGTATTCAAAATTTTCATTGAAATGAAGGTGGAAGCCCTCTTTTTGTACATATTCGATTTGATTTGTCTTATTGTTTACTAGAACCATCACAGCACTGAATTCTCGCTTCACGATGTAGGAGGAAGAGAAGGCAATTAAAAGGTTTTTTAACGATAGTTCATTGTTGAGATTAGAGACTGCTGATGTCATCCTGCAGCCCAAGTTTTGTAAGACGATCCCCATGAAAGAAGGCTTTCAAAGTTTCATTAGTTTATAGTTCCATCAATGCCTCCTGAATTCGAACCTCTGTTGTCTCAGTACTTACAAAAAAAAGCATGATACAATAAAGAATTTCAAGGGAACAAATATTCTCAAAATGTCCTGAGAAGCTTTTTTGCAGCGACTTAAGTTGTTAACAGTAAACTTGTTTATCACAGGAGATTTCACTGTTCTTATGCATATCCGATAAAATTACAAACTGGCTGAATTTCTTGTGACCAAAATTCTGCCAGTTCACAAATCTTACCTTCCTTCTCAACCAGTAGTATCAAATCTTTGCCAATGGTATGAGTTTTCACTGATTTAGCCATTAATTTTGATGTGTTGTAAGGGAATATCAAAACATCGTCGCATTTTTGGGATAAGTCCGAGATCCATCCGAAAATTATTCCTGATGTTTCTGAGAATTAACAAATCTTTATCTTGTTTTACAAGCTGAACTTCGTGCAGATGATTCTGCAAATGAGACTGTTTCATTGCCTTATTAGACAACACTTTGCGAGTTTGACAGTGATCAAGTAAATCCGAAATTTAAGTACTTGGCACTGTATTGAGGACACTTCTTTGTGTTAACAGGCATCGTTTACGGCAGCAAAATATGGTGAATGAAACATAGCTACTTCTCAAAATTTATAATTAACCAAAGAGCTAATATTCCTATATAACTAAAGACTGTCGAAATAAACGATGAAAGTAAGTCAAAACTGGAGGAAAAAGATATAAATTGTTCGAAGACCTACACAATAAACACAAGTTTAATCAAGTATTCACACTAAAAGCACTTTCAACGCATGCACTTCGATTAATTGCAGAAAAGGGAATTTCATATCCAGCTAACGGCTCTTTAAAAAAATATTCGTATAAATATCATTTTAATTCACATGATGTATGATTATACCATTAAAATTTCGCACTATGATACAAACCGGAATTCGAATAGTTTGGGTTTCTTTGACCCTTTTTGGCCACGGAATTTTAGACTGATATTCTATTTTTTACAATATTATATTTTTATAACCTATACTATCATGCCTAAATTTGTTGACAGAAATGAACATTTTTAAACACTTGTTGAAAGTATTATCAATTACTTTACACAAGTGGAACTATGTTTAGGTAGCAGTAGAAGTATTTCAAGATAATAAAAAATATTCCTCCATATTTATGCATCAAAATCATGGGATATGTTTAGTACCATCGTGCTTTAAAGAGTTAAATAAAGAATTAAATAATGTATTTTTATTTTATACCGTTTTTTTCACTTATTAAAAATTTAAGTTTCAAACAATTTTATTTTAACAAAATTGGTGTGAATATTAACTCTGATTTTATATAAGTTTTTTACTGTTTGAAAACACCTTGCCATATAATAACCATTCAGTACCGTTCACTGCAGTTTGCAGTCTTTCCATATTACAATGTTGTGGTGATTACGCAATTTTGGATACAATTGACGTCATATGTCGTATATTAATGTCTTTTATATTTTTAGTCTTTATAAAGTATTTTGTAATGTAATGTATCCTGACATTTTGTAATATGAATTGATCTTTATTCATATTTGTAAAATTTTATTATTGTAGTTTTATTTGTGGCAGCACACCATTGTAAATATGCAAAATAGCTGTATGCTGCCTGACTACATAAGAGTCAGCGTGCCAGTAGCACGAAGGCTCGGTTGCATCGAGGGTGCTGATGTTTGTTTATTTATTGTTTATATAATCTTAAATAAATGCGTACGCCTGAAGTTAGTTGTGTTATTTTAACTGCACCATACAAATCCCTTCTGAGGATGGATATATATATGTGGTGATCCCTGCGGATATTACATTCATCATCGTCGAGCCATAGCTGGGGTCCGCCATAATGTGTTAATAAATATTTTTTCAAATAATTAAATGTATTAATCTAAGCACATAATGCTAAGAACTTTTCCGCCATATATATTTGTTTGCTACTTTCACTCTGCCTAGTAAACATTTTAAACATAAATACCTTTTTATAGAATAATTTTTTAGTGTTAGGTAAATAAATAGTTTTGAATTATATGACAGTAAAAACAATTAATTAAGGTTAATATTTAATGTTTTCTAAATAAGTACTTACCCCTAATTTTAATTTTTTTAAACTTTTTACTCAATCAAAATCAAGATAACCCCTGCTATGAAATATTTTCAACTTTTTAATTTTTTTCTTCTGTTTTGTACTAATAAAATGATAACAGGGGAAAATAAAAGCTTATCTTGAATGATTTATCTTTTAGCAACTTTTATTACGTGATAGAATTTTTAAAAAAGGAAACGGCGTTTTCTTTTTTAAAAACTCTTCAAAGAAAAATTGTACTCTAGAGATTAACCTCTTTTTTTTACCAATGTGTGTTTAAAGAGAAAAATCCGTAACTTTCATTAATTTATGTGAAAGGAAAAAAATCAGAACTGTTAATGGGTGAGATAAAAAAAATTCTCATTCATGTGGGAATAGATTTCAAACTCTGATTCACACAAGAGATACCTAAAGAAAAGATAGTTATAGTGATCAAAATTTGTGTAATTTGTGGAAATGGAAGTATTTTTACTAGACAATAATTGAGAATAATGAAAGCTTTCACAAAAAAGTAACTTATTTCTTTTCAGTAATTCTATTATACATTTAAGAAATCTTATTTTCTTTAATATTTAACTTTCCGTAAAAAGCGAAGGTATGATCAGAAAAAATATTAATTTATTAAATTGAAAAATGGAATAAGATTAAAAAGTTTTTTTCAGAAAATATTCTTTTCCTACTAAGCATATTTCCACAGAAGATAAGAGAGACTATTTTGGAAAATGAATAAATAAACGGTTAGAAAATACGTTCAGCTGTTTAGAAGCTTTCAAAGCTTCTCCATAGGTGCAGGAAAGAGAGAAATTTACTGCAAAAAGATTTGAAAGAGTAAACAAAATTTCCTGGCAGTTATTTTTTCTTTTAGTGTTGCATGTTGTATATTTTTTCTTGTCTTTTTGTTTCTGTATTCCTTATGTTGTTTACATTTGTGCTTATTTAGTTAATATTCCTATAATTTATTAGGCCGAACGATGGCTGATTGGTTAGGGTGCTGACCTTCGGTACCGGAGTTCGTGGGTTCGAATCCCACTGTGGCATGGATGTTCGTAGCCGTTCGTAATCGGCTTTAAGCTGTAGGTCCTGGTCTCATTAGCCCTCGTGTTGCAAAAAAGTTAGACCGTAGCACTCCAAATCAAACCAATTATCCCTCCTGTAGCAAAAAGTAGGCCGTAACACTCCAAATCAAATCAAATCAAACCAAACCAAACCAAACCTATGATTTATTAGTCTATATTGTATGATACGTACAGTGATATTCAATTCCATGTTGTTTGTATTAATAAGTACTGTTGTTCTGTTGCAGGAGATAGAAGTAAAAAATTTGTACCTATTTTAATCTACTATTATATTTAAATATACTACAAAGATTTAAAATCAATTTGTGTATTTCAGTAATTTTGTTTATTTTTATATACTTTGGAACCTGAAAATTACTCGTTTCGTTGAGTATTTGAAAAGTATTAAAAACCAGTGTCTAAAATTGTGTAACATTTATACTATTGCACCTATATAAGTGTAAAAAAGTCATATTATGATTTTCTTATTACACCCATGTAAGTAAACCTAAATATATTCAGTATCTTAATAACAATTAATATTTTTTAAGATCCTTACTGAGTGTTAATTTACCCTATAAATATAATTTAGCTCATAATATATCACCCTGCATATTCCCTTAATGTTAGTACATTAGAGAAACCAATTAAAAGTAAAGTAAGGTATTCCTGTACATTACTATCCCCCATAGTTACATACATTTAATGAGTTTATTATAATTAATCCTTACGAAAATACATTCTATAAATAATAATCTATAAAAATATTCAGAGTTGTCTTCCTCATTTTCGTTGCAGAAATTTACACCTACTCAATTCACCAATTCAACGCAATCCCGCAGGATTTGTGACTTAAGAGAAATCATTGATTACTGATCAACGATACAAAATTTAAAAGTAATATATAATATACTTGTTGGACAATAAATTATCAAAAACCAGTTTTACATGGATTACATAATTTGAATTTCAGTACCAAACCTTATTGATTAAGTATTTTTAAATATGAAGGACAAAGTCATAAATTCTTGTCTTAACTTCATGACTACTCCATTATAAAATTCCACGTAATATTAACAGTAAAGGTATTGAAATGGACTCTCACAAAGCAAGCTTGTTGGTCCCCAAAAGGGCAATGCGGAAGGAGGGCGCTAATCAAAATTCTACATTAACAATAAATTTTCTATTGTAAATATCAATGTTTCACTCCAAGTTTTACAATAATTACAATCTTCTTTCTAAAGTACTTTGGAAAACTAAATTCAATCTTACATTGTTTTAAATGAATAAAACTAAATTACAAGTTTATTACATGTGGGTAAATGGCGTAAACCAAAATGATCCTGGGAATTTTCTAGAAATTTTCATGGAAATAAAAGAACTTAAAATTATATAATAGTGTACATTTTAAGTTTTAATCATGATAAATTTACACGGCAAAAGATGTTTAAGAACTTATCGTAGAGGATAAAAATTTATGCTATAATATTTGGTTATATAGTATAACCAAATATACTTTAGTTATATAGTATATATATTTTACAAGATGACTGAGCAAGTTGGCAGTTTTTTTATGAGTTTTTGAAATGACGCCAAATGATACACATTGTGATGGTTTTTAGTAGGATTTAAAAGGATAGTAATATATGTAAAAATTTTCCGTGGTATGTGACTTCCCTACCTGGCAATATAGAAAAAATATCTTAAGGAATGAATACACCTGAATATAATGTTATGAGTATTTTTGTACAAATATCCATGTTTGTATTGCTAAGCTTTCGTAATTATTTTGAAATGTATTAAACTCTCCAATAATGTAGTATTTGTTTAGCAGATATAAGGCACTGGAGTTTAGTAACTTTGTAAATGTTTATGTTAGAATCTAGTAGGTTATCATAAAATATTTAATGTGGGTACAAAATATTGGGAAATTATACAAATATTTCGATGTTCTAAACTGTGCGAAAGTAAAAACAGGAAATATCTTTCCATTGCTCGAGGCATATTAGTTTGCTGGAAAATTTGATCCTGTATATTCAGATGAAGTAACTAATATAAATTAAAATTTATTTGATAAGGGAAATGACAATTTCATAGGTTTTACGACATTACCTTTTTTCTGTTATTTTTATAGGATGTTCTTGAATACGTGTGAGATTCTCTGCATAGATTCAAGTTTCTCATTCAGTTCAAGTTTCGGGAGTTAATTTTTTCCAAATATAAACAAAATTATTGAAAATATTACAAACTTACCTTTCGCAACAGAAATAATTTGCTCCACATTCAGATTTAGAGTAAATTGTATAACAATTCCTCCCTTGAAAAAGATAATCGATTAATATATTGGCAAATTATTAGTAGCGCGGTACTAATGACTACATAAACTGATTTTAAAAATAATTTCTTACATTACAGTCAAATATTTGTCTGGAATATTTCTTTTGTTTTACTTCAAAAAAAGTTTATAAAAAATGTCAGTTTACAGAAAAAGAATAATGCATACTCGGGAGTTCCATGCTGTTTTTCTTTTTCAAGTTCTTCTTACGGAATTTTGTTTCAATCATCCACTCTAAAAGTTATTAATTGCAAAAGAATTCACATTTACTGTAGAACATGATTATTCATTTTAAGGATTACAACAGGACTTGAAAAATCTAAAAGGCTGTAACATTTATTAAAGAAAATTAATGCATTGTAAAGAATTTTTTTAAATAAAACATCAATTTATTAGTCTAAGAATAGAAAAATGGGAGGAGAAAAATTGATTAGAGATAAAAAAAAAAAATAATTCTTTTGCATTAACATTTTTATTTATTTCGCAGAGAAAAATCGGTGATTATCGAATATACATTATAGGTTTAAAAACTGCAATAACTATTTTTTCTGTTAAATACTTTTAGTACAAAAGAAAGAATTATAATGTAATTGAAAACAGGAGAATTATATATTCTACAAAGCAGTTTTTTCAGTGTGAAATTTTAAAATAAAATTTTCTCTTCCGTTTTATTAATTTGACATAGAGTATGCTTCAAGTCTTTATGGTAAAAGTCTATCTAATCCATCCCTACTTTAAAAAAAAAAAAAAAAAAAAAAAAAAAAAAAAAAAAAATTTTTTTTGAAATCGAGTTTACAAAGTGTATAGTTACAACTGATCTAGCAGCACGACAAATTTTTAAACATATGAGAATAAAACTTGGATAAAAATCTATAAATTGATTTTTAAATCACATGAATATACATTTGTCTTCTTTCATTATTACCACTTAAGTACAGGGCCCGATCAAGGCAAAGTTGGGCCCAGAGCCTGGTAGTCTTTCGGGCCACCCCCTACCTTCCTTTCAAGGCAGAACTAGATTTTTAAGGCCGGGGCAGAGTTTTACCACTCTTACCCTCCTTTCAAGGCAAAAATTTTTTTAAAACGTTTATAAAAGAGGATACAAACGAATACTTTTAGATGGAAGTTTATATTAATTTTTTTATGTCTACATACCTTTGTAGTACAGTCGAATGCCAAAATTCTGTGACTGGAGTGATGTAAATAAGTAAACTGGAGTGTGTTTTACATAAAATTGTCAGCATTTAACTGTTTTTATTTAAGTTCTGAATAAGGTTTCATGAAATATTACTTGAAGAATTAACAAAAAACATTTTCAAATTTTGTTAATTAAATTATTTAAAATTTAATAATTAAGTACCAAATTTTAAGGGGGCCCTAAAATTAAGTGGTCCAGGGCCTAGGCTCATTCTTTAATCAGGCCCTGCTTAAGTATAATAAATTGTCACACATAAGAAATGAAACACAAGCAACAACTGATGCTATATAATTATAACTCTTTATTTTATATAGAAACGAGTATAGAAATAACAGTTATAACTATAAGATAAGTGGATTGTAGTCGATTAATCTCATTTTATTAATATATGAACGTTTTTGTAGCTTTAAATGTTTATAAAATATTGTTAAAATTATGATTTATGTGAAGTTTAAGCCGTTAATTATGCCTAAAAAAGGAAATTCAAGGTAATACTTTTACATATTTAAACTTCTATACGGAGAAACGATGTAAAATTGAAATTGTAACTCAAAATAAATTTCTTATGTATCTAGAATGTTCTATTTATTAATAATGTTAATATAAATGTTTCTTACTGATACAAAAAAAATATTATTAAAAGTAAATTTGATTACACATAAAACTTAAAATATATCTTAAAATTTGATAAGCATTTAAATTTTTCTACATTTTCAAAATTTTGAACAAATTAAACAAATTTTTCTAAAAAATTTGAATTATTTTAATGCTTAAAATTCAAAAATAATTCATTTGTTCATAAATAATTAAAAATCAAAAGATAAATATTAGAGCGTTTAAGTAATTTTTCTTCCATTGAGAACTTAAAAGAATAAATATAATCGGGAGAGGAAATATTTTATAAAAAATTAGAATTTTTTCTGCAAAGAAAAGAGAAATATTCCTCAATATGACGTTCCTCTAATTATGCCTTATTTTTTAGATAAAAACTATATTTTATATTACAATTCTGATTGCAACTCTATCAATCTTAGTAGAAATCAACCCCAATTTTTCTTTTTTAATTTCAAATAAAACTCATTTTATTCAATATTATTTGGCAATATCTCGAATTACAATTTTTTTGGTATTGGTTCAGGCTGTATTTAAAAAATAAAAAGGTGACTAAGAAAGCCATTGAAACATATATGCTTATATAATTCTAAAATCCACAAAATAAAAAATCGTGTAAAAAAAAGAATTGAAAATGAAATTCATCTGTATTAAAATTTTCTAATTTTCTTAGAATAAAGTATCGTGGTTAGGTTTATTAAAAAGAAAATCAGGACTGATATTTATATTTGATATATACTTGTGCTTTCATTTTCCCAAAACTAATTAAAATTGTTTTTAGCTGTTATGGAATAGAATTAGAGAAATATTTTATGCAATCGTTTTCAAATTTCATACTTTAAAGAATATAGTGCTGTATCTTTTGATAAAGAATCTATAAAATTTATAAAAATGCTTTTATGGGACATTTTCAACCTCTAAAATAAAAGATTAAGCATTGAAAAATGGATTAAGTGTATGTATATTATGATTATCTATGAGTACTTGGCTATTTTTATAGTCATAAAAGCAATATACATTTTATATCTTACAGATCCATATGCACACACACCAACACTATTGTTGGACGTGGTCACCTTCAATACAAACTGTAAACCTACTGAGAAGATTCTCTATAGTCTTTTCAAAAAAGAACTTTCCGCTCCCTCTTTGACCCATCCTTTGTTGGTAATCTAAATCTCATAGTCGGTCAAAATCCACACAGAAAAGACATACAGAGACTTAGATCCTTCCCCGAAAATAAATTCTGGCTAAGTCGTAATCCAAAGTACAGTGATTTTTTCATTCCTCAAAAAAAGTCTTTACATTCATAAAGTACATGCATATATTTTAGTTTTCCATGTATTTAAAAATACATCATCAAAAGGATCAGCAACTCTATACGTAATTTCATTGTACCTTGAAAAATATGTTTGTAACAACATTTTGACTTTTAAATTTACTCCCTAGTTTTATCAGACGATCTGATTAAAAACAATTTTATAATAGCTGAAAAAGATGCTAAATTTTTCAGTCTTTGGTCAGTTCTATTTTGTTCAGAAAAGTTTTTACTCCTTTAATGCTTGAAAACGATCTTTCAACAGTTGCAGTAAAAAACTTGTAATGTGTTTTTACTACAACAGTTGACATGTTTTAACATGTTTTTAAAACAAATCTTGTAATACATATAGTGAAAACATTTTGGGAATGATACAGTTCTCATGGACCCCCTATAAATACTTCCTTGACAGCATATAAGAGGATGAAAATTGGAAGATACCAGATAACACAGGCCTGCGAAATTGAAATTTTTGAAAAATACAAGAGAAGTTTTTCCTTAATTTTAAGTTATTTGATATGCTGATTTCGAAAATGACTTCCATTTTTTTCCATCACGTCAGAATTTTTTGTAAAATTGATATACATATTACTGGTAATGTCCTATATGGAAAAAATGCTCTCGAACTGTTTGCTTGTACTAACTGGAAACAGTGGGTTTTATCTATTCATGTGAGTTTATTTAATTTGTTTATGATGAAGCATATTAATTTTTAAACAACAATTAAAATTAAAAATGTATACATTTTGTATATAAAGAATAAAAATCATCGCAACCAGAATGCATGAGCCGCACCAGGGCGAGACAAAAAGTTCCCTCGTTATTAAATTTTTTTCATTAATTTTCACTCCTAGAAAAACCCTAATGACCTGTTTTTACGTTTTATAAAGGTTTATACATGAAATAAATGTAAGTTTGAAATATATTTGAAACTTAATACGAAACGAACACATTTAAATTTAGTTACGTACATTTTTTTCCTTTGAAATTTCTTTTTGACGTTCTTCTCTTATATACAATCTTACCTTCATCTCTTGCTAACATCCAACAATAGTCGGCAAGCATATTCCTATTCCACCTACCTTGATATTTTCTCTCCATATCCTTGATGTCTTGGTGGAACCTTTCTCCCTGTTCTTCGCTGACGGATCCTAAATTTTCGGGGAAAAAATCCAAATGCGATTGGAGGAAATGCAATTTTACACTCATGGAGCAGCCCAACACTTGAAATTTGTCTAACGTGTTGCCAACAATTGTTTTAAATTTGGGATCTTTGTGATTGCCCAGAAAATTTCCCACATCTTTGAGGGCAACTCAAGCTTCTCTTTCCTTTAATGTCACAGATGTCTCAAATTTGTTATCCCTAATAAGTTTTCGGATGTCTGGTCTTACGAAGACTCCCCCCTTTCAATTTGGCTTCAGATAATCCAGGAAAATTTTTGCACATATATTTAAAGCAATCACCATCTTTTGGAAGAGCCTTAACAAACTGATTCATAACACCTAATTTTATGTGCAGGGGGGTAATATTTTTTTTGATCAACCAAGCTTTCTCGAATTACATTTTTGGTGCCTGGCACAAGATTCTGCCTTTTGGGCCAATCTTTTCTGACCCAATTTTGTGTTTTGTCATGGCTGTCCCACTCACAAACAAAACACGGAAATTTTGTATACCCGTGTTGTTGACCGAGAAGCATGGTGATGATTTTTAAATCACCGCAAATGATCCAGCCGTGGTTGTCATATTTTATTTTGTTGTGAACGAGAGCTAGGTTTTCATACCTTTCTTTTAAATTCACCGAGTGTTCAACTGGCACAGACAACCATTGGTTTCCTTGATGAAGTAGGACGGCTTTAAGGCTCCTTTTTGACGAATCTCTAAAAAGTCTCCATTCATCTTTATTGTAGGGAATCTTAAATTTTCTCATCAATCCAGGAACATCTGAGCAATAAACAAGGTTCTCGTCTTCATCAAAATACTGAATAAATTCCTTTTCACGATTCCTGCACCAATAAAAAGTGGTTCCTTTGGCCAATAATTTTTTTCTTTCAATCTGGAGCCTAATGAGCTGCCTCTTTAGAAAGGCCCAGATCTCTAGTCAAATCATTAAGTTCAACCTGAAAATCCTAGGGGAGTCGTCTTCAAAGGGGTTATATTCTGTATCGGATTCTTTAACTTCGGGATGTTCAGAGTCAGAAGATTCGGAAGAAAAAACTGGTAATTCTGTCGGAGGCAAAGGCACTGGCACATCAGGTTCATGAGGAACGGAGCGTATGGCCGAAGGAATGCTTGTAGGTTACGATATTAGCTTGAAATTTTTTCTATTATATCCACGGGTATGGTAAGAACAAAAGTAACAGTCATCAAAGTGGTTTTGGAATTCCAAATCTTAAGACAGTCTGCTTTCCTTTGAACCATGAACTTAAATCATTGATACACTGCACACAAACTTTATGAGGAGCCCAAGATTTGTCTTGGTCTCCAAGTTTCATGGCAAAATATGCAAAATAAAGCCGTAATAAGTACCCTGTGATGTTCCTCTTGCGATTTTTAATGACACTATATTCGCTGCAAATGTAGCAAAAGTCATCAGGAATATTTTCACAGCTTCTCGAACTTGAAGTCATTTTCACAGAGTAAGTACTGGTGTTTACATGAGGTCACTAATAAGGATTCGAGCGTCGCTATAGGTTGACAGCGATTGCGACGGGAGGGAGGGATGATGAAGAGGTACATTGCGCATTCACAGGCTCGCGCGCTTCCAGGAATCTGTCTAATCGGTGATCTGTATCAACATTGAAGCTTTAAAAGCCCTAAAATACTAACTACGCTTTTGTAGTTTACCACAGAAGGGCATTTTGAGGGTTTCACGATGGTAAAATGTCAAAACACGAAGGAAAATATCAAAGCAAAATACGTTAGAAATATTCATAAAAAACACATAAAATTGAATTTTTCAAAAAAATGTGACTTGATAGACATTTTTAATGATTCTTTTCAAAATCAGTACTAAAAAATACGTTAAGTTCAGTTGTCACATTCCTTGTATTTTTCTCATCGTAGGCCTGTGTAATCGAATGAGATGCTTTGTGGCAGTGACTGTGAGCGACGTGCACTGTTATTTAACATGCTTACTTGTTTTGATTTTTTTCATTTTAAAGACCGAAATTATTATGCGTATTGCTTTCAATAAGAATAATTATTTTTTTCTAAAACAGCAAACTATATGCAGAGTAAAAAACTAAGCAATAAAATGTTATGTTTTCAAATAGTAATAGTTCTATAAATATCTATTGCCCAAATTTGAGGTCTGCTATGACACAGTAGTTATCACTTTTCAGCATGTTTATCTTTTTGCTACATAAAGACTTTTCTTCGTACTCAAAATGACTAGGTGATGGTGAAATTTTTATGGTACCGCCTGTGGGTGCAGGAAATCGTGGGTTTCGATCCCGCTGTTAAGTGGATGTTCATAGCTGTTCGAAATCGGCTTGTCTTCAATTAGAAATTCACTTTAAAGATGTTTAATTATGTAAGTTTTATGTAATTTGGATATTTTTTTTCACTGTAGTAAATATGATGCAATCTTTTCTCAGGGATCTATCCTTTCTTATTTTCTTTTGTGCGAATATATATATATATATATATATATATATATATATATATATATATATATATATATATATATATATATATATATATATTATATAGATAGATAGATAGATATAGATAGTAATTTTTAAAAAATATAATCTTGAAATTTCCAAAACATGCTATATCCATGAGTTCACTGGGTAATACTCGCTGATTTTGGCTATCAGAAGACGCGCTTTTGAATTCAACTGCTGTCCAACTGCATGTTCGTAATCGTTCAAATCAGCTTTAAACATTAAGTCCCGATGTAATTCCCAATTCTGATGCAAAAGATTGACTTAAGCGCTCCAGGGGAAAAAAACCATTTTAGAATATATTTTAGTAGCATTAAAATTTTTTCGGTTGAAACCCTTGAAATCATTTACAAATTAAACTAAAGCATTGTTTTGCCTATAATATTTTGCAGTCTATAAATTTGCGTATGTTTGCGTCTTATCGCTTCTTTCGAAAAAAAAGGGCAAAACTACTATTAAAAAATGTATTACGCTCCATAATTATAAATTATATATTGTTTCACAAAAAATAGGATTTAGGCTACGCAATGTTAACTTTTGGTCATTAAAAATCAGGTCAATTTAATTTGATTAATATTTTCCATAGAAACATTGACTTTCATTTTCTCTTTTCTAATTAATTAATTTGAAATCGAAGATATTTGAACAAATGCATCAGCTATCATGATTTAATTTTAATAAAAGACATTTTTCAGACTTTAATTTACTATACATTTTGATGTTTATAAAGAGAAGCTTTAATGTTTGATTTTATGAAAGGTCTTTTTTTACCTGCAATAACACTTACTTCGCGTTGTACCAATTTATTAAAATGTAGTTGCAAAATGTAATCAATTAAGAACAGACATTTGTGTTTAATTGCACTTTCAGTTTTGATACTAGGCCAATTGCACGTGTCTAGTTTTAAGTGAAATATAAATTTTCCATCAAATTTCTGAGAAATGCTGCTTTTCCAAAGATAAATTTTTACTTTTACTACAAATTTGTAACAAAGAATGACAGTTTAAACTTAATTCTCTTAAATTGTAAGTGTAAATGTATTATCAATTTTCTCTTTCTAACCTCATACCCATTGTTAATACGAAAACAAGTTCTTTAAAATCTAATGCAACCTCGATCTATTGTTTTTCAAAGGGACAGAAATGGAAAACGATAAATGCGAAAAATATATGTAGAAATTCGATAACGTGTGCTATTTAACTCTAATTGGAAGTACTTAAAATTTTATGAAATATATTCTATATTTAGAATGAAACTTAACAGCTTTTAATAGTTTGTAATTAATATTCCTTTGTGCTAGGGAATCTCCTAACTGCAATAAATGACCTTTCTATCGCCTCTTACTTTGCGAGTTTAGTACCACTATCAGTGTATTAGTCAGTAAATGATTTTAATATTGACAAACCTTTGGGTGCTCAAGGAAAACTAGGCTTTTTCTCTGCTTTTCTTCGTATTCTTTATCCCATGATCTTGGTTTTTGTTTGTGCATAGGACCTCCACTGTGGTGGCCGCTCTGGTTATTAGGAAACTATTAATTGCAACATAATCTTCAAAGTTTATGTCAATAAACTTGTTCCAATCATCTTAAAACGAGTCATTTTTTAAATTTTGATTCAAAATTTTGAAAACTAGCACAAACATTATTTTTCTTAAAACCAAATAAAACCTAAGATTGTAGCCTAATCTAAGCCTAAGGATCTGTAGCCTAAGATTCCTTAATGCTGCAGGCCTGTCAGTCTACTTCCGACAATGAGCAAAATCTTAGAGAGAATATTAAACAATAGGATTCGATGTTAATTTAAAAATTTCTTTGCCAATAAACTTCTTTATCAATAAGCAGTATAGATTCCTAGAAAATTCAGGTAAAACAAAATGTGTAGGTTTTATCTTTCAGAAAATGAAAAATATAGGCAAGAACTAAAAGTACCAAATATTGGTCTCTTTTTTTTTGACTTTGTCCAATGAAAGATTCTCAAGGATGAAATCAAAAATATCAATATTTACACCTACTTAAAAGATGTACTTAAGAATTACCTTACTAGTAGAAAATTTTGCACAAAAACTGCACATGAACTAGTTTGAACATTAAAGATGGCTATCCTCAGAGGTCATGACTGGAATGAAAGCAGAAAAGGATGATATTGGTTCTATAAGAACAAATTCAGAATCAAATGAGTAGAAGGATAAATATAGGAACGAGAGTTCGAGGTTCCACTGTATTTATCATCGAGCTGTGAATTATTTAAGCTAAAACACGTTTATTAGCTAAAATTAATGTCCGTCTAATATGTATTTATACGAGGGGGTTTTGTAAAATTTTAATAATTATTAAAGGTAGTTAAAATATAAATTTTTTTTTTTGTTTGTTATTTTTAAGACTTCTCTACGAAGTCATATCTAGAGTCATACATTTCTTGACCTTTTATAAGCCACCATTGTATAATCCTTTTGAGAACCTATATTTTCTCCATACTGTGGGTTATTTCCAATCACAGGTTCCCGAAAACTAAAAAAAAAAATTAATGACTTTTATAAAATATTACATGCTTAAAAATTGATTAATATGTAGAGTATATTTTATCCAGATATCTAGATTTATTAGTAATAATCAAAACTGTATAACAACCTTCATACACACTATCTATCATTGTGTAAAATCAGTCATGTGTAGTCGTACACTTTAAGGGTACAATTGGTGTCTTTAAGAATTTTTATATTTTATTAATTTTGCTTTATAAACGTACAAATATAAATTAAATTGTATATATATATATATATATATATATATATATATATATATATATATATATATATATATATATATATATATATATATATATATACACGCCGAATGAGGGCCAGTTGGTTAGGGTGCTGACCTTCGGCACCGGAGTTCGTGGGTTCGAATCCCACGGTGGTATGCATGTTCGTAGCCGTTCGGAATCGGCTTTAAGCTGTCGGCCTCGGTCACATTAGCATTCGTGTTGCAAAAAGTAGACCGTAGCACTCCACTCCAAACCAAAACAACCCAAACCTAAATTAAATTATAAATAATACAGTCACAAACATTCTTAAAACAATCTATTTCTTTAAAAAAATCCAATTTTTAAAAATATTTTGTTAAATTTTAAAGTGGTAAATTTTAAATGTTATATTTTCTCCTAAATTTGCTTCTTTATTACATAATGCTAGTCTTTGTCGATTAAATAAATACCCAAAAATGAATAAATTTTTATTTAAAAGTTAATTATTGAATTAAATCGAATTTTAATAATGAAAAAAAAACTCGAAGCATTAAATGGATACAGATATTCATTTTTATGTATATTAAGAGTGTTTGGTAAAAATTTTGTAGGAATCTGTGAAAAGCTGAATCGAGGAGACTTTTAAAATTTAACAAAAACAAAAAAAAAATTTCAAAAGATTAATTTTTTGAATTTACTTAAAATTAACAATGTTTCAAAAGATTAATTTTTAACTATAATATTTTATCTAATTTTCTCTTAAATTTACTTAACAGAATGTTTCGAACATATTTAGCACTATTTTGTACATTGGTAGAATAGTTAATTTATAGAAAATTTTTTAATTTTGCATATTGAATTTTCATTAAAATTAAAAATGTCTTAATTAAAATTGAATTTTAATAATCTAAAGAATTCGACTACTGTTGGAAAAACTTAAGTATAAATCTATGAAAAAGTAAAAAATGCAATAATCCCCTTAAAAATTAATAAATATTTTTGAAAAAATTGTACTATAAAATTTGTAAAAAAAAAAAAAAAAAAAAAAAAAATCCAATTTAAAAATGTGATTTATTTGCTTGCATTCTCATGTACATATCCATAAAATTTAATAACCCAAAGTTAATAATTTGCAAAAATGCTATGAAATATTCACTATTTCAGGAACATTTCCGCTTTTGAAATGAAAAATTTGATTTAACTGTAAAATTTTAGTTTTTCCATTTCTGCAGCATCTTACATGTATTCGAAGTTTTATTAATTTTGAGATCTAATGTAATTCTTTTCGTTCAGAAGAATGTAGTGAAAGAGTATTGTTTCTCTCCTTTCAGTCTGTTATGCAAATTTCTCCGAACAGTCCGATTTATTTAAAGTCTGCTGAGTTAAGATAAGAAACCTCTCATGCTGCCAAAATTTAGTGTTTTTATACCTTTACGTTAGTTGACGCCAGCTTAGCGTTGTTTAGTTTTTGATCCTTGTTTTCAAACTTTAATTAAGCTGACAATGGACTCCGGAAACTGGCCGAAATTGGACTGAAAAGTAAAGTTCATTAAATTTGGAAATGTACCTATGAATGAGAAGATTATTATAAATGCTCACCATACTAAAACTAAAATTATTACTAAATATGCAATATAATCATTGCTAATATAATATGTAAACGTTTATTCAAAACAAATATTTTTTGATTTTATGAATGTTTAAGACACTCCGGGTACTTTTTAAACTGTTATATACCTTTGAAATTTACTATTTACCCTGTAGTCTATAAAATAAAAGTTAGCTAAAATTAATACACTTTGAAACATCTGTCAATTCTGTAATTAAACTATCATTGGAATGCGTAAAGGAAAAATGGATTTTTTAATGTTTTTAATTTTTCCCTAAATTGCGCTTAGAGTCAGGATAGTTGAAAGGGCCAGGCGCTGCTCTTTAATATATGGGTTTAAATCTCACTTATGACACAGATTTTTGTAGCCATTCAGAATCGGCATATCAAGCAATAGGTCTCGGTCTCATTAGACCGCGTTTAGTAAAAATAAATAAATAAATAAAAGATCATAGCGCTCGAATTAAATTAACCCGACCCAAACCAAACCTGAAAGTTTACTATGACAACTAAGTTTTTTATAAAGTATAAAAAACTTATCCTCAAATTAAAAATTGCTATATCATGGAGTATTTTCAATGAAGCTATTTTACAAGCAATTAATAACTATTGTTGTTACTCATCCTCCTAGTATTGGAAAACCTATCACCGGGTTCAATAGACCCCGTCGCAATATGCTACTGGTCCATGGTAAGGGTAATATACAACTTCTCTTGGGCACCAAGAAATCACGAGGGTGACTAAACCTCAAATAGGTTCTCGTAATTTAGAAGCAGGGACCAAGCAGAATTCCCCCAGGCTTGAATTGCCTTCTCCAGTGGTATGGTTTGAGAATTTTGAGGACATTGAGGCCATGTACCTCTTTTACGCACCACAGCCGCCCTTAATGAATACATTGGATTTTTGGCTTACTTGATCCTCGATCCCATATCCCTCGGGTTACGAGATTGCTGCATTTGAGTCTCCAATTCATAACTAATAATCAATAAACTTTTTTTTTTGAAAAATTTAATTACATTTACATACATATATTCCTAACATCATAAGGGCAGAGCGATGATGAATATCTTACATTAAGACATTTACTGAGATTTACATCGTGATTTAACATATTGACATAAGAAGTTAAATTTTGATAATTTTTATAAATTGTTTTAAGCATTATTAAATTCTATCATTTTATTATATTCCTAAAACTAAAACATTTTAGAAATTTGTTTTTCAAAAGTATTTTACTTCGACAGATATTATTATTCTATAAAATAATTTAAAACTATTCTGTATGAAGTATTGTGAAGAAGAAGTTAGAAATATAAATAGATCAAACATCTAAATTTTATTCTATGTGCACTTAATAATATGAGAGAAAATACTTGAATATATAATTTTTCTTTTATGACAAGAACACAAGTATCTCTACGCATTTTGGGTCAGTAATGATTAGTAATTATGTCCAATAAATACTAATTAGGTTTGGGTTTTTCTACATCTTACAGGCTAATTTTTAATAAAACGTCTGCAAGTGCTCGCGTCTGGAAGAAATTTTACAAGATTGATAAATCAGCGATCATTTATATCCCAGCTACGCTGATACTCGCTCTCTCTTAATAGCTGGAAATCTGAAAGACGATGTTCATATATCGAGAAACACTATATCACGCATGCGTGCTAACCACCTCCCCCCGCTCTCCAGGTATTACTGATAACATTCTCGTACAACGTTTGCCCGTGTCCGAAGCTCGAAAAATATTTCCCGATATCGATAAATCGGATAACACTTATATCGCGTATGGACTGTTACTGCCTCTCTCTCAATACCAGGAAATCAGGAAGACGATATCCATATATTAGAAAAAGATATCGCGCATGCGTGTTTACTCTCCCCCACTTTCTATGTCTTACTAATTAAATTCTAATGTAAAAGCCTTCATGTTTAAGCAGCTGGAAAAATGTTTTCAAGAGATTGAAACATGAACTATCATTTATATTGCACATGCGCTGTTACTCCCCCTCACTCAATATCAGGAAATCGGAAAGACGATGTTCATATATCGGAACACACTATATCGCGCATGCGTGTTTACTCCCTCCCACGAAGTAGGAAAAACGATTTCACGACATATATAAATCGGCGATCAGGTTATATCGCTTACTCAAATTCAGGAAATGAGAAAATGTTTGTATATCAGTAACGCTATATCATGCATCAGCTGTTACTCCCTTGCGTTAAGTCAGGATATAAGAGAGATGGTTTTCCATCGGAGATTGGCAAAGAAGCGTAAATCGATTTAGTATATTAGTGTTCGTTTCAGTATGATAGATCGCTAAACTGAAAATTTTAAAATTTGTATCACGATGTAACACGTTATTTCGATAATTCACGATATATGGATACATTGCCTAGTCCTGCAAATATACTAAATTAAAAAAAAAATATATTAGTTTTGAATATTCACTCTCACCTTAAAGTTTAGTCTATTATAAATTTCGAGATTTCAATCAACACTAGCTTGTTTGTAATTGAAAAGGTTTGGTTTGATTTCGAGCGCTACTGTCTGCTGTTTTGTTACACTGGGACTAATGAGACCGGGAGATCTACTGCTTAAAACTGATTCCACGGCTACGAATTCAGCGAAAGAAACTTTTGTATCAATCTGCAACACTCATCCGTAAACTTAAATAAAATTTTCCTGCAACCAACGTATATAAATCGCATAAATTTATTCATTCAGTCTCTTATCAGTTAAAACCGAACTGTCATTTGAGTTAAATAAACTTGGTCGCAAAACGATTACGATTAATTCAAACTGAAACGAAACCCAATCCAAAAGATAGCAGTCCTATTTACGAACCAATAATTTAATAATGTAACCCTGATTATAGTTAACATCCATTTAACAAATGTTTCGTGAAATTCCCTTTAAATGCTTTCCAAAACAAATATTTAAGTTTCGAATTCTCTACTGTTTATCGGCTTTTGCTCGAAACGCGTGTTCTGTATACTTCTAAAATAAATGTCGTGCTGTAGATGGCATATTGATCATGGTATCCAATAATTCAAGCATGGTACTGTCGGCTTACGTGCAATAAAGATCTGAATTAGTATTCTTTGGAATTTAAATACAGTTTTTTACATAATAAATTTGTTTTCAAAAAATACAAAATAATAATATGATTGAAACACGCTACAGAAATTTTCTAATGTGCTTATACTTCCTTTCGAAAACCATTTTTAGCATTAAATAATTATGTCTAAAATTCAAAAACATAGTTTGTGATTTTGTATATTAATAATTTGTACTCAAAATATTCTATTCATAGTTATTTGAAACATTACAGACCAAACTATACAATTCTACATGTAAAAAACAGTAATGACTATAAGAAAAAAATGCAAAATTCAAAGCTGAAATGCAAACATATTAGATAAACAATACGTCAAAAATCCTTTATCATATTATTCATTGAAATTGGAGGCTATTTGAGGCAGGTATGGCAAAAATAGTGAATTTAATTTATTATCATCTTATAAGATGAAATTTAACTGTTTTATCAAAAATTTTAAAGGCTTAAGGATTTTATTTAATTTTGATGACTACATACAATCATACATAACAACTTTAGAAATATTTGAAAAAGATTGATTAGGTATAATTTAGATGTCCGTGGCTTTTCTATCAAAATCTTTGCTCAAATTTAATAAAATATTTTATGAAAGAAAATACTTTAGAAAGTCCGATGGAAGTATCAGTAAGAATCAGTAAGGACATGCATCTCTGTTTGAGATACCAGGTAACGTACCTGGTATCGACAATCTCCAAAACAGGAACTCTCAAAATATCTATAGGAGTATGGTAACACTTGCTGTGCTGAATTACTGACTCAGTTGGAAGTTTCCAATTCGATTACCCATCAGAAATTTTACCTAGATACATACGAGAGGAAGTTTTTAATTATTACTAAAGAATAATTTAATTATTACTGTAATCAAGATAGAAACTTAAATCTTATTTGCTATTCTTAAGATTTCTTTACTCAACCACCATTCAGAGATATATTTCTCACATTTCTCGGCCTTGTATTTTACAAGATTAGTTCATAAGGATAAATAAATATGCAGAATAAATTTTATCTAGGTATCTAGGTTATTTCTTAAAAATAATTAAAACTTACGATACCCTTATGTTAATATATTTGTGATTGTAAACAAATCATTTTACTTTTATTCAAATAAAGATAAGCAATCCTAATATATTTAACAATAATTCAGCAAGAATCTTGCAATTCTTTTAAATGTCTATATTGATTTTATCCTTGTGTTATATCACACAGCGTCTCTTATATCGTTTAACCTATTAGTTATCCTCATAACAGCTTCAAGACAATACACAGGCAACATTGTAGCTCCTATTAACAACTAGAATTTTTATCTTGCAGTAATTAAAATTGCATGCTGTTAGTTTATATGGTTTACTGCAAAAATAAAAGTATATTACTTGTACTTAAACTTCTATATTCTGTAACATTTGCGTTCTTCATTTCTTATAACATAAGATATAAAAGCGGTGTGGGCAAACATGTCCGACTTACTAGCGCGGTTTTTATAGCTTTTTTGTAAAAAGAAAAAGAAGCGAAAGAATCAGTGAGTAATAGGTGACAAGAAAAATCCGGTATTCACTCTGCAGTTTACTCAACCTAGAGAATTAGAAAACGCAGTAACCAGTTTTAGTGTCAATATACTTATTCAACTGTTTTAATTTTTTAACATTAAATGGCTTTTATCCAGAAGTCTAAACATAATATTCTCTGTAAGAAATAAATCTCAATTAACTTTTAGAAGTATATTTGTAAAGTAGCTTTTTGTTTGTAAGAATTTGATTATTTTTCTTCTTTTTACAAAAAATGAAGGAATAAAAGCAAAGAAATCATCTTAATACCCTTTTCTTCTATATTTTCTTCAATGTGTATCATAAAGAGAAAGATAATAAGGAGTAAGTAGAATAAGGAGTTCACAAAACACTAAAGTAAAATATAAATAAGCCAAAAAAATGGCCGATTGGTTAGGGTGCTGGCCTTCGGTACCGGAGTTCATGGGTTTGAATCCCACTGTGGTATGGATGTTCGTAGCCGTTCGGAATCGGCTTTAAGCTTTAGGTCCCGGTCTCATTAGCCCTCGTGTTGCAAAAAGTAGACCGAAGCACTCCAAACTAATCCAAACCAGACCTAAATATAAATAATTGTATTTACAAAATGTTATAAAGGTGAATCACAAAAAATAACATACCGTTTCTTAAATTCCACATTTTTATAATTCTAAATATATCTTTGCTGCATTTTAATATGGGTTGATGGAGAAATAATATAAGTATGAATTATAATGAATTAACATGAATATGACACATAATTAATTGTCAGAAACTTTTGTATTCCAATTTGATTTCCACCGAAATTTTGGAGTTATCATTAGAACAACTTTAAATTCATTTACTGGCATAAACTAATATTATATTTTTTCTCAGAAGGACATTACAACCTAGAAAATACATTACATTCCCTATTCTGTGTCACATGCTCACTCGAAATTAACTTTTAGAACCTACAAATTTAAATATAAAGGGATCGGTTTACAGTTTGTGACAAACATTTCAACTCCATTATTGCAGCTTTTTTAAAGAAAAAGTTCTTAATTACATTTTCTTGGTGGGGATCATGCACCAGTTAGTTTATGAATGTAAATTGAGTTATTTAAGTCACAATAAGTAACTTTTAATTATCTATATGACAAGGCAAGTACTTCATTATTCTATTTATATATCTTGACTAGATATTCTCACTTCTACGTGCCTACATTTCAAATATGTATAATTGAATGTGTCTGGAAAATATAGTGTTCCCTTCTCATTACATGAATTATAAATTATTTTTCGGCTTAGCAAATGCTAGTCATAATGACAACTTAACTACAATGGAGTAGAAAAGTAATTTAACCTGTGCAGTAAAAAGATTTTCTGCATGTAAAATAAATATCTTTCACATTTACTGTTTCTTGAATTTTACTAGATCTTGAAATAGAAGTAAAATAACCCTGATTTTTTAAAGCAGTTATAACTCTGTATAACTTTCTCATGTACTAAATTTATATAGAAAAAGCATTATAAGCATTTTAAACTACTGACATCTAGATTTTGATGAATGAATGTCGACATTTTTAAAATAACCTACTAGGAAATACGGAGTTTATAGAATTGTCTGTTTGTAAATATGTGAAAAAAATAACTCTAAAATTGAATGATATGTCGATGAAATTTGGTATGTCTATTTTATACAAATTATATATCTGTATCATGTTTTAAAGTCCATTGGTTAATCAGAACTGAAGCTATCGAATATTTAGTTTCACCACACAAAGGATAATTAAATGTATTCTAGCCTGGTGAAACTCTATCTGTGCATATTGTAATTTTAGTAATCGATTAAAAGTTTTAAAAATGTTAAAAATTTAATAAATTTGGTGACTTTTAAAAAAGTTTTGATAAAATTATCCCATTATTAATCCATTTACTAATAAAAGCCAATATTTTCTCGAAAAAATTCTTTTACTCTCTAAGTATTAACCCGCAAGGACGCGCACCAGATCTCTCAGGTCCGAGTGTTATAGAAACATTCCATACAAAATCACCAAAAAAAAAAAAAAAAAACTTCTCAAATTTTCAATAGCTGTCATATATGTCCTCTACACTCCAATGACATGCATTTCCGCATTTTTCTCTGAATATTTTCTCAGAAAATAATACTTTTAACACATTGTGTGCGGGTGTTCATCAATAGATGTTCATCAATATATAATCAGTTGAAATAACTCGGACATTAACACACTGTGTGCAGGTACATTTCGCAGCGGAATTGTACCGGGAGCGGGTGTTTTGCTCGTAAATTTAGTCATTCAGTTAAATCTCAATAGATCGAAAATTATTTAATTTTTAAGCAACTTTTCGTATTTTATATTGAAATATATAAACAAATATATAAATAGAAATATATAAATAACAACCATAAGAGTTTTGTAAACAAAAAATATATTTTTAGTGGATAAATTTATAATAGTATCGTAATTATGAAAAATCAAATAGAAATAGTAGTATATAGTTTTAACTTTTTCGAATGATTTTATATATAAACATTTTTACATTATAAAAAAATTAAAAGAGCAATCATAAAACTAATAATGTTTTACAGTGTGGTGACGTTCAAAGCATTTTCCTCTATGAAGAGGTTCACAGCAAAACCCGTACTAGTATGTGACCCGCACTCAAGTATCAATCGTCAGAAAACATACTAGTACGTGTCCCGCATACAATGTGTTAATTAGTTCAGGATCCAGAGACTTAGTGCATGCGCATGCACTTTTGCATTTTTATTTAATGTTTGTGGTCATAGGAGAGATACTGTCAAAAATATATCGTTATTTGATATAAATGGTGAAATATAAAGATGTAATTTAAGTTTTAAACTTGCGTCTGTCTTATATTTGTGCTTTCGGAGTGCTAATAAAAAAAAACCTCAAAAAGTCCAAAACAGTCCAAAATGCTTTTAAAAATTATTACTTCAAATAATCCGAAGCATATTTAAAGGTTTTAATAAAGTATTTTTGGTAATATAAATTGTCTGTTCATAATCAAAAGCAATTTTGTTGGTATTTGGCTGAGAAAAGTTGCACGGGGTTCTCCAAGGCCCGGCGCGCGTTCTCGTGTAACAGAGTGTAGCTCGAGTCCTCGCAGGTTAAACGTGAATTACTGAATGATTCCAGTATAAAATAATTTTCATAAAATCATTATCATATAAAAGTGGAGAAATATCCATAGTATGAACAGGGCAGGACGAACGCTCCGTTTGTCCGTGTGAGAACATGCAATCAAAAATCATGCAATCAAGGGCTCAAATCTGTCTTAAAAAATCGCTCCAAATTACTTTTACTAACTCTTTTAAAACTTGTTGCATTTAGGAAACGTTTTGAAAACTAAAGGTAATCAAGAATCATTTATGCTTCTCAACATTTCAAACAAGATTGTCAGACCTCCCTGCCTTACGATGTCAGTTTTTACTCAGTAACAATTTAGATGCTTCTGAATTTGTTAGAGAATTTTTTTTAACTAAAAGTTCATAAAAAATCATTCGTAAATAGGTTTTTTTTCTACTTTTGTCCGGCTATGGCTCCCGGGGAGCGATTAAGACCATACGCAGCAGATCTGCAATCATCATACCAAAATCTCGAGGATACTCAATACTTCTGATTTACGAGAGAAAGAATTATACTCCTATTAACTATTTAAACCAATGAAAGTTTGAATATTTGTATCAGTTACTGAGTTACACCTTTTTTTTCCTTCTGCTAAAATATGTAGAAATAACTGTATACCTTTTTTTTAGACTGCCTACATAATAGTTCCGAAGGGTGTATTTTTTCTTTACTTTTTCATAGAGCAGTTCCAACCCTGAGCATGAAACTGAACTCGAAAGCGAAATTAGAAGTATATTTACATCGTCGAATATGTCGCTCAGGGATATGCGAGATTGAAAAAAACTCTATCCAGACTCTCCTCTCAGATTTCATAATGTGGAAGAAAATGTGTATTGAATTTCTCGCGCGAGAAATGCATTTATACATCTTTCCCGCGTCGTCTCTGCATTTTTCGTCAAGGAGCGATTACTTGTCTTCAAGGCCTGAAAATGCGCTCCACTGAATAAAGATGTCAAGCAAGAAAAATATCAAAGGGATCCAATTCAATCCATCGTAAAATAATATTCTCCAATATGTTAATTTGCATTATTTATTTAGATTATGTAAAAAAGAAACAAGACAATGCCAATTTAGGTTGACTTAATTTTCGAAAGAAATCTTATATTCCTTACTAATAGCTAAAAAAGAAACTTTCTAAAAGAGATTTAACAGTGGTGTAATCATCTAAGATTTTCTAAGATCTTCCAAGAAGTTAATGTTTGTGTAATATAACAATGTATTAAATAAAAAGATTAATACCTTAATTGTATTTTCACAAATATTATCGCATTATCTCATTGAAAGTTTTCCTGAATACCTATGTAAACGAAATAGCAAAAATTAGCTGTGGAAGTAAACATTTAAACTTAAAGTTATTACATTGTTCGACGAAATATGAAAATTTTATTGCCCTATATATTTCTAATAGTTAAGTAAAAATATAAAAGGAGATTATAGAGCAGTGGTACATTAATCTGACCTTGTCTATCCTCTTTCAGTATTAATCCCATTAAAATATAAAATTGTATTGACTAAAGAAACGAATTCTTGAAACATACTTTCGCAAAAATTATCCCCTTATCGCAATGAAATGTTTATAACTATATATTTATATTGTATGCATGTCTAAAGTTACACCAGGGAGCAACCTGTTTTTTTGAGTCAAGGTAAAGTTTTATAAAAGAGCCTCTAACAACGTCGTAAGAAAATCTTAAAGTGTAAAAAGGTTAAAACATGCTCTAATATAGTGTTGATCATCTTCTGTATGCCTCTGTGTACTTATTTTATATCATAAAAATGAATCGGGGTCAACTTAAGCTCATGGATGTTTCTCTTTGTAAAATTTAAAAAAAAATATCACGCGCATTGCAGGGTACTGAGTTTTTTACTCTTTGAAAAGCTTTAATATTCATACCTTTAGTCCTGTCTTTCTAAGATCGACAATCTTTTCCTTATCGATAAACCTGTCAATCGCGATCGACTAGTTGACCACTTTGTACTCTATTAGAAATGTAATTGCATATAAATGTCTTAAAAGATTGCACACTATCCATTTGTACCATGCGAATAAAAGTACAATATTCATCAGATAAACTTTATAGACATTTAGGACCAAATTCGTAAAATATCTATCTTTTATGTAGTATGTCGAAAGTTTTAGAGTTTCGTTCTAAAATCTTGTTCCATAAAATAACACCGTAGACCACTAGAGCAAACGAAGCTTGGATTTTTAATTGCTCTTTAATGCACCTTTCCAAAGTTCATTCCCTTTAGCAACCATTTATGTGGAAAAGTTGCTTTTTCACTTTTACTTTCAATTTATATTTGTCATAGCAGACAAAATCTTCCCCTTTCATCCACAGATACCCAAAGTTTTCCCTCCAAAAATATCTTTAAAATGAAAAAAAAACATTTATGTTCCTCCAGGCTCCTATTAGATCCTAAGAGATAACTTAAAATGATTTATGAAACGATGTTATTTTTGCTTCCTGATTACTTTCTTCTTAAATTATACCTGATTTTTGTTATTTGACGATAAATATTTTCCAAACAGCTTAAGTTTTATTTTATTAAAAAATACTTTCCGAGTTTCAAATTTTACCTGTTTTTTTTTTGTTTTTTTTCAGGGTACAATTTTTAAAATTACCTAACGCACTTTACATTTCCTCCCTAAGAAATAACTATTATGTGTGTGAATAAATATGATTTTTACAGGAAATAATTTTTGGAGAGTTTGTAAAAGAAAAAAAATTAGAATTAGTTTTAAACTAACATACACATATAGACATTCATATACTTTTTGCTTTGGTTTGTAGCGCTATGGTCCTTTATTTTTTTTCTTTCATTCTTTTGACTAAATGAGACTGGAGCTTGCTACTTAAACCTCATTCCGAAAGGTTATAAACAGTCATGCCAAGATAAAAATAAATATGCAAGATTTAATATTATGTTAGTATAGACATTCATAGGTTGATTTAGGACACCTTAAAATGTGGGGCCCTGAGTTTTACAGTAATTATGGCCGGATTGCAGCAATTCATATACATTTTGCTTTGGTTTGTAGTGCTATGGTCCTTTATATTTTTGCTTTCATTCTTTTGGCTAAATGAGATTGGGGCTTACTACTTAAACCTGATTCCGAATGGTTATGAACAGTCATGCCAAGATAAAAATAAATATGAAAGATTTGATATTATTCTAGTATAGACATTCATAGACTGATTTAGAACACCTTAAAATGTGGAGCCCTAAGTTCGGAGTTTTACAGTAATTATGGCCTGAATGCAGTGATTAATTAATTCATGCACAATATAGCGAGGTGTAAAAGAATACTTTTTAAAAATGAGGAAGTGTTAAATTAACTAGTAAGCTTCTTAATCGAGACTCAATTTTGTCTAAATTTGTTTAAATATCTTCAAACATTTTATTGATACTCTTAAGATATTCATAAAATTCGAAATCAATTAAAGTAAAATAAAAAATAATCTTAAAATGTTTGCACTATTAATTTTTCAACCCATTAATGCCTAGTGTTTTATTTTAAGGACAACTGAAAAATAATTTGTAGAATTTCTATGTTTACTCGAAACGAGCTTTTCTTTTCATGAAAGGTAGATGACAATCTTATTAACAGAGTACCAATTTTTTTAATATCTGGGATTGTTTATTATTTTAACGTTTGGATCGACGATTTATGATTTTTTTAGCCTTGCCCATAAATTTAGTTTTTCGACAGGTACATCGACTGAAATCAAGACAAATAGCTTCATTTATTATAAAGCTTCACTTTAAAATACTGTGTTTACGCTTGATACCAAAGAAATCTTTTATAACGAAATGACATAATGTTATGTTTAAATTGACCACGAGTCACTAATGAAGACAAACTGCAATAGTCAAAAGTTTTTTAAATTTCATACTTATTTAACACTGTGACGTCCATAGCAACTTTATTTTTAGATATTCATCAATATATAATCAGTTGAAATAACTCGGACATTAACACATTGTGTGCGGGTACATTTCGCAGCGGAATAATACCGAGATCGGGCGTTTTGCGCGTAAATTTAGTTATTCAGTTAAATCTCAATAGATCGAACATTCTTTAATTTTTAACCAAATTTCGTATTTTACATTGAAATATATAAACAAATATATGAATAGAAATATATAAATAACAACCGTAAGATTTCTGTAAACAAAAAATAAATTTTCAGTGGATAAATTTATAATAGCATCGTAAATATGAAAAATCAAATAGAAATAGTAGTATATAGTTTTAATTTTTTCGAATTATGTTATAAACACTTTTACACCATAAAAAAATGAAAAGAGCAATCATAAAACTAATAATGCAAAAACTAGTTTTTATTTGTCTAAATTTTTCCAGAATCTGTGTAGTAGACAAGAACATTCGGCTTCGTTTTCCTGTATGTACCGTTATTTTTGTACCCACAAACAAACCACGTTGTTACACTAACCCGTACTAGTACGTGACCAGCGCTCAAGTATCAATCTCCAGAAAACTTGCTAGAACGTGTCCCGCATACAATGTGTTAATGGGTTAAGTGTTTTTATTTGTTTTTGATATAAAGTAAATAAATTCCGCATGAAATCACTGTTGTTATAAAAATCGGAACTCGCTCTATCCTAGATTTTAATTAATAATGTAAAAATAATATAATATTCCCGAGAAGGATTTTAGCGTTGAGTTATCTCTGACAAATTGCGTTTCTCCTCTAGAATTTTAATATATTCAGATGTTAATAAGAAATGTTCACTGTAGCTTCATAATAACGGAGAACAAACATATCAAGGAATTTTTTTCTACTGAAATTGAAACCTGTTTTCTACGGTACGATGGCATACTGCCAACTTACCGTAGGCACACCTTTAACTTACTTTCGGTTACACCTTATGTAAAAATAAATACCAAATCACAATAATTGGACTATTTCATACGATCCAAAGGGACATTTATATCATACGCTTATTATATTTCACTCAGTCATTTACTGAATTACGTCATAGAGATAAACAACGTTTATTTTGAGGTATGGTAATGTATTAGTTGTCTGCATTGGATGGTTGTATTAGAATTCAAATTAATTTACAGATGCAATGAATTACATTGCGAAGAACGAATTTACAAAATCCAAAAATTTTTCTTTAGGATCAAAAAAATTTCTCAGTTTCTTATAGAAAACAGTCTAATTGCGCACCAGAACCAGTTTTTATATCTATGCAATAAACAGGTAAATTTTCAATTTACAAAAAAAAAAGTAAAGTTAATAAATATTGATGAATTTGAGTCGAAAAATTACACATTCTGATTCTTGGTACTAAAGATCGCGGGCAATGAATTCGCGGTTTCGCATACCAATGTTGGCATAGATGCTCGGAGTATTTCGAAATCTGCTTTAAGCAGTAGAGGTCCCGGTCTCATTTGCCCTCGTACTGCAAAAAGTAAACCGTAGCGCTCAAAAACCAAACCAAACCTCATTGGTTTTTTTGCAGTAAAAACATAAGACTGTGGTGCTTCAAAACAAAACATATCAACAAACAAACAAAATTTTGGTAAGAAACAGAGTTGAACTCAGCTGAATCACACAAGTGACCTGCGTGAGTTTTTTCATGCGTAAAACAGCCCCACGAACTATCAGTTTAACTGCACTATTGGACTAACTAGACTAACTGGACTAACTAGATGGACGATAAACTAAGCTGAGAGTGTGAAGAGAACGAAGTTTTTTCTTCAGTTTTCCCAAGTTTTATCAGTTTCGTTGACTGTGAATGGATGACAAAAGGGAAAAACGTTAGTTTCAAAATTCGACTAAAAACATGAGTTTCTTTAAATACCAAATGTTTGATACAGTAAACGTCCTCACTGGTAGAACCAGAATTTTTCAAATCGCTGTTATTTTTTGCATTCTTGACTAATATTTGATCTGAAGCTAGTTTTTTTACTACACAATCACATGTCTCCTCAGACTCAGTAATATCAGTTTATTAGCTTTTCGTATGCAACATCTTTTTCCATCTCGAATGAATGAATAAGAATTTTGTATATACCAAAACTCAGAAAATGACCGGCATCTTTCAGTGAAAGCACGAAGAGCTTCTTTTTCGAAGTACCGGCCATGTCGAAACTGAGTGAAGTGAATAAACTGTGCATTTACGCAGTTAACTGCATAGTTACAAAACAGAGTCCATTTACTCAGACGAGGAAGGAAACTGAAAAAAGCCAAACTCAATTTGCACAGTTTACTCAGTCTATCGTTCAGTTATGATGTCACATGGCAAAATTTCGCAGTTTAACTGACAGTATGTGGATCACATAATGAAATCTGGGCACCCCATCTATAGAAGTAGACAGAGAAAATCCTTACGCCATAATGTGTGCGTTATGGGACTCAGTGTCATGAAGTTACACACATTCCTGTGTCTTCCCGGATTCAAAGCACTGTCACCCCTCCCGCATTCCTCTAACCTCTGAAAATGATAAACATATTAAATATCAAAATTATTGAAGCATTTGGAGGTATATTCCTTACTTAATATGTATTAACTGCTAAATACACAAAATATATTAATTTAAAATCGATATATATTGCTGTTCAAACGGCTATTAAAATTTCCCTCGTGTATGATATATCTAAATGTTACCAAATAGTAAATAGAAAATAGATATAATAAATAAAAAATTATAAAAATGATAATTCATACATCACTCTTATTCATTCTCTTTTAAGTTGAAAGCATTTTAATTTATGCCTCTGAAGCCACGAAATTAGAAATAAATGTTTTGTATTTAATTCTACCTAAAAAAAATTATTTGTATGTTCATCTTTTACTATAAAAGTCACTGTAGGATTATATCAAAAATATTCTATTTATAAACTTTATAGTAAAGCATTGCACAAAATCGTTGTTTTCATTCTATCAACGTAAAATAACCTTTTAATGTGTTAATATAGCCTAGAAAAAGAAAATAAAAGCATAATAAAAGCCCAAGTCTTAAATTCTAGGACACAGTTTTATAAAAGAGAATATAAAATAAATCACGAACAAAAACATTTTTATCTACAAGTACAGTTTGATTGTAATTGGAATTTTTTCTGTTGTTTGTTTTTGAAAGAGAAATAAATTTTTCTTTTTATTTCTGAAATTTCTTGAATTGTTTAAATTTTAGGACCAATTCTAGTAAATAATTATTTATAGGTACTGAAAGGTCTGTTTGTTTTTTGTTTTTCCAATGCAACTAGTAATATAGATGCATATATCTTTTTAAGCCAATACAAAGCTGTGGAGCTGTTACCCATTTAGCACACGTTAGCTTAACCCTTTCTTGGGCCGTGGGAAGGTTACTTCCCACCTATATGATCTTATAAAATACACCTATGGGAAGCACAAAAACCATTCTAATAGATTGGTCTTGTTATTGAAAAGACGGGAGGACTGTTTCCCTCTTCGGTTTTGCGCTGTCATCATTTGTTCGATCGATTGAACAAAATTAGCAGCTCTCTTTTGAAAGTTTGGAAATGTGGAGTGCGAAATAAATAGCCCACGAAAGGGTTAAGGAAAGCTAAGGACGTGAGTAACATTACTCCCGCTGGGTCCTCGCAATTTAGAAGCAGGGACCAAGCAGAAGGCCCCTAGGTTTGGCCTGAAACCCCCAGAGGTATCTTTTGAGAACTCGGAGGACATTGTGACCACAACCTATTTTACGTTCATCAGTCACCTTTAACGAACACGGCGAATCTTAGGTCAGCTCGAGCCTCGAACTCGCAACCTTTCAGTTGCGAGATCGCTTAACGACTGAGCTACCCCTGCTTGGTACTGAAAAGTTAGTCATAAGTAATCATCACTGTTTTAATTTGTGTCTTTTAGAAAATACATCAAATTTTGTAAAAAGCTTCTAAACACTTTACCAATATTTATGAGTACTTGAAAGTTCTTCTAAATGTCATTAATTTTTACAAAAAAATGCAGGTACACCTCTAAAAAAAACTTGCCCCAACTTACGAAAATTTGGTCCCTCAGTCTATTATACCCTTTTTAAACCCACAGTTTAAGAGCTTGAGTTGTAACGGTTTCAAAGTCACCCAAGTTCCTTTTCATTTCTCTATGTTTAAATAATTTATCCGTTTCAAAATAAATTAACGATCACAGTATTTTATTTTTTGTTTCTTTTTCTACAGGAAAAATTCTTTTCGTTTTAAATGATTATGATTGCCTGCTAAACGAAAAACATTGAACTGTAAATGTGTTTTGGTGGGACTAATCACATGAGTCACATACAGGGGTATTTCATGGTGTGGGACCTCACGTTAACGAACAGTAACAGAGTGGCACGCATTCCGGAATTCAAAATCGCTATCGTTGAACTATATTGAGAACACATTAATATACATGTGTCTATATATATATATATATATATATATATATATATATATATATATATATATGTATATATGTAATAAATTATTTCATCTAGTCACAATAGTTACGTAGCCCCTGTTGTTTTTTACTTGGCCAGGCTACTGGGCAAGGAGAAGCCTAATCCAGCTAACAGTAATAACGAATGATGCAGTCTGGCCACATTGAAGAGAACAGTACAAGTCTAATTAAAACTTTTTTTTAGAGCTGCTAAAACGGACATCTTTACTAGTCAACGACAGACAAGAGAAAAAAAACAAAAATCACTGCTCGAACAGAGGTGCACCCAAGAGCGAAGACAGAATTTTCCCACTTACTTCAACGAATTTAAGTGTAAGATCAGGAAAAACTCGGAGCCATTTGCGGTCGACAGCTGGGAAACATGTTGAATAGACAGAAAATTTACATCTATAGGATAGAAATATTTGGGAAATGAATCGAAAGAATTTTAAGTCGAGAGTGCTCCTTTGATTAATACATTTAGAGGCTGAGAAAAATATTTTAAGGAATTAGAATGGGAGAGAGGAGGTTTTTAAGGAAATATTAAAGTTAAATAATTTTGATATATTACATATATATATATAATACCAAACTTTTTAAGATTCATGGCTTCATGGTCCAGTTTCAAAAGCGGCACTAGGGCCGGGCAAATTTTAAGGGTGACATTTTGGATCAAATTTATTAAATCTTTATTATTAGAGAAAAGTTGTATAAAAATATTCAACAAAATACAATAATTTATTACTTCTAAGCCATGAACATAATTATTGTATATTATTTTTAGTTAGATTTAACTGAAATCCCAAACCAATGCAAGTATTTTATTTTTTTACTAAAAAGTAAATATATTAATGCCTTGGAACGTATATTTGATTGAATAAGTACTCCCAGAAATTATTTTCAATTTTTATATTTTAAAAGATATAAAAATTATACCCTTAAAAATATATTAATGCTAAAGATTTTGAACTAATATTGACCGAGGAAGAATCAGGGAATATGAACGCCTAAGAAGAGTGTAGTTTCGTGTGTAATAGAGAAAGAAAAGAGACCTAATAGAAATTTTAGAACTAATTCCATCTTAAGTTTTTGTATCAAACCTTGATAGTGCTTTAAAAATTTAAGAATTTTGTTTTCTTTGCCAATAAGTGTATAAAGTGGAAAGAGGGGTTTCTCAAATGGAAATTTGTATCTATCAAATATTTAACTCTTTTATAATAGTAATTTTATCGGAGAGAAGATAGCGGCATTTTACAGTTTTGTTCGGGATGGCAAAGCTGATAGAGCCGGCTCTAGCCTTGGGCCTTATCAAGAGAAATTATCCATAGCTTAAAACGCATATATATGTATATGTACATTATATATGCGTAATGGGTTGATTTTACTCCATTGCAGTTGGCCAGAGAAAGCGTCAGAGTCTGGGAAAAGGGGGAACCAAAAATCTTGGGGAAATCGATATGGATTTATTTAGTAAAAAAAGTTAAGCCTGTCTGCCACAAAATGTCACAAAAGTGTATTTTAAAGTCGTTAGGAAGGAGTGAAATAGCCAAGTTAAGAAAAAAATCACATGGGGACGCTACTGACGTCACCACACGTGTCAGACAGATGTTTTGTTAAGAAAAGAAGAGTGGATGGAAAAAAGGGTTTGGTGATACGTCGCTCACAAGTAAGGTTAAAATAATTTAGAAATATAATGAGAATTTCGCCAAATGTTGTCTTTTTTAGGTATTAAATCATCAAAAATGTATTTCAAAATATAATTAAAATTGCTTAAATGGATTAAAATATCATTCTCTCTCTCTCTCTCTCTCTCTCTCTCTCCCCATCTATATATATATATATATATATATATATATATATATAATATATGTGTGTATGTATGTATATATATATATGTATATGTGTGTGTATGTATGTATACATATATATGTATGTATATATATATATATATCTGTGTGTGTATATATTTGGATATATATATGTATGTGTACATATGTATATATATATATGTGTGTATGTATGTATATATACATATATATATATATATATATATATATATATATATATATATATATTCTATTAAAACAGTCAGTAGTTCTCAAATAATACTGATTACAGTTTTTGATTAGCAAAATATTTTCTTAATAATACTATTTTTGATAATTATATATTAATTTAAAATATATTTACAGCGAAATTTTGCTTCTTAGCTTATAAAAATTTGAATTTTGGAGGAAAAAAAAAACCTCCTTGCAGCTTAATATTTTCCTCGTTACCGAAAATTTTATTTTTATAATAAAATCATATTTCCTAGCAGGGAAGGGGCGGCAAATTTGACTTCTGTTCCGAGCAGCAGGAACCTACGACACACAACTGTTAATGAGGTTCCACTCTTTCTATCTTCTCGCGAAAACAGGTGGTCCGCCATGAATGTTTAGTGTGCCACAAATAGACGACCTCTCTACTTTAGAATTATCATCTCGAGACTAGATTAGAGGGGAGGGGGAGCGAGGAAGTTAACACCCTCTCTCCACACACGACGAACTTGATGCAAGACCTTGAAGATCGAGATCTTTTTCATTTATGTTTTTTCGGTCACTTCTGATCTTGATACACCTGGAGATTATCAAATACTACAAGGTGAATGCTACGAAATGCTGTGAAACATCGATGTTGCTCTCCTATAAATATTCTTCTATATTTTCGATACTGTTGTAAAATGTTTTCCCTGTTTGAAATGGTGATAGGAATATTTTCCTTGTAATTTTATGACAGTTTTCTTTTCTTATAAAAACTTAAACTTTTAGTGTTAATCTTGATATTCACTCTTTGTATCTCAATATCCCCGAATTAAACAATATTTCACCAAATAATTTAAATAATGAAAATCTAATGGCAAAAAAATGTATGCTCTACAGGAAAAAAGATACTTAATTCTAATATTTGTTGTAAATTTTCTTTTCATAAAAATGATCTTTACTTAATGAATTTAAAACTGACTTTTGCGATAAATAAAAACTTTTATATAAAACTTAACTTCATAGATAAAATTTTCGGTTTTTAGATTTCAACAGGCCTACTAATTTTGACTAGTTTAAACGTTACGTCTGTACGTAACGTTACGTGCGTACAATGAAACTTTAACTTTGAAAGTTTAAATATCCATTGTGATTTTAGCTAATTTCTTCGTGGCATCGGTACGTATGTATCTGACATAACTCAAACATGATTTTACATTGGATATTGAAATTTTATATTTAAGACAATTGTAACATCTAGTGCTGGACCTCCAATTTTTTATTGCAATCTGCACTTTATATAACGAAAAATATCAATCTAACAAACATTGAAACGCTACTAGTCTCAGTCAGATGGCAGTACTTGAACTCTATGTTGAATTAATGCATAATACTCATTGTTGAATACAATTCTACTCATTGTTGAATTAATATTACATGAATGTTTGATATCGTTAAAAGGTGATGTTTTAGCAATTGCGTAATTTTTTTCTATTATTATTGAAGAATTGGATGACCGTATCTCACATTCATGTAAAATAAATTAAAATGAAATGCAACAAAAATGTGTATAATTTAATAAGCAAAGTCGTGTAGTGATTTTTCTGATTTTTTTTTAATAAGTCCAAAATTTATTTCAGAAATAATCATGTTCATCTGATTAAGCGATAAATAAATTTTTATATGAAAAGTAAACTTAATATTGTCATTTGATATGAATCCTGCCGAAAGATGGTCGAACTGTATAGCGCTGCTCTTTAAGACAGTGAGTTCACGAGTTCACGGAGTGAGTCACGGAATGGTAGCTTACAACATAACATTTGTTTTAAGTTCTTTGTGGAAATAACTTTAATTTTTATGTATGTTGCAGACAGGGCCAGATTAAATATTTTGGTTTTCTTCTTACAAGGTCCCCTTCCTTCTGAGTCAAGAAATAGAGCACAGAAATATATAAAACAATTATTAAAACTAAATGCAAAAGTCTAAAATAAATCTTAATTTTTTATTTATAAATTTTTCAATATACAACAACAAATTTTAGTTTTTTCTAGAAAATTTTGAACAATTTAGCTATAAATTAAAAAATATTTTAAATTTATATTATTAACCCCTTAACGTGCACGCTCGAGTTAACTCGAGCCCGCTAAACTGGCCAAACTGTGCACACTCGAGATAATTCGAGCAGCTTTATACTTTATGTTGCTATAATTTTTCTCACGATTGCATCGAATGCAATGGAGAATTGAAAATAACAATGTGAAAGAAAAAAAATCGTTTTATTGATATTTATCATTTACATGGGATTGTAAGCTATAATACTTACTTATTCAAGTATTATATTTTTTTTTCTAAATTCAACTTTCTAAATTGTGTTTTTTACATTTAAAAAATTATTTTTTAACCTTCCTTTTTCAAAAAAAAAAAAAAAAACTGCGCATTAAGTAGTTAAATAAATTTCTTTTTAAAGTTTAAAATAAATAACGGCCAAGGGATGGCCGAATGGTTAAGAGTGCTGGGCTTTGGTACCCGAGTTCCTGGGTTCGAATCCCATGTTCGTAGCCGTCGGAATCGGCTGTAAGCAGTAGGTCCCGGTCTCATCAGCACTCGTATTGCAAAAAGTAGACCGTAGCACTCCAAACCAAACCAATGAATTAAATAACGGGGAAAAATCATATATTAAAACTATTTTAAGTACAAAAAAAAAAGATTCTTGAACAAATAAACTGTTATATTGCTATGTGACCTGTGGGCACGTGTTAAACCTTGTAACCATATTAAAAGAAATTTATTTTTGTTTATATGATTATTAAGTTGTTCAACAAAAATCTCATTTTTAAATCTTTATAAACTAGCAGTTGACTGCCACCCTCCACCCCCCCCCCAAAAAAAAAAAAAAAAACTGGACACTACACATTTTTTCATAAATCATTGCAGTGACCTGGTTATAGATGCAGATATATAATACAAGGATACAAAAGGTTATACTAAGATTAAAATTCACATAAAATTTGAAACAAATTAAGCAATACACCTTTGTGCAGAAGTAGTAATTTAAAAATACCAGCCTCTATAAAATGCCCAAATAGAAGGATTTTCCTAACCATTTTTTTATATATTTTTATTTATTTATTCATTTTTGTAATTTTTACGCATTGATTTCTTTTATTTGTTACTGAAAATGTTTCCGAATCAAATTTAGATATTTACAAAAATAAGCAACATCGAGAAATGCAGAAAGGGAACTTTTAAGAAAGTTAAAATATTTGACTCTTCATGATTTTATATGTTTCTGTAAACAGATTTTCTCTCTTTTACAATGTTTATGTTCGGAAACTTTTCCCTTCTTACTTTAATAGGATTTTGAAATATTTTTATGCATAAAAAATGCAGAGAATTGAGACTACGAAATATTAAGTTTAAAAGTTTATATATAGAATATCCTTAACTCAAACTTATTGTTTTTATAGGATCATCGACGTTTTATGGATATAAACTTATTTGGAAGTTCTAAAAATGCGCACAGACAGCGGGAAATCAAACACTGTATCTTGATCTCATACATTTTGGTTTAAAAGAACATTTCGTTTTCATTTGTTCTAAAATAGCTTTTGCGTCAACTTACCTTTCTATGCAACCTGTTTGGCGGTTCGAAGTGAATAGGTGCCTGCAAAATTTGAATCTAATGCGGTCATCACGAAAGTGCTTCATGAATTTAAGGTTACAATGAACTTTGAACTACAAATCAGCTAAATTTGGCTATAAATCAAGCTGGTAATTTTTAGTGTAATCTTTTTAATGAATTATGATGGTAAATACATTTAACTATATTTTAACTATACAATCAATAATTTTACGTACCAAAGTGGATGAAGAGTATAAAATTGTATTCCTTAACAATTTTAAATGTATTTATTGATTTCTAAAACCGGAAAACAAGGCCGGAGGATAAGCAAGCCACGGTTTTGCTGAAAGAAATCTTGACCATGTGGCCACGCATTGTCTTGTTGAAAGACAGCTCCAGAAATGCCTTGAATAAAAGGAACAATTTCGTAATTTATTATTATTATAACTTAAAGACCTGCTTTTGTTTTTGAATTGTTTACATTCATAAGGATTGGACACTCTTCATAAATTTAATAGCCTTACAACAGGGGATAAGGCCTTTGGCCAAGGGACCCCATTCAACCCTTCAACTGGAGTTCAGCACTTTACTGATGTACCTGTTGTTACGATTACACACAACTGGTAGCAGCTGAGATCGTTCATGATAAGCAATCGCACCCCAGACCATAAGACACGGTGGATTTTTCCGAGCGGAAAATTTATCGTCGCCGCCTTTCCAACAGTAGTCCATTGAAATAAACTAGAGCTTGCACATTAGGAACGGGAAAAAAACGATAGGTTAATTGGCCATCGACGGTAGCTCTGCAGCCGTCTGGTACCACTGGAGCTCAGGGGAAATTTTATCCGTCGTCTCGAACTAGAGCTCTATGCGACCCAGTGAACATTTGCACATACAGTGGTTTTTTTTCTACCATTTGCATTGGACTTTCGTTGTGAATATGAATAGTTGCGTGAACACGAGCGTTATTGATAATGAAATCAATACAAGAGAGTTCTGTTGTATGGGATAAAACTCTGGAAATATTTAAGGACAAAAACGCTACTAGTAAAGCTTAGCGTGAAGTTTGCCTTGGATTTCGAAGCGATTTCGATCGAATTTATTCAAGTTATTAAAACCAAGTTCAAATTTAGGTATTCGCCAATTTTTTAGGAAAATTCAATGTCCAAATAAAAAAAAAATAATCCATTCAAATAAACTATTCAGTTCATCAGCAAAATAATGCCCCTAAAGTGTTCAAAAACATTTCTAAGTTTTAATAAGGTAAAATAGAAGAACTAATTAAAAATTAATATACT
The DNA here is from genome assembly GCA_032207245.1 of Pardosa pseudoannulata. Classification (NCBI taxonomy): domain Eukaryota; kingdom Metazoa; phylum Arthropoda; class Arachnida; order Araneae; family Lycosidae; genus Pardosa; species Pardosa pseudoannulata. Next base: position 7,592,552 of record CM063503.1, on the reverse strand, counting down.
AGGAACATTTTAAGAATTAAAAAAATTGTAAGTTCATTTTGAATATATTATAGAAAAAACAGCAAGTTTATATATTTTCTCACTATATTTGATGGTAGGGCGCAGGACAGTTGTTTGCCACGGGCTCTAAAAGACCTAGTTACGGCCCTGGTTGTATTCTAAATCTGTTGACTACTTCTCTCCAAAAAGCTTATTTCGAAAGGAAAGTACTCTTCTTTTACTCTAGTTTTCATAAAGCTTCTTTTTTTAATGAATGACAAACTTCTTTCAGTATTCTCGGTCCATGAAGACGTTTCCAAATGAAATTTGATCCCGACATAATTACTCTCAGATGGTATAAATTCCTATCCCTGACATGACCTAAAACAGAAGACATATGACTGTTTTCAAAGCCGCGTTGTCTTTCATCTTTCGGTACGACTCCGGACGTGTTTTTTTTCTTCTACTTGTTAGACTGTAAATAAATAAAAAAAAAATTCTTAACTCTTTCAGGCCTAGCTTCCATATCGTAACACCATTTACATTTTTTTAAATTTGTATTGTTCTAGTGATTATTCTGTTCAACTCTGTTTATTGTGCGGTGTAATGTATTACATAATCAGAGTCTAGGGCCTCCCGATTGTATTTCATGGGACCGCAACAAAGTATACTAACCACCAAGGACATATCCAGAAATTCCGAAAGGGAACCGAACCCTAAAATCCTCCCATGCTTATGGAGCTGATGCATATGTTTTATACATAAGCGATGTGTGCAACTTAAATTCGTTCTAAAGAACCAGGAAATATTTATAAAATTATCACATCAAAGGGTTAACCCTTTTGGTCAAATATATATAAAATATTTTTAAAAATTATGAATTATTATGCTTAAAATGGTATTTTACATTAAGTAGCTTAAAAAAATATGTTCAGTGGGATCCAAACTGAGTAAAATTCAAAGGCACTTGACCCCACCGATGGCCAAATGGTTAGGGTGTTGATCTTTGATATCGGAGAGCGTGCGTTCGAATCCCACTGTGGCATGGATATTCTTAGCTATTCGAAATTAGCCTTAAGCAGTAGGTCCCGGTCTCATTAGCCGTCATGTTGCAAAAAAGTAGACCGTAGCCGCTCTGAACCAAGCGTAACCAAAGACGCCTAAATGGAAGGGAGGGAGCTGCAAATTAAACAAAAGAGTGCATATAAAGGATTATATTTATATTAAAATTTTACATTGTCCTAAAAGGTATTTAAAAACTTATATGCAAAAAAAAAAAGAAATGAAAAACAAATAAAATATTTTCTTTGTGTATTCACTTCCTCAAAAAATCTGATATATCAACTTTCAATTTTGCGTTATCGAGAACTAAATAAAATTTGAAGCTACATATAAAGATCCTACATACAAAAGGTGTCACTGAAGGTAAAAATCGGTTGAAAAATTGTTTTTATTTCTTAAATTAGAAGCTTCACATGACTCCAGGTGAGCGAGAGATTTTTATGGCAGCAAAAAACAATATCCGTGATCTACACGCGAGAACTACGTGTATTAGAAATCACTTTGAAAAGCATTAGGAAATAAAAATTGAGAATATAATAAAATTTTACAACACGGAAAACTAGACCAGCTATTCTTATATTATCGACCCAATCTAATTAGCTTTCAACTAGCGAAACATTGAGCGTTGCACTCCCAACCAACCAATATTGATATCACCATGGATATTTTTGATTTACCTCAAGGTAAATTGGAGATTATTTTCTTGACCACTCAGCACACGCATTAGATTATTTTGACTCAGCTATTACTAGAGTAAAGCACCGTTTATATGTTTTTCATTTATACGTCGTTTACATCCATGGGACGTTTTAACGCACTCCGATGCATTCGCAACTATTGATATCTTTCAAAGGGATGCCTACCCTGATGGGTGTAACGAGTTTATAATGCCACGCTCGATAATATCCTCAATTTTGATCAACCTGATTAGTTCCTGAATACGTACCTCTCTCGACCTGTTGATCTCCCAGCGAGGGGACATCCAGACCCACATGCTCTGGTTGAACAGGGAGATGGTTCGGGCTCCTGCCAATACTCCAAATTTACAGTATTCTAGTGTAACGGAGTTGGTAGTATATTGGAATGACCCTAGAGCTGTACTTTCTACAACAAATCACTACCTAGAGCAATGTTTTTTAATATAAAAAGATATATTCGTGTGTTACAAATTCACTTGCACTGACAAGCATTTCCATTGCTGTAAAACTGCATAATTTTCGCATTTAACACATTGTGTGCGGGTACATTTCGCAGCGGAATTGTACCCGGAGCGGACGTTTTGCGAGTAAATTTAGTTATTCAGTTAAATCTTAATATATCGAAAATTATTTAATTTTACATCATTCACATCGACTAATGTAAAAAACTAGTTTTTATTTGTCTAAATATTTCCAGAATCTATGTAGTAGACAAGAACATTCGGCTTCGTTTTCCTGTATATAGAGTTATTTTTGTACCCACAAACAAACCATGGTGTAACCCATACTAGTACGTGACACGCGCTCAAGTGTCAATCGTCAGAAAACGTATCAGTACGTGTCCCGCATACAATGTTTTAATATCATAGTTGTTAAAGATAAAACTATAAAAGCTTTAAGTTCATTTTGCTAAAATAATGTCTTTTTAACTTACACGCACTGTAAATAAAAACCTATTCCACATATTGATTTCAAATTTTCACAGTAAATATATATAGACTTACTATGAAACTCTACCTACTTTTTTCATTTTTGTTTATTTCATTTAGTAATTATAGGATTTGGAATGGAATTTTTAAATATTAATTTAGTTTTTTTGAAAATTCAATACCATATTATGATATTTCTGATTACTTTTTAAAAGTTTAAATATATGTAGAATTATACCTAATAATTATTGTTTACAAAAAAAGCAAAAATTATTAATAAAACTCATTTTGTGCTATTTAAGTCTGCTCATAGTATGTCAGATTTTTTTAATTGTAAAACAAGCTCTCATACTTTACTTTATATAAAAAAAATTCTTATATCTTAGAAACAAAGTAAATTCAGTAAAACTAATTAAATAAAAATACAGAACAAAAGCTGAAGATGCCATGTGTTTACGGTAATAATTAAAGAAGATATAATAAGGCAAAAATCTCCCATATAAATTTGATTAAAAAACGATGTGTCCCTTTAACCACTTGCCGAATGGTACTGTGCTGCTATCCGGTACCGTAGTTCGTGGGCTCGAATCCCGCTGATGGCATGGATGTTCGTAGCCGTAAGGAATTGGCTTTAAATAGAAGGTTCTGGTCTCATTAGCCTCATGCAAATTTCCTGAGATTCTAGCCGGTTTGGTTTTCAGTAATACGATCTACTTTTCTGAAACAAGAGAGCTAATGAAACCAGGACCTACTGTTTAATGCCGATTTCAGACGGCTACAAACATCTATGCCGCAGTGGGATTCGATTCCACGAACTCCAATATACCCTAGCCCCCAGCGCCCTAACCATTTGGCCATCGTTCGCGAGATTCTAGCCGGTCGACGACCGAATGGTAGGTCTCTGCTCTTCGGTACCAGAGTCCGTGGGTTCAAATGCGATTGTTGTCGTAACAGTTCGTAACAATTCGGAATAAGCAGAAGGTCCCAGTCTCATTAGACAGTACTGCTCCACACTAAATCAAACTAGTCTCAAGGTTCCATTTCATCTTCACTGCTATGACAGAAATAGATTGCATATTACTTAATATTTAGGCTACAGACAAACAAAATATTTTCCATAAAGGCTTTAATACATTGGTTAGATTCAATGTAGAGTAGTTGTCCATAGGAGCACGTTCAACCAGTCGAGTACTTTTTTTAATTTCCTCGCTAATGAAAGTGTCTGTCCAGTCAGTTGTTTCCAGTCTTTTTTCTCTGGTTCTCATTAAAGAACCACTTGAGATTGGAAGTTTTTAGTAAGCTGGATAAATTTAGTATATTTTAAATAGTTGGTTTTGTTTGTATGCAAACTACAATTTTCCTTTTGGCAAGTAATATTTAGGAATTGTAGTTAGAATGTGTAGTTATTTGATAACTCGCAACATGTCACCTACCCTGTTTGTCATGTCACGATGGAGATTACCCTCAATTTTGATCCTCCTCAGGATAAAGGATTCTTGCTCTTGAATTCGAATCTCTTTCCAACTTACCGATCTCCCAGCGAGAGAATATCGAGATCCATATGTATATATATATATATATATATATATATATATATATATATATATATATATATTGCACGTTCTCTGGGTGTACAGGGATACATTGTCAATGCTCGAACATGACAACCCAGGATTCTAGCCCCATACACTAACCACTAGGCCATCTCGTACCACATTTGTAGTTATTATAAAATTTGTTTATAAAAATCCTTCCTAATAAGTCCTTACACTCAGATATAACAAAAATGACGATGTAGGGTTAATAGGCCCAAGAATCATATGCACTTTGATGCCTGAATCGTGTGATTGAGGAAACGATATGTTTATATTCATCATAATGGTGCAAATTACGCTGGAAAAGACAAATCAATTTCTAGCTTTAAATATATTGATTTTCTATTTGTACTCTTTATTTTTTTTCGTCAAATAATATCGCATTTTTATAATTTTATGTCTTTATCACGAAATAACAATGATATTATCTTTAGACTATCTTGAGATTTTTGTTTCTACAAAATAAAAGTAAGATTTGTGAAAGTTTTGTGCATTTCATCAATTCGGAGCAAATAGAGTGAAGCACATTGGTGTCAGTTTGAAATAAGCTAATCCTGGTAGTTAATTTTTTTTCTAATATTACTGTGGAGACATTTTTCTGAGGGCACTCTGGTAGTGTTAGCCCAAAAAAAAATAATAAATAATAATAATAAAAAAAGAAATTTAAAGTATCAAAATCTAAGTTTTTTAATCGTTAAAAGTAAAAACAGGGCAACGAAACAATGGAGTAATTTTACGTTGATTTTTAGGATTCTTTCTACAAAGAAAGATTCCTGGGAAGAGAAAAGAAGGTATTTGGAAATTATGTTCTGTGTTCAAAGCATTCGCTGTTTTGCTTGACATACCGGAGGCACTTTTTTTCCCTTTCAGCAAGACAATGATGTACGATGTGCAGCTAGCTTATTATTAACAGTAACTCACGCAGCATGAATTTGCTCGAGGGATATAAAAGTTGTCTGAAGAGGACAACTGTTGAAGAAGCTTCCTGTTTTCAATATACAATATTCTTTAGCAAAAAAAGAAAAAAAACTGGTTACTTAAAAATGGAAAAAATATATAACAACTGTTTTGACTTCCAGTCGAGAGAGTTTTCAAACGTTTAACGTGTTCTCAGCTATTAGTCCTTAGTTTAGTTTCCTATAACGTGATGTAATCATAATGCAATTTCCATGCAACGTGCGGCAAAATTTACCACAGCTCTTGAAAACATGAAAAGAAACTTATTTTGGCTAGTTGTTAAGATATTATTAATAAAAAATATAATTACTTTATAAGTAACAATAAAAGTGTTAAAATTCCTACAAAAACATTACATTAATCTTAAAATACCCAGAGAAATATATATAAAATATAAGTTAATGTTTTTTTTCGCAATTATATTTTGATTTAGAAAACTTTATGTAATGGATTAGTACTGCCAATATGCACTTTAAAGGATTGGTTAAAACGCTACGCTTCCAGTAATGAGTCTGTGGGTTCGATTCTCCGCAGTGCAGAAAGCATATACGTTCGAAATGCAAGGTCGAAAAATTAGAGATTTGATTTTGGTGCTTTAAGCATTTTACATTGATAAATGTGTGTATTTCTGCACTGTTTATGAGAATTCAGAATTAGGATAATCACAGCAAGCTTCAAATTACAGCTAATAAGACTGTATTGCTACGGTATGCTTTGACGGAGTGGTGAGAGCACAAGGCTCCGAGTACTGAGACTACAAGTACGAATATCTGGAGTTGCGAAAAATAATTAAGTTCTAGGATCAAGGAAAAAAAAAATCTGGTTTAGATGTTTCAAATCCTTTGAAATGCACATTACTGTGATAGTTTGTTATTTCATTAACTTAAGAGTTTCATATTCTCCCTTCAAATGCAGAAGTTTTCATTTGGACGTTGATTGAGCGAGCTTCAAACAGATCTAATAAGTAGTCTACTGACTACTTCCTTTGGCCGAGTAGTTAGCGCGAGGTACTCAGAATGATAAGTCTGCAAGTTCGATTTTCCGCTTGGGGATCGAGGAAATAAGTAAAGTTATCGCACCAAGGGAACCTTTTCCCCTTTAATTGGTTACCTGCCTTAGGTTGCCGAAATCTCTCTTAATTCTCAGATTATATTTTGCCTCTCTTTACAGAAGTAGTTTTCACCTCTCTTAGAGAGGTAAAGATTATCATAGAGGTAAGATAGGCAAAAAATTCTCCTGGAGGTAAGCGAAGCTCTCTTAGTATCTCTAAGGGCTAATCTTAGTATACAAAGGATACCCTTAGGGATATCTTCGTGATATAACGTTGGTTACCTCCCCAAGAAACCTTCACATTTCTTAAAGAAATAACGTTTCATTACCTCCCTAAAAGATCCACCTTACCTCTAAAAGAGTACGTAAAATATTTTGCAAAACCCCTCCATGTCATGTGCAGAGAACGGTAACTGCTTCACAGGGGTATTTCGCAGGTCCAGAAATGCGAGGAACGACCTAGGAGTTCGATTATCGCTCTCCGCCTTCGTCAGAGTTCACCTTCGTCAGAGCTTCAGGGTTTAGGGGGCATCATCGAAACCGCAGTTGTCAAAGTGAGCCGAAATAGGGAACCCAACAGTATGAGACTTGTGCCAATAACTCTGTTATCGCGGAGAATCAAAGCCGAAGACTCATAATTGAGTACCTCACGTTCTAACCACTCGGCCGAAGTAGGCCAGTAGTCTTATTAGATTTATTTGAAAGTTGATCGACCAACGTCCAACTTCTGTTCAACAAATGAAATCTTCTGTTTTTGAAGAGGGGACATGAAACTCTAACAGTATGCTGAAGTAACGAACTATCATAGTAAAGTGTATTACAGTGAATTCGAAACATATAAACCAGAGGGGTTTTTTTCCTTGATCCAAGGATTTCAATATTAAGTCCTTGGGTCATCAATTGTTTCATCTGCAGAGAATCGGACTCGTAGTCTCAGTACTTGAATCCTTGTGCCCTTATCACCTAACCAAAGGAAGCCGTGGTAATTCAATCTTCGTCATTTTTTTAGGTTGTTAAATCATTGCTATAAAATTCTAATAAAGTGTGCAGAAGTACACATGATTATCAGAGTAAAATAGTTCAAGCACCTAAATAAGACTAATATACACTTTCCATTTAAAAAAAATAATGAAATATATTTCTTAAAATTTTAATAGTTTTTAAAAATTTTTCTTTTCTTTAATTTTCATTTTCCCCTCCTATTTCTGCCATATTATTATTTTTAAAATAATTTCAAAATTTTTAGATATTAATTTGTTGATAGCTTAAATATTTACATGTCTGTATGTTTAATTTTTATGACAAATTAGGACTCTTAAAGCTCAATTTAAATTTAATAGTCTAAATGAAATCGAAAATAAAATAGGTGCATGGCTTTAATTAATGAGTATTAGTAGGGTTTGGTCATACTTTTGTGTGAATCGATGAAAAATTAAATCACAAGGAGCATTTTAAAAATTAACAATAAAAACATTAGAAAATTAGCCCCCAAGGAGTAAGATTACGTTACTTGAGAATTAGCCAAAATTGGTTATTTAAATTAAAAAATAAGTGCATTTTTAAAAATTTTAATGAGATTAATTTAGATGTCAACTTTAGTGTGATATGGGATAGTTTAATATGGGACTTTAGTTTAATATGGGATAAGTGCTGCCATCTATTTTGCATTGGTAAATTCACTATTCATCCCAGTTAAATTCTCAAAACCTTCATTTTTTTCCGTAAATGTAGTAAATAAATATTATTTAAAAATAATTTTAACAATAAATGAATTCATAATACAAACTAATCAAATAGTATTTTGATTTTAAAATGAAAGTTAAAAAATATTTAAATAATATATACTCTCAGAGCTGGACAAACGAGACTGATTATTTCTGAAATATTTTTTAAGACGTCATATTTTAGCAAAAATCTCTGATTGTAGTTCATCTACACCATTAAAAATATCAAAGCGAATATATAATCATCTTTAATGATTCAGCTATTTTAAAACATTTTTATATCCAAAATTATCAATTTTTGAATTACGTGGTGGCGCCATCTACACATGGGAAAAGTAGTTACTACATTTCTTAAAAAAATAAATTAAGCGATATATCATTATAACAGTGAAAACCAACATATTGTTGTAGGAATACTCTTGGGTTTGAAGCAATCTAAACCATCTCAGTTATATGGGGCATTTATTATCTTTTTTCATTAATAATGATTATAAAAATCTAGAGACTAGACAACTGTCCCCAAATTCTACACCCTTTTTATCATTAATTTTATCCCCATATATAATTGTTGCTGCTTTTTGTCGTATTGCATCTTTCCGTACGCTTATTACTTAAAGATTTTATTTTCAAAAATATTCAGAAATTCTGATAATTGCTCCTATTACCTTTTAAGCATGAGGTGTCATTTTTTTTTTTTTAATTTTTTTTTTTTATGTTATCTATGTTTTCCATTTTCTCAGTCGACATTATTCTTTCTAGGTTTTTAAAACTTTTCTCGGTGATTCCTTCATTGTAATCAAAGCAGTCTAATATGAGCCAGTTTGGTAATTTTTGGACTAACTAAACCGAACTTAACATTTACCATTTACACCTGACCTTACCTCATAAGATACTTTTTTCACGCTGATATCACAGTTTCTGTTCAAAATTTTGAGAGTATGCGACAAACTGGTAGGATTTGTATAAAAAACAGGCATACTCCTATATGATATTCACATATCATTTGTTTTTGATCTTTTTATTTATTTATTTTTGCTTAATTTAAAAAGTCTCGGGACCATTAAACCTTCAAAAATTTTTATTTTCCAATATATATATATATATATATATATATATATATATATGTGTGTGTGTGTGTGTGTGTGTTATAGATTGAAATGTTGTACGTATTTAAAAAAAGGAATAAGAAATTCCGCTTAGTTCAAAAGTTATAATTAAAAATATAAAAGACACCCTAGTGCTTGGCAATTGTTTATGTATTGCTTTAAGTTGATTTTTCTCAGAATGCAAATTTTTAATGTAGAGCGCAAGATTTCTCATAACCTATTTAATATTAATGCACAAAATTTTCAGCATTTCAAAATAATGTTTCATTGTAATTGAACTACAGTCTGTTCCATAAGAGCATGTCGTCTATTTCTCTGAATATACAAACAAATTAGTTAAAAATACATTTGTACCGTGTAGTATGCACATTAAACTGAAATGCATTTCACCTAATAAGATGTCCAGTCCCCATTGTTATCGATTATGCAAGAATCACTTTATCATTTGATTTTGACGTTGAGCAGAGTTTACCCTGTTCTGGTAGGTCGTCAACATTTTGTACCGCTTTATAACGTGCTACCCACTTCTTGACGAACGACTCTGACTTTCTCATGTACTGGACTACAGCTGCACAAGACATTTTTTATCCTTTTGGATGGTTAACAGAAACACTGCCTCAAATCGGCTCGCATACGCGGCACTCATTTTCGAATTGTTGATTTAAACACAGCAAAATAAATCGAATAATGAATATAACCATAAATCATTCTTCTCTAATGTTTAAAGAACGTGTGCAATTAAGCCGTTATCTGCGCGCTATCTATTGACGAAGTTATGAGCGACATGCTCTTATGGAACAGACTGTAAATTTATTGCTATGAGAGTAATATTTTTTGTTTTAAAGAGGTAAGTATATGTCAAAATTACCCCCAAAAAGGGGTAAAATTTTAAATATGTTTTAAAAATATAAAATGTGCTTAATCTTATGGGTTTTTTTTTTTTTTTTTTTAGTTAGATTCAATTTTAAAGGTATACTCTTCATTAAAAACTTAAAATTTAACATTTATGTGCAAAATATTTCTTGTAAGCATGCGCGCTAATGAGAACAGTTTTACCGAACAAAAAGAAAAAAAATCAAGTCATAAATATATATTTTAAAGTTTTTTTTATTATTATTTTATAAGTATTTAAGGGCAGTTTAAGAGACATAGCAGATTCAGATTTCTTAAAAAAACAAAAAAAACACAAAGTATGAAATAAAGTTATGGAAAGTCGAAAAGTAGTAATCCAAACCATAGGATTCTTATGTTTAACAGTTCTAAACCCCTTAAATAGAATTGGAGTGTTTAAACGATATTTATGTTATTTAATATAGTATTAAAATTAGGGAGAAGTCTATTCATCAAAATCTGTAGATTGGTCTCGTTAATTTAAGAGTTCTGGGGGTTTCAAGAGCCAAAAAGGTTGGGAATCTCTGTTCTATACATTATCTCAAAAGCAGAATAAACTGTTTTCTGATTCAAAATTAAATTGAGCCTAAATATTTTTGAACAAAATTTCGTAAAAAGCATATTTGAAAAATATGTAATTCGATTTTTTTTCCTTTCCAGATGGTCGGAGGCCCAATCCAAATCGACGATCAGAAACATCCCATGTCTTCCAGCCAAAAATATTGTATTTTTAAAAACGCACAAGAGCGCCAGCAGCTCAGTTCAGAATATTTTGATGCGGTATGCCAGCGAAAAAGGACTCACTGTTGCCGTTCCACCAAGTCGGAAGAGTCAGTTATTTTCCTTGTTGCAACCATTCCAAAAGGAGATGGTAACTGGGGTTCCATGGGAAAAGTCCGGGTTTAATATTTTATGTCATCACATGGTCTTCAACGGCCCGGTCATCCAAACAATGATGCCAAAAGATTCTATATTCATCTCTATTGTCAGAGATCCTGTCAGTCTCTTCGAATCCTTGTATGAATATTGCGAATTAGAAGTAAGTATACGATCAATTATAAAATCCCAATGAAAATATATTGGATAAATCGAATCCGAATATCGATTCGCATAATAAGAAAAGCCATAGAGTAGAAAAACGGATAAACTCTCTATATTGAGTAATACTTTTCAACTTATATTTCAAATGGAAGATTTTAAACAAGAAACAAAATACTCCGCCGCTCATTCGGCATACCCAAATAGCACAAAAATGTTGGCCAATATCAATATTATAATATCAGTCTACATCAAATGCCCACCCCCATCCCAAATGATATTCCTGAATATCATTTTTTGATGTTTAGCAAGTTGGTCAATTTTCTCAGACATACTTTGCTTGTTTCACAACCTTCCGAAGAATCGCAATAATTACAATTAGTCGTAGTACTCATTTGGAGAGAGGTAGAATCGATTCACTACCGTTCACATCCACTATAGTGGAACAGTACTAACAACATTTAGGAGCAAATGTGATTCGAGGTTTGGGAGCAATTAGAGGAAGGTGTTTTTTTTTTTTTTTTTTTTTTTTTTTTTAAATCATTATGCATTGAACAAAAATTATATCAATTTGGGGGACAGAAACCTTTATATCAAGAGGCTATTCAAATAAAGAAATTGCTTGAAATTTTCAAATATTTTTACATTATATATATATATATATATATAAAGTGAGTTGATATAGCAATAAACTTGTCGATATAAAAACAAGTAGATACGTTTCCTAACAAAAAATGTTTAGAATATAACAGTGGACTCAGCTTAATGTGATCTCGGTTAATATTATCAATCGCTTATTGTTATCGAAATTACTTGGTCCCGATTTTCTCTAGTCTTTTGTGTTCAAATTATCGCTTGATCGTTACATCACGTTAATGTTATCAGTTTTTTGAACCTCATTTTAACTGGCAAAGGAATATTCACAATGTTTTCAGAAGGAACCCATTCTTTTCTTTCTCTTCGCTGTTGCTGAGGAGTCATATGAAGAATCTATTGATATTGAGCCACCTCCTAAAAAGTACTGAAAGGATAAATACATAGGTTTGGTTTGGTTTGGAGTGCTACGGTCTACTTTTTGCAACACGAGGGCTAATGAGACCGGGACCTACTGCTCAAAGCCGATTCCGAACGGCTACGAACATCCATGCCACTGTGGGATTCGAACCCACGAACTCCGGTTCCGAAGGCCAGCACCCTAACCATTCGGCCATCGTTCGGCGATAAATACATTGAAAGTGTTTAAACGTGAAGTAGAACACCGCTCTGGTGACTTTAAAAAACATTATGGTTACGGACAATTTCTTCAATGAGCTTCTTAGAAAAAATTGGAGACAGTCAATAATTGATCAATAATTTTAATTATACATACAATGTTTTAAGGATAGTATACACTATATACATAACGTGTTTTTTCATTTTATTTTGAAATTTAGTACATGTAAATTAAAGGGGGAGGGTGACTTTATCTAATTTTTCATATCGTTTATTGTTATCAGTCGGTTATTCTTATCAAAATCATGGTGTCCCAAACTGATCACATTAATCTGAGTCCACTGTATATTCAAATGGCAGTTTTTTCATTTTAAACTAAAAAAAAAATGCTTCTCTTTGTTTCTGTTTGAAAACGCACACAAAGAAAAGCAGTAAAATGTGTTAATGTTTTCCTTTAACCCCTTGTCTGTGAAATATATTCAAGAAAAACGTGCTAAAAATGGGAAAAAAATTTATAATTTTGTTTGTAATTATCATCAAAATGTTAGTAACAGATTATTTTTGAAAAGAAAAATTTTTTTTAAACGAAATAACTATTAATTTCAATATTTTCACATATATACGGAAATTGTTAACGGATTACAGTAATTTTTCCTCAAATTACAGCAAAATAAATCAAACGACAATTTTCTGGATAAATATAATACAACAATATTAATATCTATACCAACTGTTATGAATTCCATGTCCCTCAGATTCCATTGAATTTCACAAATCTTTTACTTAATTATTCGAGAAATAGCGACAAATGGTGCGAAACTGTCGAACTTTGCCGCGGAAAGTATCTCTATCTATTGGAAAAATGACAAATATTATGTATTGGGCGAACAGATTTCGGGCTTCACGGAATTGAAATACTGTTTTTTCTCTTGCTCGAAATCAGGTCAGGTATTTCAAAATTAGCGCATTTGCGTTGCCCGAACTGAGTTCGGGCGTCACAGGCAAGGGGTTAATAATGTGCAGTATTATGCTGTTTTTTGTCAGGTATATTTTGATACATAAAAATATGATACACCAATTTGTAATTTATCTTTAATTATGTACTTTAAAGTACAAAATTTTCATATGCTGTCTACATTACTTTATTTAGATTGTTCAAATAATTTTTTGAGGGCACTGTAGTTACACAAGATCTAATGTAATAGAAATAGAGTTCTACTAATTTGAACCTGCGAAGAGCAGTATCGAAAGGCAGCACCCTACGAATTTGGCCATCGTGCAAAAGATAATAGTTAATGATATAATGAAAAAGAAATGTATATAATGAAACAAAGATCATAGCAGAAAAAATAGAAATTAAAGTGTTTTCGCCACATTACTCCTCAGCAAACTTTAAATACGTGGTATAGGTGAATACTGCTACAAACCGCTTTGTACGATTGGTTAGAGCGAAACGCTCCCAAGAAATGAGTCTGTGGTTCGATTTCCCACAGATGCAGAAAGCGATGTCTGGTGGAGCACCCCTCTTCCTCCCACGATGACCGGATATGCTGGCTGTAGGAGAATACTCACTTTCTGCAGCTAAAACACGAAACAAGACTTAACGAAAATTTGACGGGAAACTTTTTTTTTCCTTCTTTGAATTCAAACTACCACGGTGAAAACTTTCAACCCAAAATTCCGGGGCATCCCCGGAGCACAATCCCCCCTGAATAAATTAAATATAAACATTATTAATAGATTTTTAAATACTACCTTTCGTTAGCCCCCAAAATGTATGTAGAAGAGAAAATGGACAGCGCTGCTATAGATGTCAGTGGCGTGTTTCTTTAAGTACCATTTTGAAATTTTTTTAAGTACTTTTCTCAATTTGATTTCTACATGAAATACTGTAATTTATGTTTTAAGATAATTTTCACCAATATAAATTACTGGGTATATTATGAAACACCTTTTAAAATCCATGGTTCGGTTTGGCTTGGAACGCTACGGTCTACTGTTTTGCTCACGAGGGCTCATGAGACCAGGACCTATTACTTAAAGCAGATTCTAACGACCACGTACATCCCTGCCAGCAGCGGGATTCGAACCTGCGAATTCAGGTACCGAAGAGCAGCGGTTTACCATTCAGTCATCGTTCGACCCAGGTCACATCACAAAACGAAATTTTAAAATTTTGTTTTCTGACCCTCGGTCAACATTTTTGGTCCCCAAAGTAAGATAAACGTATGATATTTTAAGTGTTGTGCCACAATTCCATAAAATACACATCTTGAAACTCGGAAAAACACATTTAACAAAGATGATCGTAAAGCGTACGTTACTTTGCTCTTCATCATGCATATTCGTGCGACTATCTTTAAATATTCTAATACGCTTCCTTAACATTCCTTCTCTCAATGTTTTCTCTATACATATCATTTATCCGCAAAGTGATTTCCACCTCCTTCACATCTGTTGGATTAATGAAACGAATGACAGACAGTGTTTCACAGTCTATGAGATTATCAATTGACAGACATTTTAAATGGTCAGACTTAAAAACGGTCGAATTCTTCTACAATGGTGTCTGTAGCTAGTCAATAGATGCAGGTACTCAACGAACATACCTGGATTTGATCCACAGCACAACAGCTGCCAAATTTTAAAATGGTACTTAAAACGTCTCGTACTTATCCTGTAAAACCGTGAATCTTTTAACTGTGGGTATTTTGAATACAACCTATCGATCTAAAAGCAATAGAAATAAATATATCAATTTACTGTGTTGCATTTAATTATAAAAAAAATATTTTATATAATTAAGTGGTATATCAACTACAGCCGCTATATAAGGAAAAAGTCTTAAAAACCAGACCTGCGTCTATCTAATTTAGGAATGCGGTTTATAAACCACACCCGCAGTTAAAAGGTTAAAATGAAAAACAAAGTAATAATGAATCTGTAATTTAGATTAATCTTTTAAATAAGATTTATTTTTAAGTGTATTTGGTAGCTTGTGAACTAGAATACCCTACAACATCCTTAATTTAAATTACTTTGAAAAAATGAGTACATTCAGTATTTTCTGCTATCCCTTTTTTTTTTTTTTTTTTTTTTTTGGCAGGAAACCAATCTGAAAATAAGGTACCTCCACCATATTCATATGCATTTTTTTTTAAATATAATTTTGCATGCTCTGAGTATCACTCCAATTTAATATAATTCTATAGTAAAATAAAACTTTCTCGTGTATGCATATTTTGCCATTTGCAAGTCTCATAACCATGCTTAATACTTAAGAGATATTTATTTACATTCCTTAACATCTAAAAATAGGAAAAATGGATGTCTTACACATTTTACATTAACAGAGAAGTATTGAGCACAATGTCATTTACAAATCATTCGTACGTAAATTTACCTATTTTAAAATTTTTAATATTAGTACATTATCGTTCTCAATGTATAAAATATGACAAATATCTTAAAAATTTCTTCATACTGAAAATAGTTTATAAAAAGAAATTCATACAGTACAAGTAAAAAAATTCTAATATGGCTTTATAAGTTTTTTTGTTCTTTCAGGATTTCTACAAAATGAACATAGAAGACTATGCCAGGAATACAAAAAACATATCTCATTCCAGGAAGTTACAAGTTCGATCCAATGGCATGGGAAGAAACCAGATGCTTTATGATTTTGGAGTACGGCAATCATACTTCAACAGCCCAGCTAAAATACAAAAGGCAATAGAAAACCTAGATACATACTTTGATTTTGTTATGATAGCTGAGCGTTTTGATGAATCAATAATAATTCTCCGTCATATTTTATGTTGGGAACTTGATGATGTCATCAGCCTAACAATAAATGCAAGAACAGAGTCTTACAGAAATAATCTCAGTGAGGAAGCTATCAAAAATCTTAAGGAATGGAATTGGGGAGATAAAATGCTGTATGATCATTATTTACAAAAATTTGAACAAACTATTGAAGAATTAGGTAAGGAAGAAATAAATAATGAAGTTGAACTACTAAAAAAACGAAGAGAAGAGTGGTTAGACTACTGTGTAGAACAAAAGGTTGAAGCTAGAAATTTAACAGCATTTAAAATCTGGAGTTATAAAGTAGCAGGTTATAAATTAAAACCAAACATAAAGAACCAGACATGTGAAAATCTTGTGAAGCCAGAAAGTTATTTTACATCTGAAATTAGACAAAAGCAACTAATAAGAAGTATAGCCCAGGGTGCTAAAGTACCTAGTTATGGCCCAAACTCTCTAAGTCGCCTAATAGATATTAAATTCTTGAAAGGACACGATCAAGAAATTGCTAGAAAACTAATAGAAAATCAGTATAAATATAATAGAAGACGATATTCATTTCTGAAAGAAAGGATGAAGACTTAATAATAAATAATTCAATCTCTGTAGGTACAAAAAATATTACATTTTCAAACATTAATATTGTTACATTTCTAAACAAATCATTGGTACAATGGTTTTAAGAAGTTGATTGATATTGAAGTAGAACTATCAAGTCAACATTGACTGCCATTTATTAGTTGAAAATGACTTGACATTGCTACTCTAGAAGTAAACAGAACCTCTCATTATACCTGTTAAATTTTTGTTTTAGAAAATTTTAACATCTTAATAGACTGAAATCTGAGAAATAATGCTTCAGATTATCTAGTCATTTTTTGCACCCTCTTCCCTTTCAAATCAAAGCTTCATCTTACATCTGCAGAAAAAAAATGTGACTATTATTAGTGGCCAGCTGTTAATTTTCAAGATTATGAATTTTAAATAAAGCATATCATAAAAACTATAGAAATAACGAACTTTTTCTGGTTAGATTTTTTATTCAAATGGCCAGGAAGAAAAACTGAATTTAGGCTAAGCTACAAACAAATATACATACTCTATTAACATTCTAAGAATGGACAAGATTTAGCAGCTAAATTTCTTAAAATTATAAACTGGATTTGAGCCCACCAGTGATACAGAGGATGATACAAGAAAATACACTATGTCTGCAAATGTAATCATCTCAGCACTTTTAAAAAAAGAATATAAATCTTTTTAACTTAAGTGGAAAAAGTTTCTGCATGTAAAGACCATCACTGCTAAAATATTTTACCTTTTGTATACATAATGGCCTTTTTAGAATTATCACATTCTTACTAATTCAAATTTGGCAATTTTAACAGATTGGTGCTGTTTTCAAGTAGTTCTTTTTTAAAAAAGCAATTCTATGGAAACTTGAAAACATTCCTATATTTTCCTAACAGAATTTAACTTTTGTACTTTAACAATTCTATTTTATGTAAATAAATGCTAAGTAATATATCTGAGTTTTTAATCTTTATTTTGAAAAAGTAAATTTACACAATAAAGAAAAAGATTATAAAACTCAACAAAAATACATTCTGATATCGAGTAAGAGATATAAAATCTGATGGTGAGTATTAAGTTTTTATAAAGCAAAAATATGACTATACAAGTATTTTTTAAAACAAGACTATAGAATTACAATGTGTGATAGTTTCTTTCAGTCCTAGCTTTGTAGAACTTAAAACTAACATAAATAATAGCCAATAATCCAAGAGCAAGAACTATGCCACCAATAAAACTAGGAGGATCAAAATGACGGCCATTTGGAGCTACTGTTGTTTTAGATGGCACAGGTGTAGTAGTAGTAGTTGTGTCAGTAGTTGGAGATGATGTAACAGTACTTATTGTAGTGGTAGAAGTAGTAGTAGAATTACTACTATTAGAACCTAAAAGGGAAAGAAATAATTTGAATTTTATCTTAATTGAAAATAAGTAATTAAGTCACTTTAAACATTGGTAATAAAAATTAACACATTTACCACAACATATATAACAAACAAGTTATTAAAAATTAAATATAAATGTGTTTAATTAAACCTTTCTCTGATCATAGGTTTATAGTCTATTAAAATACCAAAAAAAATAAAAATAAATGAATTTTTTTAAAAATTCTATTGCTTTACTTACTTTTAATTGCTTAAAACTGCTATATTAAACAAATTTATATAAATATTCATAATTTTTTATTTTTACATGTCTATAATATCTCTACATTAAAGTACGGCCACAGTACACATTTAACATGCAATACGAGTAACCTTGTCTTTAGCTCATAACAATGTTGTAAGGCAAGATATCTTGTCCATAGCAGTGAATAAGTTCAAGAAGCATTTAGAAAATTGACAAATTCAAATTCATCAAGTAAATTTTTAAATATATAGCTTTCTTTTTTATGGCTAGAAAAATTAATAGTCTTGTGTTATTAAAAGAAAAATTAACCTTTTATTCTGGTAAACAAACTAATTCTTCACTTAAGATACATTTTTTTTAGAGATGTTCAAAATGCTACAGTCAACACACAATATATTCTCTAAATTAGTTGCTCAGAAGGGAATACAGTCAAACAGTTATTGTATATTTAAAGGGAATAAATAAAATATTCTTTAAAATAATTAGAGTTTACTCACTGATTTTGAAAATTGCTCACATTTTTTAATAAACCAAAAATTAAAAAATGTATTAAAAAGTATCAATTTTTAATTTTTTCTTCTGGACTTAACTGCAATAGTTTTCAGGTGATATATATTGCAGCAGAGAAGATTAGTCAATTTTGATGACTTACATGTAATTTGTAGAGCTAGGTATGAAAGAATATAATCTCACAACTGAACCATATTCTTACCTTTATAAATATTATTTACAAGGACAGTTTTTAAAGTTTAGATAACTGTTTGGAATCTTTGCCTAAGTAGAATATATATATATATATATATATATATATATATATATATATAAATTTTATTTTGGTAGTTTTTTTTTCATTAAACCCCTATAAAATTACTTTTCAATGAAAACAAATATCAAATTCTAATAATCTCATCTTAACATTTTATTTATTATGGCCTTTCAATAATTTATTATTGCTGAAATAGAATTTAGAAGTATACATTAACAGTGAGTACTAGTTATTTATTTAAAAGATTTGAAAAAAGCCAAACACAACAATATCGCTCCTTTTAATTTATTTAAAAAAAAAAACTATAATAGCATGATCACACTTGTCATTTTATTTTAAGTATACAATTAATGTATAACAGTCAAAAACAAAATATAAAATGTAATAGATTACTTGTATAAAAAATGAAGTGATGCTCATTTTGTTCAAATGCACTTAGTTTTTATGACATGAAATTGGAGTAAGACTCAAATAGTTAAACATTTAGTAATATTTCAATAACTTTATGATCATTAAAATTAAATTACTTAAACTGAAGACAAAAAGAATTGCTTAAGTAGAACTACAAGAGACTTTTTATTTCATATGAGATATGATTAGAATCTAAAGTTTATTTTATATATGGCTTAAAAACATTCATGTAAACAGCAGTGGTGGAACAGCAGTAACAGCATTTTGGAGCAGTAAATTTCACATTTTGGAGCAGACATGGTTAGTGATTTTGGAGCATTTTGAGAAGATGAAGTTACGGTTTTTGGAGTAATTGGTGAAAGGGTGGTTAATTTTTTTTAAACATTATGCAATAAATAAAATATAAATATCAATTTGGGCTAATGAAACTTCTATCTCATGAGGCTATTCTAATAAAAAAAAAGAAAATTCTAAATTGTATTTAATTTTCGAGCTAATATGTAAAAAATGGTATATGTAAGTAGTTTTTAGTAGTTATGTAGCACTTATAAAAGATATAGTAATAATTCCCCTACTTAAGCCACCAATGTCAGATTGCAAATGTAAAAGTAGTCAGCATTTAAATTTTTTTTTTTTTTTTTTTTTTTGTTCCTTAAAAACATGGTGCTTTAATGTAATTTTTTCTACTAATACAGATTTTAAAGTATCACATTCTTATATAGTTTTTAAAAACTATATACAATGCAGACAAAGAAGTCAAAATTTTGGGAATAAAAGAAGAGCAAAATGCAAAAAAGAGGGAGTTAAATTGTTAAAATTAATGTTCTGATTTACTTAATGCAAAAACAAGTGCCTAAATATGAAATATGGAAGTATTTAAATAACTTTTTAATCAATATAAACAAGTACTCAAGTTTTCTAGTAAAAAAAAATATTTAAAATAAATTCAAATGAGATGTTTCTTCAATGTGCTAATTAAAAAAATAAATTCACCAACACAGTTGAACTTTATTATATTACACTTTAAGGAACCATATTGTTTGTTGTACTTGAATCTTTAAGAAAAATGCTAGATCTCAGAAAATTATAACTTGTATAAGATATAAGATTTATAAAAATAATATTTTTAATGATTTTAATTGACTAAAACCAAACAACTGAACGATTGAATATTAGTATGACCAAAAATGTAGACAAATTCAAAACAGTTTTGTCTTTAGTTATTGCTTACTATGTTAATACTGAATTAATTTATAATCTTTTACAGACGTGACCCCAGTATCAAGATAGTTTAAGGAATTTCTTTGTCTAGTACAGCGAAAACATTTTCTTTCGTTAAGTGGCTGGACAAGATATTATTAATTTCATGCACTTTACTTTTAAATCTAAAAACATTTATTTAAATCTGTTTTCATAACTGCAAAAAAGTTTTATAAAAAATGAATTAATAAAAACTTAGTAAATGACTGAAAGAAAGGATCCTTCTACCTCATTCCTAAGATTCACTATAAATGTATAAAATGGAGATTCGCCATTTATGGATAAATTAGCATTGTAAACAAAAGGAAAATCATGAGATCAAAAGTTTCATTTGTTATAAGCTGATTTCTTAAAATAGGGATTTCAACAGTACATCAATAATTTAAAAGTTGTTTCAAATAGCAAAGCTTTAAAAATGCACTTCTAAACAGAACTTGAAAACTTTGTTACAGCAAAATTTGTTATTAACTAGTTTGTAAAATTCTATTAATTTTTCTTACATTGATTTATAATTAATGTTTAAAAAATACAGTATAAGTATAATTTTTTTAAATGAACAATTTAAAAAAAAAATTTTATAATAGTAGCAGACCCATAAGTTAAACATTAGAGGAAAAAAAAAGGAGGAAAATGAAGAAGGAAAAAAAGAACAATTTAAAAATATTTGATTTACATAATGCAAAAACAAGTACCAAG
This sequence comes from Pardosa pseudoannulata, assembly GCA_032207245.1. Classification (NCBI taxonomy): domain Eukaryota; kingdom Metazoa; phylum Arthropoda; class Arachnida; order Araneae; family Lycosidae; genus Pardosa; species Pardosa pseudoannulata. The sequence continues at coordinate 7,571,169 of CM063503.1, read as the reverse complement.
TATGAAATATTCCAGAAGCTAAATAATTTTTACTAATATAAATAATTACTCAAGTCTACTAATAAAAAAAAAATGTTCAAAACGCGATTCAAATCAAAAATTTCTCAAATATCCTAATTTTTTTTTCAAGTCTAATATAAATATGCATTTTAGATATCAAGTTTTTAGAAGGCATTTCTGTTAACAAATTTTTAATTTTGTGATTGTAGAATTTCTATACCTTTATAGTTTGTAAAGATACAATAATTATCTTTAGATTTAATTTTAATCAATGTCTAAACTCATGATTTAAATACCATATACACTGTATAAGGCTATTTTTTTAAGTGGACGATTAAAAAAAATTTCTTTTTAAATAGTAAGATTTCAGGACGATGATCGAATAGGACGAGCTTTCTTTTGGTATCTGAGCAAGTGGGTTCGAATTCTTGTTTAGACTAACAGATTTACAGCCATTTAGTTTGGTCTGAGAGCGATAGAGTTTACTTTTATGTTATCCGAAAGCTAAAGACATCGGAATTTACTACTTAATTACTACGATTCTTAACAGCTGCGAACAAAGCAGTGGGATTCGAAACCGTGGCCGCGTCTTACCGATTCAGCTATAGGGCTGATTTTTATCGGGATTACAATTAAAAGTAATGATTTTTCATTAGCAAATTTTGTCATCAACTTCAATACACATGCGAAACTTAACAAAGTTGCGGATTTTTGAACAATAATTAACTTCCGTGCATATCCAAAATTCCGTAATTTATTTGCAACAGTGTCATTTTCTCAAAGATACTGTCCATAGAACAAAAATTCAGTCAAGAAGATGAAGATTGTTAGAAATAACTATAGGAGGGATTGAAATTTTAATAGTTACTGCGATATTAAAAAAATATCGATATATAAAACAGCATTACGATCGGTCTACACACATGTGCTTGCTTTCGGGGGTTATGTATAAAGAAAGTACGTAGGTTGTTAAAACATAGTTCTACCAAGAGCCCCGTACTATGATAGCAGTATTAATCCATTAAAAAATGCACATTTTCCGGAACCGAAATCGAAAAAAAACGGTTGTTTTTCACCAAAATCTTACAATTACGGTTTAACTGTATTGTTATAAATAGAACCACATACGTTCTATGTTACATTTATACTGCGTCACACGGCTTTTTGACCTTGAAGCACGTGTTGCGAGAATCAACTGATAACTTTTCTCTCCTACCCTTTGTCAGAATAAAATTGTGGACCCGGCAAAGAGGTTAAAAAAATGAAGAAAAGGGAAGAAATCTTTCAGTTTATCATCAAAATTTAAATATATGTGAAATAAAAAAAATCGCTCCTTCCTTTATTGTTTTTTTAAATTTCCGAAAAAAAATCTGTGTTTAACAATCTCTGTTTTTTGAACGAACCCACAAAAATTTTCGTATTAGAATCATCCCTGAATGAGGAACTTGGTTCGTTATTTTTTGTAATTGGACCTTTAACAAATTTTGCTCCAAATTACATTTCCAAATCCGATGCCAAAATATCCAATGCCAGATAACCAAAAAAAAAATTTAAGATTTTTTTTTTTTTTTGCTAGAATTTACTTCTATTGATTACAAGTTTTATAACTTTATTTGTATGTTTTGTATCTTAAAGATAATCCACTGCTCCTGCCAATTAGAATAAGGGAATCACTGGGGAAATCACCAAATGACTATTTTTTCTATTCTTAATTTGCCAGCTTATTTCGATTAAATTCTTTGTCAAGTCCTGTTTTGGTTTGTTTCTTTTGAAATCTTTTTAACTTTATTTTATCATTAGAATGCTTTTTCTTTTATAAATTTTGGTTTTTATTCTCATACTTTTCTGCTTTGAGATTTACTACTTTTAACTTTTACATTTTGAATGATTTATTTTTAACAGAACTGATAACATTTACACTTTTATCAGAGTTACTTTCTCTTATTTAACACCTCTGCAGTATATAGTGTACGTTGTGTTTAGTGTTTCTTCTTTTGACTGTTGGTTGTTTATATAAAAAATCCATTTTGTTTCTTATGTCTCAAGTATTGTTCAATCTTATGCTTGGCACTGTATCATAAACAGCATCTAGTGCTGTAGAATTCACATCAATCAAACTATAGAAGTACCTGCAGCATAGCTCTTTGAAGCTATCAGCTTCAAAGAGTTATGGTGTCAACTTAAAACTTAAATAGCATACGGTATTAAACATTTCCTCAGACTTATCTTACACAATACATCCTTTTCTTAAAATATACAATTTTACAGAAAATTGGAATATGTGACAATAACAATGTAAATTCCAGGACATTTTAGTTGGCTGCGTATATATCATTTCTCAAATTTTACCATACTGTTTGTTATATTGAAATTTTTTGTTACAGAGTAAGGATCATAATCAAAAGGTACCACTAAACATTATCAATACTAAGTACAAATATCAACATTCTAAAACTAATTGTTTTTGAGTTTTGCAAGATAAATACATACACTTAAGCAAAACTAGTCATAACAAGATCAGGTATGGTCAAAATAGATATTTAAAATTTCAAAATTAAAGTTTCCTTGTACATGCAGATGTAATACTGAAACTGGTGAAAATTCAGTCAGGCAGGGTCAAAATGATTAATTTCATTGAAATCTAGGTACTGAAATTTATCTTGATTGCAATACTTACTCTACTTTGTACAAGTAAATTTTTTAAAAATGCTGTTTTTGTCTATTTTCATATGTTTTACTTTTTAAAAATATATCAGCATTCATTTTATACTTTATATTGAAATTCTTGCAAAGCAGAAACATTTGACACCAAAATTGCCTCCTTATGACAATCCATTATCGAGTTACAGAGATTTTAGAAAAATCCAAGATGATAGATTTTTATTAAAAACTTAGGGTGTTTAATATGCAAGATTTTTATTGTTAAAAATTTTTCATGGAAAAGTCAGAGGAGAACTAAACAACATATTTCAAAAGAAATCTGCTTCCTACTAATTATTTCCATCTAAGGCCAATTTTAGGCTTAAAATGTTGGTACTAAAAAAAAATTAAAAAAAAATAATAATGGGATACAGCCTAGCCTCTTCCAAAAAGAAATCAAACTCTCCATTAAACTTTCAATGAAACAAAATTAAAAGTTTCAACAAACAATGCTGAAACAATGCAATGTAAAATATATATATGAATCAGAGTAAGGTACAAAAATATGTAGAAACTGATAGCTAAGAACTGTTTCATTACCACAAAAGCATGTCTACTTCAGTATGGGGACAAGCAAGAGTTAATCAACTTAGTTGAAGCAGAACTATGCAATTTCTATTTAATTTATGTACCTTAAAATTAGTCTTTTTCATAATTTTCATTTACTTCAGCATGCAGACTATATTAATTATTAAGTTATGGTTTCCAAAGTTAATGAATTAATGATTTAAATATAATTATTTCTGAGAAATTTTGTGTCAACTGTAGTAAGGTTTAGATTTACTTTACATTTAAAAAATATATATATCTGAACAAGTTTCAAAAAACAGAAGTCAATATCTATTTTTTACCTTTAAGAAGCATAAAATTCACTTTAAAAAATTTCGGTAAGATCCTTAAAATTTTAGATTATTAAAATTGAAACATTTAGTTATTTGCTTTTACAAATCCTTGCACTTTTATATAAGAGAACATTTCATATTATATATGAAATTCAATCTGAAATTAATCTCAAGCAGTTCTTAATGAAATTAAAAATAGGAAGCTCAGATCACAATTGCAACCACAGATCATTGTATAAATTCAATAATTTAAATTATTTACTTAATGTAGAATGAAATTAAAACAAGAGAAAACAGTATAATCATAACACCTACCAAACAAGAAAAAAGAATCTTAACATATAGAAATTGCTTTCATAAAAAATTTACATGAGTACATTTGTTGCTGCTAAAGTGACTTTTTATAAACTGTATGTCAAGATCAAATGCTACCTTGACAGCTATAATGTCTGCTTCAGCTTTAATTCCACATTATTTCATCAAAAATGAAACAATTATGCTTACACCTTTCTTAACAAAATAAAATAGACAATTTTAAATGTAAGTAAAAAAACTTCTGAAACTTGGAGAATAAAGTAAATAGCAGTTTGGAGCAGAAATTTAATAAAGACAATACTTATGAGCAAATGAAAGTTCTTGAGCAAAAAGATTCCATGCTGAACTCTGGTAGAATGAAGATATTAAATGCAAACTAACAAGGAATCTGCACCAATTTGAAAGAGCCAATAGCAAAAAATTCTATTTGTATGTAGTTACCCACATGCATGCACACACCCACAGAATGCTTAACAATATGGACTTGCCTTATAACAGACAAATGATGGCGAGAGTACATAATGATTTAAATGATATCTTGATAGAAATAGCATAATTCCAATCCTGGAGAATAAAAAATAGGGATCTGAGTGGACATAATTCACAATATAAAATCAGAAATAGCATGGTGAAATTTTTTTTATATGGCTGAGAGGGGTAGGAAAAGGAACGAAAATTATTTGTATTGTAATGTCTCCCAATCCCATTTTTGCAGGTTACATGTAACATATAACAAAATATACAGTAAATAACACACAGACACAGAAGTCAAATTTTTGGGAAAAAAGAAGGAATAAAAGGAGAAAAATTCAAAAAAGAGGAAGTTAAATAACTATTAAAAATTAATGTTCTGATTTACTTAATGCAAAAACAAGTGCCTAAATATGAAAGTATCTAAACTTTTTATCCATATAAGCAAGTACTCAAGTTTCCAAGTAAAAAAATATTTAAAATACATTCAAATCAGATGCTCCTTCAATGTGCCTAATTAAAAAAATAAATAAATTCGCCAATATTAAACTTTGAGGAATGATATTGTTTGTTGTACTTGAACTTTTAAGAAAAATGCTAGATCTCAGAAAATTATAACTTGTACAAGATTTACACAAGATTACAAATTATCTTATATAAGATTTATAAAAATATTACCTTTAATGATTTAAATAGACCTTAACCAAACAACTGAATGATTGAATATTAGAAGGACCAAAAATGTAGACAAATGCAAAACTAATTTTGTCTTTAGTTATTGCTTACTATTTTAATACTGAATTAATTTATAATCTTCTACAGACGTGATCCCAGTATCAAGATAGTTAAAGGAATTTCTTTGTCCAACACAAAAAAAAAAAAAAAAAAAAATCCTTTTCTTTCCCTAAGTGGCTGGACAAGATGTTATTAATTTCATGCACTTTGTTTTTAAATCTAGAACAATATATTTAAATCTGATTTTATAACTGCAAAAAATTTTTATAAAAAATGAAGATAAAAAACTTAGTAAATGACTGAAAGAAAGAATCCTTCTACCTCATTCCTAAGATCCACTATAAATGTATAAAATGGAGAATCACCATTTATGGATAAATTAGCATTGCAAACAAAAGGAAAAATCATGAGATCAAAGCTTTCATTTGTTTTAAGCTGGTTTGTTAAAATAGGGATTTCAACAGTACATCAATAATTTAAAAGCCGTTTCAAATAGCAAGGCTTTAAAATGCACTTCCAAACAGAACTTGAAAACTCTGTAACAGCAACATTTGTTATTAACTAGTTTGTAAAATTCTATTAATTTTTCTTACATTGATTTATAATTGATGTTTAAAAAATACAGTATAAGTCTAATTTTTTTAAATGGACAATTTCAAAAATTTTTTTAATAAAAGTAACTGACCCTGAAGTTAAATATTAGAGGGAATAAAAGGAGGAAAATGAAGAAGGAAAAACGGAAAGTAAAGAACAATTTAAAAATATTTATTTAAGTACCTAAAAACAAGTACCTAAGTATGAAATATACTAGGAGCTAAATAATTTTTACTAATATAAACAATTACTCGAGTCTCCTAATCAAAAAATGTTCAAAACAGAATCAAATCAGAAGTTTCTCAAAAATCCTAATTTAAAAAAAAATAATAATATAAATGCGCATTTTAGACATCAAATTTTTAGAAGGCATTTCTATAAACAAATTAATAATTTTGTGACTGTAAAATTTCTTAAATACCAGTAAAATCTATACCTTAATAGTTTGTAAAGATACAATAATTATCATTAGATTTAATTTTAATAAATGTCTAAAAACTCATGATTTAAATAACATATACTCTGTATAAAGCTATTTTTTAAGTAGACAATTAAAAAAAACATTTTTAAATAGTAAAATTTCAGGACGATGGATGATCAAATAGGACGGGCTTTTTTCCGGTATCTGAGCCATTGGGTTCGAATTCTACTTTAGACTAACAGATTTGTAACCATTTAGTTTGGTCTGAGAGCGCTAGAGTTTATTTTTATGTTACCCGACATCTAAAGACATCGGAGTTTACTACTTAATTACTACGATTCTGAACGGCTGCGAACAAAGCGGCGGGATTTGAACCCGTGGCAGCGTCCTACCAATTCAGCTGTAGGGCTGATTTTTATCGGGATTGTTGTTAAAAGTTGCAATTTTTCATCAACTTCAATACAGATGCAAAACTTAACAAAAAAAAGGTGCGTATTTTTCAACAGTGATTAACTTCTGTGCTTATCTAAAATTCCGTAAGTTATTTGCAACAGTGTCATTTTCTCACAGACAATGCCCATAGCACAAAAACTTAGTCAATAAGATGAAATATTGTTAGAAATAACTATAGGAGGGATTAAAATATTAATACTGATACCGCAATATTAAAAAAAATATCAATACATAAAACAGTATTACAATCGGTCTACATGCACATGCTTTCAGGGGATATCTATAAAGTACGCAGGTTGTTAAAACATAATTCTACCATTTGAGAGCCCCCATATTATGATAGCAGTATTAACTATAATGGCCCATTAAAAAAGCGCATTTTCTGGAACCGAAATCCAGAAAACAGTTGTTTTTCCCCAAAAGCATACAATTACGGCTTAGCTGTACAATTACAACAATAACAACACAAGTTTTATATGTTTCATTAAAACTGCGTCACACGGCTTTTTGACCTTGAAGGATGTGTAGCGAGAATCAACTGATAACGCTTCTCTCCTGCTCTTTGTCAAAAAAATTGTGGATGCGGCAAAGAGAAAAAAAAATGAGAAAAGGGAAGAAATCTTTCTGATTAAACTCAAAATTTAACTATATGTAAGATTTAAAAAAAAAAAAAAAAGAAAAAAAGAACTGATTAGAATCATTTTTCAACTCAATATTTAATGCGGCAGTCCATTTTTAGGTGCATAGGCTTGGAGTAACGTTTCTTTTTTCCCTGAGTTCAGAAACAGGTTAAATAGATTTCTCGACACTACAATCGAAAAATTCGGGTTCTCCTTTAGTTTTGACACTTTGATCGTTATTCGCTAACTTTCAAACACCTGTACCGCCAATAAATAGCTTAAAACTTTTTTTGGGGGGGGAGGGGGAGGTGAGGTGAACATCTCACAGAAAGAAAATATTAGAAAAACAAAGATGTTATCAAGACATGGAAAAGACGATGTATACAATCCGTTCCGTAGTTACATAACTCCATAAATTTTGAGAAAGAAAAAACAAAAGAAGTGACCAGCTCCCCCCCCCCAAAAAAAAGGAATAAAAGACAGGAATAGGCGAAAAAAAAGGAGGAATGCCGTGAAATAAGGAAAAAAGAAGAGATTTCCAGAAAAAAAGGAAAAAAAAGGAGCACTGCGGAGTCTGAACACATATGGTCAAGTAAAAATGAAATGTCATAATGCAGAAATTTCATATATGTATATAAATTTTGCAAAGCTAGAACAAAAACTTTATTTACTTACGCATTCTCATGCTCAAAAATATGTATAGAAAAGAAAAAGAGCCACTAAAGTTAAATATCAGGAGGAAACTGAATCGTTACCATTTTGTGTACATAATTGATTCATAGATTTAAATTAAAATAAGAAAATACATGTAAGTTATATTTTTTATTACAAATAGAGTGGCTATAGAATTTTATGTCTTGTGTTTTTCTTCTAAAGAGTACACATTTCATAAAATTTTTACAAAATTGTAAAAAAGCCTGAGATTATATATTTTGGGAGTTCTGAAGATTGCTCAGAAATTCAGGAGCTCCCAATATTTTCAAAAGAGTTGACAGCTATGAAATAGAATATTGCCCTTTGTGAATTCAAAATTCACTGCAACTCATGTTACATAATGTGCTTTATTTGTAGTATTTTAAATTCCTGTATTATCACATACAAATCTCAAACTGCTGATATAAACTAAACTAAGGAAACTATTGAATTTACATAGACTATGTTACTGTAGATAACCGTATAATACATAAATGGCTATGCCTAGAATTTGTTGCAGATTTTTTACCACATTAAAGTGAGTAATTTCTTATTGTTTAGGCACTATTATAGGCTATATTGTAAAAATATCTAAGTAGATGAAATAACATACAATGGCTTCTACCAAACTTAAACCTAACACAGAAATTATTTTACCATTTCAATAATTTTAATTTAACTACAATTATATTCATTATACACAGGCAATACATAATTAGATTAATTTTAATGTTGATAAAACCACTCATTGTAATAATTTTCAATCACTAAAAAAAATATATCGCTGTCTATATTAACAAACTCTGGATAGTGCCCATATAGATAGCTATGGTATACATACTGAACACAATTGTTTTGTGGGATCTACTATTAATGACCTGGCATCTTAGAGTAGAGTTATGCAACTAATATTTGTGTTTGATTGCGAAAATCAGTATTAAGACATTTTTTACCATTTAAATATTCATCACAAAGATCAAAATCAACAAGCCAGTGTCTATTATCTAAGAGGACAATATAATTACAGCCAAACCAAAAAGAAGCATCCATTGCTTGAAAAGGGCTTCTTATTTCACCATGATAATGCAGAACGGTATATTGCTGGTTACTGAAATGTTTTACGGAAGAACAACAGAGATCATAGCCTCCCCCTCCCCTCCCAAATAGTCCTGACCTGGTCCGATGAGATTTTGGGCTACTTCCTCAGCTCAACGAACCACTGAGGGGCTGTAATTTCTAAAAGCAACAAAAACAAAGAGCATGTAAAAGCTGTGGAGACAGTTATCAAACAAGTCGTAAATAACAACTTTTACATGTACAGGGATGTTACACTCCTTCAAGCATTTTGGAGCAATTTCCAGAGCAGCAAAACTTAAAATTTGTAGCAGGAGAAAGCATTTTCATAGCAGTCAAAATCTTGATCTAGAGCAGGATAGTGTTTTTGTAGCAGTTAAACTAAGGATTTAAAGGATAAACCACAGTTTATGAGGAATCTGCCTAATAATTTAGAATGACTGGTTGGAAGCACTTGAAGCAGCCAAATATTCAATAATTGCTGATATGGTTTGTTGGTTTGATACATGTAATATAGACTGTATAAAGTGAGAGAGGAGATAGTTAAAACTACAATAATAAAAACTTTTCGCATGCTCCAGATACTTTTAATACATTTTGGATTATCTATTGGATTACTATTTTTAAGGATATTTCTTTGGTGTTTAAGCATCTGCTTTTTAGCTGCATTTACATGCAGTTTTTTCACAGATTCTTTTTACATCAACTTTTCTTTACTTTTAGTTCCTTTATTATTTCTCTTCCCTTTTTATATTTTTTCTTCTTTATAAAACTTGCAAGAGGACCTTAAGTGTTAAACTAATTTTTTCGACATGCTCATGCAAAACTTTTTTTAAAAGATATTTTACAGGATTACCTCCAGCAAGAAGGTGATAAGACTTCTCCCACCTAACGTTCTTCCAAGAATAGGTTACCCAGGATGGTCACAAGAAATGCACTCTAATACTCCTTGACTTATAAATTATTTTAATAAAATAACTGCATTTAAAGTACCTTATTCCAAATTACCTATATATAATTAACAATTGAAAAATAATGAGACAAAATGAGGCCTTTAATGCTGATATAAGTAATTTTAAGTATTCAATTACAACTGTTACATTAATTAAATAACTTGCAGTTCTCAAACTAGGTTCAATAATTTTTTTTTTTTTTAAAGTCACACTTGCTGTGATGAAAGATATTAGAAACTTAATTGGCTTTTTGCCAAAAATAGATGTTTTTAGTGACAATGCCAGAGGAAAAATCGATAATGGAGTTTAATAAAAGCTATTTTTAAAATCCCTTCTCTCTTGCACCTGTGAAAATCACAAAGCAAGTTTTAGTGTCCTGTATTTCCAATCTGGTGTTAAAAGTAATGCGCGATAAACATTACAATTTCCTTTGTTCTGTATATAACTTCTTCCTCCTTTTACCTACCAGATGGCAGCCCCAGACTGTTTTCAGATATTTTTGTTTGGTATTTTGTAATCCAAGCTCAGTTACTTAGTTCAGCTCTTTTAATATTGAATATATTTAATTTAATTTGCTTTTTTTAACTTTGTGTTCATTATAGAGTTAGTAATATTCCAGATATGATGAAAATAAGAATTATAGGAAGGAAACTCGACATTATAAACCAGACTGTGATGTTGGCCTTTACCTTTTAAGCTTTGAAATTTACCAAACGAGAAAAAAATTGCTAATATTTATTAAAATTATGCATAATAAAATTTGTTTAGTAAAATTCTCTTTAACATTTAAATTTTTTTTTTTTAACTTTCCTACCTTACTGGAAAACAAATGTCACAATAACCCAGAATGTTAGCTTTTCATAAAAATTTAAATTCTTTTATTTTCAAGCTAAAAATAAGAATCTTAAAGTTAAAAATGGATACATATGCCTGTACATACACCTATTTTTATGTCATTTTCTGAAAATGAAAAAAAAAAAAATTTTCTGTTTACTAGAAAACTATCATTGTCATTATATAACCTTGAATGTTGGCTAAAAATTTTAATTTCTTTAATTTCAGGCTAAAAAAAATCCAAAAGGGGCACTTTTATGACAGTTTTCTTGAAAATTACATGACTGTCAAGAGGTTAATCACAGTATAACAAGATAACAATTATGGATTTATCTAAAAATTGCACTATGTAACTCTGATAAATTTTGTTTTCAACCCTGGGTTTGCCTTTTTTAGTCTGCTACCACAATAAAACCTAATATTCCAGAAAAACTGAGCTACAGGTTACAAACTTTCTATGCTTGTTGTGCTTAACAGACACTGAAGTCAGAAATTCGGGAAAACAGAACGAAAAAAAGAGGAAAATAAAAAGGAAGTTAAATAACTAGTAAAAATTAATGTATTGATTTACTTGATGCAAAATTAAGTACCTAAATATGAAATAAGCAAGAATCTAACTTTATATCAATATAAAAAAAAGTACTGAAGTTTCCTAGTTAAAAAAAATATATTTTAAAGAAATTTAAATCAGATGCTTCTTTAATATGCCATACTAAATAATAAATAAATTCACCAATACAGTTGAACTTTATGACATTAAACTTTGAGGAACATATTGTTTGTTTGTTGTACCTGAACCTTTAAGAAATATGCTAGATCTCACAAAATTATAACTTGCATAAGATTTACATAAGATTACATATTATCTTAAGAGTTATAAAAATATTACCTTTAATGATCTTTAATTGACTAAAACCAAACAACTGAACAATTGCTTATAAGAATGACTGAAAATGAAGACAAATACAAAAATAATTTTGTCTTTAATTGTTGCTTACAATTTCAATACTGAATTAATATTTTAATCTTCTATTGATGTGATGGCAGTATCAAGATAATTTAAGGAATTTCTTTGTCCAATATAACAAAAAATATTTTCTTTCCTTGATTGGGTGGACAAGATGCTATTAATTTCATGCGCTTTGTTTTTCTAAATTTAAACATTTATTTATATCTGTTTTCATAATTGTACAACAGTTTCATAAAAAATGTAGAAAAAAAAAACTTAGTGAATGACTGAAAGAAAAGATTCTACTGCATTCTTTAGATTCACTACAAATGTATAAAATGGAGATTCACAATTTATGGATAAATTAACATCGTAAACAATAGAAAAATCCTGAGATCAAAATTTTTATTTGTTATAAGCTGGTTCATTTGAATAGCAATTTCAACAGTACACCAATAATTTAAAAGCCATTTCAAAGAGCAAAGCTTTAATATGCCCTTTTAAACAGAACATGAAAACTTTGTGACAGTAAAATTTGTTATTCACTAGTTTGTAAAAATCTATTAATTTTTCTTACATTTAATTATAATTAATGTTTAAAAACTCATGATTTAAATAACATACATATAGTATAAGTATACTTTTTTTAAAAATGGATGATTTCAAAATTTTTTTAGAAAAAAGTAGCAGATACAGAAGTTAAATATTTGAGGGAAAAGAAAGGAGGAGGAAAATGAAGAGGGAAAAACTGAGAGTAAAAAACAATTTAAAAATATTTGCGATTTACATATTGCAAAAACAAGTACCTAAATATGAAATATACCAGAAACTAACTAAATTTTACCAATATAAACAATTACTTGAGTCTCCTAATCAAAATATGTTCAAAGCAGAAGTTTTTCTATCCTAATTTTTAAAAAATCTAATAATTTAAGTGTGCACTTTAGATATCAAATTTTTAGAAGGTATTTCTATAAACAAATTTTTAATTTTGTGACTCTAGAATTTCTTAAATAGTAAAATCTATACCTTAATAACTTGTAAAGTTACAATAATTTTCACTAGATTTAATTTTAATCAATGTCTAAAGACTCACGATTTAAATAACATATACACTGTATGTGGCTATATATTTTTTTAAGTGGACAGTTAAAAAAAAAAATTTAAATAGTAAAATTTCAGGGCGATGATTGAATAAGATGCACTTTCTTTCTGTATCCGAGCCAATGGGTTCGAATTCTACTTTAGACTAATAGGTTTGTAACCTGTAACCATTTAGTTTGGTCTGAGAGTGCTAGGATTTACTTTTATCCGATGGCTAAAGACATCGGAATTCATTGCTTAAAGCCGATTTTGACAGGCTATAAACAAAGCAGCTAATATGCAGCAAGTTGATACTCTTTTTAAGTTTTTACCATCTGCCTTCTTTATTTATGAATTTATTTTCAATCTCATTATAAGAAATAAATTTTTTGTGTATAATACTTTCTTAATGTAGGAATTTATGTGAATTTGGAAATTATTACAAAAGTCAGGAATTTTAGGTATAAGCATGCAAAAATCAAAGACATTTCTGGACATTAGAAATTTATAGATAACTACTACCAACTCAAATACTGTTAACATAATAAATCTATTATTGATTGTTGCTGTCCTATATATAAAAACTATATAAGTAATATTTGTATTTAAAGTTTTTAGTATTTAAAGTTCTATACTTACAATCTGCTGTGTTATTAATTAATTGACCATCACAACTAGGATCAGTGTCTGAAGTGCAATTTTGACCTATAAAAATATTTATATAAAATTAAATCCAAACTTCTTACAGATTTTATATATACAAAATTCCAAATACAAACCATATGCACAAACCTTTCTATATAAAAATGCATTTATCAAAAATTTTTAAAAATAAACTTAAAAATTTTACTTTTAGTGTCTGATAAATGTTAAACATAAGCTCTATAAACAGCATCAGTTGGCAAATATGTTTTTTTATTTTAAATTCACAGACCTGCCAACCCCAAAAAGTCAATTTATTGTGCTTCAATCCATGCACAGACTTTATACTTTACTAATAAAAATTATTCTATAAGATATATATATTTTACTTTTGGCTATTGTTTGTTGTACCTGAATCATATAGTATTCAATATCTATGTATCTCTGTATGTAGTTAATTTTCAGACATGCCAACATTCAGACACCTAAAACTAGAATCAAGTTTTTGTTCAAAATATAGTCCTGCTATCTTGATTTGCAAATCAACAAGATTTCGTTTCATTTGTAATTGAAAAAGGTAAATATGTGGCATAGCTAAAAAAATGTTCATACTCTGCATTAGGGTTGGAACGTTTTTGCCAAAGGTGGAAAAAAAACCATGGAAAAAACCGGTAAAAACCAAACTGGCAAAAATACATTTTTGCCACTTTTTGCCAAGTGGCAAAAATGAATGTTTTATTTACGGGTATGTAACTATTTTAACTTTTACTAATTTTAACTCTAATCTAAAAATATAGTTTTTTTAACATAGAATATTCAATACGTTATTAAAACAGTAATCTAAATCTAAAGTTATACTACCTAGAGATACAAAAAACAGATAAAATGAAGATTGATTTTGCAAGTTTTTATGTGCAGTGTTGTTTTTAATGTAATTATTAGCTTATTTCCCCTACAAACTGTAGGTTTAAACGTTTTTAGTACTTATAACATATATAAATCTTGGGGGAGGAAATAAAAGAAGAAATATATATACACATTACAATTAAAGACAACATTATTATATTAGATTGATAAATATAGAAAAGATTTTTTATCCCATGCCTCCATCATATAAATTTATTTACAAAAATAAAATATTGTATTTTCATTGCTAACATCAATGAAAAATTTTTTAAATTGTAAAATTAATACTAATGAAATACCTAATTAATATTCTGATTTAAGTCTCAATTGTATTATGTACAAAATTATTTATTATTTTGTTATTAATTATTAATTATTTTGTACATTTTTAAAATCCAGTCAATTTTTCTACATTTTGTCATTTTTGCTGGTTTTTACCGGGTTTTTTCCAATTTTTGCCATTGTCCTGGCTAAAATACCATTTTGCCGGCAAAATGACCAACCTTACTCTGCATTACTAGGTGGAATCATCAAAATTAATATGAAATCCAAGAGTTTCTTATATTTAAAATATCCATAACTCTCCTTTATTTATCCAATCTAATAATAATGGGTATTAACACATCCTTCATAAAGAACTATACTACATATTTCTTGTTGCTGACTGCAAAATTCTGATAGCAATCAGATCATATTAGCACTACTAGCCCTAACTTGGCAGAGCTCACAAAAATGGGTGCAAAGTTTAATGTTTTCAGCTTTGGCAATTTATACATTTGCCCTGGAAACCTGGGAAATGATCTAAAATCCAGTTATTTCCAGGTTAAATGCAGAGAATTAGCAGGTCTGAATTGATGAGATTAATACTATCCTCTTTCTATTTTAATTTTTGATATACCTAAAATTTATTTGGGTCAAAAACTATTGAGAAATTTTTTGAACTAATATTTTAAATTTTTTGTAGCCAAAACAAAACCTAATTTAAATCAGTTTATTTTATTTTTTACATATCTGACAAGACTAAAATGAATTTTAATATTGAGCTTTAATTGAAATATTGAATAAATTTATCAGTACTACCTTCCTTAACATACAAATAAAAAGGAATTTGATATGTGCAAAAAATACTATTTAGTTCTAGCTCAAATGAATAATTCTGTGCACGATGAGAAAATGAGCATTCTATTTTGAAATTTACATTGCTATGTAACATTTAATGAGGTTTATATAGGATGTTAATTGACAATAATTAAATAATAGTATAGAATTAGTATTTCTTTAAAGTACAAAACAGTTCAAATAATTTTCAAATAGAAGTGCAAAATGTCAGTTCCTGTACCCAAGTTGATCCACTTCATAAATTTTTAAAAACACAGATATTAAACCACAATCAAAACAGAATATAAGCACTAGTTAAATTAAATGATTTAATATGCTACATGATATCTTCTGGAGATAGCTATTGATGTCTCAGACATTAAAGTCTACTTTGGAACATGAGATGATATTCTCCCAAACTCCATACTATGTCAAGGGGTTAAGGCCTTAGTAACTCAAAGAAAATATAATTGACTATTTTATGACACCAAGTAATTGAGATTTTATGTAGAAATGAAAAGGTATAGGTATATTTTAAGGGGGAAAAATAAAACTGTATTTAAAAAAGAAATAACTTAGATGGCAGAATGTAATAAAGCTATGTTGCATTGTAAAAGATTTTCACTCTACAAATTTTTTCAAAACACATACTGATGAATAATGCTAATAAGAAATCAAGAACATAATGTTCATATTTAAATTGATATATTTTCAATATTTAAGTGTTAATAGTTTACTATGGTAAATATGTAATTAAGAGATAAACTAAACAGAATTTTGTAAAATAATATTGATTCAATTTATTGTTAAGTTTTAACAGCAGTAAACTTCTTTCCTAAATCAAATTAAATATTTTTAAAATGCTGTTATATACATTTTAATAGTTAATTCTGTGAAATTAATACAGATAGACTTGAATCTTACCATTGTAATTTTTCTTTCAAATGACTACGAAAATGCGTAACATTAAATGAAACATTTTTTTTTTTTA
The DNA here is from genome assembly GCA_032207245.1 of Pardosa pseudoannulata. Lineage (NCBI taxonomy): Eukaryota > Metazoa > Arthropoda > Arachnida > Araneae > Lycosidae > Pardosa > Pardosa pseudoannulata. The sequence goes on along the minus strand of CM063503.1, from coordinate 7,554,795 downwards.
ATTCAAAAGAACAAATTGCTTACCGTTTAAGTACAATTATCTTAATGGTTTTAAATATATATTTTGCAACTGACATATGCAACTTATTTTTAAACTGCACAAAAACATAAAATTGATAAGAAAAAATTATGATTAAAAAAGTCTTTAAAAAATTCCATTACTTCTGTACACATATTCATAAACAGTAATTGAGCAGTTAAAACTTACTTTTAACACAATATAAATGGCCCTTTTCTATACACTTAGAACAATCGTCTGGATCAACTAATGATTTAAAAAAAAATAGGAATTAGTGAAAAGTTATTTTGATACAAGCCAGTAAATCAAACAAATATTGATATTATTTATTCTTTAAATACTGAAAAGAATATAAAGACTATAATTCGAAAATAACTTGAATAGCTGCACCTGTATCACCTTTTTAAAACTTAACCCTGACAATAGTCAGTTCTGTTGTTTTCTGAAAATTGAAAACAAAATCTATTACCATATCCACTTAAAAAAGTTAACACAGAAAAATTTTAAAACATTTCCTAATTTATCATGCCAGAGAAGAGTAATTCACTCTAATATAAAAATTTATTACCTAATTAAGTTCATATTTAAGGAATTAATAAATTAGAGCATTAAAAAATTTTATATCATAAATTAAAACATGAAATCTTTATTAAAAAAATAGAGCAAAGTTAAATAATCAACCCCCCCTCCAAAAAAAAAAGTAAAAAGTTTTAAAAGCTTTGGGGGAATTAGTGTTCTATAAAATTACATTCTAAAATATGAACATTGATAAATGAAAATATTCACAAAATTTAAGTAATGAAGTAAAAGCAAGTATTGTTATACCATTAAGAAATATTAGCAAGCTTTAAGAAGAAATTATATTTACAATATAAAAAATATATAAAAGTTTTACTGTAAACTAAGTCATAACTCTACTAATCCTAAACACCTCTTTGAAATATTTAAAATTTGGAAAAATATAACAACAATATACAAGAGATATCTCAGATCTGTTTAATTAAATTTAAACATTTGACTCTTTTGTTATTTAGTTACTAAATATGAATTCACAAGATATCTAGATAAGTATATATTAGTATCCTTTTAATATTGATTAAACTTGATACATTTTGATTGAGGTCTTTTCAAGACTTAATTGAGCTTAATTATCTAGCTTGGCAATCAGTAAATATATAGCTTCTTTATTTATTTTAATTATCTATGTTGTAATCTTATAATACTTCATTTTTAATTCTCATGTGTAAAAAAAACAAAGTCTAGCTTCACTTAAATGTTATAAAAATGTATGAAACTAAACCTAATGTTGGCAAAATATTATATACTTTAAAATTTGAATGCAATACACTTAATATTCAAAGTACAAAATAAAAACTGAATAAACTGTCATAAAATGTCTTTTGAATATTACTAGTTAAAAGTATTTAGTAGAAATATATAAACTTGGAAATATATAAAAGAAATTGAAATTAAATTAAAAGACATATAATCTGCGTAATTTCGCTATCGTAATTGTTAAATGAGATTAATCTCTAATGACTAAAATTAGCATATTACAACGTCACTGGTAAAACAAGCAACATTAACTTCCAATATATTTATGTATACTTTCAAATGCTTGAAGGAAATCTGTGATTTTGTTATCAAGGCCAACCCAGTACAAGAGATTAACCACTATTTAAATAAACTTAAAACCAATATAAACAGCACTGAAAATTTATTTTTTACCACTTGAAGTATCGCTAACAGCAGCAGCTGATAAATTACTAGAGCTGACACACAAGATAAGTACAAGCAAGTATAAATACATGATTAACGCGCTATTTCATAAAAATTTAAGGATATATCTACACATTCTTAGTACTACATTATCTGTCACGTTATTTACAAACGATAACGCTTTTCATGGATCCGCGAAACAGATAACGATGACTAATTCGATTATACCATCAGTTGTTTGTGAAATCACCGCGAGTATCACGGGAGTAGTTTAACTTATTTGAGTTGTACATTTTCCTAAGAAATAAAATATAAAAAAAATGGACAATTAAAACAAAGAGACTCTTTAAAATAAGTTTTAAATAAGTCACATATATTTCACTTCATACAAATCAAAGTTCAGAATGAGTTCTCGTGAAAAAAAAAAAATTGTTTGGGATTTTGAGGTTTAATAACAGGAAATTAACAATTTTTGACATTTTCACTCAGTTCATATGATTTCTAAATGCTGAACATGATACAGCTCTAAAACCAATATATTTATTATTTTTAAAAAATAATCGTGGTAATAACTTTTAGTCATAGAATGTTCGCAAAAGCAGTTGTGTTGATTAAAAGTATTAGGATCAATTGCTTGCTAAATTGCTCAACACTATTTCTGAACAACTAAAAACTTCCATACCAATATTTAAAAATAGCTTCCTAATTTTTTAGGGAGCGGGGGCTCAATCACATATACCCTGTATCTATAACTCTAGATATTAGGTTCTCGTCGATGAAAGCTGTAAATCTAGAATGTTTGCAAAAATAGATTTACAAAAAATCAATGGAATAATTTGATACACTTGATCTCGTCAGAAGCAGTATTTTAAAAGATCAGCAATAGGCATTCATCAGAACTCTTGATATCGCTATAAATTTGTAGCAGTGTTTAACTCCAACTTTCATTAATGACATGGCATGTATAAACACAGGCGGCTAGAATCTGCGCCCAGACAAAACGCACTCGAGCTCTGATTGGCTAGCAAGTCCTTTTTAAAAAGTACGCTTGTCTAGCGCCAGAACCGAAACTAAAACTTTAACATGGCGAATGCTAGAATGGCTGAATTTAAGTGCACTGAATGTGAGCAAAGCTTTTATGAAAAAAGACATTTAAATGCGCACATTAAGCGCAAACATAAACAGTATTTGGAGGAAACTGATAAAATATATAAATGTGTATATTGTGAAAAAGTATTTAAATCGCAGGACAGTATGAGTAAGCATCGTAGGCGGACACACGGACAATATAATGTAAAACTGAGCGTAGTTTGCCAAGAAAAAAATTGCCATGAAAAATTTTCAAGCTTAAGCAATTTTCGTAATCATTTGAAATCACATCACGGCTTCGAAAACCAAGATTACTATCAAGAAAAAAGTTTCAAGAGTAAAGAAGGTAAGCCCTCTTATATACTAAATTTCATAATAGCTTATTTTAATACGATAATAAAGCATGATAATTTTTGTAAAATGTGATACATAATGGGTATTAAAATTATTTATGCAACCATATTTATATATATTTGCAATTTCTTTCATTTCTTCACCATGGCCATTATAAAATATTTCAAAATGTACTAACCAATCTAAAATTCACAGTTCCATATTGTCTATTCATTATTATTATTGAATTAATTGTTATATATCTATTTTGATATTTCTATACTTTTTATATTTATACACATTATACTATTTTTCCCATTCCATTTTATTATTTTATTCCAGTTCTTAATTCATCCCTATTAGTAAGGTTTTAAACTATATAATTACATAATGATTATGTAAATTAACTTTAAAGCTGTATAAAATTATTGTATATTATGCCATATGTTTTCAAATGGTAATCATAAATAACTCTGTAGAATAAAATGTGTACTTATTCTCATCCCACATCCAGCCCCTATAGAAGAGTTTATGGAGTCTTAAAAATATAAAAATATAAAAAGTCCCTTTTAAAAATATAGCTGTTTGAAAAAGAGCACTGAGTCATTAGGTATAGGGCTGGATCCTGGATGATTTGGAAATTTCAAGTTATAATTAACATAATTATTATTATTTATAATTATATAATAAATATATGTACATCTTCTTGTTTGGCCATGGTCCCATCACTTCTTCCATGTAATAATAAATTGTGTGTCCTCTTTTTAAAACATAAATTCTGTACATACCTCTGTTATAGTAACCTCATCCTACAGTGCTGGTGCCCTTGTGGGCCGCCCTACCCTAAATCTAAATCTAACCTCATCCTACTAAGTGCTAAATGGTAGAGCACAGCTCTTCGGCAACAGAGTTTGTGGGTACAAATCCCACTGCTGGCATGGATGTTCGTAGCTGTTCGGGACTGACTTTAAGTAGTAGGTCCAGCCTTATTAGACCTCAGGAAGCAAAATAGTAGACTGTAGCATTCAAAACGAAACAATTTTACTATAATTAATTTTTTTATAGGTGTTCTATGGGATCAGGTTTTTATATTATAGACTAGTGAAAACTAAAAGCATTATTAACTTTTAACCATTGGTAAAATAATATTTTGGGTCTGTGCATTAATATTTTAGTAAAAACAGAGCTCATCTGCATAAAATATTGCTTAAAAGTTAATTGGGCATATGTGTCCTGGATGTCAAGTTAGACTTCCAAATTAACACTTACGTGCAGTTTTTTATTTTTTAAATCTAGTAGTGTTGATTTCATAACAGTAGTTAATGTACACAGCATCTATTGATTAGCAGCATAAATGGGACATCTACCCAAGACCCAAGAAATTTGCATTCATCAAAAACTTATTTTAAAAAGTATATAAATTATAAAATTTGTCAAATTTAAATTTTATTATCACTATGCATAAATTATACAACCACTCAATAACTTTTCATAGCTTATTCTACACAAAATTAGTGTTAAAGGTGCAAAATTTGTCTGAATAGTCTAGATCTTGGGAGAGGGGAGTAGCTTAAGCCCTGTGGACTACTACTGCAATAGATGTGTAGTGCTTTCATGCAATTTCTGATATAAAAATGATCTAGCATAAGTGACTAAAAATTATATGTCTTGGACTTCGTATTGTGGTAGTCAGATCCTAAAGTTTATGGCCCCTGATGTTTATGGAATTTTTAAAATTAATTATCTGAGATCTATGCAATTTTGAAAAAAATTGCGGAGTCAAATAAAACATGTTGCAATATACCATTACATACTTATTTAAAAAATATAATAATATAGAGCAAGCACACTTTAACTCATGCCTATGTTTTAGAATTTGAATCCTGGCTTGCTGAAGAAGAACAAAAATACAAGGGCAGTTTCGTGATGGCTCGGGGAGAACAAAAATTTAGTTCTCATACTACTAAATCCTATATTTGTAGTAGAAGTGGGCAATATATTTCACACTCAAAAGGAAAAAGACAGCTTAAGGCTCAAGGCTCAAAAAGAATTGGTTTTCACTGTGCCTCCCAGATTGTTGTAAAACAATCTGAAAACAGTATTGATGTGCAATACTTTCCAAGCCATTATAAACATGACAGTTTATTAAGCCATATTCCTTTATCTCAAGAAATAAAGAATACTCTTGTTGCAGGTAAGAAAATTATTTTTATTATACATATAAAAAATTAAAGACAATAATTTCTAGTATAATAGAATGTGAAGGTAAAAGTAGGAAGAAAATAAAAAGATGAGCAAAACTATGGTTGTTTTTAATTTTCTATTTCCCCCCTTCTTTGTACATCTTTTATTATATTCATAAATTATATTTGTTACTTTTCATGCTTATTTTAGCAGTTTTTATTTTTGACAATGAACATATAAAAGAAAATGTAATTCTGTATATCCGTGTACTTAGTCTTTGAATCCACAATCATTCATAGCTTGCAATAATCAAGTTTTTAAGCCCTCTTAGCTGTTGGAATCATTACATTAGTTTTTGTTTAAATTAGTTTGTGGCTGTAAGAAATATAAACAAACTGTATACAGTTTTTTTTCTCTTAAAAATATGTATTTTATTATACGTACAATAAAATTTTACTATAAAAGAAATATTTTACTTTTCCAGGTAAATTACTTCAAAGTGTCAGTGATTCTAGAATCATTGGAGATATCCGAGGCTGTTTAACTTATGAAGGCAATTTGGAAAGGAACCACATATTTACCCGAAAAGATTTGAATAATATTAAAAAAGATAGTGTTCTAACAGACGATCATATAAACCCAAGCTCATTCGATGAAATAAGCATAGAAATGGGGGTAGAAAGTATGAAAGAGAGAAAAAATATTCTTGATTTCAAAAAACGAGATACTGATCAGGAAATTATTGAAAAAAAGGTGTTTTTCTTGCCTTTATGATGCCTCTTCAGTTAGATATGTTTATTCAATTTGGGGGGGGGGACAGAATGTGTTGATTCAACCCATGGCATATCAAGCTATGGGTTTGAGCTTGTTGCCGTAATGGTAATCGATGAATGGGAAGATCGCCGAGCCGTTGTATAAATTCACACCCAAACAGTAGATTTATTTTTCAACATTAAGGTTTATTTTAAGACAGAGCACAAACTACTACCGGACAATTATATATACAAATATTACAATATTTACAGTAACCAATTATATCAACTCAAGTATCTATCCTAAGAGCCTCGCTTACACGTCCGGAGTCTACAATCACCTCCGACGTTCTCCCTACTCTACTTACTTTCTTCCTAGGTGGCGCTCTCTGGCCGTTCACTCTTATTCGCCTGTCCCTACACCCGCCCCTCAAGATTGGGATTACACTTCAATTAATCCAAATCTGAAACTTAATTGACAGGTGAGACACAATACTTACAATTGTTAGACAATACACAATAATACAACAAATTACTATTACACATTACTCAACTATATAATTAAACTCACAAATATATATCTTATATATAATATTCATAGACAATACATATATAAATTTACAACAAATATTATATACACATATATAACTATATAATAGAGAGAGAGCGAGAGACGACAAGACAGATAATAGATAGATAGATAGATAAGTATAGATATTCATGTAACTTTTCTACAAGCAACATCAGTAACTCAAACATATAGAATAGGAATTAATTGTAAAAAGAATATAAGAATTACATTTAAATTTTCTTGAATATACTCAACTGAATCATTTAAAGCTATGAAATGAATAAAATTTACTTATATAATTAAAACAATTAAAAGAATCATATACTAACGTACTACATTTATAACATGTTCAAAAGGACAAATAGAAAAACAATTTAAAAAAAATCAATGAAAAGTCAATGTTCAGAAACAGTTTATGATGACACAGTTTTTAATCTGGAACAGTCTCTTGAGAACATTGTCACTATCATCATTAGTCTGAAGGACTGTTTTTAATTAGGTATCAGTCTGGACAAAGCGTCTGCGTTCGACAACTTTGACCCTGGGCAATGTGATATG
>CM063503.1:7494121-7547471 GCA_032207245.1 Pardosa pseudoannulata | reverse complement strand
TCCGCATCCCCAAATGACTTCCAAATACTGACTCATGTGCGAGTTTTAAAATTTGTTCCCTCCTTGTTTTTGGTATTACCAGTTGTGTAACATTGTCTCCTGAAATCTTGTCTTTGTGATAAATTAAATCATCAATTAAAATATAATTTCCTTTTCCTTGCTTAAGCTGTTGAAAAACAACTTTTAGCGATTCGCATTCTCGCTGTTTGGTTTTCAATTTATCAGCATCTGGTACAAGTTTAGCAGTTTCCGTCTTTTCATTTGACCCCGAGTTCACGGAGTTAACGATGTTCAAACTCCCCGACGAATTTTCACACAAGGGATCGCCATAAAGTGTTTTGGTGGGGGAGGTTTGTTTATTTTCGTTGCCCATCGGCTCTGTTGCCTCCCCGCCTGCACAAAACTCTCCGTCCAGGGGGTATGACTCACCCAATAAATTGTGTGAAATCAATAACTCGTAGACGTTCGGCGTGATCCCACAAGGTACTTGTAGCTTATCTATTAAGGCTAGGAAAATTTCGACTTGCCTCAAACAGTGTGGGTTATGGGAATCTTTTATAGCCATTGGCATTCGTACTACCCTGGCAGTAATCTTTTCTCCAAAAGCGAAAATTAGGTCGATTTTGCTGCTATTTTCTATGGGAGCTTCAGGAATGTAACTAGGTTTTAAAACAGATATCTCAGCACCTGTATCAATGATAGCTGGTATTTCTTTACCCGCAATACAAATGTTTACCCTTGGCAGTGGTTGCGTTGAAATTTCGTCGGAATCTAAGCATGCAGATCCAACCTTTGCAATTATTTTCTCATTACTTTTTCTTTCTGTCATTTCTTTTTTTGAAATGTTTACTTCTTTTTCTGGTTTGTTCCGTTGAGGACAACATCTAGCTAGGTGTGTGGTTTTTCCACATATATAACATTCTTTCGATGGATATTTATATTTACTTGTACTATTCCTTAAATGAGGCGGAACATACTTTGTTTCTTTTGAAACCTGTGGTGACTTATTTGCTGTTTCATTAGCTATTGCCTCGTCTAATGATTTTCCCTTGCTTACAAAATATATATCGACTTCTTTAGCCAAATCCTTTGGTCTCAACCAACCTTCTCCCATTTTAATATTAATGTAGGTTGCAGTGTCCCTATCTAATGTTTGAAAGATTTTGTCAGAAATCATTAGTTGACATAATGTGTCAAAATCTTGAGCCTCACGCAACTGACAATAATATTTGAAATTTGCCGATAGCCTAGACGCAAATTGAACGTGTGTTTCTCTAGATTCGCGTCGTGCTCTTCGAAAATTCAACAAGCATTCATATGCCGTTGGTTGATATTCTTTTAGCACAAGGTTTTTAATAATTTCATACGATTTTAACTCTTCATCACTAACATAAGATAATATATTTGTAGCTTTTTCCCACAAAATGTTAATTAAAATTTCAAATTGGAACTTCTCTGGCACATTTTTTTGTATCAAATGCTCTCTCCAGTGTCTGAAAAAAACAAACTGAAGTTTTCTGACTTGCCGAGAATTGGAATGGTTAGAGTTTTTACACTCTTTATTAAACTTTCTAAATTTCCCGAACCCAGCTCGACATCTGTGCTTGAGCGAGATTCATCTGTAGCCACGTCCTGATTTCTGTTTTTTTTTTTTTTAAATTCTAGTTCTTTTTCTAACCGTGCTAATTTTAATTTTTCAATTTCCAGTTTTTGTTCTGTTTCTCTAGCTTTTATTTCGTTCTCTTCTTTAATTCTTCTCTCCTCAACTATAGAACTTAATAACCCCTTTAGAAATTCTGGGTCATCTTTAAAAGCTTTACTATCCTCAATCTTATTTTTTGATTTGAATTATCGTTAAACCACCAGTTGGTGTATCTTCTATAGCATTAAGAAGTGTTACCAAATCTTCCTTTTTTGAATTCTTATACATTTTAGATTTCTCTCTCTCATATATTCATATATCTCCGGTAAAATTATATCTTTAATAAGATCAAATCAAACAGATCCTACCTGTTTTCCATGAAATCTCTATGCAGTTGTCATCAGCACTGTCTATAGTCCTTTTCCATTCGCTCAGCTCTGGTTCTCGAAAGGGGAGCGTGTTGTGAAGATCGCCGAGCCGTTGTATAAATTCACATCCAAACAGTAGATTTATTTTTCAACATTAAGGTTTATTTTAAGACAGAGCACAAACTACTACCGGACAATTATATATACAAATATTACAATATTTACAGTAACCAATTATATCAACTCAAGTATCTATCCTAAGAGCTTCGCTTACACGCCCGGAGTCTATAATCACCTCCGACGTTCTTCCTAATCTACTTACTTTCTTCCTAGGTGGCGCTCTCTGGCCGTTCACTATTACTCGCCTGTCCCTACAATGAATTTGAAGAAGGTTTCCCTGTTGCATTTTGTGTTACATCGACGGTAAATTTTAAATCAATGCAATATATTTTTTTAAAAAATTAAAAAATACTCTCCTAGAAGAGATAAAAACCAGAGTTTTTATGAGTGATGATGCTCCCTTTTTTTATCAGGCATGGGAGAGTATTTTTGGTTCTGTCAATGTTCATCTACTTTGTGCCTGGCATGTGGATAAAGCATGGCAAGGACATTTAATTTCTATTCCATTTTAAAAGAGAAGATATGTGTATAAAGTTTTAAAGTCAATAACGTATGAGTTAGATGAAGAAACTTTTCACAAAACTCTTTCTCAATTTTTAACAGAATTAGAAAATGACTGTGATACGAAAAATTTTCATTTATATTTTACAAAATATTATGCAAGCAGAAAAGAGATGTAGGCATACTGTTACAGAAAGGGAGCAAGATTAAACACTAACATGCATTTAGAACATTTTCACAGAGAGATTAAACATAGTTATTTAGAAGGGAAAAAATGTAAGAGAGTAGATAAATGCTGTGAACAGTTTGCAGAAATTACTATCACAGATAAACAGTTTGAAAAATTTATGGCGTACCCTAGCACTAACTCGACGATGATGAATGTAGTAACTGCAGGGACTACCACATATATATTTCCATTATCAGAAGGGATTTGTATGATGCAGTCAAAAATCACACTACTCACTTGGCGTACGCATTTTATTTAAGAAAACAACAAATAAACATCATCACCCTTGATACAACAGAGCTTTTTGGGCTACTGGCACGCTGACTCTTATGTAGTCAGGCAGCACACAAGATAATTTGCATATTTACAATGGTGTGCTGCCACAAATATTACACAAAATACTTTATAAAGAAAAAATATAAAAAACATTGATATGTAACATATAAAAAACATTGCGTAATCACCACAGGACTCCCCCCTGAGTCCGGAGGACGCCTAATACTGGAATCTGACCACGGGTTTGGAATGGCGACCTGAACGCGTTATGACAGAGGAATCGGTAGCAACGACTGGGTGTTTGTACTCCTGCACAGGGAGCTTTATGGTGTCGGGTAAGAGGAACGCAGGTTTGAGGCGATCAATGGATATTACAGATTTAGCTCCTTTTATTGACAAAGTGAAAAATTTGGGACCACGTGCTAACACTTTATACGGACCTTTATAAGGTGGTACTAAAGATGAGCGGACTGCGTCCTGGCGCACGAATACATGGCTAGCCTCGGCAAGTGCTTCGTGCACAAACACGGACCTAGTCGTATGTCTACTAGTAGGTACCGGCCGCAAAGCTTGCATATGGGCCTGCAGTTGCTTAAGCCATTCAGATGCAGAACATCCTGGCATTCGTGAGTGCCGGAAGAACTCTCCGGGTAATCTTAAAGGCGATCCATACACCAAATCAGCTGGTGAAGCCTGCAGGTCCTCTTTGATACTTGCTCTAATGCCTAAAAGCACTGTAGGGAGAGACTCTGTCCAGATAGTCGTGGCGTGACACATTAACGCCGACTTAAGCTGTCTATGAAACCTCTCCACTAAGCCATTAGCTTTGGGGTTATAAGCAGTTGTTCGCGTTCTGTGTATTCCCAGGTATGGTGTTAAGGAGCGAAAAAGTTCGCTCTCGAAATTAGTGCCCCGATCTGTGGTAATGGTCTCTGGTACTCCAAATCTGGCTACCCAACCTTCGTAAAACGTACGGGCAACAGTGACCGCCGTTTGGTCTGCCAGTGGAAAAGCTTCTGGCCACCTAGAGAATCTATCTACACACGTCAATAAATATCTGAATCCCCGGGAAAGTGGCAGAGGGCCTACCACGTCCACATGAACGTGAGCGAACCGATCAACCGCCAGTGGGAAGGAACCAAGAGGAGACTGAACATGGCGTTGAATCTTCGACCGTTGACACGGGAGACATGCCTTACACCACGTACGACAATCTTTCTTTAGACTATCCCACACGAAGCGCTCTTTAACTAGTTTAATTGTTGACCTCGCTCCGGGATGCGATAAATCATGAAGTGCGTGAAATACCTTACGAGTGAACTGCTGTGGCACATAAGGACGAACCATACCTGTGGAAACATCGCAATAGATCTTCGTGGAAGACTGAGGTAACTGTAAGAGACTAAGTTTGAGACCGGTTTCAGCTTTAAGAAGACGTGCCAAGTTCTTATCATTCTTTTGAGCCAGTGCTATGGAATCGTAATCTATAGGGCCAACATCCATCACCGCACTAATGCGAGACAGCGTATCAGCAACTACGTTAGTATCCCCGGAACGTATTGGATATCGGTGGTAAACTGCGCCACGTACTCTGTATATCGAATTTGCCGAGGAGAACTTTTATCACTACGCTTTGTAAATGCGTATGTGAGCGGCTTATGGTCGGTGAAGATGGTGAACTGCTGACCTTCCAGCATGTGTCGGAAGTGCTTAACGGCTGCATGCATCGCAAGAAGTTCACGATCAAATGTACTGTACCGCATTTCAGCAGGGTTCAGCTTTCTGGAAAAAAATCCTAACGGTTGCGCGCCTTCTGGAACGTGTTGTTGCAAACACGCTCCAATAGCTCTGTCGGATGCATCAACCATCAACGACAGACGAGCTCCTAGTTTAGGGTAATAAAGTAGAGCTGCGTTAGAGATTAGCTTCTTACATTCGTTAAATGCTGCTAATTGATTTTCCGACCATATGATGCGAGTTTTGTCATTCTTTATTTTGTGTTTCACAATGTCATGTAAAGTTGCCTGTACTGCAGCTGCTTTGGGCAAAAATCTGTGATAGTAGTTTAATAAGGCTAAAAAGCGCCTTAACGAAGCGACAGTATCCGGTACTGGATAGTCAATAATAGCTTGTACCCTGTCTGGTAGAGGGGATATACCATCACCTGATATCTGAAACCCTAAAAACTTTATTTGGCGTTGGCCAAAGATGCATTTGTCGCTATTGATGACCAAACCGAATTCGTTGAGCCGCCTAAATACCTCTTCCAAATCTCTGCGATGAGCCTCTTCGCTTTCTGACGCGACTAAAATGTCGTCTATGTAAGCTGCACAACAGTGAAGCCCCCTCAGTACTTGATCTATGAAACGCTGAAAGGTTTGGGCGGCATTTCGTAAGCCAAATGTCATGTTAACATATTCATAAAGACCAATGGGTGTAATGACTGCTGATTTTGCTACATCTGCAGGATTGATGGGAATCTGGTGGTAGGCTCTAACCAAGTCGATTTTGGAAAACAGCTTTTTACTGTGCAACCCATAAAAGAAATCATGAATATGAGGTAGTGGGTATCGATCGGGAACTGTAACTGCGTTCAACCTTCGAAAATCTCCACAAATCCGCCACGTGCCGTCTTTTTTGGGAACGAAGTGAATGGGGCTCGACCACGGGCTCTGGGATGGCCGAATAATCCCATGTTTTAGGAGGGTATCAAATTCACGCTTAAGTGCTAACAACTTTTCTGATGACAATCTTCGAGCTTTCGAAAAAACTGGTGGCCCTTTTGTTTCTATATGGTGAAACACGGAATTAGATTTCACTCCTAAATTAGAATTTTTGTCTAACAAATTGGGGAACCTGGAAAGGATAGCGTAATAAGGCGTACTACTACTAACGGGCGAGCAATAAACTGTCTCGCTCTGCAACCGTCCTTTGGTCTGGAGGCTGGTAACTGTGTCTAATAAAAGTCTATTTCGTACATCAACTAGCAGACCAAAAGTTTCCAGGAAATCCGCCCCCAATATTGGATGCGTCACCTCTGCTACGACAAAAATCCAGGGGAATATGCGCCGTAAGCCTATATCAAGGTTAAATTTCTGCACTCCATATGTGCTAATTGTGGAGCCGTTTGCTGCAGCGAGGGTCACATCAGTTGGTTTAGTCCGGTTTGTGAGATGTCGTGGAAAGCAACTGATAGTTGCGCCACTGTCGACTAAAAATTTATAACCTGATGCCATGTCTAGAATAAACAAACGGCTATTACGGTGGCAAGTATCCGCTGCCGTCATCACGGACTTGCACGAGCGTTTTCCGACCAGACGCATGGGGAAACACACTTTCTAGCCCTATTGGCAAACCGCCGGTGATACCAGCAAAGTCCATCCTCTCGATGATCACGAACTTCCCGACTTTCGCGCATAGAGGAATTGCTTGTATTCCTGGCTCGCGATCTCCTGCGAGGGGATCGTTGAGTACGGGAGAGTAAGCGACTAACCTGTGCAGTCAGTTTTGCAACGTCGTTTCTAAGCTCCTGAAGCTGCGTAGCTTCGGAGTGCTCGACTGTTAAGGCAGTGACAGCGGGAGAACAAGCTGAAAATTCATTGATTTTATCTGCCATGACTGCTAAATTTGAAAGGGAATCACTGCAGACGCTTAAAATCTGCTGAAAGTTTACCGGCAATCGCTGTAACCACAACGTACGCAGTAAATCATCGTCCATTTTACCATCTGCTAGCGTTTGCATCTCTAGTAAAAGCTGCGAGGGCGTACGGTCTCCTAATCGCAAATCCTGCAGAAGCAGCTTTAAACGAGCGGTCTCGGTCTGCGAAAATCGCTCAAGAAGCCTTTTTCGTAATGCAGGATACGCATCTGTAGTAGGTGGCGCCCGCACTATGTCGCGTATACTGGATAAAACATTAACATCCAATGAAGCAACCACAGCATGAAATTTTGTTTTATCTTCCGATATTCCCGCTATTACAAATTGGGATTCTATCTGAGAAAACCAGAGATCTGGGTCACTTTCCCAAAATGGTGGAGCCTTAAAAGCCACTCTAGCCATTTCCATTACGCCTTCAAGCTTAGATTTAGTCATGTTTATGTGCAATATTTAAAATTTGAAAGTGTATACAAGTCAAAATGAAAATTGTAATATAACGAATATAAATATTACATATATAATGATTAGGTATAAATAAATTCAATAGATAATACAAATTCTATATACAATTATTACTAGAAGTCATCAAAATATCTAAAGGCACATTTTATGTAATGCTAGCAACAAAACAAAAAAAATTACCCAGTGAATATAGCGTGCAATTCAAGCGAAGAAATAAAAGTTCAGTTGTGCTTCAAAAACTTGAAAAGGTAATACCTGTAAGAACGTTCACCATATGAATCCTTGTATCAATATACAATGTAGTACGTAGACTTCGAAACAACCCGAGGCTTCATTCTTCAATGAGTTGCTAAAGCGATGACAAGCGCCGAGACTAAACATTCTGCATACTTTGAAGAACAGCCAGAAAACAAATCCGTATATTCCAACATCAAACGCACAGAAGAAAGCACGGCAAAAGGAGTCACTTCACGGTGAGGGAAATTCAGAAAAGCAATACCGCTTTAAACGCTGAAACTTCGTTTATGTAGCACATCAAAAAGAAGGGTGAGGAATAACGATTCACCAATTTCCGGGTCACCAGTTATATGGCGTACCCTAGCACTAACTCGACGATGATGAATGTAGTAACTGCAGGGACTACCACATATATATTTCCATTATCAGAAGGGATTTGTATGATGCAGTCAAAAATCACACTACTCACTTGGCGTACGCATTTTATTTAAGAAAACAACAAATAAACATCATCACCCTTGATACAACAGAGCTTTTTGGGCTACTGGCACGCTGACTCTTATGTAGTCAGGCAGCACACAAGATAATTTGCATATTTACAATGGTGTGCTGCCACAAATATTACACAAAATACTTTATAAAGAAAAAATATAAAAAACATTGATATGTAACATATAAAAAACATTGCGTAATCACCACAGGACTCATTAAACACCATAAAGGTCAGATCACAAAAAAACATACAGATTCCTATCACCGACACAAAGAGGGTCAAAATATTATTTCGAATTGCCAACAGATATCACAAGATAAATGGGCAGTAAAATCTACCACATTTCCAAGCAAAACATATACAGTCCAAAAAACACATACATGTACAAATACATGCAATATTATCCGTCGTGAGTGTGTATGCTGTATGTCAGCATATGAATGCACATGTCATGACTTTTCAATTATGAACAATATATGTAAACATATTCATGCTGTTAACCAATCATCTGAAATGCACACAGCATACTCTGGTCCTCTTCATATCACACCATCCTCAAAAACCACACTACCTAATACAAATACACTTACTGATAATGTAACAAGTAATTCAGAAATAAGCAAAGAACACATTTTAAACAAAATTAATGCTTTATATTCTAAAATACAATCAAAATCATCAATACATCCAGATATGGCCAGACAAATTATGAACTCTCTCAATTCTGTAGATCATTTATTAAACATTAATATACCAGTAAACATAATTACCAACAATCCTCAAGAACCTGCTAACAAGAAAATAATCCCACAGAAAAGATTTTTTTCAACAAAGAAACAAAAAGCTCAGAAAAAACAGAAATTAAATAAACCATCCAAGGAAGAACAATTAAATACTGAAAACATATTATTAAATAAACCCTACATTAGCATAAATTCTAACAATGATCACAATTATATTTAAATGGATAAATGAATTAAAAGTTAGAATTTCTTTAAGTTAACATGTAAAAGTAAGGTGTAACATGAAATGCAATAGCAAATCTATTGATTATGAAGATTTTTTATGAATACCTCAAATGTTTGAATTTTTAATAAATTTTTACCCATTATGTTATTTTGTTAAACATAACAAACATCATGTGTGTAACTGAGTACCTTCACATGCTTGTTTATTTGATGAATGTACATACGTTTTTTTTGTTAAATGTAACAGAGTACTTTATATGTTTGCTTTTTTGATAAATGTATGCAATATCTGTTTTTGTCAAATATAACTGATGAATAATAAACTTGATTAATTTTTTGCACATTTCATACTGTCTGTTTCATTTGTCTATAATACATTTTTATATTTTCCCATTAATTATTGTATCTAAATTTTTTTATACAATATGAAATTAAGAACAAGTCACAATTAATTAATTTACTCAAGATCTGGTAAAAGTGGCTGGGTCTTTTGGGGCACTAATGTTGTTAGAAACTTCCAAACAACCCTAATCTTTATACCATAATTTACTTTCAGTTGGAACCAATTGCCCATTACATTAGAATATATTTTTAAAAGATTATCAAAATAATAACCAAATGTTTTATAATAATCATATAAAGTTTAAAATTTAGTAAATTTCACACATCTGTTTTATAAATTATACAATACATCAAAATAAATAATTTCAAAACAATTAATATAAATTTTGGTCTTGCTATTAAAAATCAATTTAGCCAATCATGTTTTGATATTTAATAGTTATGAATACAGGCTAGTTGAAATATAAATATCTAAGTTATAGGCATAAAGAGAAATTTTCAATGAGAGGGTTGTGCTTACTGTAGAAATCTGAAATTGCCAATAAATAACTAAATATTTATAACAGAATAAACTGTTTTTCATTTTTTTAACGAGTCTAACACTTAAATTTAGTTAATTACCAAGTTTTTCTAGAAATAATTAAAATCCAGCTTAAAATTTTCTGCAAAATTTATGTATTGAGGAATATTGTATACGTGATCTATAATTATACATTGGGAATGCCTTCATTTTTTTTTTTTTTCTTTTTTTTTTTTTTTTTTTTTTTTTATTTTTATGTTTTTTCCGACCCTCGGTCCCCTCGTCCCCACTAAAAACTGGATAATAGTTATTTGTGAACAACTGAATATATCTACCCTGTATATATAGATCTCTCTGTAAACAAGTACCAAATATTTTTTGACATTATACAGAAACTTAAAAGTGTATACTGAAGCAATTTTTTTTTCATTTTATAGCATTAATAAGGTTTTAGGAGATACCTTTTATTAAAATGTTGCATTTTTATGATAGCTTTTAAATTCTGGAAAATTTTCTAATAAATGATAGGGTTAAACTAGAATAACATAAAAAACTAATAATTTAATATAAATTATAATGCACTAATTTATGGGTAGTTATTTTACAAATTAATAAATAAATAAATACCACTAACATTATATAAATAATGAATAATGTTGGCCAGCAAATAATAGTTTAAAATAAATTTAACTCCTATTAAAATTAAAAGACATTTATTTTTTTCAACATTCGTATCAAGTTAATCTGCGGGATGGTAAATATTTCATTTTAAAGTGAAATGTCCGTACAAAATTTCAGGAACTATTAAAATTATATAACATTTTTTTAAAAAAATTGTACAATTTTTATTGAAACAATATTCTGTGTTATATTGATTCCACTGCAGTATGACACAGAAATATTTCTCAATATTCAAAGCACTTAAATTTAAAAGAACAGCTGTTGTCTTTTTAAACTTGCAACGGATATTTTCACAACACATTCATCGCAATCAATCAGAAAAGATGAACTCCCCCTGACCAATCAGAGCTCGAGTGCGTTTTGTCCGGGCGCAGATTCTAGCCGCCTGTTTTGTAAACCCACACAGCACATACGTTCATATTTCGTCCCATTCTTGTTTAGTTCGTCCAAAATAGGTCCCATACTCGGAAGTGAAGTCCCATTATTGTCACTGACTAACGTAAATTTAACTAAAATGTCCAAAACTTATAATCTAAGCAACTAAATCTGAACGTAAAGTATAAGGACCCACATAGCATATACGTTCATAATAAGTCCTTTTCTTGTGCTATGAGTCTAAAAATACGTCCCACACTCAGATGTCACGGCCCAATAATTTAAACTTCATGTGAAAAACTTGTCTTGTAATAAAGCATAAGGTGATTATCTTGTAGTGCTTGAACGTTGAACTCAATGCATTTTATACCATCATTGTATGAGTCGATTAAGAAAGCATTTGTGCATGCATGTGCACACGATTATACTTCCAATTTTGTTTATGTGATTACATGTGTAGCTCTCATTTCTGGAGATTAAAGGTGAATAAATTTGATTTCAATTATTTCCTAACAAATTATGTAAGCATCAAGAATAGCTAGACTTATTTATAATTAATCTTTGTTTAAACGGAGAATTGCGTCCCATCATTGGTTGGCGCCATGGTTTAATCACGGTTAGCCGTTAAACGACTTTGGTGAGACCGGGACTTAATGTTCTAAATTTACAAATAAACCATATGGACGTAAATTTGTGGAATGATTTTAACTTCCCAAACGTATACTTCATTAGTAAGTTTAATGACGTAGGAGATTGTTCGATATCAAAAAATAAATCCTCTCTTAATTCTGTTACTCGTCATTATTAAGTATTGTACAAACTCGCAGTCAAGTGCTATGTCCTCATGGCCCTTGAACAATATTGTAGAAAAGTATACAAGTTTTCAGTTGAATGATAGTAACACAATAATTCCAATAAAACACTAAAATTCATAAGAATTTTCAAAATTTAGTAAAAAATGTAACTAATTTTTAAAATTTTATCAGTAAAATTAAATGCATATAATTGTTAAATCTGGTTGATTTTATGTAATTCGGATAAAATCAGGATGTACAATTTACATCCAAATCTGGTTGATTTTAATATATTTTGTAGTTATATTTAGGGTTTTTTTGACATAATAAGTGTTGGTAATTGAATCTAATATTCATGAAAAGGGGATCAGATTTCGACGTACTATTCTGAAATACCGGTGATCAAAAAGTTCGCATAAACTTTAAAAATTTATAACCAAATAAAATAACCAAAGTAAAAATTGATTTGCAGGGTTAGTATCGCTAGGGCATGGGATTTTTTTAAAACAGAAAAAACAGTAACTCAAAAACAGCCGACAGATGACGCTGGTACGAGCGACTTCGATGAAAATACGCAAATGAGACTATTATAAGAACTTGCGCTCTTATAAATACATTACCAGTTCACCGCTGTAAATCATGTATACGAATAAGGATGCTGAGTTCGAAGGATAAAGCTTTGTTGGTGAAGTTGTTTTACGTCAACCAGGAATCTGCGACCGCTGACTTGCGTAAGTTCCGAATTCAGAAGTATGTCAGGAGTGGAAAAGGGTCTTTAACAGTGACAGGCCTCATAAAGCTTGTTCAGCGGTTTGAAGAAACTGGAACGTTGTAGGATCGTGTAAGAACCGGACGACCATGTTTAAATGAGGCACGTTCGCCGTTTGTTGCAGCCAAAATCGAAGCATTTACGTCCGAATCAGCTGCAGGAACGAGCAGTGCTCGTGACGCTTGCAGACGGTTGGGCTTACCACCATCCTCGGTACTCAATATTCTTCATGAAATACTTGATCTGTATCCATACAGACTGCAGTAATGCCATCAACTTTTACCAGCGGATACTGTACAGAGGAAAGGATTTGCGAGGTGGGTTTTCTCCAAAATCGAACAGAATGCCATCTGGGTCTTTAACATCTTATGGACATATGAAGGTCATTTTTCGCTTCATGGCGTTAATACCCATAATTCTCGCATCGGGGTAACGTCTAATCCACACACAGAGAAACCATTGCATTCTACAAAAGTGACAGTGTGGTGTGGATTCACAGGTTCGTAGGACCCTTCTTTGAAACGGAGTACCCAGCATATGGGTAGAAAACGGATACGGTAAATGCGCAGCGTTATTTAACACTTCTGTGCGATAATGTCGTGCAACCTTTACGTGAAAGAGATTCGCTATCTACCGCCATGTTTATGCAAGATGGAGCAACTAGTCACATTGCTAATCCGTTCAAGGATTTCCTGATCCAGACATTCGGGGAAGACAAAATCATTAGCAGGCGTTTCAGGTTCCCATGGCCTCCTCGGTCTCCAGATTTCCCATCCCGGCAGACTTTTGGTTGTGGGGATATTTGAAATCTCAGGTGTATCGATCCAATCCATCCAATCTCTCTGAACTGAAAGATGCTATCCGCCGAGAGGTGTCTTGCATACAACCGGACCTGCTGCACTCTGCCGTTGCTGGATTTGTGACTCGACTGCAGTGTGTTATCCCCTGTGGTGGTGGTCATGTGGAACACATACTGTTGTAATAAACGATTTGGAGGCATTCTGTTTGTTATTTGCTTTTCTTTTTCGTTGACTTGTGTACACCAGAGTCCTCTATCCACTCTTTTTGAGTTATTTTTTTCTCTTTAAAAAAAATCCTATGCCCTAGAGATACTAACTCTGCAAATCGTTTTTTAGTTTGGTTATTTTTTCTATTATTATGATTTTTTAAAGTTTATATGGGCTTTTTGATCACCCGGTAGTTTGTCAATTTTATGCATCTTTCAAGCTAATCGAAATCAACTCTGTTGTGGGGAATATATGTGTTTATAGACATAAAAAGTGGGACAGAAGTGATGGTCACACGATTAAATGAAAACAGACTACAATAAAAGTGACAATTATCGAAACACAATGGTGATGAAATATGAAATGTGAACACATGAACGATATAAGTGAAGAAAATGGCGGGAGTAGTCTTAGGACCGGACAACCCAGACACTTGTCCGAGGTAGCATTTTGACTCAAACTTGTAAAACACATTTAGGTCCGGTTTCACCAAACTAGAGCAATTTGTCGCAATGTCACGAACTACTATAATGTTCTTCCCATTCATTTTCATGTTTACAACAGTCAATAGACAGACAGTAAACTGCCCTTCTGTTTGAAACTAAAGCCAGAATTTTCATAAGTTGAGATGTGTGTTGCTGCGTAAAATCGCCATATGTTGGGTTGTTTTTCTCCGTTTAATCAGAGATTAATCGTAGTTAGCCGTTAAACGACTTTGGTGAGAGCGGCCCTTGTTAAGAAAAATATTGAATAACAGTATTTTACAAAATAAAATTCTTTATAGTCTAGAAGTGTTGAATATAATTATTTTGTATTATTTTTTTACTAGATTTAATTGAAATACTGAAGAAAGAAAGAAATATTTGAAACATTCGAATGCGTGTACCTTCTTTTTAGAAAAAATATGATCTGTTGCAATAAGTATAAGAACATTATTTCATTTGTAAGGACGATTCAAGATTTATAGATTAAATTTTATCAACTCTTTTAGTAGTAATTTTTATCGTGCTCAAATGGGTGACACTTTTCTTTTTGTTTGGAGAGGCAAAACTGCCAACTCTGAACATATGTAACGGAAATTCGTTTTATTAACGATGGTTTATAACGATTGGCATTGTTGCTTCCATGCAATTTCTGGACTGTTCAGCACATCAGCGCTCTGCAAGTACAAGTACTTAAGATGAAAACGCAATTTGTGTGCGTTTGGTGAGCATTGCCTTAAGTAAATAATAAAAATAATTTCTTTGTACATTCACAAACTATCCTTTTTGAGTTTTCCAAGCCAGTTCAGTCCCAATATCTGATATTACCAAGCTATACATAAATATTTCTACCTACTGCAGTAAGTTACGTTTTAATAAATAAGTATAATTTTTGTATCTTGTAGTTAAACACACTTAAATACGCACTACAATTTACGGAAAGTATCCAGTATTCCCAAGAATAATTCAGGGGATTACTCTGGACGTTGAGAGTTTGGTTGAATTTTCGTTGTGACGTCACTTTGACGCCAGCTTGATCATTTGGTCGCATAATGTCCGCAAGCTAGCTTCAAAATGACGTGATAACGAAGGTTCGATGAACCGCAACTTCCAGAGTAAGGGCTTCAAATGAGAGACTACCAAATATAATACTTCCAACATACAACCGTGGAGTGAGTAGCATAGACCAGTGGTCTTCAAACTTTGTTTTCTGACGGAACACTTAGAACGGTGAACAGTAAGGTTTTTCTGAGGAATACCATCCGATCTCTAGAAAAATATATCTTAAAAAATATTTAAAATAGATCCATGATATGGATACTTTATGCAAAGGCAATTAAAGAATAATTATGTATATTTTCTTAAACAATTTGAACGTTAAAGTAATATAATTTACTCATTAATAGCATTTACTAGTGCTCCAGGAATCACCTACCTTTGCATTATATATAGTCGCAAGTACGTTTGGCTACCTTTTTTTAAACCGGAACTGCCGAAGTTTTACTTTATTGGTGTTATCTTCAATCGAGCTTCATATTCGAAATTCATTATTTATTGCAGTTTCTTCGAATTCTTATTTCGACTCACGGAATCCCCAGAGGTGTATTGTGAAAACCCAGGGTACTACGGAACACAATTTGAAGACCACTGGCATAAACTACATAAACTGAGGAACATGCCGTGGGAGGGAGTGCAATTTATGTAGTCGTATTGTTACTAAAAATAATTAACTAAAGTTTAAATTATCTATGGAATTTTTACAATTCACTATCTAAATTCAATTTTATTATCCTATTGAAAGCGTTTAAAACTAAGAAATTAATACATATTTTAAAGCTATTCTTATGTATATACCTATTATAAATATAGTATAAATTTATTTTTACATTATCATATTTAGTACTTATCATTAAATAAGAAAATGGGAATATTCAATCATATTGTATTTCTTGATATTACCTTTAAGATTTAAATATTTAGGTACACTCGATTAAAAATAGATTTCTTACATTTAGAGCTAGAACTGTGCAATGTAAATATTATTTCATTTTAACCGGTAGTAATTTTAAATAAAATCTTTTAAGATTTTTTATATTAATTAAAAGTCATCAACTTAAATTTAGGAAATCATTACATAGACTTAACATTACACACACACACACACACACATATATATATATATATATATATATGTATATACATATATATATATGTGTGTGTGTATGTATTTTTATACACACACACACACATATATATATATATATATACATATATATACATATATATATATATATATATATATATATATATATATATATATATATATATATATATATATATATATATATAATAATATTGAGGGCTCTTAATTCAGCAGACTGATAGGACAATTTATGAAATATGATTAGAAATTATGTAGCTAGAACAATTATCCTTTTTATCTTTATTCAGTACTAAAAGATTATCAGGATTTCTAGAAAGTTATTCTCGAAATGATATGACATAGGAAATGCTTGATAAACTAGTTCTTCGAGTTATTGGTCAGGTAACTCGAATTCATAAATTCTAAAAGGTAAAAGTATTTTCAAAGGAGGCTGAAACAGTTTTTAACAAAAACCGGATCAAGAAAAAAAGGAAAGTTGTGATATCTTTTGCGGTTATCAGGTCGAGTAGAGGTGAAAGAACCACTGCGAAAGTCTAAGAATGCCCGAGGTGGCTTAAAGGTTTTGTTTTAGGAATACTTTGATAAGAAAAATATGAATTTTCATTATACAGCTGTTTACTGATGAATGCGAACTGTGTAAGAATGCACACATACATATTTGCAAGAATGTATTAATATACACTGGATTATTGTTTGGAAGAGAGAAAATAAATGGATGCAGATCAAATCAGGGACAAATTTTAAAACTCATTCAGTGAAAGCGTATTTCATGTTGCTATCTATAATATTCAAATGGGCCTAAAATAGTTTTATGTTCTTAGCTGTTTAAAGCATAAATCTGTTGAATTCGCGTATAAAAATTACTGCAATAAATTTTTATTATTAAGATCAAAATTAGGTATCTTCTGTGCATGTCACCGCGAAAATGTATTACTTGTGTTTTCTTTGTGGAGGAAGTTTTTAATTTTAAAAGAGACGTTGCATTAAAGAATTCTTCTATTAATGTATTTTCCAAATTTTCTGTTTCTAATCTTCAGTTACCACAGAAAATAAGACTGAAGTCATTTGCATAAGCAAAGATAAAACGTTTTTTAACCCCAAAATGATTATATATTCGATTTCCAACTATATTCTACGATAATGGAATCGAACATAAACCCTGAGGACAGCAATATTTTATAGATTTCAAATTTTTTCAGAATCCGTGCTTGTTTCTCTTTTTCTGTTGTTTAGATAACTTATTAGTGTTTCATTTATATATTAAGAAACATAATTGTTATTTATCTCTTGTTTTAATGTTTGCCATTCTACTTTATCAAATGCTCTAGCTATTTCGAATAATATCCTAATTTAGTATTTTATTAGTGCTTTTCTGTTTTAATTTAAGTCAATAAATAATCAGGGCATTTTTCTAATTGTGCCCGAATTTCCAAGGGAGCCATATTGATTTATTTAAAAAAGTCAAAGCTATGTAATTCAAAACTTAGTATGTTATTTAATATTCGTTCACAGGTACCACCTAATGAGGATAGTAGAATTATTCGACGTTACAAGGAAGAATGGTTTGGTTTAGAGCGCTACGGCCAACTGTTTTGCTATACGAGGGCTAATGAGACTGGGACTACTGCTTAATGCTGTTTCCAAACAGCTACGAATATCCATAACAGCAGAGGGGATTCCAACCGAAGAGCAGCATCCTACCCATTAGAGATAACCTGCATTTTTGTTTGGTTTCAGAAAAAACACAATCATAATCTGTTACCATTCACTGGAAAATATTCTAAAGTGTTTATTAAATTGGGTAAGAAAAATTTCTCTATTTATGTTATATTTTACTATAGGAGGACAAGGCTTGTTCAATCTAGGAACTTTATCTAATTTTGTGGTTCTATTTGATATTTTTAATTCTGGATTGACGTGTTGTCGTGTGAAAGACTGTTGAGTTACGTGAGTTAAATGAACCTGAGTAATTGGTAGGGTGTTTTTTCAATGAAATTACTATCAGTTATTAATTCCTATCTATTATGTTAGTGTGGGAACTTATGATATCCCCTTGATCAGGTAACTAGGATCAGGAGTTCTTATTTATTGTTGTATACCAGTCTTCTATTTAAGTTTACTATGGCACGACACAGTGATAGCTTGGAACAACAAACATTACAATGCATCAAATGAAATATTTTCTTTCAGTTAAAGTAAGATATTTTTATAAATAGGCTGATGACTGATGGATGGCTCCCTTTGCATTAATTCTAGTTTGAATCCAACGTGGAAAAACAAATAAAATCAGTGCACAATATCGACAGGGATACAAAGCCTTTTCTGAAAAAATGACAACTGTCAGAAAGTGTCACTGGAAGTGAAAAACTACTGCATAATTTACACTCCAAAATCCCGTACAAAAATTCAGTTATATTCAGACCAGGGAACTAAGAGAATCCACGTAAGATGTAGTTCATCATGTTCCTCAAACCAATTTCGAGCAGTTTCAGCAGTATAATGGGATCATTATTGACTAGGCACGCAGGTTGAGAATATGGGAAGAAATTTTGCACCATGGGATGAAAATGGTCGACCAGAATACTGACCCGTGATGTAACCCACTTATGCGGGACAATAATAGAGTCAAAACAACGGTACGACATTGTCATCTATAGAACTACCGATTCTCCTCCATACTTAACAATAAGATAGGGAATTCAACATCATAGGCTTGTGCTGGTGTTCTCTACAAGTAAATACATCCGTTTCCTGTAATCATGTGAACCATGATTTTTCTGACCAATTTACATCTTTACATTGTTGTTGTGTCCAAATTATAGCTGGGACACCACTTTTATCGTTTCAATGCATTAAATGTTGTCATTTATGGCTTCGGAATAGCTGCTTAAACTTACAAACTGTTTTCTATATGCAGCTCGCCTCAGACAGTTTCTGTTGGTACAACTGCGTCTAGACGCCTATTAATATCAGATGCTATTTGGGATGATGTTTACGTTGTACTTTTTGGCTCCGGTTCACTTTAAAACTCTTGTCCCTATCTGTAGGCTTCGACATTCGTCAACTGTCATGTTTGGCAGACTTTTGTCTCTGTTTGCTATAGTTTTTGAGTCGTCATCGTCGACTCAAAAACTAATCTCTTTCGTTACTGACGCTCGTTATTAAGACGTGCCATAACAATCGTACATCTATCGAAAGCTGTGTAGTCTGTCATAACAATGTTTTAACGTCTTAAAATATTTCGCACCCGAACGCAATCATTGTTACGTCTAAATCAGTGATACTCAACGGTGGGCGTACGCCCCACCAGTGGAGCATATGGATTTTCGAGTGGGCATTTGGTTTTCCAAAAGACAATTTTTAACTTTTTCAGGCTATTTGGTATGGTTCATGTACAATCTGAGTAAGATCATGAAGGGAAAATACCCAAACTCAACTGGCTTTGCAAGAAAACTATTATTAGCATTTCTTTCTTCATATTTAGTGGAATGTGGCTTTAGTACTGTAAATGATATGGTACTGAAGAAAAGAAATTTCCTAGATATTTCTAAATGAAAGGATTTGAGACTGAATCCAACTAAATTTGTGACTGAAACTAACTAAATTTGTGTCTGATATAAAATCTCTTTTCAAACAGGCATCAAGCCCAAGGGTCTCACTAATTTATTTTAGTGGCCTCCTATTTTTCTTAGGATCCATTTCGGTGACCAGCATTGGATACCTATCTTCAGTTTATATGTACTTATGTAAAATAAAATAAATATTTATGCTATTTATTACACTAGCATTTTACTTTATCTGCTTATAATATTTAAAACCTATTTTATTTTTTAAATTAAAAAATTTATATTAACAGAGTCAGAGCGTAGCCTATTGAGGCAAGATCAGTATAAGTATGACCTTGCTGGGTTCAATACCTGAAAACTCCAGGTATTAAATATGTTCACCATGCAGGGGGTATCAGATATCGAAAAATTACTCGGAGAGGCATGGTCCTATAAAGGTTGAGAAGCACTGCACTAGATTGATGCTTGTATATTCCAGCCCTCTAAGTGGCAATCTTCAACACTATAATATTATTATATTATAAAGGGGGTGGAGTAGACAACACGTTTCTCTCGAGTGTTGTAGTTTCATAGGTCGTATTATTTTGTCAAACCCATATAGCTAATCTTTCTGATAAAATAAAGAAATAATTAATTCTTGTCTCAAAATAGATCCCAGCTACTGAAGACCAACGATAGCGAATAATATATCGATTTAAAAACTGCTATAAAATATCGATAATAATAAAACTTGGACTGGACATTATTGGCCCAATTTTTTTGAGCAGGAAATCAAATTATATTAATATTTAAGTTTGGGACTTTTTGAGAAATATCTTCAAACAAATGAGGGGGGGGAATCGAAGTAAAAGTATAAATTTCAGGGTATATGTAATTTTATTTTTGTTTCTCATTTCTTTTTACAGCAGCCAATGAGCCTGAAATGTCCCTTAAAGCAGTAGCTACATTTTAAAGTGCCACCACTATGCACAAATGTGTAAAATACACACCCCAAAAGATAAAAAAAGTGGGGGAATTCCTCTTTTAAAATTGAGACTTAATAGCGATAAGTTTCTTTTTGAATGCCTTCTTTGGGATGTTGCACAAAGTTAGATGTCTTAAATGATTTCTTCTATTTTTTTTACAAAGGTTAATTTTTAGTTAAGTAAGCTGAATTCTAGAGTGTTTTGCATCTTTAGAAGAAATTTTCTGAATGTTTCTCCTATATAAAGAATTTTGTTTTAAGTCTGAGTTTATTCTTTTAATATTTCTTATTTTCGTTTTTTCATTGTTCTCTCTATGTCCTTTGCTTTTCATACTTTCATACTTAAGTTTTAGATATGACAAGTGAAAAATATGCTTATCACGTCCTTCATATTTTAAGGGGATATATTTTTAAAAAATATAAGCACGATAAGAACTTCAATTTTTCAGTAATGTCCGCCAAAATCAATTTCCTCATAGCCTGACTTTCGTTTCTAAATAGAAACGAAAACAGGAAATCAGGAAAGAAACGATAATGCGTTGAGTTCAAGAAGTTGGGTGGTTGTTTGTGAACGCTATTAATTTGTTACACACGAGATAATGAGACCTACTTCTTAAAATTGATTTCAGATTGTCACAAACATCCATGCCAGTAGCGGGACTGAACCTAAAGATTCTATACCAAAAGGCAACGGCCTACCTGTTCGGCCATCTTTAGAGTGAGGAAGAGGAAAATGAAGTAACTTAACAAAATTTTCCCTAATACAACGGTAATCATTTAATTTAGTTATAAGTGTACGACAGTAGCGTACACAGACATCTTTTATGGGTGGAGTTTTAAACGAAAGCACAACAAGTAAATTTTTGTATGTAATAACATTTTTTTCAGATTATAATAGAATACAAATCCGTGTTATATTATAACTTAAAAATATAATGGAAGTGTCATCAGAAAAATAATTAAAGTGCGTAAGCCAAGGCGTTACCTCTATGTAAAAAATAAAAATAATTATGGACTTTTCTCCAGGGCTTCGAACCGAAACTGAACCGAAAACCGTAAAAAACCGTTATTTTAGTAGGAACGAAAACCGGAAATGAACCGAAGAGAATATCGGTTTATTTCTGTTCGATATATCTTCAGTCATTTTGTTACTGCAACCAACTTATCAATATTTTCTAACTTAAGGTTAACCATGTAATTATCGTCATTGCTTCCCGATTTCATGTTTTGATGTTCACTAGTAATTACTGGTTTCAGTTTCTCCTGAAACTACTTGTAGAAGGGAGATTTAATTGAGTTGAACGTTCAGTTGTTAAATACGATTTTGATAATGGATAACAATGCCACAATGTTCGTCGTTCTCTGCTCACCTCTCAAATCGTACATACTGGTTAATTGTATTAATTCACATAATGCACCAATTATAAAAAAAAATAATAACATTTTCTAAATTTTGATACAGTTACATTTTTTGTGTATGATAGATTATATTTTTAGTACAAATAAGAGTATTCTTAAAATAAAATTATTCCTTCGGAACTGAACGGAAAACCAAAAACGGTTACTAGAGAATAAACGAATACCGAAAATGAACCGATATATATTTTTTTAGTTTAATCTGAACGGAAACCAGAACGAAAAAAATTACGGTGGGAAGCCCTGATTTTCTCAGTCAATTGGACTATGGGAGGGGTTTAAGGCCCTAACCCCACTGTTGTGTCACCCCACTATACTTATAGTGTATGAGGATAATAATTTTGTAATAAGAAGCTTTCTATCGCATTTATTTACTTCCTCCAACAAATCGGTTTGAGAGCAATCTGAAAAGAGACTTAAAGTAAAAATTATTTGACCCTTGACTATCGCCTAAGTTTGATAAACTTTTCAGATATTGCATTTTTGTAAAAGAATATTACTCTCAAAATTTTAAAACAATGTATTAAATAGTATAATTTTTATTAAATTTGATGGTTTAAAACATTTTTTGTGGAAAATATTTTTTTATATAGGGTATTAGTTAAGTTAACCTTTAAGTAGACGGTGGATTTTGGTTGTATGATTTTTGGAGGTACATATTGTTTATTATATTTCTACTTAAGACTTGGCTAAAAGGAAATGGATAAAAATCTAAGGTTAATTTTATTTTGAAAAACATTACTAGAATATTATAATTTTTATTGAATATATATATCCCGAGTGAACCAAGTTTATTTAGTCAAGGTTTCACTTTCATTAAGAAATCTGATGGTGAATAAAGATAACTCGTAACTGTAAATGTTAAATTAAAGTTTATTACATATATTTAGCATTTTGTACAACATAAATATGCACCAATTTTATTTTGCCTGATGTTTTCATTCATTATAACACGATTAAGTACATAAAAAGCTTTTGACGAAATACGAAGAACTGCGTCTGGAAATGTCTTCATGTACATACATTGGCACACATAACTTGTATAATTTCATCGTCATTAATTGCTTTTAACAGAACAGCTATCAAAATATATTTAAAACAATTAAGTACAAATATTAACTACTATAAACAGATGCAGACAACTAAGCTTTCTGCACAGTTTCGACATCAAATTATTTTACTTACGATACAGCAACGATTAGAATTAAAACTTTGAACATCATTATAAAATTTACAGAACAATAATAGATTAAAGCTTTTGAGCAACAAACTTAATTTTATTCTAGAGTGCTGTTACAACAATTGTTATCATACATGTACAGTTTGTAAAACAACTTAAGAACGGCCAGGATATTTTCCTTACTTAGCATCAAGCACATATTTGGTATCGACATGTGGAAGATTGAGATCTGTCGCCTTTTCAAAGCGTAAGAGATTTGTAGTAAAGTCAGATAACAGATGGCGCCACTTAGCATATCGAAGTACTGTGCAAATGATTTAACTCGTGTTTAAAAAATAACGATTCCATGATTAATTCACCAAATTCTCAAAAGATATTTATCACGATTAAATTTATAAAACCAATATATTAATCTCAAATGTTAACAATTCTAAAAAATATATATATTTTTTTCATAAAACAAGTTATTATCTTTTTCAAAATTCACGGGATGCTATAAAACTTATTTTTAAAATTTAAAAAAATTCTAGTAGCTAATGAATTGTTTGACAACAAATCTATCAAAAATTATTTTTATACATAAATTTTCTATAAATAAAAAAACACTCACCTAAAATATTCAAATTTTGATCAATTTTATTTTTCCCTGAGAAATGAAATCACGTTGTGAAATATGATATATAATGGAGCAAGTTCGAGTATCTAAATTTCAAAAATAAAATTGCAATATCAAAGTCAATTAATGAACTCGTGAAAATGATATTATGTTTACGGTTTTAAGAATCTCTAAAGAATTTGAAGTTTTTAAGGAATGAAATTTTTAAATTCCTTATTTTTTGCATTCCTGCGAGCTATTTTTTCCCTTGTATATATAAAATGAGATTATAACTATCAGACGCGACCACGTAATCTGTTTTAAAACCAGTTTTTAAAAAGTTCCGTTAAAAAGAACGCGTTCCAAAACGAAAACTATTTTAATAACCATTAAAAAAACTATTAAAGTTTTCATAACACTTAATTTACTTTGTTTCCCCTTGATGAGAAATGAACAAAACAACTTTGAGATAGCGCCTTTGAAATTGAATTTCGGATTTGAACAATGAAATTTGATGACTTCAGGGCTACTAAAGGAGTTACGAAAAAGGGCAAATGGCATGTAATTATAAAATTACTTACTTCTTTCATAGCCAGTATCTTTAGTGAAAATGGTAGAAAAATTGTAAAGCCAGAAGCTTATTACCATTCAAAAGCTTAAGTCATACATTTGTAAAGGCAGAAGATGTCGAGCTTCAGGCCTTTATACGGAGGACGTTTCACATTTCTCACACATTGAAATCTTACGAATCATTGAGAATAAAGTTCAGTAGACTTTTACATTCAGATGCATCTGGGAAATATGTATATCATATATACATGTAGGAATATATGAACGGTTCACACTTTCATGCTTTTTCCACAAATATAGAACATATTTCTTATGACTAGAATACAGATGCTAAAAATATTGATCAACGGCTTAAACGTTCAAATTATTTTTCTTGTTGTAACGAAGTCTGTTTTAACAACAACAACAAATAATAATAATAAAAATACTTACAGACGTTACGCTTTATTAATTTTTAATTAAATAGGAATAAGTTAGAAAAGATCATTTTTAATATCAGCTACATTTTATGGTACTATGAATCAATATATAGTGTCTTTAATCTAAGTAAAGAATTCAAAACTTGTTCCGTAACTTTTATAGCGTATTTTCTGTGCTGGTGCAAGCAAAAATGCGAAGAAAATCACAAATGAAGTATTATAGTTTATACTTCCGTAATTCACTCGAGAAATGCTGTTTACACGAAGAATAAAAATTGTGAGTTGTTTTGTTCCTAACTACTGTAATATTAGGAGACGAAATGAAAAGTCTGATGACCAGTTTGATTATTCTTAGAATTTAGCATAATTTCCATAACTTACGAACGTTTAAGCCATTGAAAAGATAAAGCTATGTCTCTATACAAAAGCTATAGCTGTTAATGTCAAAATAAAATCCCTTATCTGTAAAGTGACACAAAGCTTTCATAAATGCACATAAATAAAATGGTTTATTGTACTGCCATCCAGAGTTTCAAATAATTTATTTATTGTGATCCCTTTCCTGGAGAATGTTTTTTTGTTGACACCTTAGTTTGTAGAGTATTTTGAAACTCAAGTTCTTGGTTTGGGGCATGAAAAGTACAACAGTAAACTCCATGGAACACTAGAGGTCTCAAAAGTAACATTTTAAATATATATTATGTACTTATTGATAATGAACTTCTTTGCAGAAAATATTGCAATGTTCTTGAAGCTGAAGCCTTTTTGTTTCTTCTTTACTTTGGGAAGAAAGCTGCTTTCATTTGTTTCTGATGAAAGCAAAGCGCGCGAGCATGCACGCAAACTCCGTATCTTGTAGAAGTGAAATTACACATATACCCAGTGTTTCCACTAAAAAGAAAAAAAGCATTTGTATAATTAGAATTAATTAAGTGAACATTGCTATATTTATAGAATGAATAGCTGGAACTGTTTGCAACTCTTACTGTAGAATTCACTTATAATTGAAAGAGTATCACAGTTGTAAGAGTATATGAAAGTTCAGATAATGTTTAATTTCATCGATGATATTTTGCAAGTTTCCATAGCAAAGAAAATGAAAGGGGTAATAAAATTAAATCTCGTATAAACTTAGTAGTAGCATATATATTGCATAATATGTCTCAAATGAATACTTACTTTACAATATTTTATATTGTTTTAAACTGAAAAAAAATGCTTTAATTTTCTTAAACAGCTTTAGATAAAAAGTTATAAGAACTAAAACCCATAAAAGAAAAATTTCAATAAATGTTTATAAAAGCAATATTTTTTGAGGTATTTCAATGCCGCGTTTACTTATTGATATTATTAAACTTACCAACTAATCGAAGTAAAGAAACCATTTCTGTGTTTACAAGATAACCATAGACAACTACATTACATATAATATACAGGGTGTTTCATATTGAATGGGACAAAAAGAAAACATGATTGTGAACGTTGTAATTAATATATTTAGAAAATTCAAATTTACCTCAAAACTACATTTATTCAAGTTTCTACAGGTGTTCAATATGTGCCCCTCCGGTGACACGACAAATGTCTACACTGTAATCAAGCTCCTGCCACACTCGTGATAGCTTATTCCCTGTGATGGAGTTCAACACTGCAGTTATCCTCTGCTTCAGTTCCTCTAAGTCCTGAGGAAGTGGACGCACAAACACCTTGTCTTTAACGAAACCCCAGAGAAAAAAAATCACAGGGCGTTAGATCTGGTGATCTTGACGGCCAATGAAGACATGTCAAATCCTGTGACCCAGCAAGGCCAATCCAGCGATGGGGTAGACGTTCGTTCAGCAACTCACGTACGTTTTTATTCCAATGTGGGGGATCACCATCTTGCTGCAAAATGAAATCAGGAACAGCTTCCTCCAGCTGGGGGAGCAACCACTCAGAGAGCATGTCTTGGTAAATGTCCCCATTAATCGATTTTTTAAAGGAAAGAAAAATGAACCAGAGAAAATGTCTTTGCACATTTTGGCATATTCGAAAACGCGGTAAGCTTTCTCCTGCATGGACGACATTTTGTTTAACAGCGCCTCTAGCGGCGAGTTCGTCATTCGATAATTTTTCCCTGTTGCCAAATAAAACTTGTATAATTGTAGTTGCTGAATAAATCCATTACGGCAGTCACACTTCGCTATTCTTTTTGTCCCATTCAATATGAAACACCCTGTACAGTAGCTCATGGTTTTCTTTATTTTAGATACAAAGTATATAGAAATTTTCAAACAAGCTAATTTTACTATAAAGAATAAATTGTACTACTTGAATTTTAGATAACGAGTTTTAAATATTTATAGAGCAAGCCAATAATGGTTTACTATAAATTTCTTATAAAAATACTAGTGTCAAAGCAAGACCTTTAATATAAGTATTTTTACTATGTTACTAGTCTTTATAAGGCGTAAATTAATAGGAAGATGTAAAGTAATTTGATTTAGTGATGATCAATCTACATTTCATGCATTTGAATTATATATTCCTTAATAATTCAAACACTACAAAGATAGCTTATTTTTAAGATAGTATATCTTAAGCTAGGGGCGTGACACTAAAGAGATTTCTTTATTACGCAATATTATTACTGCAAGTTATATAAATGAAGAAACTTTTTAGATAGTTCTATGTTTTATCGATTTAAATTTTAGGGTATAAGTAAAATGTTACCTTAAAGCGTTTGACATCACCATCTTCTTGAATATCTCTTTCTTCTTCAGGTGTGATTGTGTAAGCCAGTTTCTAACAAAATAAGCACGAATTATAAATTTAAAACATTAAAGCAAATGATCTTACATTTATATAAAATATATATTAGTTTTTTACTAGTTGCTTCTTATTACAACCAAATCGTAATTGATGTTAGTCTAATTTTTTTTTGAAAATTCTCAGAAATGTAATAAAAGGTGGAAAAGATTATCTTTATGAAAGAGGACATGATTAAGTCTAATCACAAGTTAATATGCACATGTTGAAAAAGCAACAGAATCAGTTTAGGATTCCTTTTCCTGTAGAAGAATATGAGGATTTCTGGTGTAATAGAGAAAAGTTTTGAAGAATTTAAAAGCTTTATCAGACGTCAACTTGAACCCAAATAAATCAGTTGAAAAATTTTTTGGGTAGTAAAAGAAATCCCCATATTCTTCACCAGGAAAAGGATTCGTAAACTGAATCTGTTGCTTTTTCAATGTGTGCATGTTGATGTGTGATAAGGTCTTTAGAGCAATATTTTTAAGAGAGTGTGAAGATCACAGAGTGATGTGATATGATATGATATGATATGATACACACACACACACACACACACACACACACACACACATATATATATATATATATATATATATATATATATATATATATATATATATATATATATATAAGGAAAATTCTCAGGGGTTTTCAAAACTTAAATCAAGGGTAAAAATTCCTGCGTCATTTTCCATTCCCCTTTTTAACCCCTAACCTAAATTGACCACTGGGGCTACAGGTTACGCCCTCAGAGAAGGGGCCTGGCCAATTATAAACGTACATGGCCCTAGCGGACAATTTAAGAAATTTCCAAATAAAAAGGAGATACACGCTAGCGGAGACAGATTTTTCTAGAGATATTTTCCCACAGATGTTGACCCAGGTGTTACTTGTCTTGTACATAGAACTTCATGCTAGCTGACCATTCAGTTTGTCCCTATGATGAAGTGGGAACCCGTCCTTCAAAGTTATCCTAATAAAGGTCTTTAGCTGAAACGGTATCATTTTTATGGCCATGACTGCAACCCCCCATCGAGAAGTCAGTCTCATTACACACACACACACACACACACACACACACACACACATATATATATATATATATATATATATATATATATATATATACATATATATATATATATATATATATATATATATATATATGTGTGTGTGTGTGTGTGTGTGTGTGTGTGTGTAATGGCCACATTCCAAAGGTAAAAGAATCCACATTAGCAAGGGTACAGTAGTAAGTAAAAACGTAGCCGAAAGAGAAAAAAAATAAGAATTTCGGAAAAGAGAAATATAGTTTATTATAGCTTTATATCCCGAAGGCTTCTGTGGTGAAAAACCTGTACATCTCAATTTATAGGTGTGTCAGCCAGCTAATAAGGGTTCTTAATAGTTAATCATACCGGGGAAGCTTGATGACATAGAGGAAGCAAAACTAATTATAAAAAGATAAGAAGGGATAAATCAGCAGGAGTTAGTTTTGGTGATTCCGTACTCGTCAGATCGGTAGAAAGAATAAGAGATAGAATCATCCCAAAACTATTTTAAGATAGACTTATAATGACGTTGGTTAATTTTTTTTTAGGTAAAATTTTTTATAATATATATATACAGGGTTTGTGTACAATTTTGCGAAATTTTCTTTTTATTTTAAGTAGTATGAAGGGCTTTCATGTGATTTATATGCCTAAAATATTTGATTATTTGTTAATAAATGCTTATTAATTTGAAAATAAAGCTATGTGCTTGTATATAACTTCTTATTTGGGTTATAAGGGTCATATATACATTAAAAATAAGAGGCGTAGAGTGTAAAGAAATAGAACTTTAAAAACTGTCCTCTCGAATATTCAATTGACAGCAATGGCGTTCAGAAGTTGAGTCATGAACTTACACGTATTAGTGGATTAAGTGCACAAGTCAGACTTTAAACAGTTTTCCATCAAAATCATAGGATATCATAAAAACATTTACACTGTAAAAAAGAATATAGTTAAAGGCAAACAATGAAAAGAAAGATTATCCTAGCACCAATAGATGATGTATTATGCCTTGCTGAACTTTGCAATTCATTTGACACATTTGGGCCCCTTCTTCTTACCAGACGTTGTTTATCAAAAGCCCTTGTTACTAACTGGGTATGTATCTTTTAAATGTTAAGTATTTTGTCAAATTATAGCGTGGAATCCAGAGAAAGGCCGGAAAAAATTGTTATTGAAATCTGTGCAATTACAAGAACGGCTAGGTATTAAATTCATAGATGGCTGTTATATCAATTACACATGTGCGATATTGACTCGAATTATATTATTTTATACATTTAGGAGTATGGTTAGTAAGAGTGAAGTGTCGAAACGCGAATGATTATCTAGAAATCAAAGAAACATTATGTTAAGAAATAATCAAAAATGTGTAGTTTTCGGGTAATTTTTACAATTATTGTATCAATTATCACTTGCCAGTAAAATTTTACCTTGTACCTTTATAAAATGGACCCCTCTACTGCATGCAACTGATGTATAAATTTTATTTAACTTAAACAAATTTCATAAAACCTAGTGATGATTCAATACACATGCTAAGCATATAATAATACAACTGATTGATTGTATCTGGAGCATAAAAATTATTTCTGGACAGATGAATATTAAAAGAAAAACCTTTTTATATTTTAAAATACAACTTATTTTCCTGTAGATTTTAGTGTCTCATATATTTTATATATATCCTTTTGAGGTTCCTAATAAAAATACATTTTAAAAATTGAATATTTAAAAATAATCGAAATTAAAGATTCCCGTCTATTTTACGTCGTATCATATCCGTTTTCAGAGCAAGAATTTTGCAAGAAAGAAAAAAGAAATTTTGATAAAAATTCAACTTTGATGTAATGATATTTTGAAAAAGAAATCTACGAAATCATTTAAATTAGAGAATGACAAAAAAAAATATATGTATTAAACTATTCTGCAACAGTTTGAGTGACAGCGAACTCTTGTGATCTTTTTATTTGCGCAACCTATGTGTCATTCTCTGACGGCAATAAAGTGCTTTTTTCCCCCAACTTCCTTGGAGAACAGTGACATAAGATCGTTATCGGGATGATAACGTGTGTTCAGGGAATGTTAAAAAAGTACGCTTTTTAGCTAAATCTTTTGAAACCCCATTTGTAGCATTAATACAGAAAAAAAAAAATCTTGAAAATGATGTTAAGTATAGATTAAAAATAGTTCATAATGCAAAAGAGTATTCATAACTTTGAATTTTTTTAATATGCATATATATATATATATATATATATATATATATATATATATATATATATATATATATATATATATATATATATATATATGCATTTCTGTGTGTATGTGTGTGGACGTGCATGTGAGTGTAAAACATTAGAATTAATTTGACCAATATTATTAATTCAACTATGAAGAGGTAAAGACGTCATCCATAGCAGTTGGAAAAGGCAATTTTTATTTTAGAAACTGGCCAGCTAGCTCTTAGGTTTATTATACTGGATGAGACACAAAGAAGGGCAAGATTTCTCATGGTGGGTTGATGTATACACTTCCAAAGTCATGATGTGCACATTCATCTTGATGTATTCCACTCGTGGTGTTGAAGTCCTTGGTGAAATCGAGTACTCATGTCAGCTGTTATCCGCTTTATCATTAAATTAAGAACAAACTTAATTTCTGAGACGAGAGAAAAATTAGTTTCTAATTTGATAATCGAGCTCTCGCTGTTTTCTAGTGTTACACACATATAGGTTTTATAAATATCAGGTGTTAAAACATAACTGTAAATTTTATGGTCAGTATGAACTAGCAACTTTAGAAGAAAAGAATAATAATAAGAAGATTACTTTTAAAATGTACTTAAATTACAAAACGTTCAAGCACACATGAAACTTTAAGAACTCACTGCACGGGGGAAAATTGTTATTTCCTAATGTAGTAACTCCCAGTTGTTGTTTTGTATTGTGTTAGTATTTTCATATTTCTACATTTTAGTTTTTTGCATCCCACTACAATTTACTAAATTCATTATATACTTTAACGTTTGTTAATTGTTTCATGGGTTTTGTGCATATCTGACCTACAGTGGTAAGAATACCTGTTCTAGATGGCTGGGCTCAGGTAGTCCAGCTCAAACCACTTTCGTTGGTTTGTTGGACATTCGTTGGAGAGAGCTTACATGTACAGCTTTGTTTAAAGCTTTTGCCACTTAATTGGGAACCATGTTGTATGATGAGGAAATGTCACAGTCAACTATGAAGAACTCTCAATGAAAAATATTTAAACATGAGCTCTTCCCCTTCGTATATTTACAGGGGGCCTAAGCTCAACACACACACACACTTACACATGATGAAGTACAAAAGTTAAGGGCTGAAGGACGGCTGAATGAGTAAGGTACGGTTGTCGAAACCGGAGTTCGTGAGTTCAAATCCCACTATTGGCAGGGATGTTCGTAGCCATTTGTAATCAATTTAAGCAGTAAGTTCATGTTTCATTAGTTCTTGTGCAGCAAAAAGTATACCGTGGTGTTCTAAACAAAACTACAGGAAAGCAGAATTGCTGTTTATGTACAAACTTAAATAATTGTAAATCGGATAGGAAGGTAACGTTTATGTACAAACTTAAATAATTGTAAATCGGATAGGAAGGTAACGTGGGAGAGTTACTTTCCTATCTGATATAAGAATAGGTATAAATGAATAAGTCAGTGAAAAAGGAGAATAGTTTTTATAGAAATCACAAGGCTGTAAGAAAACTACTATACAAGTAGTTTGTAGTTTGCAGAAAAAGAACTGTCAAGAAAGGAAAGTCTTAATTTAATAAGGTGTGTACTTTCCTCTGGTAGCCATGCATCCTACTCATTTATTTCACATACTTTCGATGAAGAATTGATGAGTTTTGTTGTTGAAGATCTTTATATCTGACGGAGACCTGTATATTTAAGATAGGAGCTTTGTTTTTGCTGATTGGACGCTAAATGTCTCTCGAATATAACCACATGTGTTCTCTTAGATTCAGACCAGAAAATCATTTATGCTCTGAAAATCTTCAGTTTCAACGAGATCGCCAAGGGCAAAAACACAGTGAAACCAGGCATCATCATCATTGAATATGAATTTAAAACCCATTTTAATTCCACTGAGGTGCTGTAGATCGGGCAATCTACCCAATCAACACAACTTTGAAACAAGTGCCCATAATGATACAAAGTTTCATTGCTATATTTTTTAGAAGTAACAAATCCTCCTAAAAGTTGGAATGTCTGCCAACCATTATGCCGGTCTACAATATGACTTTTCTGAAAAAAAATTGTCTTTCTGTCATGTTTTTCGGCTGATAACTGCTTCTACCTTTGGAATCACCAGTGAACATGGTATTGCTCTACTGTGTTTGACTTTCCCGTTGTTGTTATAAACTCATCTAAAAATGGACTACTTTTTGGTACAGACAAAAGGACCTGATTGATGGTAATCTGGTATGTAAACAAACATAAATCTCCTCTAACGAGTTTTTTTAAAGTCTTACTCTGTCTGTATGGCTTCCTTCATTGAAGCCAGTTGTCAGAGTCCAAAGCGGTGACTATGACGTCACTCTGTTACTGACAAATATAGGTCTTGCAAAGCAGTTGTGTAGCACGGTATTGCTCGATGGTAACATTTTAAATGCTTTGAAACCTTTGCCAAAGTTTATATGTTATACCGTGAAGTACGTTTGGGACTTGGGACATTTGTTTGTGATCTTCCCATTCAAGCAGTCTATTAATTCTTTCTTTCTCAATTATGTCCAGTTGGTGATCTTTTGACATAATTCGTTCTCTTTACTTCTTTGTACGAAGAAAAGCATGTACTGTAATCGCGAAAACTTTAGGTCTTCAGATTTCAACAGTAATATTCATTTTGACCATGTATGAATATCTATTTGAATAATTTAAAAGTTATGTCTTTTAGTATGTACAAGAAAAGTTTCGCAATGAAACTTTAACTTTCCTTTTTAACGAATTTTGACTACTTTCGTCTTGACGATTGCATGCACGTATTTACCTCTCATAACTCAGAAACAGTTAGACGTAGAATGTTTAAATGTTGTATTTAGTTCTGTTTTAATATGTAGTTGGGCACCAATCTTTCATGATTGAAATCTGCACAATATATAACGAAAAGTTTCAATATGATAGAAATTAACACTGTGGTTATAATTCAAAAACATTTAGATTTTGAGTGCTGACATTTTGTATTTAGGACTGTTGTTACATCTAATTATTTCGACTCCACTTTTGATTGCAATTTGCACACTATATAAAAAAAAATCTCCATGTAACAAATATTAAAACGAGACTAATCACCACCAGACGGCAGTACTGTACTCTACTTATTACTACTGATTGTTTAATTAATATTGTATAAACTTTTGATGCCATTAAGAACTAATATTTTAGCAACTGTGTAACTGTCGATATTATAAAAAATTGGAGGTTTGGTTTGGTTTGCTGTGCTACGGTCTACTTTTTTTGTAACACGAGGCCTAATGAGACCGGGACCTACTGCTTAAAGCCGATTCTGAACGGCTACGAGCATCCATGCCACAGTGGGATTCGGACCCACGAACACCAGTACCGAAGGCTAGCACCCTAACCATTCGGGCAGCCTTCGGCAAAAAAATTGGAGGATTCTATCACACATTCAAATAAAATGCATATAAATGAAGTACAGAAAAAAAGTGGATATTTTAATAAGTCTACAAGGAAGTCAAAGAAGAAGTTGGGAAGAACTCCCTAGCCAAAATATTAACCCACCCAAAATTGGTATTTTAAACTGTATATCATGTTTTTTTCTCTCTACACTTTTTACTATTTTACAAACTTTTACTCCCTCCCTTTCTCTTTTACCTTATTACGAGATCTCCATGCGTGTTCTCTTTGCGTATTTCTTTTAATTTTTATTGTACTTTTATTGTTTCATGGGCACTTTGCTGCATTTTTTCTAGTTTGTTTGGCACCTCATCTTCTCTTTTGGACTTGGTGCCATTATCCCCAAACTCACATATTCGAGGTCTGTTCTAGGTTTTAATAGCATCCTTTGTTTTGTCCTAGTATTATCCTTTAGAATTTAGTACAAATATGCAACACCTGTTCATCCATCCATCCAACAAGCTCTAATTATATCAGAGCCTACTCTATAAAGCCCTATCTAAACGGAGTTATAAACATCCATACCAGTAGTTGGATTTGAACTTACTGATTTCATCACCGGAACATAAAGCCCTACATTTTCGGTTACAGTCTTTCATGAATGATACTGAATGCTCAAGCTGTTGTGTATTTATTTTCCACTAAAAGTATTTTTAGGTGATACGAAGTTAAAGAAAAAGGTAGTAAAAATAAACTGAAGTAGTAAATATAAACTTTCTGTTCTAGTTAACGAAGAGTGTCATAGAAGGTTTTCAGAGAAGAAGGTTTTTTTTTCTTACGAAGAATAGGTGAAATACCATTTATTTTACTCTGTTTAATGTTACTATAAAAATATATTTATTACCTCTGAACATGTATTTCCAGGGGCTTTCGAAAGCTTGTAATATGCTACAATTGGAACCATTGCCACAGATGAAAGAGCGAAACCCCATCCTAGACCTACGGCCCATGAGGGGTAAACATAGTCTTGATATTGAAGTGTGGTATTACTGATGATAGCAGACACAATGACAGCCTAAACAAAATGAAACATAACTCAATATTACTGGTTGGCACAGTAAATGCTATTGATAAACTGTTTAATTTTCAGTCTATTTATCCCGAATACTATATAGCTTATTTTTGATAAAAATTAAATGTACTGCAACACATTCAAATGTTTTTCTCAATTTGACGCACTAAGGGACATCTTTTTTGCTCAGGTGCAGTCACAGCTGTGGACGTTTCTCCAGCTTACCGTTGCCCCGAGTGCGCTACAAAGAACATATAATATATTAGTAATGCGTGGGCCTTGCCTATTAAGCATTCATCCGTACAAGTCCGCGCAATTTGTTGATCATTTTATTAAGGGAGCGCCATATAGGCGAACAACATAACTCCCTAGTGACGACAGAAACATACAAAGTGCGTCCTCGTAATTTAGAAACAGGGACCAAACAGAAGACTCCCAGGATACGCCTTCCATCTCCAAAGGTATCACTTGGGAACGTGGAGGACATTGTGAGCACGAACCTATCTTAAGCCCTCCACCCGCCATTAATGAACACGACGAATCTTTGGCAGGTTAAATCCTTGATCCCACAACCCTCTGATTATGAGATTATGGATGAATTGTTTTTACAGAGATTTTTATGAATGAAAAGATCACATTCGTCTTACGCTCAAAGGAAATTAGGAAAGTCCTACGCAGATTACTTAATCTATTCGGTCAGGAATCGAATCCATAAATGAGAGGAAATAAATCTCCCGTACTGAAAAAGCAACGGCTTAATGATTTGGAGACTAATCGAAGAGTACGGCATAGCATTTGAGTATGTTACGGTACATTTAATCTTTGTAGAACTTCACCGATCTTATTATGTTTTAAATACATAATTTAACTTTGAACAGACATTGTTTAAACACTACCATGTAGTGCATGCATATATTCAACCATGTATATCTGAAAGTTTCTTAATATAAAATCAGTTGAATAGTGATTACAATTTGACATACTGCTCGCTGTTATTACCAAGAAAAAGTATTAAGATGCGACAATTTCAGTTTTGTATATGTAGAAAACTTAACTTAAAATATTCACCATCATAAAAGTATATATTTACGACCAACAGAGAATAAGGCCGTTTTATCTAAATTTACCTAAATTTATTATATTTATCTAAAAAATATTACATATAAGATTATTATTGTACAGGGGGCATAGTAAAGTTATTAACTGGTTTTTTTTTTCGCAACTGTTGGTTGTAGACATATACTCCCAGTTACAAAAATTATTTAAATGAAATAAATAGTTCTTTTAAGGGTAAATTTAAATTTAAAAATTGAATTTTGTGGAAATAATGAAATCTAAGTTTTCATAAGCTCCCCCATTCCATATCATTACATTTAGTAAAAACTCAAACTCCTACACAGAACACTAGAACAAAAAGTTCTATTTTGAGAAAATTTTTCTCCTTTGGAGAATAGGTTAAAATATTAATTATAGCAATTAAAGGTTGTTAGTTCATTTTATAACAAAAGAGGGGGATTATGAACTTATTTTACTAGAAACTATAGTGTATATCCACTTTACTAAGGATACATACAGGTTTATAATCAGGGAGCCTTCTCCCCACTTTGACAGTAAAAGGGATGCTGTAATGTGGCTTTAATTTCAAATTACTGTAACTAATCTTTTAACCAATACCTGAATGAAGGTGGGAAATCTTAAAATTTTGAATTTAAATATCTTGGTCAATTTTTCAGATATATTTGTTCTTGAATGATAGTACATTATTAACGTTAGCTGTTAGTGACTAAATTTGATATTTTCATAAGATCGCAACAAAAGAAAGCAATTCCATAGGAAGTTATAGCATAAGTTTAAATCAATGAAAATTAGGGAAATTCTTTCAGTATACAAATTATATTTAATGGATTTGATTTCCTGAATTTATTTAAAGAATCGCCAAATTGTGAGAAAGTGGGGGAGAGGATTAAGAGATTATTTTACGGTGTAAGCCACTTCCCTGTAGATACACTCCGGTTTATTATGAGGAAAACCTCCTCCCTTTATCGTAAAACGAATGTTACAATCTTGTTTTAATTACGAAATTTCTTTCAGTCTACAAATTAATATTAATAAAATTTTCTGTATTTATTTAAAGAATTGCAAAAATATAAGGCAGAGGGGGAGGGTTAAGAGATTATTTTATAGTGTATAGACACTTTACAGT
Source organism: Pardosa pseudoannulata (assembly GCA_032207245.1). Lineage (NCBI taxonomy): Eukaryota > Metazoa > Arthropoda > Arachnida > Araneae > Lycosidae > Pardosa > Pardosa pseudoannulata. The sequence continues at coordinate 7,509,936 of CM063503.1, read as the reverse complement.
CGATACAATCCTGTTTATTAATCAGGGAAACCTCCACTCTCTCGCCGTAAAGGGGTGTTGCACCTTCGATTTATTGTAATTAATCTACTAACCGGTCCTTGATTGAAGGAGAAAAATATTGCACTTTTTAACAGAAATATCTCTCTCAATTTTTGTCACAGAGAATTGGAACTGTTTATACGGTTCTTAGGACGGGTTTTAATTTTTACTGAATATAATAATTAGGAATGGGAAAGAGGAATGCATAAAAATTTAAAATTTGTAATTTTCTTAGAATCGAATTCTTAATCCCAGAAATAACATACAATGAATCTTTACCTAATTCGAAACATTTTTTTTTTTTAAATTGGAAGTATTTAATCTACGAGCAATGGCTGCCGAGAAAAAAAACCCGTTTAAGAACTTTACTATGCATCTTGTTCATTTACTCTAAATTTTTCAAATCCATTTGTACGTTTATGTGTTTACCTATTTATTGAGGATTGGGATAAAATAACGTGTAGTAAGCCAAGAAATTTAGAGAAGCATAACAGAAGGCAGTATGGTGTCAGGTAAAAATGAATTGCTGCACAAATAGGACTAAAAAACTAATGGGTATAATAAATTTCATAAAGGCTGATTCAATTAACTAGTGAGTATTTAAAGAGACTACTTACTTGTTCATAAGGATATGATTTTTTGATTTATCCATTAAAAGATGTAATATACCATACCTTTTGTACCGGAAGACATGCTATGCAATACTAGAAGTAAAATAAATAACAAGATATATATACTTACGAATCCAAAGAGATTTCTGAACTGTTGCTTCACCCCGAGATTTCCCATAATTTTAAAATAATCGGCCTGTAAAATATTATCTAGTAATTGAACAAGGGAAAGTAGCAATCAATACTTACAACTAAGAAAAAGGGACTTATTATCTTCCAACATAATCTCCAGAACAGTCCAGGTGTGAAACCCATCATCTCTTTTATGTTGTCACAGAACCTATCCAATCCTTAAAAGCAAGAGTTTTTTTTATTTATTAAAATGCACAAAAGTAACTTTTAAAATAAGAAATTCGTAAATTAGAGCTTTGGTAATCGATGTTTCTATAAAAATTCAAGTTTAACCAGCAACGTGCAGTTCTAACATTTATTTCCACACGTTTAGTAGTTTTGTTTGTTGAGGTATATCCATTCTTGATTTTACGCCAACAAATTTCAACCTTAAAATCAACCAACAGTTCCAATGCTGCAAGCAGAATAGACAATTCTCATAATGTCATAAAGATATCAAATACAAAAGGATTCGATTTCGTAAAGCTGTTAGTTATTTAGAACCACTCGAGATTTACGTGTAGTTTAAGGAATGCTACTGACGCAATTCCCCGCAAAGTTGATCCTTGTAATTTGAAAGTAAGGATCATGCATAATACCCCCAGGCTTAGCCTACCCCTCTATAGATATCCCTTGAACTTGGAGAACACTGTAACGACGAACCTATTTTGTGTCCCTTAGCCACTATTAGTGAACACGACGGTCTTTCTCTGGCTTGAGCCTCGAATCTACAACCCTCTATCTATGAGTCTGACGCTTTTGCCGACTAGGCTGCTACAATTCTAATAAATTGTGGATTTTTTCATCATTTTTTTCAAAATTTATGACTTAACATTTTTTTTATTCAGAGATAATCCTTTAAATACAGCTCCAAGTTCTTCTAAACATGAAAAAATTCTTTTTGACTAGATGGAAAATATTACTAACCTAAAACTTAACTTGTAATTAAGAATGAAAAGATAATATATCGAATAAAAACATTAGTTCAGGTATAAAGTATCCTGTTTTAAGAATGTACCAATGTACCAGTTTAAAAATGTAGAAATTCAAGTTGCGTTTCTGTCAAGTCAACCTTAAATGTGTTAAGCATTAAATGTTGGAACTAATTACCAATCTAGGTAAATTATATATTTTTAACTACAACATCTTATAAAAGGCCATAGAGAGTACTAGTTACTGATATTCAATAAAAATAACGAACGCATATCTCTTTTAGACAAAAAGAAGTATGAACAGTATTAGAAATGTTATTAAAATCATGCATAATTTGATTTATTATTTTACTCGTAACCGATGATTCCTAACTGCCTTATTCGTGTTGCGAAAAGTAGACCCTAGCGCTCCAAAACCAAACCAAACCTAACTGCCTTATGATATTTACTATTTAGTAATAAAACTTTTAAAAATGATACAATTCCTTCTATTATCTGAATGTTTTTTTGAAATTATGTATTATAAATATTAGACAGGGTGTGATGATATTTAGTTAAAGTTGTTTCGGTAACAGGAGACGTAGCCTTAATTTTACATTAAAAATTAATTTTGAAATCTGACTGCTACTTGTCAGGCTATTTTTGTTATATCTCCCACATATTTTTTAATTCCAAGTCTACCAATTTGAAAATTGACTTATATCAATACGTTTTTCTATATGCGTGTGTTAAGAGGGGGTGAGTATCTCCTCTATTTTCAATATTTACTCATGCTTCACCGTAGTGTTGTAGGTTATTTTATTATGGGAACACTATACAAGCGGCATATATTGTTTCCAATAAGGTGGCAACACAGAAATACACCCAACCCTTCCCGGGAATCAAGTTGGACCCAACTAGCTCGAAAAGCTAGTCACTATACCAGGAGTTCTTAAATTTATGTAAGTCCGAGGACCATCATCAAAATCTTTCTTACGTTACATTTTACGTTGTTCTCGAGACTTAATTTTTGGCACTATGTTATAACACGGTAATGGAAAATAAAGTTTTATTAAAAACGCAAAATCAAAGTAAATAGAAATACAATTTTTTTCGAGTGCCAGTACCTTATCTTTAGTACGTATATTTAGTACTTGTCAATTTTTTTTTACTAATATTTTTAACGTGGTGAGAAAGCTTTCTGTTTTACCAAATTTGGCTCGCGTACCATGTAATTTCCATTCAATTTAATACTTGTTGGTACATTTGTATCCCTGGTTACTTTAATAACTAAACTTTCGTATTTATAGAGACGAACATTTTTATTAGAATTTAGAATTTGAAATGTAAAATGAATAAAATAGTATTAAAAAGAAATAAAAATGTTAGCTTCGACATCGAGTTTGTTTCAATACTTATATTTCATATATAACATATATAGTCACAGTATGTATAAAAATAATTAAATTGTTACTAATTATTGTTTCGTTATATTAATAACTAGTTAATAACCAACAAATAAAAATTGTTGTGTCCGAGTAGGATTTTTATTGAAGGAGTCAAAAGAATAAAAATGATAAGTCGGGAGATGTGAAGCTAATGTTAAATTAGTTTAGTGGACCCTTTCCTACGTTATGTCTACGTGGAATTCCAGGGATCTGAGGACCACAGTCTAAGAACCCATGCACTATACAATAAGGATAGCTAATATAAATGCCAATTATTATGAATAAAAATATTTTTCGAAAAAATGGCTGATTTAAATCCTAATTATTATGAATAAAAAAAGATTTTCTAAAAAATACTTTTCAGAGGAATTCATATACTAGACATCATGTATAAGCAAAAAAATTAATCTGTTATGACATTGTTAATAATAACCATAAACTTACAGAAAAATATTGAACACTCATATAAAAGATAAATAATATTTTAAGCAAACTGAGATAAATTATGATTTCATATTTCTCTTACATTATATAAAATCGTATAGAATAATTCTAAACTTATAGTGCACTAAATATTGAAAAAATAGGAATTAAAAATGTTAGAAATAATTTCACTAGAAAACCTAACAGTATAGTGAACACATCATTGATTCCATTCATCTTTTGATCCATAAACATTGCATATGCCTCAGGTGGTATTGAAGTATTGTGACTGGTTTTGCTGCGAACAATGGAGCTGATAAAATATCTTACCATATATCCATGCTACACCAATAGCTTCAAAGAGAGCGGCACACAACAAAGAAATCCCAGCCGAATAGGTATCAAACCAATGTATCATATATCCACCACCCTGAAAAGAAAGAGAAAAAAGTGTTCTGCAAAATATTACACAATGCCTCCCAGCCAGAATCTGCAATATATACGTCTCCAAAATGTAATCTATACTCGATTTTTCTGAACAGCTGCTAGAAATCACAAATTTGTTTCACTGCTGTTGATCGAAAGGCATCTTTTTATAACGCTAAGACGGGTTTTTATTTTAGTGCTTTAAAACAGCGGGAATTCCGGAATCTGGAAATGAAATTCCTTTTCGCGGTTGGAGCTGTTTACGGATAGAAAGAAAAAAAAAGGTGATTTTTACTTGGGAACCTTTTTGCATGCATTAAGTTTTCTAACAAAGTAAACAAAAGTCTGGGAAAAATCTAGTTTGGTGTTCTGGGAATAAAAGAAAGAATTGGGGTTTGGAAAAAAAGTTGATTTACAGAAACGAATCGTGTTAGAAGAGTTTAGCATATAATTTTTTCCTTTTCGTTGAAAGAAAACTGTTTTTTTTTGTCATACTTTATTGCAAATAATTGGGTTTTGTCTTAATAAATTTTAAAGGTTAAGATTTAAATAAGCAAAAGAGTATTTTAAATGATGAGTCATTACATAAAGTAACGGTTTTCAAAATTTTCTCGTTTAACATCTTTTAAGCATTTTTATTTAACTTCAGTTGTGTGTCACTTGATATTTTCAAATCTATTTTTAACTACCTTCTTGATTAGCTAAAAATCTAAAATTTTGCACATAGGTTCAGTTCCAGAGACAATACAATATTTAATCAAAAAATTAGATTGGAGTAAGAAAATAAAATAAATTTGGTAAATGCAAAAAGCAGTTTAGTACTTGGAATTCTAATTGCAGAGATTTTAAACTTGTATCTCTATCTATTTGAAAACGGCATAACTAAAAACTTAAACGAAACTTTCACTTTTTAATGCATTTTTATTACTTTCCTTTTTAAATAGGTGATTTTAAAAGTATTTTTTTATAATTATAATTTATTGAAATTGAAGAGCCTTTCTTTTGATATTGGATCTAAAATGCAGGGGATAAATTGATAAGACTTGTTCTCTCAGTCAAGAATTTTGTTAAATGTGCTAATAATGATATGGCTTAATAATATAATTTATTTTAGCAATTTAAAATAATAAAATAACAAAATAAGTTACAATGTTCTTATTAAAAATATATATTTTGCTACTATACCTTCAGTTATTGAACAAATGTCAAAATTTCACTAAACTAAAAGAGCGAATTTAGGTTTGGAAATAAAATGTAGATCTAAAAAAATGAATAGTATTAAATGAGTTTAAAATATAATTTTTCTTTCCCTAAATTAATTTTTTTTGTCACAAGTTATTGTAAAAAGAGAGGTTTTGCTATATTACTTTTAAAAGTTAAGATTTAAAGAAGCAAAAATGTATTTTGAGAGATAGACCATTGCATAAAAGTAATGATTTTCAATAGTTTCTTTTGAAAGAACATATTTTAAAACCTAAGAAAGTTTCTTTCAGCATTGGAACTAAATTACAGAGGATAATTTAATAAGAAAATTTGTTCAGTCAGTCAAGGAATTTGTCAAGTTCGCTTATTATTATAAAAAGACTTAGTAATTTATATCTATCAATAACTAAAACAATAGTTAAAAATTACAATAACTGAAATAAAAAAAGTTTATATTTTGAATATAAATGTATTTCTTCCTATTATGTCTACAGTTCACAAATAAAAACCAAAACTTAAATAAAATAAAAAAATGAATTGGACTTTCCAGAAACGAATTACAATGAAAGGTTCTTGCACATATTTTTTTTTCATTCAAAGGCATTTTTTTTGCTATACTTTATAGAAAGAAGCGAGGTTTTGTTATAATAATTTTTGTTAAAGTAGCAAGAAAGTATTGTAGTGATAGCCCATTGCATAAAGTAAGGATTTTCTGTACTTTTATCGGAAAGAATAATTTCGAAATTCCAGAAAACGTCCTTCCACATTGGAGCTAAATTACAGCAAGTTGATAAGAGAACTTGTTATGTTAGTCAAAGGTGATTAAATGAGATCTCAATTAAAATAACAAATTTAATTTAATTTCTATTAATATTTTCATTACTTAAAAACGAAAGAAGCCTCAATTATAAAAATCTCTGTAGATATCTATTACATATCATTATATGTTTAAAATATTATTTCCTACTAGATATTTCCTTTTTCATTAGTATTACTATGTATACATTTATGTAAGGAATTAAACTGCATATAAATCTAGAGAGTATAATATATTTGACATAAGTCCCATTCCGCAAAAAACAGTCATATAATTGAAAAATGTAATGTCTGAGAAATAATAAATAAGAGAATACAGTTAACCTGTATTGAAATAGTATAATTGTTTTCGTTTTGGAGGATAGAAGATGCTTCAAACAATCTATATCTGATTATCTGTATATGAATATTCTGTATATGTTACTCATCTCTATGGTGTAGGAAGCCTACATTAGAACCAATAGACTCCATCGCAATATGCAACTGGTCCATGGATAAGTGTAAAATGCATCTTTATTTGAGCGAGGATCCACCAGGACCGAAGACTGAGTAAACCTCAATAAAGAGTGCCCCTTTCGTATGATGAGCACCGCTAGGGTAAAGAACAACTTTCTTAAGTAGACTTCATAATTTAGATGCAGGAACCAAGCAGAAGACCTCCAGGCGCTTGGTCTTCTACCTCCAGGGGTATCGTTTGGGAACTAGTACGATCACGAATCTATTTTACGTGCCCCAGACTACATGAATATGGTGGATCCTTGATCTCACAATTCACTGAATCGTTCTGAAAAGTTACTCTCAGTAACTGGTTACTTCAATGTCCACGGAATTCATTCACATCTAGGGTAAAAATATAGAATTTCAGGTTGTATTTAGTATGCCAAAATGTTCAAGTATTGTACTGCTGACTATACACATCCTATAAACCCCGGAAGATAAGTTTGAAGCTAGCAAAACGTGTCCACGCCATGATGTCCCCAACAAATCCTGGAATGTGCAAAGCAAAACAGGTATATTTCTTCTTGAGGTTCTTGTCAAACTTCGTCAAATGCGGGGTAGCATGATCCAAAGTTGTTCATGTATTTCTTCAGACTACTGAAAGCGACTTTCAATGTTTCTCACAGAAATCAGAGGTTTTCTCACAGGCATGCTACTAACTGTAACTACTCTGCGACGTTTTCTTAGGAAATAAGCTTATGTAGCATAATTATTCTTCCCTTTGTTTACGTTTTACCGACACCATAAACAAACTTTGGCTATCAATACCCATATCCGACACTTTTCATATATTCATGGGTTTTTAGTTCATTGGCCAATGTTTATATAATAATTGTCAAAATTTTGTCCAAAATATCACCAATCCAAATCATAGGCTTTCATTATTTAAAATAAAAAATATTTGTATGTTCATTCATAAAAAATATTTGCATTTGCATTTGAAAATATTGCAATATTAGAATAAATTTTTTCTGCAAAATAAAACGAACGTAAATAATAATAAAAAAAATAAGGTCGGGGTAAAAAGTTTTGTGCACATTTAAAAATTTAATTAATCTTAACCAATGAGAAAGATTTAGAGTAGACACTGAGAAACATCTAAAAGAAAGTATTCATTAATAGTGTCATAAAGCAGATGACTAAATTGAAGGCTGTCATAAATATTGAGATAATTTTTGTTATTAGAAAGATGAGATTCTACTCCTTACTTAACCAAGTTTTATCCTTATATTTAAACTTTAAATACGAGGATGAACTATAAACTTATAAATGAAGATTTGGAAAATGAATGAAAAGTGACTTATTTTTAGAAATTTATAAATATTCATATCGCTTCAAACTTTGAAACAAAGATTTTAAGAGAGGGAAAATTCGATCTTTTCCATGGTGTAATTTCTTATTTAGACGAGTTTCTACTATTAGAGACGAAAAATCTCTAAAAGTCACATAAAACATTTATTACATGAAAATCTATTTGAAATTTTGTATAGAAAATTAATTTCCAATGGTCCAAATTATATTGCCTTGCTACTTTTGAGGGCTTTTTAAAAGATTATCAGTAGTAAAAAATAAATAATGCTAATAAAACATATTTAATTTATATTTTACTTAATGCGATATTTTTGGCAAGTGATATTTTGGACCGGCGATATTGCAATATTTTGACCCAAACCTATCTCTCTGTCTCTCTCTCTCTCTCTCTCTCTCTATATATATATATATATATATATATATATATATATATATATATTATTAAATAGATACATATCTATATCTGTGTGTGTGTGCACGCATGTGTCTCTATCTAACCAACTTTATGTACTATCTTATTGCTAAAGCATCAAATAATTATTGTTTTCAAAATTATTTTTAATAAAAATAGTATCAAATTTGTTTCATAGTGAATAATTTTAATTTCCAATGAAAAAATTTTGATATCGAATGATATCCGAACAGGTAGAGGGCTGTTATTCGGTATCGAAGTTTCCTAAGTTCAAATGCTTAAACTGATCCTGGTGTTTTCGACCTCTTGGAATTAGCTTAAATATGTAGATTCATATCTTATTCGAACTTGTGTATAAAAGTATTGACTCTATCCCTCGTAACAAGCTTAACCAAATAATTTGAATTGAAATTACAGCTAGCAATTATGGCTATAATCAACACTGAATTTTTTATATGCAAACTAATGATGCTGATTGTACTTAAAGAGTTCATATATTCAGTAATAAATATCAGTTTTGCTTAGCTGATAGTCTGTTAAATGTATAATAATAAATGATCAGAAATTTTCTAAACTCTCATAATAATTATTATCCGAAAGAATTGATTGTTTATGCCATGTTACAGATAAATTTAACCAAACAAATGAATTTGAGGAACTTTATGTAACAATAATGTATCATTTTACCTGCATCTAGGAAATGAAAGTAAAGTTATTAATTTTCACAAGACAAAGCGTACCGTCTAAATATTCTTGAATAAAATTTCCGAGTTATTTAACTAAATGCTTTTGCATGCTCATTTGACGAATTATAAGTTATCCCTTAATCACTAATTAATTCTAATTTTAAAGCCTAGAGGGGGAATCCTTAAATATAAATATTATACAGAAGAGTATTTACGCTATTCTTTTTTAATCCGATATGCAATCTTCTTCATGCATTGATTTGATTCCAAATGAAAATATCGATTTCCATAATTGGATAGCGGCAGTGGCATAATGAATATTCCATTAATTATGATTTGTCTGTTTATGAAAGCTAGCTTTAGCATTCATAAACTTAAATGCGTTAGATTAATAGAAAAAATACTTTAAAAGTACTGGATAATTAAATTACTGAGTAATCAAATTACCAGATTAAAATGTTTTATGGAACGAACATTTTATGATATGGCTGTTTGAAGCTTACACGAGAATAAAAATTGAAATAGTGTTATTGTGTCCAGAGAAACAAAAGCTAAATTAAAAAATAACATTGGTCAATAAAAATTAACAAGAAGTCATAAAGATATTAACTTTTTATCAAGTATCAGTCGTTTTGTATCTTTGAAGCAGTTTAAGAAACAAAACAAAATTTTATAAATACGTATTAACAAATATTTTTTTGCTATATTACGGTAGTATATAAATTTTACATTAATACCTAAATTTACATTTACAGGTTGGCATATTTGAATCCATTAGAAATTAGAGAGGTTTTAAATTACATTTCGTAAACTTAAAGGTGTTCCTGTCGTCCTAGATCTATTAAATTTATCGACTTTAATGGCAATAAGTATGTATGACTAACGTTAGAGAATAAATAACTATTAATTTTTATTCGCCAACAAGAAATTTAGGTTTTACATAATTAAGGAAATAAATAAACGAATTAAATTTTTATGTATGAGACTTAGTAAAATATGATTTGTTCTTAAAATGTAAGATTTTCTTACAACTACCATCCATGAATAAATATTTATATATATAGTGATATTTTAAACAAAGTAACCAAATTTTAATTCCAGTTACATTCTGTAGTAATTTTTTGGTTATTCTATAACCAAAAGACAAACCTTTTCCGGCCCTTGGTGAAATTTACATTCTTCCTTCTAATCTTTAGTAAAGCCAGGTTAAATTACTCAAGTTAAATTTTGTATGTCAGCTTTTCTTATAAACTATCTAACTAAATACTTACACTTGTGCTGACGTCATTAACGTCACCATGTGTTCTCCATATATATATCTCCATATTTATTGGTTAACTACCCCCTTCCCGAAGAGTTCTATATAGTAGTTTGTCACTGCTCAACTTTGGTGCTAAATAAATCCCTTTCCTTTAGTTCAAGATTTTGGTCTCCTATCTTAACAAACTTTGACATTTATCCGCGGTACCGACATTAAATTAAAAACGACATATTTAAGTTTATTTCACACACACACATGCACCTGTGTGAGGTATTAGGAAAGCGAAATATTTAAAATGGACAGTGTATATTTACATCATTTACAAATTTATAAAAAACTTCATAAAGTCAAAAATAATTGCTTACCCTTGTAACATTCACTAATGAGACACAAAATGAAGAAGCCAAAACAAGAGCTGTGAGGATTTCTCTGTTTATTTTCCATTTTGAGAAGAAGTTACTACATTCATCTAAGATTCCTGTAATTACTGATTCCAGACCACCCATCTATAAAAGAGTGATAAAGTTGAATAATTTTAGAGACACTTTACACCGGACGAACTGACTGAAATATGAAACATAGTGTATAAAGTCCAACCACTTTAAAGTGACCGGCATGTAGTGCATTACGTTAGAGCAAATAACAAATCACAGTAGGAACGTGCCAGAAACACACCTGATATAAACAGAGATAGGAATAGCATAATCGCAGGAGAGCTACAGAAACGGGCCGATTAATTTTATGTCCAAAGGAGCGTGATTATTGTCATCTGTGCGAAGTACGATAACATTTAAGAAACAGTAAAGTTTGTAAACTGTTCATATACCATTATGGTGTATTATGCATGACAAAATGACTTATTGACAATCAACGAGGTGAAACTTGTTCAGCATGGGCTATAGATGACAGAGAGGAAAGACGACTAAGACAAGATCTTTGGGTCAATTGAAGGTCAACTGGGAAACAACAACAAAGCCATATGAACCAAGTGGCGACCACAAGTGTAGCCCAAATGACAACGTTTCTATGTTTGATTTACGCCCTTTTGATAACGAAATTGCATCAGTTAAGGAGATCTGCCGTAAGTGTTCACTGAATGGCAATAGGTAGCTTTCTCCAATTAATCACATTTATTTGCTCCATTGAATGGTAAAGTAGACATTGTCAAATATCGAAAACAATCAGTAGATTGAAAAACTAGAGAGAGAAGCGTTAAGGTAACGGAATGTCTTCTAGGCATTCTGTTGGTGTAAGCGTTGTTAGGGATGTTACTTTAGATCAAAACAGGTATGCAGCTATTTTGGAAGACCACGTCCTCCTTCTACATAAATTGATTTTTCTCAGCACTCTGTCCGCTTATCCTCAGCATCCAGAAGGACATTGCAAACTGTCATGCAGTTTATAGTTTACAGGAGTAGTTTAAAACACGGGGAAAAATTAACAGTGCTTCCCTGACTCTTAAATTTTCTGGACTTATCGCAATCAAGAACTTAGAGATCGAACGGGTTGCATGCTCCATAGATACTCAACTATGTATCTTATAACATCTGGTGGGGCAACTAATTCTCAAGTTTCGGAATTCCTGTGGGCACCTATCAGCGCCTGATTCACTCTTTCACTGACAGTGGTGGCCGCGCGTGATGGATATTCTAGATCTTGATATTAGGTCATATTAATGTGACTGGACTCTACATTTTCCTTTTTTTTCGTATATCAACTAACAAAATTTTGTTTTTCTCCTTATCTTAAAATAAAACGTACCGCACTGTCGAGGCCAAGTGTGAGCAGCATGGTAAAGAATAATACAGCCCAAAATGGTCCTCCTGGCAATGTAGCAATTGCTTCAGGATACACCTGGAAGACGAGACCATGTCCTTCAGAAGCGACTTCAGAAATAGGAAGACTTTCTTTGTTGGCCATGTATCCCAAGTAAGCGAATATAACAAAACCGCTGTAAAAGCTCGTGAAGCTGTTGACTGCAACGGTGAACAAGCAGTCTCTATTGGAAGAAATAAGTGCATATTGAGTGAGATATTAGGTATTTCATTTTATTTAGATATTGAAAGGTACAATCTTGAGAACAGTATCATAAAATATTAGATAGCTGAAAAAGAAGAGACACATAGAAATTTTCAAAGCATTTTAGATAGCTACACTCTATAACAATATTTTATGCCTAATTGTATTTTCTGGTAATTTACAAAAGATAACTATCATAAGGTAGAATTCAGTAAAATATTTAATATCTAATGTGCTTTAAAGTTTAAATTTAGTTTAAAAGCATATAAAAAATTACTAGAATGACAGAGTACAATCCTTTTAAACTATTTTAATTCTCTGTAGTACTGTTCCATATTACTTTAAAATTGAGTAAATATTACTCTAAAAGGATGAAAATATTTCTAGCATGACTGCATACTAGCTAAGATTGGATGTTCATTACAATTCAAAATTTGCATTAAATCTAAAATCAACATAATTTGAATGTAGAAGTCAGAATGAATTCACTTGTGAAGAGAATTTTTTTCAGATAATTTTGTCTCATTTACAGGAAGTAATGGTTTGCTTTGGAGCATTACAGTCTACTATTTTTTCACGAAGGATAGTGAGACTTAGACCTATTGTTTAAAGCCGATTCCAAACGGCTACGAACATCCATTTTAGCAGCAGGATTCAGTCTCACGAACTCCGGATGACGCAATGACAAATAACACCAACGGTGCTTCTTTTCTTTACATTTTAAATTTTTGTGGGAGATATACGTTAAAGCTACTTAGTGATATGAAATTGAAATTATTAAAAATGATACACTGATTATTTAGTAATGGCAAATAGACTTTTATTTAATAAAATATGGAGAAAAATTACTCTGAACCTAATTAGAAAAATAAAAATTGGTAGTAAGGTTGGAAGGCTTGCTCTGGTATTTTATTTACGGCATTAGATATACATGTATCAAGAACGAGCCTGCTTTCACTTTCGAAGTGACGTAAAAGAAAAGGGTGAACGAGACTTTGTAAATGCAGTCAGAGGGCAAAACATGGATGAAGGAAGAGAAAATTAAGTTTAGCATAAAGTGTGGGTAAATGAATGAGGTTTTTTATTATTTTAACATGAAGCCTATTACATTGTAAATCATAGTTAATAACATTGTAAATCATAATAAACAAAATAATCAAATTTAAATCCTGAACTGCTAAAGTAATAAAATATATTTTTTAATAAAATAACTTTTTTAATCGGTAATATATTTAGAATCAACTTATTATGCTACATAAATTTAACAAATAATAAATATGGTTAACGAAAGAAGTAGCATTTTAGTATTAGTTAACGCGAGAAAGGATTAATGAATAGTTCTGTAATTAACAAAAAATATAATTTTTAGTTTGATTCACAAGGCATTAAGAATTAAAAACATTTTTAAAAATGTTAATTTGCTTGTTTATTTTTTACTTTATTTTAAGCTTAGTTAAAAATTTAGATGTATAAATTTGATTTTTACGTTTTCACAGATTGTAACTTAGTAATTTTGTTAAACAAGTAACAAATATTAAACTAAAGGAAGTTATTATATATTTTTATATAGAATGAGAACCAAGTTATCATCTTTTTTCACAGTCATTTAATTTTTTTTGCTTGTTATACAAAACATATTTTTAATTCGTGTATACTTTTTAAACTAGATGAAATAAAATTATGTTCAGAACAAATAAAACAATATGTTAGTGGGGCAGGTATTACAGGAAAAAGTAAGTATAATATTTGTGTAGAACATGAAAAAAATTAACTATTCCTTTTTATCCAGTATGGGGTAAAACTCTTGTGTAGAATCTTTTTAAGTTCTAAAGAAAGAAGCTAGTAACAAAATACTTAATTTATTTAATAACCTGTTGTCCTTTATACACTATTTTTGTTACTCTTTAATAAAATGATTACAATATCCCTATAATTGTAATATAATCCATTAATAAATATTTTGAGTGATAGTAGAATGTAATATACAATTTTTCCTTTTAATTTTATTTGCAAATTTATATTTTTTACATAACAATTTTATTATTCTTTGAGGAAAAGTATGTTAATTTTTAAAAAACCTCATGTGCCATGTAGGAACAACATTACAATAATAGTTAAAATTTTAGCATTTTTAAATGTTAAAAGGATAAAATATAAGAACTTCTCAATGCATTAATAACTTCTTTTAACAACACATGTTCTATTTAAAGTTTTTCAGTAGTAAGTGTTATCCAGATGAAAAAGTTTTTTTTTTATTATTCATATGAAGAAAATTATTATTTTTAGATTGTTAAATCTGATGATTTATTTTTAAAGCAAATCATTTTATAGATAACACAAATGAAAAGTACAAAATATTAAATAAAAAATATCGTAAATTAATATTGACATTTTACCTGTAGCAGTTATTGTGGAAATTATTATAAGAAGCGTATGTCAAGTGAACTCCAAAGCCAACTCCAACAGAATAAAAGACTTGCACAGCTGCGTCAACCCATACCTGAAAAACAGATTAAGAATTTATTTAAAGCCTTCAATGACAGTAGTTATAGACTGTATGATTAATTGGTTTTCATATTTGATTTTATGCAGAAGAAATTGCCTTTTACTATTTTTGTGGAGGAGAAACCGGGCCTAGGTTTTATATGGGGTAATTTTAATTTAAATTTAACCAGTAGTCGAAACGTACTTACCTCTCAAGATACTAATCAGTCTGATTTATCTCAGATTACTAGGAAATATGTAGTAATTAGATTAGAAAAGGCTCTTGTTAATGTAGGCTGAGTAATTTATTAATTTTATTTCTAAATTGTATTTTGTTATTTGCATCGAAATCCTTGAAAATATCTATAAACAGCTGTACCAGCAAGCCTGAATTTCATGTAATAAATAAAAGACTTAAAAGTTATGAATGATAATTCTCAGTCATTAGGGAAAGGTTGTTAATTTGTAACAGTTTATTTATATTTAGCAACAAAACTCAGGGCCAAAAGAGATGGTATGTTTCTTTTATAGTTTCTGTTACACATATTGTAAAATTTGCAACAATTAGAGAGGTTATAATTGGATTTTTCAAAAACTTCACCAGTAGTGCTATTGATTCTTGAATGTTGAACAAACCTGAAGAGTCCGTGATTATATAGACTTTTTTCTGCTGTAAAACAAGGTTTACAAAACGTTGTAGCACCAAATAATGTTATGGAAAGTGTCAAGGAAGCTGGTACCTAGTTATACAATAAAACTATATGGTAATAGAGACTTCTTGTGCCAACTAGAAGCTGATTGAACATGGCAGTTAAGTGTTCCGTGTAATGGATGCAAAATTTCTACAAATTTACATCCATTACGGTAACAGTGACACACTAACACAAGGAATACTTCTGCATATCAAGCAAGTACCACTGAAAGCAAATTATTTTGCATCAAAGCGGGCACAGTTCTACAAGCCATATTCTAAAGCTGGCGAAAAAAATTAATGTTCGCAAGTGGAAACCAACGGTGGTTATTTAAACTGTCACACTAGTAAAAATTTCTCTTCAAGTCGCAGCCGAAAAACAAACTGCGAAGAGAAATGTCTCAT
>CM063503.1:7269121-7489121 GCA_032207245.1 Pardosa pseudoannulata | reverse complement strand
AAAAGAGTTGAAGTAAATAGACATAGATATAAGGAGCAGATGGCAGAAAAATGACTAAAAAATCAAAAACTCATCAGATTCTCATTAGCAGTAATATAACTTTTTAAAACATGTTACTCTATCTTTTCTCCGTGTTTTGTGGTTGGGGAAGAAAGCAGCTTAAGAGGAATCATAATTTCAAAGCTACAGCTCAACTGATGTTGACGCTAACCCTCGGGAAATGTCAAGTAGTAAGTAATTCGCAAAAAAACATGATAAAAAACTAAACAAGAAGTAACAAATTCATAGAGGAATCTGATATCACAATAAAATATCTGCAGTATTCTGTACATAAGTCTGACATAATTTTTTGTACTAAAAAGAAAATTAATGAATTAAAATTTACGGATATGATTTTTAGTCTCCGAAAATTGGTTTAGTTCTTGACTTTAAACTTCCAAATAATAACGTTTTAGATTACGTGATTTTTTTTTACATGCATACGAAAAATCAATGAAATAAGCTTTATAAATAGAAATTATATGTTAAAAATAAGCTTTATTTTTTAGATTTCCTGACCTCTTATTACGGGATTTTTTTATACTTCAAAGAAAATTAATGAATTTAGATTTTCAAAGAAAGCATATACTAAAAATAAGCTTTTGAAAACCGTTTTGATTCCCTTTTTCCGATTATACGACCTCTACCTCTACGTTTATATGTAGAATAGAATATCGAAACTTTATATTAAGATCTACTGTACAATTTAGATATGCACCTCCATATTTTATTGTAATTTGCATCTATATAATGAAAAATCTCAATATAATTAATATCAAAACTCTACCGATCGCCACTAGATGGTTTTACTTGTGCTTTGCTCATTTTTGAATTAATATATATTACTCATTGTTTAGTACAATTCTATTCATTGTTGGAATAACCTTTAACTATTGTGAACGTATTTTGTGAGATAAAACTATCAACAGTCTTTTCATTTCAGTTAATTTCAATTTCGCTATCGATCTTGACAGACCGTTACAGAAAGATACTTATAAAGTCACGGATGAATTATGATTTAGAGGGATGAAAATGTTTAGGAATGAAATCTGCGAAACTACACAGCAGCAATTAAAGGTTAATAACATAAATTTTTGATGTTATTAAAAGCTAACATTTTAGCAACTGTGTAACTGTATATTTTATTAAAAAAATTAGTGGATTACATTTCACTTTCAAATTAAATCATTTTTGATGAAGGACAACAGAAAACTGTAAACATAATTTAACATAACATAATTTGATACACTATAACATAATTTAAAAGACGTACAAGGAAGTCATGTGGAGTTCCAGCGATGAACACAAATTTATATTATAAATGTAGTATTTCACGAAAGCCCCACACACAAAGTTTTGTCACATTGTAATATAATGCAGGTTGGTTCTGTATTATAATTTGGTAAAATGGTAATATAATGGATAATGTTTTGGTAATATAATGGAAGAGTCAGAACATAATACAAGTGTGAAAGCCGAAACGTATTCTTTATGTTAAAAAACAACAATTTTTTTTCTTTTAATTGGTCTTTAGGAGGGGTTTCTGAACCCATAAATCACAGACTTGTGTACGTCACTGTGGTGCTCACATCAGTTTTTTTAGTATTAGTTTTCTTACCATTTATTATTCAAAATGTAAAATAATCATATAATTGAAGATGGTTAGAAACTTTACTATAATATTTTGCAAAACCAGGATCTGCTGTTTAAAACAAGTGGCTAAAAGATTCTAAAAGGAACAAATATCAATGTCAACATCGGAATCCAAACATAGGAATTCAGGTTTATCCGGCTAATTCTGCCCTCATTAAGGTTTTTCGGCATGGGGAAAATCTTATGGATAATTGAATAAAGAATCATGATTATTTATCACTTACCAAAATTTAAGTACTGTTAATGAACATTAAGATCAGAAACACTATAGCAACATAACAATATAGCTGTTTAGGTTGAAATATTATAACCTTACAATAATTATAGATTTCTTAACAACAATAATAGATTTGGTGCTAAGGGATATCAGTTTCTAGAAGAGGAATATTTAGGCAGAGACCTTCATTTTAAATCCAATTTGAAATAAATACAAACATTATATCCTAATTTTTATGTGAACCAACGAATTTCGGTAGCAAAAATCAGTGTCTTACCTGTTCAAAGGTTACAGAACCGTTAAATATTTTAAAAAAAATAGACTATTTTTAAAAAGCGTTAAGAAAAATTTTAAAACATAAAATTCACATTATTTGTGGAGTTACGGTTACAAATGGGAATTGTCTGAAATTAAAAGGCAAAAGGGATTTAAGGAGATATTGCAACATTGTAACTTGTAAATGAAACACTGTTATTGTTATCTCTGCAGGCATTTTTATTTATTTAAAGCAGAAAGAATTAAAAAATTAATTAATTTTCTATACTTAAATTAAGAGTCAACAAAACACGCAAATCGTATCAAAGATATAATTTATGAGTCACACACAATCAAGGCAGTTAAATGTAACTAAAGTAAGTATAACTATTAATAATGAAGTTAACTTATTCATTTTATTTTATTTTACATAACACTCCTTAATTCTTAAATAAAGGAGTAAAGCATAAATAAAGTCATTTCTCTTAGAATGCAATTTATGAAAACTGAATACAGGGCAACTTTTAAACTATTCAATACATTTTCCAAAAACTTTCAAATCATTTATAGCAGCTTATTATTTAAAAGTTGAATGAAAAATTTCATTATTTGAGGTCACAAAGGAATAATTATAATATTGTAGGAAAGTTTAATTACACCGCGCATTAATAACAAAAACTTCAATATATTTTCTATAAAAATACTTTTGGTAAAGCTTAAGAAAATATTTATAAAATATATTAACAAAATTTAATTATGGTAAGAAATATTGTTGACTAGAATGCGTATCACATTTTTTACTGATTAATGTGTTGCCATTCGACGTTTTTTGAGAACCCTTTTTATGCACAAATACATCACACACAAAGCATAGATAAAAAGAGAAAAGATATTAGTATGAAAATAACAAAAATAGTTTACAGATTAAACAGCATAAAATTTAAAATTTTAATCATCCTGAACAATTTTGAACTTTTTTAGTTTCATTATTAATTAATAACCAACACCAGTATTAAGTAATAAGAAGTTAACCATGAATTATTAAAAAAGATATAAACAAGGCATGTATCTTTTTGATCCCTTACTTGAGGGCGCTTGTTTTTTTGTGAAGCGGTCAGAAATATTTCTTATTTAGTTTTGAAATGAAAGCTAGGTGACATTTTTACGCAATTGTATGCTTTAGATTAGTGATATTAATGTAAAAATGTACAAATAAAAGGCGTGGAAAAAGCATTTATGGGTTTCGAAGCTTAAAAAGCTTTTACTTCAGTGTATATAAGAACCCCCCTCCCCCCGATCTAACTAGAGAAACTGCAATAGTAAACATGCCCTCTAAGTAGATATTTGGCTGAATTCAGTATTTATGACAAGGAATTAGCTTCCTTAATTTTGAAACAACTACATCCTATTTCTTGACTTTCTTAATGTCTTTTTTAAATGACTTATCAACAATTTCTCCACAAAAGATTCTTATTTATATATCTATGCAGCATTTACCTCTTCTTATATTATGGATAACTATCGTTGATTTTGATTTAATTTATTACATTTTGAATAAAGTCTATTTGTGCATATTATACCAGGACATGCCCATCCAAAAATAAATTGGTATCTGAAAAAGCCTTTTACATGGAAAGATTTTCTGTAGCTAGACAAAACAGAATTTAAATCTTTAAATTTTAAGATACAATTTATTTTGAAAATGAATTTTAGCTTACCTGAGTATCTAGCAGTTTATGAAGATCGGGACGAAGATAATATTGTACTCCTTGTCCTGCTCCTGGTAAAAGCAAGCCTCGTATAAGAAGGATGGTTAAAATTACGTATGGCGCAATTGCCGTGAACCATACAACCTGCAAGAAAAAAAAGGGTATTATTACTATCCTATTTTTAAACCCACGAATATAGCTTACTTAAAGTGACAGTGAACTTTTAAAATTAAATTATTCTGTTTTTAAAAAATATACTTGAAAATTGAATATGTTATTACCACTATATTTATGTGAAGGTGTCTATAGTTTCAAGGTAAATCTTATCAATTTTAGATATTATTTGAAATTGTATTTTGATTACACTATTAATTTTAGTTCTTCTTTAGGTAATATTTTTCTTCTTACCATTGAGTGATTGTCTCTTCAAAATTCAACTATTTTAGGGTATATCAGTTTTTTTTTAAAATGTTACTCCTTTTAGCAACAGTAAAATCATTAGAATTATATTTTGATTAAACTTTGAAAAAGCTATTTTTCGATTTTGACTTCCTGTATTTTCATACTCATTCTTACATTTAAAGTGTTCAAACAATCATGACCCCTAGAAATGTATTTTATTACAAAGGGATTTTTAATTATTTTGAGGAACTATGGTAACTAAATATTTGTTTTTAAATAAATTATGCATACTATTTCAAACTGATACTTCTATCCTTGTAGTATAATTTTACGAAAATTTATCATGAAAGTGCGGCCATCAATCATGTATAATGTTTCGAATGTGGCCCTCCAGCCCTTGCAAGTTGGAGACCACTGAACTAAACAAAACACTTCGTCTTGTACGCATTTGTCAGTTTCAACTTAGTAATAGCAAAAATGAAACAGTATAATCTTCGTTTTTCTTTTTCTAATTAGCCAATGAAAATCCTATCCGATCAAACATACCTACCTATATTTCACGATACAATTTACAACAACAAGCCCCTATGAATCCCAATCTTTGTTTAAAAATATATATTCTTATCTTACGATTTTCGTTTGCAATAGCTGGCATTTCAATGATATCTAATATATAAAATAGTTATTCCAGCCTTCCAAGCTTGAAAGAATAATATGCTATATAACATTTTTATACAAATTTTGCCTAATAATGAAAGCATTTTTCAAATACGAGACAAACTGCTTCCCCCCCTTCTAAACAGTGGTGTGGTTTATCTATCCCCAAAGTTGATTCTGCATAAGATTTGCCAAAAACTAAAAAGAATAATGCAAGTAATATTTGTATCGACAAGTAGATGAAAAAGATTGATATACATGCATAATAATATACGTAGATAGGTACATACATACTTAGATGTAATACAGATAAAAGCAATGCGATTATTCAAATATTATCAAATGGTGTCAAGCTTATGAGTGACATTGTACTTAAATAAGTAAATGCAAGTTTTCAATTTACTTAAGTACTTTTAGAGCTAAAAAGTCTTTATTATAACAACCTATTTTTCATTCAATGCAAAATAAAAAGTTCTGCTTTATTTAGAATAATTTTTCCTAGATTCTTAACAAGGATCTAACTTTATAAAAAATTTAGTTTTTATACGAAACAATGCATTTTTGAAGTCATAGTATATGCGCACCAAGCAAAAGTAATGAAAAATCCGCCGAAAATTACCTTCGAAATTGTAATTTATTTATCTATCAAATAATCTAATAATCTACTTTTATTTAGTAAGAGATATATTTTATTTAATAGTATGATAAAAACTCATTAAAAAAATCTCAATTTTTTAATAGTTTTAGGCTTTTTTTTTTGGAATCTCGGATACTTTTAAAGTTTTAGGTTTCCAGAATAAAACAGTTATTTTACTTCAATTTGATATAAAAATTTAATCCCTAATGTACATATTTAAAAATTATCTAATGGTTAATTGAAGTTTCTTTTATTCTCTTGTGTATATTTTTTATGTTATTTACGAACGTACACTTCTTGAAAGAGGGAAACTAAGTAACTTTACAAAGAGGTATATTGAAAAATGTGTAAAAATAAAATAGTGGGGTCAGAAGTTTTATTTTTTGATGAATTGACAAAAGGTTGCCATAAAAACGTTAAGCTTAAAAAAGCATGTGTAGCAAGCAAATGAACGAATAAAATTATCAATATTCTTAAAAGCAGTAGAAGTTCCACCTACATATTGAAAATTTGTTTAGTAATATCTTCAGTATGTATTTTATTGGCAACATTATATAATAGAGCTTTCATTTATTCTAATAGTATTTTAAAAGACTAAATTGCATATGTTGCTAAAAGGCAACACAGGGCATTTAAGACTTAAGTTTCGAAAGATACTTTGTCCCCTTACATAAAATATATCTGATAAAACACTGTCTTAATTTTGAATGCAACTTTTTTAACATTCGAAATTAGCGACTTTAATAGTAGTTTATACATCACAAGGTTTCTTACAGAATTAATAATATATTCAACAGTTTGAGAATTTTGTTCAAAATTGTTTATACTGTAAGATAAGGACATTATGACAAAAAAATTAAATTATTCCAAAACTTTCGTTTTAATACATCTTACATGAAGTATATAATCCTATTTTAACCGAAAATAAAATTTTCATTTTGAAAAGTGCTTAAGGAATATTTTTCTGTTCTTCAAATATACGACGCTGTCATGTTCTCCCTCCAATATTCAAATTTAAATTATAATTTAATATATCTTCGATGATGATAAAAACATTCTAAAAATATTTTGAAACTGGGAATATATTTAAATTCTCTGAATTTTACAACCCTTATATTCTTTTTATTAATGTCGAACATCATTTTAAATATAAAGAGATTCAATAATGAAATCATTGCTAAAGAAACTTCTGTTAGATCTTCTTGTCAGATAGTCTTCGCTTCTTAAACCTTATAATATTAAAATAAAAGGTTCCATTTTTTTTCAGAATTAATATGATCATTCATCGTAAAAATTTGTCAGTCGAGATGCCATTATTTAAATGTCCCATCCTTCAATATTTAGAAATTTTTAGAGTTCATATAAATTAGATTTACAGACTTTAAACCTTTCTTAACTTGTATAGAAATGAGTATGACTGCTAAAGAAATCTAAGATTTCAACTCAAAATTTTATATTCTAAGTAGACGGAACATTCTATAAAAAAGTTATTTATTGTATTTAAAGTTATTAAGAAACCTGATAAAATATGTGGTTCATTCGGATGTAAGTTTATAATAAAAATAAGTTAACATTATTTTTAAAACCTACACTTTTATTTTAAAACAAACTGAAAAAGAATTAAATAATTTTCTTTCGGGATCATTCAAAATTTTTATGACTAAAATTAAAATCATGGGGTGCCCAGGAGGTATTTTATATCTGTAATGTGTTATAGGTTTTTACAATTGAATGAACTTATATGGGTATCACACGCTTTTATTTTTAATCATAAAATGTTTAATGTTCCCGTACAGCAGGAAAAAACTTTCAGTACGATTTAAAAAAAGGCTTATTTTAAAAGAATAATGTTATTTATTTTTATTTTACTCTTTTTAGTTTTATGGGGATTTTATAATACTTTTTTCAGTCACCATACTAACTGCATAATTTAATGAATCTTTTTACTCAGTTTTTTAAAATGTAAAATTTTATTAAACCTTGTATTATTTTTATAAAATGTTTTAAAGTAGTTTTAAATATAGAAGATTGATTCCATAGGTAATCGAGAGAGGGTGTTACGATTTTACATTCTGATATCTCTTGCCTTGACTTTTTCGCCCATTCCCTTATAAGCATGCCTTGATATATCGTTTATTCATAATTTAGCATTCTTTTAAAATATTGTAACGGCGTGATTTAGCGGTGTGTCGACATCAAAGAACTTTGCTTTGAGAGGTGGACTTCGCTTGTGATACACAAAGCGAAACACCCTTGTGTGGTACAAAGGGATTGTTTACACTGTTGTTCCCTATAGTAGAGGAACAATATACCAGACAACCCGGTACTTTCACTGACAACCAAAATATGACCATCGGAACGACAAACGAATTGCCTCGACTTGGATCTAGCCGCTAAGAATTCCAGGGACCCCTGGGTTTGCTGCCGATGATTGTTTAACCCAGACTAATCGAGTTGTTCGAAGGTGAGGTCATCGTTAGAGGATGCAATAATGAAATTGTGGGTGAAGCCCCACTCTTAGAGGCCCCTCACCTAGAAAGAGACGGGAGAAGATTTGTTTTTTAGAGAAGAAGGTAGTTAGCTAGCAACCAGCTAATTCACAGGTCGCCTTGACCAGTCTCTCTAACGGAGATTTTTTTGCTATAATCTCACCTTGGGATCTTTTCTTGAAAGAGTAGCCAGCGTCGATAACTCGGAGGTCGCCTAGACCAGTCTCTTCATCGGAGAGTTTTATTTAGCAAAAATCCCGCCTTGGGATATATCTCTTGCTGAGATCGAAACGATACCCTGTGCATAGGGTTTCCTTTTTAATATAATCCTCTTCAGGATTGTTTGCATAGTTCCCTTCGGAACGCTAACTGTGCTTTGATATTCTACCATTTCTTCAGTAAACTTTCGCGAGAGCTACCGAATTGTTTCTTCCGTCGAATCATCAATATTTCGGTAGAGTCTGATCTTAGATATTACACGTCTCTACTCCGGCCTACGTGTATCTAATCACATACCTGTGATTGGAAATTGTCTTTTTTTATATATTTATGAAATGATGTATATAGCAGATGTGTAAATAAATTCATTATTCCAGACGCACCTTATTTTTCATTCTGTCACCTAAAACAGGGACTGGATACGTTACAATATCTACAAAATTGCTTAAATTGCCTCCGAAAAAGGTCCTGTACCACTTATTTGCTATGCAACCAAATATTCTTTAATACATGTTCAAGATGATTGATTTGGACCAAACTATAACACAGTTATTGTTTTAATGTAAAATTCATGCACCAAATATCATTTATCTAGCTCATTGTAATTTCGAGTTAATAAAAGATACACGTATTTCTAATTTTTTTTTTATTAAATTTAATTAATAAATGGGTTTTTCCTCCTGTAAATCATATACATTCATTAAAATATCAACTATTTTCGCAATCCCAATATTTTCCCTCTATCTATGAAAAAATAATAAAGATGCAGAAATAATTACTTCAGGAAATGTTAAAAAGAGGACATCTAACTTACTTTTAAAATACGTTTGTATCTAATTTTAATTATTGTTTCTTCCTTGGCGATAAAGTATTCTTTAAAAATTAAGTTGTAAATGTTTTTTTAGTCAATTATTAAACAGCAATTTTAATATAGCATACGATTACTTTCATTCATAAGACTCTTAAAAGGCAAGGTAGTGAATATAAATTATGTTTAAGTCAACATTTTACATCTATTGAAATAATTTCCTTATTTTTTTTTGTTTCTATGTTTTTCGTATAATTCTTTATTGGAATAAAGTTAAAGGAAATATTATGTAGTGAGTAAAGTTAGAGCTTATTTGCCTGTAAAATTTTGATAATTATAGCTTGTGCACAATATTAATTCCAAAATTTAAATTTTAACGAAAAATATATTGGCGTGCGATTACACTTTAATTATACTTTTTCATCTCTTTTAATGTCGTTTACCTAAAAGACTAAAACTTTTAGCTAGAATAATTTAAAACTAATTTTACACAACATATATTTTGTTTCTGGGAAACTTAAGTTATTTGTATCTTCATATGCGTTGTACTTAAGAAAGTTTGAAAAAATATGCCTCGCTGAATATATCAATATTGTATATATATGAAGAAAAGAAGATTTAAACACAATGTTTTGTTAGAGTAATATTATCGTTTATCTATAACAGTTGAATGAAAAAATTTGGGCAGACAATTATATAAAATGGATTGATTGTAATCAATATTAGACTCAAACACTTAAGTGTGAAACTTAATTTTATATTTCATACAAATGTAATTATTTTTAACAAATATATCTACAGAATACGAAAGAAGATATATTGACGATATTGCAGACTGTTTAATGGGGAGGGAGTAAAAGTAGTAAGAATATATGTGCACATACATGTGTGATGCCAGAAAATTTCATGAACTCTATTATTAAATTCAAACTTCATTTTTCTCTCATCAGGTGATTAAATTTATTCATAAGATAATAATAGTTTGGACAGACGCATTAGTCACCGATTTCACCTGTGGAATCCATACGTGCAATACTGAGAGATGAATGTGCTACATCATCACTTTTGAGGTCTAAATATCGAACCACAGAGAGAAATACCGTCTTTTATTTCGCATATGGTTGTCTGCAATGTAAATCTTTAAGTTGGCTATGTTCTAAAATAAAATGGCGATGACGTAAAAAAAATGTTTCATCTCTTGCCTCTTGAATGTTATTTGGATTTAACATAAAATAGGGGTGAAACATCTTCAAAATTCCAATGCTTTACACACACACATATACATATATTATTATTACAGAGTTATGATAAAAACTAAACATAGTGTATTCTTACAATAAAATACGATGGAAGAAAATTCTGAACATGTTCAGAAAGTTGAAACTTGAAATAGAAAAGTGTCACAATGACGCAAACTGCAAAACAAGAATCTCAAAGTCAACAGTTTCTGGAAACTTCCACAGATAAGGACTAAAACACTTACCATCCTTACTTTTTCTAGGAATAGATATTCTCAAAGTATAAAAAAATTTGAATGATTTGTATTTTCCAGATTTTTTACTTTAATAAACATATAAAACTCATTCAATATACAAGAACAATAGTCCCAAAGCTACAATTTTTACAGTTCGAGATATTCTTCAAGATTATTGAATAAAAACGTAAGTTTTTGCTACATTCTGCAAAAGTACTATAATTGGATGTCAGTATTTCAATGTTTTTTACCCCACTTCAACTATGGTAAAATGTTTGAGAGTTGCAACATGAGCTCGAAAGACTAAAACTTTTAAGTAGACGATTTGAAAAATAATTTATATACAAAATATATTTTATTTTTAAAAAATTTAAAGGATTTGTATCTCGATTTGTGTAGAAGCATAAGGAAACTTAAATAAATCTACCTCGCTGAACGTATTAATCATATATATGAAGAAAGAAAAGATTTCAGAGAAAAAAATATATTATTTTACTGAGTAGTATTATAGTTTACCTATGTTATCCGAACATAAAACTTTTGTTAGATAGTTACTCAAAATTTATTAATTGTATTCAAGTTAAATTTTAAATACTCAGTTTGAAATATAGTTTGATACTTCATTCAAATACATTTTTAACCAATATATTTACGTCATAAGCAAAAGATAAAATAGCTTTTTCGAAAAACAAATTTATTTAACTATAATTAGTTATAATATATGACAATGTTCTGTATAATAGAATTTCTTTAAACATATATTGAATTTAAATATATGTTTAAATATATGTTCTTTGGGTCTTCACTATTTAAATGCGACCATAAATTAATTTAGATAAATACATAAAAATATCAGCGACATTTTTTGAAAACTTCCAAAGAAAATGATTAATGCAAAATACAGATGAATTGTGTATTTGTTGCCTCATAAATTTAAGGCGCATATCCAGATCAATTTCATCTTTACTGTTTCATCTACTTCCTTCCTCAGATACTCTATTATAAAATAAATTATTTCTGAGGAGTTATAAAAGAATATCTTTCAGAGTTCAAATTAATGTATGCGAAAGATAACTTTTCTAATGATAAATAGCTTGCAAACAAGGACTTATTAACATTCATGAGAAATGGTACCAAATCATATTCAGCGATATTTCTTTTTATTATACACCATTAGTTTATGCTTTTTGTCTTTCATAAGAGATAAACAAATTTCCTAAAATAAAAATTTTATAAAATAAATCTTAAATTCTAAGAATTACCGAAATTTTAAGGCTATATCTATATAGCTTTATGTACGACATTTAGACTTAAAGAAGACAATTATGTGAAGATCATCGTTTTAATAGTCTTACGATCGCAAATCAATCAGAACAAACTGAATTCTTCTCAGATATGTGAAATTTGCAATATAAACTATTTAGCAATATAGACGAATAATTAGACTGTGTTTTATTAGTAATAACCTCTATAATACCATAATACCCTATAACACCTTTATAATACAAGAATTATAGCCTGAATTTGTCACCCAGAATCACTTATCATACAGGAACAAAAATCTAGAAACACCTTGTAGTGAATTGCCGAGCGATAAATGAGAGCCAATGGTTTACAGTTTGGAAACCCTTAATGTAACCCGCTAAACAAAGAGTAGTAAGTGATATAGTACAGTGTGGGACGTCAAATAAAGTGTCCTAATGAAACACTTTTACTAATGTGAAATTATTTTAGTCTATTTACAAATGTGTCGACACCCTTCACTAGTGACCTGTGACGACCGTTTAAAGAATATGTGCAAGAAAAAAAATGCTAAGTTAAGTGATATTTTAGAAGATAGGCCTAATAATCGTCGATTTAATTGCGGTTTTCAACAACACTTCTGTTTTCAAAGATGTTCCATTTTATTACCTATGTATTTTAATTCTTCATATGGATTACTACATTTCCTATTGATGCTGGAACATGTATCGATATGTACTTCTGGATTATTTCGATTTCAATTTAAATTGATGAACCAAATAGCAATTGAAAAAAAATTGCTATTCGGTTTTTAATTTTATTTAAAGTTTTCTATATTTCTAATTAACATTATCATTTTATAGAAATTATTAAACATATTTTATATTTAAACTTATTTTACAATAAAAACTATTACACATTCTATAATTAAACTTATTTTTGTATATTTCATATTTGAAATTTGCTCTTATTTTAAAAACTTGCACAATGTCTGAAGTGTTAGCAGTACAAATCCCAGTTTATGACAGGTCAGATCCTGCTTTAAGGTTTCTTATGTGTGAGAATAGCTTTGCTCTGGGAGATTACCGTGCCTTGAATGCACAAACAATCAAAGACAAATACCCAATTCCTTGCATAGCCGATTTACTGCTAAATTATCTGGCACGAAAATTTTTAGTTATATCGATCTCATTAAGGCATTTCACCAAATACCAGTTCATTCAGATGATGTACATGAAACAGCAATTTGTACACCAGGCAGATTATTTGGAAGTACATGCATGCAATTTGGCCTATGCAATGTATCCGTTACATTCCAATGATTCATAGATGAAGTTACCCTCGATTTGCCAGGTGTGTACCCTTTCATCGACAATGTAGTCATTGCGTCTAAAGATCCTAAGGAACATTGCAACCACTTAAAAGACCTGTTTCAAAATTACAAGAATATGGCCTTTGTATTAACGTTTCAAAATGCACTTTTAAGGTTACTAATATTTACTTTTTAGGTTTTCCTAAACCAACAACCTCAATACAACCTCGTCTATTTTTAGGAATGTTTAATATACACAGATGTTCTGTCCCTAAGGCTGCATACATACTTGCTCCTCTAGGACAATTTTTAGAGGGATGTGCAAACAAAAATAAATCTCATTCCAAAATCCATGCTTCTCATAAACATTTAAAATGGAGCGAAATCCAAGAAAACGCTTTCACTGCTTCTAAAAATGCCATTGTTAAGGCAGTACTTTTGAGGTATCCTATACCCGGATATCAGTTGAGTATATGGGTAGATGTTTCCAATGTAGCTATTGGTGATACTCTTATGCAACTCTCAAGGCAGAAATGAGAACCAATCACCTTTTTCTCGATAAAACTAAATCACAGTCAACAAAAATGGTCAGCATATGACCGAGAACTGTTTTCTATATATACCACAATAAAAACAATTAAACACATGTTAGAGGGTAAGAATTTTCACAGACCAAACACCATTAATTTATGCCTTTAAACAAAATCCAAATAAATGTTCACTCCGACAGTTTCGCCTCTTAGATTTAATCTCTCAGTATTCCCCCAATATCGGCTATGTCCAGGGTTCTAAAAATGTAGTTTCAGATACGCTTTCTAGAATGGAAATCGATACTATTGCGAAAGTGGCAGTTTAAAATTTCAAAGAATTTGAAAACGAGCAGAAAAATGATCCAGAAATACAAAACTTTCTGCAAATCAGTACTTCATCCTCCAGATTGGAACTTAAACCAAGCCAGACTTCAGACTGCAATTTCTGGTGCAACGTTTCTACGGGTACTCCTAGCTCTTTTGTTCCTCATTCATTTCGTAGACTGATATTTCAGAACCTACATAATCTTTCTCATCCAAGTGGGGCAGCTACGACAAAACTTCTTTATTCTAGATACGTTTAGCCTGGCATGAAGCGTCAAATAAAGACTTGGGTGCAACTTGGGAAATATGTCAAAGGTACAAAATTCATTGACACAAGAAGGTTCCACTTGGAACTTTTGCCTTTTTCGATGCTAGATTCGCGCATATACACATTGACTTTATTGGTTCACTACCTCCATCTGAAGGTAAACTGTACTGTATGACCATTCGAACCATTGTCTAGTGTGTACCA
The DNA here is from genome assembly GCA_032207245.1 of Pardosa pseudoannulata. Classification (NCBI taxonomy): domain Eukaryota; kingdom Metazoa; phylum Arthropoda; class Arachnida; order Araneae; family Lycosidae; genus Pardosa; species Pardosa pseudoannulata. The sequence goes on along the minus strand of CM063503.1, from coordinate 7,474,682 downwards.
CTAGATAGCCCGAGGTAATACTGACATCTGACACGACGGCTTTGACTACAGCTAAATCCATTGTAAATGGCTGAATTTCATGAATCGTTTATCCAGTTTTCATCATTACTGATCAAGGTGCTGAATTCGTGTATAGTAGTATACTTAGGCTTCTTGAAGATATATTTGTGGCCGATAATGTAAAACATCTCCTGATCGTACGTATGTATCCAAGCTTTGTAAATCAATGGGGAAACTTTCACCTCTTAACCCTATCAGTCACGGTCATACTAATGTTTATGTGTACCCACTCTTCATTCATGCTTTCCCATATTTTTACGTGTAGATAATGTTCAACCATCATTAAATCCTCCATACACTGGACCTTATGCTGCAATTGAACGAAACACCAAAATATTTGTAATTTAAATTAGTAATAAGTCAGTTACAGTGTCGTTAGATAGGTGGAAACAGCATTTTATTTATTAGACTCACTTCACTAATCGCAATCTTATTCTCAACGTTAGACTTCTAAAAATTCTGACGCAAGTCAAATTCAATCAAAAATACTGATCCCTAAGGAGGATAAATGTGAAAAAGATAATAATTACTAAATCTGGTCGAAGAGTTCATTTTATTTTCTAAAACATCTCACTACACTATATTGTTAATTTCTGCGTAAATATTGTTTGAATATATCAATGTGTTTTATTTTTATGTGAAATTCTTTCTGTATATTTGAGAATTTTTGGTAGCGTTTCATGCTAAATCTTTAAACTGTAAAAATTTTACATATTGTTATTGATGTCGTTCCTTCAGGATAATTTTAGTCACTGGGGCTCTGTAGTGAATCGCTCTAAGAGCAATAAATGAGAGTAGTCAAAGTTTTACGGAATTTGGAAACCCTTTATGTAACCAGCAAAACAGTTAATAACCGATATAAGACAGTGTGGAATGCCAAATAAAGTGTCCTAATGAAACTCATTTAATAGCTTGAAATTATTTTATTCTATTTAAAAATGAGTTTACATCCTTCAACCTTTTAAAATTCTTACATTAATTTAAATTTTTTAAAATTAGAATAGAATTTGAAGGTAGTGATTTTTTTTGAGTAATGCAAGACGAAAAAGATGAATCGTCTGCAGAATTGTGATGAAAAATCAGAAATTTTCTGCTGAGGTAAATATCCCGCTTAAAATTACCATCATTACCTACAGCATGGAAAGAATTTCTGGATCAAGAGTTTTGGATGCCTGAAAGAGGAGAGAGTGTGCTAAAACCAGACTATCGAGCAATGGAAAAAATAAAACAAGTCATTTGGTAGAAGAGTCCAGTTTTACATTTCCATTTATTGGTAGTTTTTTAAGTATAGATAATTGTATCCTAAGCTTACAGTTCAGGTACTTGGGTACCAAGAGTAAAACGTCTGAAATTTCTTTATGGCTGGGATTGCCATGGAATGGTTTCGAGAACCTATTCTTAATGTGTATATGTCAATACAAATGAATTTGTTTCTATTTGAGTCACTAAGTACATTCCATAATGTAAAGGTGGTCTCCTACTAATAATTCTCTTTATTAATATGGAAAAACTCTGTTCACAGAACCAATATTATCCAAACTGCATTTCTGAACATCAAAATAAAGATCCACTTTTTTATTTCGTGTTCCCCAATCACTCGATGTCACTATAATTGAATACTTGTAGCCGTTGTCGGAGATAAATGTTCTAAGTACACTCTCTACCTCTAATATCATTAACGAACTTGCTAATATTTTAAAGCAAAACTGGTGCAATATATCCCTGTAAACTATATAGAACCTAAAATTATCATTTACAATAAGACTTCAGCCAGTTTCAAACAAGTTATAAGCATTTAGTTATGTATTTTCATGTTTTGTTTAAATTTTATAAGTGTGTATAATATATGATGAAGGGAAAGTAATTCTTAGTAAAAAATTAATGTTCAAGAATAATTTCAAATAAATAAACATTATATCGATACATATACCGTCAGAAATCTTTTTGAACAAAGTGCATGATTATGAGAAAGGGAGTGAATAAGTCTACGATAAAATTTGGGTTAAACTTATGTAGTTCTTGTAAGCAAAAATGTCAAAGAAATCCTTTTCTAATCTTCGTTGAAATTGTTAAAGGGTTATTTATAAGAAATAATACTATGTCAACCATTGCCATATTTAAAATATGAAGAATACAACTTAAACAATAAGCAATGTCTCCCAAATTTCTAGAAATTCTAAGTTTATGATGCGTATGATGTACATTTCTAAAAATATGTAAATTCATGTATTTTAAAAGCAATAAAATACCCATTAAATAAGGCATATTTTTTAAACTTTATTTTATTACTTCATACTTACAAACATTAGTTTACTCATGGTAGATTTGCTTTCGTGACATGAACATTTGTTTTGGTTATGAATGTATATCACTAAGGGAACTATCATAAGCATCTGTTGCTTTACAAAAACTTTTAATCTTCTTTCGCTTAAAAAATAACTTTGGGAAAGTCTCTAGAGAAAGTTCTATTGAAACTATTATGCTATTGTAACCGTAGTGAAATATTGGCATGTCAAAACTTAAGTCTTGAAACTATGAAATAAAATATGTTTTGTAGAATTTAATTCTAATTTAAACACATATTTATGTTCAACTATTTAAAAAAGCTAGAAATAAGTTATAACTATTTTTAAATTTTTCATCCTTTTCGACTTTTTATAAATATTACTTTTTGGAAAGAATTCTGTTATTCATGGCAATTTTTTCAAACGTTTATATGAAAGTATAATTTACACAAATATCTCTGAAAATACAGTGTGCTGAAGCATAATTTGTGGATTTAATTGCGGTGTTAAGAAAGGAAATTTCACTGTATCAGAGCATGAAGGCTCTCATTCTCAGGAGCGATTTGGGAATTTGTTTACCAATTTTTTACTTTGGTAAAGAGAATGCGTTGACCAAAAGATCATTACACGTTTATCATAGATGCTGACATTTCGAATGGTCACCCCCCTCGTAGTTACGTAGTGAACATTCCGGGCGCACTTCAATATCGCATCCAAAATCGTGTTCATGGAACACAATCGATTCTTATGTGATCAAACACTTTAGGACTACTGGCAGTACAATAGAAAAGACAAGAACAGGGCAATGGACCATGGGATCAATCCAAATCATCGAGTCAGTAAGGCTGCCTGTTCCTCGTCGCTTGGCATTCAATCATTCAGCAGCCTTTAAAATATATGATCGTTTTGTCAGCTGAATTCTTCCTGATGACATACACTTCCTTCTTTACATTTTGCTTGGAGTACTAAAGCTCATTGAACACGATTATTCTATTCCGCAACATGCATACAAAACGATCATTTAAACTTTGTCAGATGACGCGCTTGTGTTCCTGAGTGATGAGGCTCATTTCCCTCTTTCGGAATGCGAGAAAAAGCAAAACATACCCTACTGGAGAGATAACAATTTTCTTAAACTTCGTGAGATGCCCCTTTATTCTGAAAGTGTAGTTATTTAGTGCACACTGTCGAGACTGAGAATTATTGGTCTTTACTATTTTAGAAGAGAATGAAGTTAAAGTTACAGTGAGTTCTGTCTGATATGTGAAAATGATCAAAGAATTCATTTTGACAAGTCTAAAGAAAATGAATATTGGGGATGTATAATTCCAGCGGAATGGAGCCACTGCACAGAAGTCGTGAGCTGCAACTCGTATTTTGATGAAAAACATCTTCCGTGCACCTAATCTCCGTCAGATATGACCTGTAGCCGGCACGGCTACCTGATATAGTCCATTAAGACAAATTTTATGGAGGTATTTTAAATCCTTCGTGTACACGGATTGTTTAAGGTCCCTTGATTAACTAATGAAGAATATTCCCCAAGCAATAGCAAAAATACTCATCGCTATACTAGAAAGAATTGAACGAATCTTCAGAGTTCGGATAGAATTCTTTATTTTTCAGAATTCTTTATCTTCATTAGAGAGCGGCACTTGTTAGACATAATATTCTAAACTGTGTGATATTAAATTTATCTTTAGGTAAAATTAGAAGAATAAATAATTAGAACGATGTCTGTAACATCTTATGTTTTACTGGTCCTTCGAATTCATGATCTCATTAGCCCTCGAGTGCAAAACAGTAGACCGTAGCGCTCCAAACCAAACCAAACCTTCGAATTCATAAACTATTCTGCAGCAACCTGTACCTCCTCTTAAAGTGACCGGAGAGATAAAAAAGGTATTTCAATTGTTATATATCTATTCACCAGTGACTTAGAGAATTTACTATTTTCTGATTTTTGCAGGAAAAATGTCTAGTATGTCAGTTCTAGTATGTCAAAGTTGTAGTTTGGCCCATTATACTGAAGGGGATAGGTTATACTCAGCTACATTTTTAATGAAATAGAAAGCCTAAAGCATACAATTATAAAACAAATATGGCTATTTCAAGCTATTTATTAATCTATAATAAAATAATTACAGTTTTACTTATTGATAATAGCAATTTAATGTCTAACATTTTCAATATCAAAATGTTAAGATATACTTGGATTAAAATCATCTGAAGTTTTTCTAATATTTATTCATAAAAATGTTCTACACACATGCTATTATTAACATTATTTGTAATTAGGAAAATGAGGAAATAAAAATTGTTGATAAATCCATTGTAATACTATACTACCCAGTCTTTACCTGAACCTCATCAGTAAAATCTAGGTTCCCTCACACTTCCCATATACATTTATATATGCGTATATGTAAAAGTGTGTATGTGAGTATATTTCTATAATAAAATCACTATTTCATAAAATTGAGAAAAATGAAGATATTTTAAAGTAAAAAAAAGTAAAGAGAACAAATCATACAGAAACATGCAAAATCTCATTTTAAAAAATAAATAGACGTAGTATCTTTTACTACTAATGTCCAGATATATTCATTTGTATGTGCATATATGTATACACGTAAGTGGCAAAAATAACTTTATCTATATTTCATGAATTGCATTTTAAAGTCTCTGTATTATACGGCATATAGATAATAAATGTGGATTGTTTATATTTTGTATCTGGGGAAACGTATGGAAAGAGAGATATTCAGTAAGTGTTTGAAATGAGAAATTAATGACCGTCAAGACAAGATTTTTTAATTACATAAAAAGCCGAAACAAAAACAAGATGCTTAAGAAAAAAACAACCACGTGGAATTGATTGACTACTTTATAAGAATTAGAAGCGTCGTGCATATTTTTAGGACAGAAAATTAGTGCAAATACACATACGATGTATAGTGAACGTTCCTAGTTTGACTTCAAATGCTCTTCAAATTTAAAGATCTTTCTTTTTTATTATGTCGTAAGCACATTCCCTCTTTATAAATTTAGTTTTGTAAAATCCCGCGTCCTGCCAAAAGTAGCATAAATTGTGCTAGAAGGAACACAAAGAACATGCTTGACTTACTTTGCCGAGAGACTTAACTCCTCTGAATAGAGCAATGTAGAGGATTACGAAAGCCCCCAGGACACAGACGACTAGTTGCCACTTCGGGGATCCCAAATCCCCCATGCCTTCACTCTGATGGATTTCCAAGACTGCACGACTGGAAGATTAAGAAAAGGAGAAAACTACTTACTTCTGAGTGGAGAACATCACCAAACAGTACTATGCACAAGTTAAAAGCGCGACACGAGAAAAGACGCAGCAGTAAGTTCGGAGAGAGATAATTATTTTCAATTTTAAGGTAGGAAAAAGGCTTTATTCTTAATCAGATGTCATATCTTTGAATTTCTCAGAGAAACTGTTACTGTACCAATACAGTAAAATTTCAACTTTATCAGCTACAATATTGTTTTATTTTACTCGTACATACCTGTCTACAATACGGTTATTGAATTTATTAAACATCCGGTAACGTGGCTCAAAAATTTTCAATATCTAAAAACATTTATACCATATAGGTGTTATGCACAAATAAACAAACACGTATAAATGCTCACCCATATACAAAAGTATAAATGCATATTACTGGTTCTAATACAAGGGTAAAATTTAGTATGCTTTCAAATACTGGTTAGAAAAACAAAATAAAGTAACACTTACCCCGAAGATTGTTCCATTTTAAGACTAATTTTAAGTTAATTGGTTTTAATGCATAAAATAGTTTTTTCACAAAATATAACAATATTTTTTTTAGTACACAAGGTTAAAAAAATAAATAAAAACCAAATAACTAACTTCTTGCAGTATGACTGTTCTCTCAAGAATGTACATAAAAACAACTTCATTGTTTAATGATATTAGTCCTAATTTTGTAATTCAATAATCAAGATTTGTTAAAAACAGTTTTACAGTTTTGAGAATGACCTATGCATTTTAAAAAGAAACATGTTGTTGAAGCTAGAGTGCTTTTATTCTTTCATTAAAGACGACGGCCTTTGGCCACTTCAATCTACTGTTTCACTCAGCCAATTTATAGTTGTAAACGGGAAACGCTACTTCACGTTTTTCACAGTCACTAACATTTGTCTCTGTGAATACCGTTTGTTAATGCAGTTAAGGATTTTATTTTGATTTATATAATGTCTTTAATTTATAATGTGTTATATTCATAAACGGTTTTTTCTATCAACTAAAAAAATACAATTGCACATGAATACAATGCTAGATGAAGTCCAATAGGGAATATTAAGACTTTAAATCAACGTTTCTCAATCTTTCAGTATTTTCAACTTAATTTGCTATCATAATTTTCATCTCGTCACTTTTGAACATTAACAGTTTATATTAAATAATGCATTTTTAATATCTTGATTCTAAAGCTACACTACAGTTTTTATTTCCAAGAATAAGTGAATATACTGATATTTGTAAATCTTTGCTCTCCCAGGTAGACCCAATAGAGTCACTAATTATTAAACATTTTTTAATTTAGACTTGATAATGAAAGACATTGTGCAGTGTTAATACAATCCTACTTATACATGCATTATGTCGCTGTAAATGTGTATTTAATTATTTATTATATCAGAATAATATTTTTTGATTTCCTATCTCTAAATTGATCAATATTTTTAAATAATAATTTTTTTCGATGTACTTACACCTCCCATATTTAGTGCAACTATCCCCTTCCTCTAGTAGGAACAATCCCAACTGCTTGAGAACCACGGACTATTTCCGGTTCTAACTTCAGCATACAAGAATTTTTACACATTCTTACACATTGAAAGGGGTGAATCAGTTAGCATTTTAAATATACAGGATTAGATAATATTTTTGATTGAAATCTTTTTCTGTTATCATATACAACGTGGCGTTTATTGGAAATTGCCAACCTAAGAAGTTAGTTTATCTGAAAATGTCTATAAAAGAAATGTAATTTTTCCCCTTATCAAAGTATTTCTGAGTTTTAAAGAAAACATAGAATTTAAATGGAATTTAAACAATAGAATTTAAATAATGCTTCAACATGCAATCAAGTATATGCCTTTGGTTATTCTGTTTTGAATTTCAAACAAGTAATTGCTCATTAAATAAATTTGAATCTGAAAATAAAGTAAGTCATGATTAACATTTAGCTATCTTTGCCTATTCATAAGATTATGTGTTTTTCTAATTCAGCTGAAAATATATGCACAGATACCTTTATGCCAGTACATGGCTGCGAAGCTGTTAACCATTTCGCACTACCCGAGGAGCACGTGTAGCTTAAGGTATGCTACGGGCGAGAGTAACATTACCCCCGCTGGGTCCTCATAATTTAGAAGCGTGGACCAAGCAGAAGATCCCAGGCTTGGCTACCACTTCCAGAGGTATCGTTGGAGAATTCATGTGATTATTTACCAAAAGAAGTTATAATATTTGCCTTATAGCTTTAAAATAAATAGAAGTTTTATTCCCGAATTGTAAAATAATAGATATTGCATGATATGATTAAGAAACAAACACTCAAATTGATCGGATAAAATTCTAATTTGAAAATGGGACTTGATATCTCATTAAAATTTCATTACTAAAAACTTATGTATAAATAAACTGATCGTTTAAAACTGTCTTCATCCTGTTAACAATTAATCGCTGGAAAAGGCCAAACACATGGAGATGAAAGATGATTTTTCTTTTTACAATTTGATAATTTTCTTTTTTTAAAAAACTAGGTGAATATTGTACGAATGTAACCAGTGTGGATAATACTTGAAATTTAAAATTCTGAGGAAATATAATGAGAATAAAAGGTGATTGGTAGGGATTATAAGTAAACGGTAGTTAACTATCGGATTATAAACAAATTCTATGAAATAGATAATTTAATAAAATTGATAATTAACAAACAGTTAAATAGAATTTATATAGAATAATTTGTATACAAAGCTTAAAGAGAGAATGTTTCTTATGTTCCTTTTTTAAGTCTTGTATGTATAGTATAGACAGTTGTTTGGATTATTATTAACACATAATTATATTACTGTTTTTAAAGACGCAGCTTGAAGTAGTAACGAAAAGTCATAAAATATGTCTGTATTTTCTCCATTTAACATTGATTAAACGAAAAATTTAAATGAGTTCACCTACCTTTCTGTGGCATTTTATTATTAATAGTGGTAGTATTGAACCAAGAGTTTGAACATGCAAAAAGTAATTTCCGGGGTTTTTGTTTTGTTCAGCTTTATTGTGTCTAACAATGCATAAGGCCATATATTCTTTACATACTTTGTATACTACAGAAGAGGTAATAAAATTTTTTATATAATAATGCTCTTAAAATATCTAAGTCAAACTTAGGGATAAAAAAATCTTACAAACTGGCTAAAATATTAACTTATAACTTTATCCTCACTTCAGAACTGGTCAAAATTTTACTTTTTCAAATAAAGTTAACTTATGCAATTGATCATAATATTCAAGGTTATAATTTAAAACAGAAAAAACATTCGGAGTATAATATAAGAAAATTCTAAAGAAAAGTGAAGTTAAACTTACATCAGTTTTATCTATTCATATGCAAAATTACTCGTTGTATTTTTATAAACAATTTGTTATTATAACTAATGATACCCCTATATTCTAATAACTCTAATTTTACAAGATCATTTAATTCAAATATTATCAGGTATATAATATAGAGGAAGTAATTTCAACTAGAGGTGTATGTTCAGAGAGTCATCGGTTAGAGTACTCACTTCTAAAATATTTGTATTGTGCATACCACTATATTGTACATACAACAGAAAATTTTCTTGCATGTAGCAAACAAAATTTTGTGTAATTTTAATTATCAATGAATTCCATATCTATGAATGATATATAGGGTGGCCACAAAGTCTTTCACTGATTATAAATATTTATTGTAAAATAGCTATTATAATTTGCCATATGATTATTTTTTATATCGTATAGATATTTTTAAAGTTTTTAATACAGCTTACAGTAGGCAATTTCAGTGTAGCTCTTGGTAGCTCGAAGAACGTCAAGTTGGTATTCTAATTCTCGCCCCGAAAAGTCCAATATTAGGGCTGTGTCTAGAGTTGTCACACTAGACACAGCATCTATGATCTTAACATTGTGTGTATCATTATTTGGAACTCGTGTTGAAACACTCTGTTCATCATGTAACCCAAAGAGAGAAAATCTAGTATAATAATATTGTGATAACTACACTGTCTACCAATAAGTATTTGGACTAACTAACGAAAGAAAAACTAACTTTATTCAAAATCAATAGTTGGTAGAGCCTCCATGAGAGGCAATTACAGCATGAACCCTCCAGGCCATACTTTTCCACAAGTCTTTGTGTTACAGCTAGTGGTATTGTCTTCCACTCGGCTTGGAGTAGACATACAAATTCCTTCACCGATTTTGGACGGGTAGTGCACCCCTTAATTCGGCAATCCAACTTGTCCCAGAGGTTCTCGATAGGGTTCAGGTCTAAGTTCTGGGCAGACCAGTCCATTCGATGAACTCCATTGGCACCATACCAAGCCTTGGTTAACTTCGAAACATGACAACTGGCATTATCGTCCTGAAAGTAACAGGGGTCCAACCCGTAAAACTACCACAATGGAAGCACATTGTCATCCAGAACAGTGCAATAGGCATCGGCGTTGAGCTTACCATGAATGGGGACCAAGGGTTCCAGTCCATACCAGGAGAAACACCCCTAGACCATAATTCCACCTCCGCCGAACTTGACTGTTGGCACGATGCATTCTGGCAGGAGACGTTATCCAGGCAGACGCCAGACCCAGACGCTGTCATCCGAACTGTAAAGGGTGAACCTTGATTCGTCTCTCCAAAGAACCTGTTTCCACTGATCTACGGTCCAATTTCGATGTGCTTTGCACCACATTAACCGAGCAGCGCGGTTGGACTTTGTGATTAAAGGCTTATGGGCAGCAGCACGACCATAAAAACAAAGTAAATATACTTCCTTAAGGATGGTATTCATTGAAACAATACTCCCGGATGCCTGTCGAAACTAATATCGGATGAGGGCCATCGGTTGGGTGCGGTTCTTCCGAATTTCTCTGGACAGCACTAGTTGGTTTCTATCTCCCAGTTTCGTTCATCTGCCGACTCGGGGCGCATTCCGACAATCACCGCTCACCTTCCACTTCTTAATCACATAGGCCACTGTTGATTTTGGGTACCTCAGATCTCTAGATATTTCCCTTAAGAGTCGGCCACATTTGTGATACCCAATAATTATACCTTTCTCGAAATCAGAGAGCTCCGAACCGCGCGGCATCTTACATGCGACTAATGCCGATGCTGTTTCCTACACGATGTATGCCTTGACATACCTGAGGACCGCAGATATCGTCATTTGCATAGGTGTCCAATGCATACATATTGGTAGACAGTGTACTTCTTGAACCGACGAAATCGCTGCCAGTCTCCTAATTTTTCATACCATTCTTTTATTATATTTTATGTCTTGAGGATTATATCCATATCACTGTTGAAAATGACACTGTATAGTAATGGGCGGTTTTCATTCATTGAAGCAAACAACACTTTGAGACTTTTACTTTGCCGAAGTCAAAACAATGGAATGTTACATCATTATTTCTGAAATAGTTGCACTGTTCGTTGGATAAAATAAAATTCAACTCTACGGCTATTACGTAATACAATGTTTTCAATACTGTATTCATTGTTTCTTTTGTAATAATACTTTGCATTTAGAAAAATACTTTGTGAGTACTTAGTACATTAGCTGTATAAAAGTAAGAATATAGTAGAAGCCCTAGTAGAGTTATCTGACCAATTTTGAAAGCATGCTGGCAGTTTTTATTCCCGGGTTTTCCAGAGTAAAAGAATTTAATGTCATTTGTTTTTCAACTTTACTTAGTATTAAAAATGATCTAGTGTTTTTTTATCCTTATATGGATTTAAGTACAGTGATTTTCTCTATACAGACGATGTTTAAAAATAGAGATCACAAGTACGAATGTTACAAGAGCTCTATAAAAGATAATCGATTTGAAAATGTGAAATAAAAATCTTTTGCCATAAAGATGTTATATTAACGATATTATATGTTAAAGAAATTATAACTGAAATATCTTAAGAAATAGTTTAAATTTTATCTCATAAAAACATGGAAAATATGTTAAAAAGCACATAAATTAATCATACATAATTACTAACATACATTCATAAATTACCATCTAGAATATATATATATATATATATATATATATTATATATATATTATATATATATTATATATATATATATATATATATATATATATATATATATATATATATATATATACACACACACACACACCGAACAGCCATTACGTTATGACCATCCTATTAATAACATGTGGAGGCCACCTTTACCCATAAAATCCTTCAGCAACCAGAGTGGCATTGATTTCAAAAGGTGCTGATAAGTAGTCTGAAGTAACTACTACCAAGCGTTCACCATCTGGTCCTACAATTCCCACATAATGCGAGGGGGTAGCGAGATAGCACGAATTTGGTTTTACAGGTGAGACCACAAATGTTCTATTGGATTAATGTCAAGTAATTTGGAGGCCAAGACATTACTTGAAGGTCACTGTAATGTTCCTCGAATTACTTCCTGATGATTCGATCCTTATAATACGGTGCATTATCCTGTGGGTAAACACCCTCTCTAGCCGGAAATACTATTGTCATGAATGGTATACCTAGTCTCCAACGATGTTCACATAGCGGACAGACTTCGGGAATTGTTCTATGGGGATTATGGGTCCTATTGTGTTCTATGAAAACTGTACACACCATAATAACCCTGCCACTGGCTTGTCTCCGTTCAACTGTGCATCCAGGAGCAGGAGCAAGGGTTTACTTTGGAAATCGGCATATTCACATGCGCCCGTCGATGTAACGGACATAAAAACGTGATTCGTCGAATCATGCAACATTCTTCCATTCTTCTAATGTTCAATTCCGATGTTTCTTAGCCCACTGCAGGGGCCCCAGCTAGGGGAGTCAGCACAAGGATATGCTTCAGCCTCCGGCTATGTAGGCCCATACGTACCACTGTACGTTGCACAGTGTGTTAAAAGCACTGTTTGGGTCGCCATTGTTTTAGCTGGTGGTGATGTAAGCTGTAGTAACTCTTCGGTCATGGAGAACAATCCGTAACAATCTACGCTCTCCTATGGAATCAATGAGTCGTGGGCGACAGATCACTGGCAGGCGTTTTGTCGTTTCATCTTCCCTACACTACTTTCGATATGTGCTCACAACAACTGCAAGTGAACAGCCCACTAAATGCCCCATTTCTGATATTCATTTTCCGAGTCAACGAGCCATAATGATTTGACTTTTAGCGAAGTCCGATAAATCAGCTGCTTTTCCAATTATGTCGCTAATCACACTTTGTTAGGAAAGATCACAGGATCACAGGATGAATGGGTTACGGAGCTGCCTGGGCCGAGCCCTCAAACTCCGAATAACATGGCAAACAGACAAGATGGAGACTAGCGGTGGTGAGAGCGACTAATATTGAGACTTAGGTTAGATTTGAACAGAAGTCCAGAATAGCAGCATGGCGACCGCTGGGGTCAGAATTGGAAGAAAGCTGTTTGGAAGTTTCTTTTAATTTTTGGATTAGTGAATTTAAGTTGGGAAACCCAAGCATTTCGACTATTTCTTTAATAATTTTTCCTATTTCAATTATTTCTTTAAATTGAGAGAGAGTCTCGATTTTGGGTTCAGGTTGACTGGGAGCATTATTTCTATTTGGGTGGGAATAATTTCCATTATTATTCTGTAAGGTAGAAGCATAAGATATATTTCCAGGGTTTGGGGAGGGTTTGGGAAAATTATTTGAGCTAACAAGATTCGGAGAAGCAGCCTTTGAATTGGAAGCTTTAGGAAAATTTTGGCATCCCTTGTAATTAGCTGGATGAGATCCATTGCAGTTGCAGCATTTTACGTACTTAGAAAAATCACCCTTATGTGGGCATTCGTTGGTGAGATGATTCTCTGCGCATTTCACACAACGTGGAGCCATCAAGCAGTTCGAGCTGTTGTGAAAGAAGTTCTGACACCTGTGACACTGGGGAATAGGTAGACGAAATTTTTCAATTTTAATCCTGAAGTAGCTAATATTTTTCAATTCAAGGATTTTAATGCTTTGAGGGTTAGGAGTAAGTTGTATTTGGTAAATGGGTATTAATTTTTTATCTTTTCGGCTGGTAAATTGAACTATTTTTAGAACGTCAAACTTAAGTTTTAATAATTCATCAAAAATATCCTCAATAGGGTAGTCGTTGGGAAGGCCTTTTACTACTACTTTAAAAGGTTTTATAAAATTAAACGCATAAGTAAAGGCTCCAATTTTATTTACTTGATCAAACTCAATAATTTTTTCTCTAGCTATCTCATTTTCAGGGAAAATTCTAAGAAATTTACTGCTTGCGGAAGCTTCAAATTTAATATTTTCATCATATTGGGTTAATTTTTTAAGTAGAGATAAGTAATTATCAGGCTTTTTGATATTGATAGGTTTGATTCTAATTTTAGGCTGATCATCAGTTTTATCTTCCATAGGTCTAACAGGTAGATTAGGCATAGGTCTAACAGGTAGATTAGGGTTAGGGGAATTTTCCTCTAGATATCTTTTTTCTAACAGGTAGATTAGGGTTAGGGGAATTTTCCTCTAGAATATCTTTTTCTTGCATAGAATTATTATTTTTTACGATATCCGTATCCATTGGTAAAGGAATATTAGTTTCAGAAGTAGGGCAATCCGTTTTCTTCTTATTAAGTTTCAGAAGTAGGGCAATCCGTTTTCTTCTTATTAGCTTTACGTTTTTTACGATCTTGGGTTTGGGAGGAAGAACTCTCACCACGTGGTTCGCTAGGGCTAACATCAGTCTGCTTACCTATATGGTTTTCCACAGCTTCCGAGAACAGTTCAATGGCATCTTTCAGAGCAGATTTTTCTTGAGGATTCAATCTCTTGTGAGCTGTAATGACACCGAGGAAGAACATCGATGAGTTCCCTTTGAACCTGTACTTAATGAAGTCCAGAATTTCCTCAGAAATGAAGAATTCGTAGAGATCGTTGTAATTAAGTGAAGCAGTATTACTGCATATGGCTCTTCCTTCATCATCTAAGGTAACTCCACTGTAGCCTTCAACGAGCTCGATGGCAAGTGATTCTCCAGAGTGCGCCATCGCACCTGGATATAAGGGAATAAGTCGCAATGCAGGAGCACAGTATCAAGCGTCCTCACCTCACGGGAGCTGACGAGCGAGTGGGGAGTTAGGAAAGACGGTGCATAATAGCTTTATATATTCTAACATCAGCTGCGCACGCGCTGTGGTTTCTTCTTGGGTGAGCCCATTGTTGTAAGTTACTTATACTCCCGACCTAGCAAACGCCATACGGGTAAATGCCCATTGTTGTAAAAGAAAGGCGGTCATAATGTAATGGCTCTTCGGTAGATGCGCATGTGCATGTGTGTGTGTGTGTGTGTAATGGAAATTTTAATCCACCATAAATGAGAAAAACTTTCCATATTCAGTAGTAGGGATCAAAGAGAAGACACGGGAATTTGGAAATAAGAATGTGAGTTTATTTTAGTATCTCATCATCGGAGGTCATGTACATACCGTTATATAGGGGTGAGAATCAGCCAATCAGAGTGTTAATAGTTATCATGTAATGACGCTGGTGAAGCGAAACTAAGTTATGTAAAGGAGTTATATATAGATTTCTGAGGCAAGCAAGAATTAATTTTGGTGTACGCGAAGGTGCCAATTTTCTATAATGGGGAGTGGAGAACAAAAGTGTTTTTCCAAAGGTTGCAATTTAAGAATAGAATCTGTAGAAATTTATTTTAAAATGCAATGATAATTAAGTTGGTTAGTTTTATGTTAAATTTTACATATAAACACATTAAGTTATAGATTTTTTCTTCTAAAAGAATTATAAGATTTGAATTAAATAATGCAAGTTATGATTAATTAAAACATAAGTTACTCTTAATTACTAAAATCACGCACTATGACACTAAAATAAGCTTTCATACTTAAAGTGATATATTCAAAGGCAAGTTAGATACTCGTATTACGTGTGGTTAAGGAATGTTGTTCAAGGAAACGATTGCCAAATCCTGCACGCGCCAATAATGAAACGATTGTCGTGTGATAGCCCTTAGTTGGATCTCAAATGACCTCTAATGAGACAGGGTCATTTATGAATTGACGTCTTAGAAAAACTTCAGAAACTGTAACAAGAGAAAAAGTTTAAACTGCCATCTCATTAAACATTGAGAAGATTAAAAAGTCATTGAGGTGGACATCATACAATGATGTTACGCATGCATTCATGGGTGATTCGAATGAGTATAAAAAGTAGTTAAAACTGTGAAACGAGAGGACAAAAGCCTTAAAGGTGATAGAATTCCCGAGTACTTTAAATAGATGGTATCATAAATTAAATCTTTTTAAACTGGTATGCGTTTAATGGTTATCAACAAGATTTACCCTTGTTAACCTTAGAAACGTTATCTGGTCAAGAGGGAATATTTCAATTTGCAGTATCAGGACCAATCATAAAACTCTTTTATTGCAAAGGTCTGCTCAGAACTATCCGAATATTATTGCCATATATATATATATATATATATATATATATATATATGCAATACCTATATGCGATGTGTGTTTTAGAGTGACCATAAAAGAAAAATGATTTCTATGCTTTAACAAATGCTGCCGTTGGCTTTAGAAAGGAAATTTCGAAACTTGAACTTAAAAATATAGAGTTTATTGAGACAACACATTTTGGATGCTTTTGACATGAAAATGTGTGAAACATTTGGTTATATAAGGGCGTGGGGTACTAGTGAGCCAACCATTGAGAATGTTAAGAATTAGTTATATGGGAAATGTGAGGATTGAAACTAAATTGCTTTAAGGAGTTAGATAAGAATAGTTGAGCTAAGCAGGAACTAATTTTGGTGTATGCTAAGTCGCTAAAGGATACCCCCATAAGAAGATCAGCAAAAATATCAAATATCTCGCCTAACCTTAATTGTATCACAAATATAATTAAGTTCATTAGACTTGGGTTAAAGTATCATTGCATATATATATATATATATATATATATATATATATATATATATATATATATATATATATATATATATATATATATATATATATATATATATATATATATATATAATAAAAAAAAAGTACTTTTAACATGGTAAGTAATTTTAACTATCTGTCTTTATCGTCTTTATCGATTTTATCACACACACACACACACACACACACACACACACATATATATATATATATATATATATATATATATATATATATATATATATATATATATATATATATCGATGTTCCTATTGTATCACTGTTACAACTGTATTAAAAAGCAACTATATAAATTTGGAGTAACTTAAAAGTTGAAAATGTTACTTATATAAGTAACAGGCACATAATACCTAAGCTATTAACCTATTTCTTCGCAATATTTTGATACGACACAGTTAAAATAGTTTTGAGCAATGCAAATGTTAACATATTTAGTGTCATAAAATGCTTGCTGTTGTAAAGAGTATTAAAAGGAAAGTCTTTTACATCAATTAAGAACAAATAGCCTTTAGGCAGTAGTACCGAGTTTAAAATCAAAATAAATTAAAAAGTTTAAAAAAACATTATTTTCTAAGATGAGTTTAATTTTTCTAAGTGGTTATCATTGTCAAGCTATGGTACAAATTAGATATAACTAAATTTTTACTCCGATTGCCTTATAAAGTAGCACGATATTGATATTACATGATCTGAGAGTATTCATCAAGTGTAAGGGTAATGTCCATCAAGAATAACTTGGTTATGTATCCCAATATATCTTCTATGACATTTCTAAACCTTTTCAAAAGTGAAATTGTGTTGTCTTTTTTCAAATTTTTAATTTCATAAATAAAATTTTTTGGACAAATATAGAAAAGGTTAAAAATATCACTTGTGTGTTTTTAGAAGCTAAGTTATGCAATATGTAATACAACTTTTTCCTACAGCACTGTGAGTAAGGGAAAATGTAGAGCAATAAATTTCACTTTGCAATGTTGTCTGAGATAGCCTATTTCTGCATTTACCCCCAAAGTTTATTATTACACTACGGATATTACTCAAACCATTAACTGGATTTAAAATATAGGAACAACCAAACAAACAAATAAAAAAACCCCAAGAAATTTCAAATTATATAAATGATTTAAAATTTACTCCCCTGTTTTAACCCATTAACGCCGAGAATTTTTCTACTTATAATATATTGGTAAATATGTGATTAAAAGCTCTTATAGACACGTGCAAGTTAGTATGAAACTTAAAGAACTTTGAATGTTACAGGAAGTCTTCCTTAATAATGTGCTGCCATTTAAAACATAATAGGATGTCAATAAAAAAGAAATCTTCGTGATAAGAGGTTTATTTACATCAGTGAATACTGTACTGTAAAGGGAAGTTTTATATCAGATATAGTTACTCGGTATGATTTCAGGGTATGTACTTTTTTAATTGTAAGACTGCGCACGGCTTGAAAATCATAAAATACTGATCCAAATGACAACATTCTACATAATAGTAGATTCTTGAAAATTTGGGGTATTCATAAGATATTCATAAGATTGCTAATTACCTTCATTAAAAAGGAACAATCGTTTAAAAAACATAAAAATAGATAAATTATTTTTCAGTTGGAGTCAAAAATTAGGAAAATTTCGCCTTAGTAGGTTAATATCAACTTTCCGAAGTTTGAAAGAGATGTTCTATACTCATGAATGTTTCAACACTGATTAATGTAAAATATTTTCATAGATTTACCGCCCTTTTGCTTTTAAAATAGACAGAGATAAAAGAGAATTGGATAAAAAATTCCCACCAAAAATCTCGTCCGAGCATAAGCTACTTACACCACGGAAAGGAACATCTTTCCACTTTGGATTTAAAAGGAAATTGAAAAGTTTTCCTATACGCAAATCTTCTCATACGAAATGCCTGAATGTAATAAATTCTAAATTACGATTATGTAAAACAATATAAGTTTCTCTGATATTAACATTTAGTAGTCCTCCAAAAAGTGTCACTGCTGCAATAAAAGCGTTTAATTTACTGATGTTGTCGGGGACAGACGGGTAAAAAAACTCCATTAACTTTTGAGAATCATTACGAGCTGTATTTTTATCTCATTAAACTGAACAAGAAGAAACTGTTAATGGGATTCATACTAATTTTTGCAAAATTTCAAGTGGTTTATAATAAAACCATGAGACTAACTTTATGTTAATTTATCCCAATTAAGTGGTTATTTTATGTGAAGGCAATGATTAATCAATGCGAAAACCCTTTCTCAAATAATACATTTCCAATAAAAAGATGTAATAAATGCTATAAAAACTGATGATGCTTTGAACTTTTATTGATGACTGTTAGAATTAGATGAAATCAGTATTTTCTCGTCCTCACAGTAAGATTGTGAAAGCTGAATATGAAAAACGGAATGATAAACTAAATAAAATAGAAGAACCTGAATAGAAAAGTAATTTTTAAAGCTCCACAAATTTGTTAAATATAAATGAAAAAGAAACTACTAAAAGAACTTACTAAAAAATTCATGTTGAGTAACTTTATACCAAATAAAAAGCAATAAAAAATATAGTCAAACAATTTTTACATTAATTTCCTGTTTGGGATGATCTACTTCTGCATTTCCCCCAAAGTTTAATTTACTTATAAACTAAAGGTCTTACTCAAACCATAAACTGCATTTAAGATATAGAAAGAAAAAAACAAGTTTTTCAAATCACATAAATAATTTAAAATTAACTCCCGTGTTTTAATATCCATTTTTCGAAATTTAAACGAGAAATTCTACCCTCTTGAATTTCCGATACGCAAATGAATAATATAAAATGTTCACGGATAGATTTATAGCCTTTTCCCTTTTTAAACAGACAGAGAGGAAAGAGAATTGGATAAAAAGTTTCCACCAAATATCTCGTCCGAACATAAGCCTCTTACACCACAGAAAGGAAATTAACATCTTCCCTCTTTGGATTAAATAGGAAATTGAAAAGTCTTCCTATACGCAAATCTTCGCTTACGAAAAATCTGATAGAAATTCTGAATTACGAACATGTAAAACAATGTAAGTTTCTCGGTTATTAACATTTAGTAGTTGTCTGAAAGGTGTCACTGCTTTAAGAAAAGCTTTCAATTCACTGACACTGTTGGTGACAAGCAAGTAAAAACTCGCCATTAACTACTAAGAGTCATTACTGGCTACATTCTTATCTCGTTAAATTGAACAAGTCCTTGACTAAATTGAAAATGTTAATGGGGCTTAAACTAACACTCGTAAGCATTTAATTAAGTAGTTAAGAATGAAACCATGGGACTAACATTATGCCAAATTTATTTTAATTAACAGACAATTTTATATAAAATTAGTGATTATTCAGTACGAAATACGTTTGTTAAATTATACATTTGCCAGTAAAAAATGAATTAAAAATGTTATGAAAATTGAGGACGCTTTGAACTTTTTTTTAACATTAGATGCAATTGGTATTTTCCCGTCATCGTAGTAAAATTGTGAAAGTTAAATATCAAAAATTAAATTCTAAACTAAATAAATGGCAGAAAGCTGAACAATGAAGTAATTTTTAATGCTCTATAAATTTATTAAATTTAAATGAACTGATAAAAAATTCTTGTTCAGTAACTATAATCAGAATATACCTAAGTGTCAGCTTATAAAACCTTTTAGACAAATTTTCATTTCAGTATCTCAAAAAAGTTTCGAGAAATTTGATTTACCGTAAACAAAAATAACTAAAATCCTAGTTTGTCAGAATCGCATTTGAAAATTTTAATACAGCATAAACAATTTTGTATTTACTTTATATTCTTAAAACTCACCATAATTGTAAAATAATCTCACTTTTGTTTCATTTTAAAGATTATTTTCCTTTTCTTTTAACGGTTTAACATTTTATTCTGGATAAAATAACCTAGAAGGTAAGTAGGAATTGGAGTCTTAATTTCCAGTGATAGCCTGTAGATGTTCTATCAAAAGAGACTAAGATACTCACTAACAACTTTTTCCCGCGACTTTTTTATGCTGCATCTGAATGATAATCTACGTTTGATAGGTTATTTTCACTCGACTGCAACACAAAATACTCGTGCGAAGCAATTGCCAGTGTGAATGTTTGTCTCGTGCAATACAGGCCTTACGCGTTGGGACATCGTTTTAGTTTGCTGAGAATGAATTTGTTAAGTTGGGTAGATAACAAGCTAAAGACAGTCAAATCAAAGAAAATGACTTATTTTAATGTTCAAGCATAACAGCTTATAGAAATTAAAAAAAAAATATGCCATATAAATTTGACATTTTTTTTCCGCATTTATATTCGATATTTTGTAAACTAGATTTTCTGTTAAGTGTAAAAAACTACAAAAACTTCAAAGCTAAATATATAATTCTTAAAATTGCAGAGGAATTACAACCGGAGAAACATCGATATACACATTTTATCAACTAGATATAAGCATGTTATATTAGAAACTGTGTTACTTTTTATTCAGAGATGAATGCAATTTCATTCATAATGTATAATAAAATATTTGACGTAATATCACATAACAATTTCTTAGTTTTCTAGAAAGGAAATTTTTCGTCAAAAGATATTTTTTTCTTATAAACTGGGTAGGACTTCTGTTTCAACATTCAAAGTATCAAAGAGATCTGGTTAAAGTAAATAACATCATTCGGAAGAAAGATTATAACTTTAACTCGAAATGCTGTTCGCAGAATATTTTAAATTGAGAGATTTAACCCTCTAAGAGAGGATTACGGCCAAAGCGTAAATGCGAAGAAACGTTTGATACAGAAATAATAATGCCACTTTTAAATTCAATGCAAACTGATTTGAAAGTTGGAGAAAACGCAATTACTTTGAAATGGCTCAAGACGGATTTGATAAAAGAAGAAAGAAACTGTTAAGTTAGGTTATCAGGAAAAGTTGCGCATAAGTCTCTTATTTATCTTGTTAAAAGTGTTTCGTTGTTTCTTGGAAGCAAAAAATGTGGAATTTTGAAGAAAAATCACAACACATTATTTATATATAGCTGATCTGTAGTTACAAAATGTAAGTTTTTGAATAAATAAATATATGGTTTCAGTTTAGAATGAAAACATTGTAAAATTTTATTTTGAATCCCAAATTAAAGGGATTAGTTGCCAATTATTGAAAACTCTATTAGTTTTATTGTTGAGATGATTCAAGATTTGGAATATTATGGAGGCTAAGACTCGGGTTAGTGTGCACTTAAGCAGATGGGATTTAAAATGACGTAGACGTATTGAAACGAATAAACGATCTTAAATAATATGTAAAAAATTTTTCAAAGGGCAAAATTCTGCTTTTTAAATGAAGGAACAGACAAAATAAATGAATAAACAATGTCATTGACTATCTTTGTCAGCTTGATAAAGCACTTTAATTTTATCAGAAAATATATATGATATGTTAAGAGGTTATCATTTGGGTAAGAATAATGTGATTGAACAGTTTCTCGTTTATTAGTCACTGTAGTTCAAAAAGTTGTGGACAATTCATAGATTATTCAGTGTTTAGTGGATTCTCGATTTTTTTGGGAACCACTGACTATCCACAAGGTTAATATTTATAAATGATGCCTATTGTTATACTACTAATGCCCAAGGAATAAAATCAAAACAATGAAATTATGGAATGAAAAAACACTTGTAGTTTATTTGAATGTTTTGGAATTAATGCAACAATGAAACTGTTAGAATTTAATTACAATTAGTCGAATTTCGAAAACTGTAACCAATTAATCAGGGTGTTTAGGCAAAAATTTACGGACAAGGAAGTTATATGGTTTTACATATTATAAAAGATAATTCTATGTCATTAAATAAAAAACTCTTTATACTTTGATTCTGTCAAAGTGTCTGATATATTAAAGCATATGATATGCTATAGCATATTAGATGAACTACTATTCTAGAATGGAGAGAAAAATTGCCATAGCAGTGAAACCGCTTCTTAATACACGATAATCAGCAAACTGATGCTTTAGATCTCGTTATTGTTTATTATTTAATTTAAAATTTATGTTTTTGTACTTTAACATTTAACGAAATCAGTGAGTTGAAAATATCACTAAATAGCATTGCATCAATATATCATTATTTGTCTTTTGATATCTGTATATATTTTATAAATTAATTTTGAATGAGAAATCTTTACATATATAGGATTTATAATCCAAAACTTTAAAATATTGAGAAGCGATATAATTAAGTAGCAAAATGCATTCAGAGAACCTGAAATAAAAGTGAAGTTTGACAAAAATTATAGCTGTAATGATTAAAATATTGGAATTCGACGATAACATATAATTCAGTTGCTTTAGAGAGGTAGGATGCAATATATTGTCTTTAAATTCAACTCTGCTTTATCTCATTGCTTCATAAAAAATGATGCAACACTTTTCATTTTTACATTTTTAAAAAGCTTTTCACTCTTCATTTAAAAGTTGAATTATTGAATTATAGTTAGAAAGCAGATATATATATACTAGATGCAATAATACTTGATTTGCGTTAAATATTCAAACATTTTAAAGTTTCACTAAATTTTTTATTTAAATTGGGATACATTAGAGCGAAATATCAAAGGCAGGAATAAATAAAGTAGAATCTAATTTCCAAGTTAAACTTCTCACCTCATTTTATTTAGTATGGAAAGTAGGAAGATGAAAAAAAATCTCTGTTCTTTTTCTAAAACAGTTGAAAAGGTAAATAATCTTGGGAAAATATTTAAAATTTATTTCTATCCATCTCCATAACAAGTACTCATTCCTTGAAAAAGTTTTAACCAAATATTTTTTATCAGTTTCATCAAATACTTTTGCTCTTAAACTTCAGCGACAAATACTTTTCTTTTTTGTATAAGTTTAAAATTATAAACTTAATTAAACTTAGATATATACTTTTTTAAAGTGGATAATCATAGATAATACTACAGTAGAATTTGATAGAAATAATCTGGGATAGAAAATTGAAAAAAGGACAGGTTACAATCCATAAATAAATACTCATGCAAGGTAAGATATTTAATAAGGAGTTATGTGTGAGAGCGATTGAACTAACTTCGATGTATGATTGGTTGGGTATAGTGTAATATAATCCTAGAATTCTTGCTATTATTGTTGCTTGAAATCGAAAGCTTTCTGTAAATAAGAAGTAGACGATTGACTTTAAAGGGATGTTAGGAAAAACTGGGATCATAAAAATAGTAGGGAAAAAGAAGGTGAGTCTTAGTGTTAGATAATAGTTTCTTTCAGGAGAATCGTAGGCTTTCATCGTATGAACAATTTATTGTGTACATGAGTGAGGATTCACTGCAAGCGTGGATTACTTAACAGGTAGTTTACAGGAGATTTATTCCATTAACAAGGGGTATAATAGAATTAGACTAAGAAAGTCCTACCGTAGCTTTCAAGCCTCTAATTTTTATATTACACTTTATTATTGTTATTGTTACACAGTGTCTTGTATCATTATGGGAACACAGATAAATTATTTACGATGTTTATATATGAGATATAACGGGAAAGCTACCGTTACATTGTGGATGAATTTAAACTATTTTAAAATATATATGCTTTTAAAATATCTAAATTTAGTTCAGCTTGTACATAGTATAAACAATTGTACTAATTATTTGTCATTTGACTCACTATTTCAATAAATTGCTTTATCTCCGTTATTTGTAAAATAATATGAAGGCCCTAACTAACATTCAAACCCCTTAGTATATACATTAAACTTTGTTATTGTCACCGTTACTCAGCGTCTTGTACCATTATGGGAAACACATAAATAAATTAGTTACAATGCTTTATGAATTGAAGGTTAATGGTGAGATTAGTCTAAGATACAATGAGAAAACTACCTCTACAATACAAATAAATTTAAACTATTTTAAAATGTATGTGCTTTTAAAAATGACAATATTTAGTTCAGATTTTACACTAAATAAATTATTCTATCAACTGTATGCCGTTTGACTCACTATTCTAATAAATTACAATATCTATATTACTTATGAAATAACGAGAATATCATAAATATGTAAGATTTAATAAAAATACTAGACTTCTGTAAGAGAAATAACGTACTTTCAACAACTTTAAAAGCTAACTATTTAAATATTTGTGGGTATTATTGGTAACATCTGACAAGTGATCATATTTTTGAATAAACTTTTGAAACTTTAAAAATTTCCACTTTAGATTTAACTTAATTTGTTACTTTGCTTCAAAAGATGTTTTTTAATTTACTTCACAATAATTAACAATATGCGTTCAAACATATTTTCTTCTCTCAGAAAGAAACCTCATTTGCTTATTTTCCAACATTTTGTAAAATAGCCTAAAAAACCTTCTTAAAAATATAGACTTTGTGAATAAATGCAAAATTTTAATTGAAATTAATTTGAATTTTTGTCGTTATTGTATTGTTTACTTACTCCGATAATGGTTCTATATCATAGTCTTAAATGTCCTTCTTGAAAATTCATCACTTTCCCAAAATTTTTCATAGTTTTAACCAATTTATTTTATTGATTTTCTATTTAACAGAGTCATTTATGTTACCCGATCATTAAACATTTATGTAAATTATTTTCAGTCATAAAACTCTATCTATCTATCTATCTATCTATCTATCTATCTATCTATCTATATATATATATATATATATATATATATATATATATATATATATATATATATATATATATATATATATATATATATATATATATATATATATATATATATACATACGCAATACATCAAAATTATTATACTTAAACTATCTCTTATAAATTCTACTCTCTCCCATTCTTAATCCTTTAAATCTATTTTCCCATCCACAAAATATCGTAATTAAAGTAATGTCTGAGAATTAAAATTCTTCCAACTCATTTCCCAAAGCTTTTTCTGCAAAAGATACAAATTTTCTGTCCACTCATAGTATTTTTAGCTATCTCTGGCAAACGATGCAGTTATTCCCGTTTCAGCGATCTAAGTTACTTTTATTGTTAAATTCGCTGACTAAAATTCTATTTCTCAGGGAAAGATTTTTCTCTCTACGTCTCGTTCTGGGGTCAAACCCTGTTCTATCAAGTGTTTCGATGATCATTCCTAAGTCTGTCATTGACTGTTAAACATGTCATTTTAGCAGATCTTCAATAAAAGTTAATTTTGACTGGGATTTGTGCTTGTTGCTTTCAATGTAGCCCGACTCCATATTACTTCAATAGTCTAGCTGTTTAAGCTTCTACTTGCCCAGTACCCCGGGCAAATAAAAACAATAGGGGCTACAATTCAATGTGACTGGTGGTTTAATTTTAGCCGTGTTACATGTACTTATGTATGTGTATAAAACGGGGAAACTCTACGTATCACCAAAATTCAAACATTTGACACAATCGTAGCCAGTATATATATATATATATATTATATATATATATATATATATATATATATATATATATATATATATATATATATATATATATATATATATACATATATATATATATATATATATATACATATATATATATATATACATATATATATACATATATATACATATATATACATACATATACATACATATATATATATATATATATATATACATATATATATATATATATATATATATATATATATATATATATATATATATATATATATATATATACATATATATATATATATATATATATATATATATATATATATATATATATATATATATATATATATATATATATATATATATATATATATATATATATATATATATATATATATATATATATATATATATATATATATATATAATCTTTATATATATATTATGGATCAAATATACAAATTGGGCATCTGAATCATTTTTTACATTCATGCTAGTATTAAGAGTTGTTTTTACACTGTAGACAAGCAAGTAAGAAGAGCGACTTTGCCAAGGTAGTAGTATTTTGTAGATTTAAAGTAGTGATGCAGGATAGTCACAGCTATTTCTCACTCTTGTTAGAATTCTACCACACCAAGACCGTATTTGCGTATTCTGACTGCAGCTGAGCGTTATCCGTCACTTGTAAACAAATTTTGCTCCTTATTAAAGTGAAAAATAGGTTTCGATTTTATAGTTTCATCCACGTTAGTTTTAGGCTTTTTACTTAAATATATTTCATATAATTTTCCTTTATTATAAAAAACGTTTAACGAATATTTTTTACTAAATAAAATAATTCTTGTATATCATATTACATATATTAAATAGTAATAAAAATTATATATATATATATATATATATATATATATATATGTAATAAACTATTTCCTCTAGTCGCAATAATTATGTAGCCCCTATTATTTTTACTTGCCCGAGCTACTGGGCAAGGAGAAGCTTAAACAGCTTACAGTAATAACGATGCAGTCGGGACATTGAAAGAGACTGGCACAAGTATAATTAAAATTTTGTTTTAGAGCTGCTAAACCTGACATCTTTACTAGTCAACGCAGACAAGCGAAAGACACAAAAATCACTCTCTTCAAACAGAGGTGCACCCAAGAGCGAAGACAAAAAGAATTTTATCAAGAAACTTCTCAGAGAATTAAGTGTTAAGATCAGGAAAAAACGAGGAGCCATTTTCAGGCGACAGCTGGAAAACGTGTTGAATAGACAGAAAATTTACATCTATAGTATAGAAAGCTTTGAAAATTGTATCGAAAGAATTTTAAGTCAAAGAAACTCCTTTGATTAAGACATTTAGAGGCTAGGAAAAAGATTTTAAGGAATGAGAATTAGAGAGAGGAGGTAATTAAGGAAATATTAAAGTTAAATAATTTTGATATATTATATATATATATATATATATATATATGTATGTATATATATATATATATATATATATATATATATATATATATATATATTTGCCATGTCTAAAAAGGGGGGGGGGTTGGAAAATTAAGCGAGTTGTGAAAAATTTAAAAGGAACACTTTCGTAATAACAAAATAAATGAAAACCCACTGCCTCGTAAGCTTTTAGGATAATCCGGTCAAGCGGAAGCATATTGGAAGACTTTGATGAGTATGCAAACTGATAGTTGACAGTCGAGCTGTCAGCATACTCCACGCTTAGCTCCGACACGAATAAATAAAAATGGCGCAAGTGACGCCTTGAAAAGAAACTATACTTTGAAATAAAGAGATGATTTATCAAGAAAGGCTGATTCTAACATTGTAAATTATATCAATATATAATAACACTGTAAATTACATTAATTAGTATATAACGTTTTATTTATTTATTTTTCTCATAACTTAAAAATTCATTATGTATAATACTCAATTAAAAGAAATGACGATAAGTATTTATAGTTTTATTTATAAATTAGTCTAAATATTTTTAATTACTTTTCTTACATTAAAATGTTTTTGAATATTCAAATGTAGATGGTAGCCCTAATTTTTTTTATTATTATATGTGGTTGTATTAAATATAATGTAATATTTTAGAAGAACTTCATTCCCGTCTTAATATTTTGGATAATTTTTATTCTGAAATTGTTAATAACAAAAAACTGGCGAGATGATTATATAATTTAGTAATTATTTCTAGGGTTTTGGAAACGGTAAATGTTTCTCTTATTTAAGAATGGCAGCATATATTTGGGTAGGATAAATTGTTTTTTATTATAAAAATTTTTGGTTTAATTAACCTATTATTACTGTATTTGTATCAAGGGGGCTTGTTGTGCGCATATCAAAATGTTTCAAGCCCATATTGGAGTCTTAATTCTCCAACGGTATTACCAAACAAAGTATCTGTTCCTTTACATTTTTAGTTGTTATTTGAAATATCGTCCTTTTAAGATTCTTCTTTCAGTTTACCTTATATATATATATATATATATATATATATATATATATATATATATATATATATATATATATATATATATATATATATATACACATCCATTTCATATTCCAGCAACTACAAGAAATATTATTGGACAAAAACTTACGACTATAATTTAAATACAAAATCTTTGGCCAGAAAATTAGAGCTGTGAGTACAATAGATTTCGTTTGGTTTAGTTTGAAGCACTAAGGTGTACTTTTTATTTACTCTAAATCGTAATGAAACCAACGTAAAAAAGACTAAGAAAAGCACACAGCTGTTTGGGCAGAAGATAAAATCTGTAAGCGGGAAATAAAATTTTTCATTCTTATATCGGGATCAAAATTTATTCTATTCTGAAGAATAAATTTTGCTCCTGATTAAAGGGAAAAATGAGTTTTGATCTTAAAATTTAATCAACGGTAGTTTTACATACACGTGCGCGAGTGCTCACACAAACATATAAATATACACATCCTTTTTACATCCTGGTAACTAAAGTCACTAATACTGAAAAACAATTGTGACTATAATCCAAATAACACAATTTTGCACAGAAATATTATAATCGTGAAAAGAATGGATTCATTGAGCTTAGTTTGAAACACTGCGGTCTTTTTTTACCAGAGGGCTAATGAGACCGATGTAAAAAAAGACTAAGAATGTTTGGGAAGAAAAACTGTACGATTGAAATTTCATTTTTTACTCGTACAGTTCAATCGAACAATGGAATCAAATATAATTAGAATAAATTTGGTGGTTAGCCCCTACCACGTTGTAGAGTAGGTATTCAAATCTTGCTTAAGGTTTGGCTTTCATTTGTGTTTCATTTGTGTATGAATCCTTCATAGGGAAAAAAATTGAGTACCTGCATGGAACTCAACAATAAAAAGATGAACAAATATTAGCGGCTTTGTAAAAGGTGAATACTAAAATAAAGACAAAAGTCCTTCTTTAAAATAATATACCAGGCTTAGAAAGCTTTTGGATGTGCAAACTGAAGGAATATAGTATAATACAAAATAACGATTATAATTTTTTTTAAATGTATTATAATAAAATGTAACTTTCAGAATTATTTTTTAATACATGTTTCATCATCCTTGAAACTTAAATGTCCATTTAATGGTAAGATGAATAGCGTTAGTGTAAATTCATTTTCTTTTTCCATGAAGGAATTACATTAAATTTTACTATAAAATTAATTGCATGTATATATAACTAAAAACTAAACAGAGTTATGAAACAAGAGTAACATACATTTGCTTATTATGCATTTATTTTCTGTATTAATTTTGGAAATCAGTGTTCAGTTGTTTGTTACGGGAGAGTCAAAGTAGTAAATGCAGCTGTCAAAAGTACATAAATAGAGTTATTAGTTTTATAAACGAAGTGAAATAGCAAAAATAATTCTCTCTCAAGATTTATGTTTTCTTTAAATAACGCACACCTTTCACATTTGTGTATACTCCAACTAATGACTAAAAAAATATCTGGAAATACGGAAATATACCGAAAACTTAAAATTATACTTGGATGAAAGCATAAAAAAGGGAAATAAAACGATCTTTTAAATCAAATGTCAGATTTAAAATAAATATGAGATCATAAGAAGTTAATATAGACAGAATAGGTTAAAATGGATAGTCCTACTAAAATACTTCCCTTTAGCAGCTTAGATGTCACAAAACATTTTTCTAAATTATTAAATTATTATTAGAAAACCCTGCACACGTATAAATTGAAGCATAACTAAATCAATCACAATATTTTTTAAAATTCAGGTAGTTAAAAAATATGATACATTTTTTAGTGAGTTTTTAAATGTTTATTTCGCTTTATATTTCATTTTTTTTCTCCTACTCATAATTTAATGTCATTATTTAAAATATATTTCAAATATATTAAGTTATATTAAAATATATTTAGCCATTATTTAGTTTATTTCTTGTAAAGTTTATAGGCAATAGTTTTACGTCTGTACCTCAAATTTTTAATAAAAATTCTGGCATTATAAATTGTATTTTGATAATGTAAATAAAGTTGAAGGATAAAACAAATACTCAGATTTGTTTAAATGCATATTAAGGGTGTTAAAAGTTTCTAAAAATCTATGGAAAAATTAGTTATAAGAAGCATTTTAAAAAATTAACAATTTATAAAAAATTTCCATTGTTTAGAAACAATATCTAATAAAAATAATGTGATGAACTTAGTTATAATTTAATGTATTTTCGTACATAATTTCCGAATTTTAAGTCAATAATTTACAAAAACCTCCTGTTTCATTCTGTGCTCAAGATTATTTTTGAATTCGCTTCAGAAGTTTATTATTATTATTTTTTTTATCCACCAATGATTAAGATTATACTCTTTTTTGCACTTTCAGATGCTTAAACTGATAGAGAAATAATTTTTTTTGGACAATTATTTATCAAGAGGAAATATTCTAATTGTTATTTTCATTTGTTAAATGCTATCATTTCGTACAATTATAATACTTGCAGCTTATAAGTACTTTTGTTCAGTTGAACTGAAATGGAAATTTCCACGAGGATAAACATATAGCACCCAAAACTAATTTAGCGGATAATAAATGTAC
The DNA here is from genome assembly GCA_032207245.1 of Pardosa pseudoannulata. Classification (NCBI taxonomy): domain Eukaryota; kingdom Metazoa; phylum Arthropoda; class Arachnida; order Araneae; family Lycosidae; genus Pardosa; species Pardosa pseudoannulata. Next base: position 7,443,498 of record CM063503.1, on the reverse strand, counting down.
ATAGTAATTGTTAAGTAGTCAAAATTGTAACAACCATAATTGTTGTTCAACTAATAAAAATAAACAGTTTATAGAATATTCTCCCATTGAAAAAAATACGATTTGGTTATTTTGCAGCTAAAGAAGTACAATAAATTTAAACTAAATAAACTAACAGTTGATTAAGGACTCTAGTTTAAAGGAAATTCTTTCTTGTTTTGAGGTTTAAATATGGAGTGTTTGTGTCTTTTTTTATTGAAAATTGCTTAAATCTGGGGTCGTAGTATATCGAAAATATCTGAAGCAATATCGATTTCTTAGCTACATTTACGATTATCTTACTTAAATGCCACTCAAATAGTTCCAAAAACTCTAATTTATAAATTTATTTTCTATATTTTTTTAATATAGGTAAATGTCAAGAGAAATGAATAATTGATTTCAATGCTTTTATCAAAATTATTTTATCTGAGTTTATTATATGGTAAACATGAAATAAAGTATCTCTGCTCATAGGTGAAAGTGTTATATAAGTAACCTATTTGTAAATTATTTTGTATGGGTATCCATGCTCATTAAGTATATTAACCATCATATTTGTTATAATTTTTATGGGATTATAGATGTAGCGTTTTACTTTTTAAATTTAAATTTAAAAAGTAAAAAAAAAGAGTTTTAGAGTCTGATTAAATTCAGATTAAATACATTTTAAATTCTTACACCAGAACTAAAATAATTTTATAAAGAAAAACAATGTTATAAAGAAAAATATTAAAAGACACGAAATAAAATATTTGGTTACTTATTTCCTGTAAATTATTTCCAATTTTTGTTTTGCTCATGAATATTTTTTAGAGAAAATTATTTTTTTTTTAAATTTTATCTGTAGTTTTATATCAACAGTATATTCTCGTCTATTTAAACGGATTACTTAGAAAAGGTAGCATCAAATCATGTCATTTATTTTCTTATTTACATTATCTCTGAGATGATGCTAAACTTCGAATTCCTATGTTCTCTTTATATGCAAAAATATAGCATTGAAAAATATTACATTTTATGCTGGTAGTTTCGAACTTTTATAAAACTCGTGGTGTCTAATATTAAGAAAATATGTAGCAAACATTCGAAATTAGTTTATAAATTTGAAATTTATATTAAAAGTAAGTTGTAAGGGATACACATCTTATTATACATTAATGACATTAAGAAATTTAGTTTAAATAGAGAGGATAAACATTATCGTATACCACAAATTAAACCTAGTTGAAAATATAGTACAATTTATTGTACTTAATTTTTAAATGGAGTTTTTTACTCACTCAAAAAATTCCAATGCTGGTGAAGTTCTGTTGGTTCTGAAGGCAGATGAATTAAACAGTGTTGAAGCATCGATAATATAACCACTAGCGTTTCTACTTTCCCAGCAGCGATCTGTGTTCCACGGGTTATTGCATCTTATCCATGGCAACTCCGAGGAAAATGATATGAACATGTAATATAAAGTCCAGGCTATGATGACATTGTAGTAAAACGAGACATACCAGGATACCAAAACACTGCAGTAACCAACTCCTAGAAAATAGAAATAAAGTAAGTTACAACCAAACTGAAATAATATCTTAGGGGAAAACTGTTTAAATGGCAGCTAATTGTTCCTGTAAAATGTGATTTAAGCAGCATAATGCTGGGATAGGATTCCGGGTCAAAAATGTCTTCATTAATTCCTGACTGGGTAGTGTAAATCACTCCCATTTTTATTGATTTCAACTCCATACTGTGATTCCTAATTAATATTGCATATATGAACATAATAATAGTTAAGCATAGCCCAAAATAACATTTATGCTTAGCTCTGTTATGCATAATTCTATTATGTCCTTTTGTTTTGTTGATTTTTATTTACATAAGTAGGATTTTCAGATGCACATTAGTAACCTCTTAGTGCTAGATAGATAGGCACCCAACACATGGATCAACCAAGCAAGGTTTATTTCTACCCTAAGACCAAGGCGAGTATCTCTACCTCTCTTCCGAGTCTTAATACAAAATGTGTTGAATTCTGAACAGCGCAGTGTAGAGTGAATGATACTAAATTAGTTTCCACTCCTTATTTTATGTCTACAAGTATTACACATCTAAACAAAGAAACACTGTTGCATAATCAAGAAAATAGGATTTAAGCATAGATAAGTTATGCTTTTCTGCTTTATTAATTTTTTTTCCATCCGTATAAGATATACAGACAAACTTTAATAATATGTTAGTACATGTTAAATAACACAACAGCCCACATCACGGGGTTTATTCCTACCCTAAGGTCAAGATAGGTGTATCAGCTTTCTCCCTTCTGAGTGAATTGAAAATGTCTTTGTTAAATTATGACCACCACTGCATAGCGCGAATGATCTTTAGCAACATTAATTTCAACTCCATATTTTATATCTGATAAATATTAGATATTTAAGCTAAGAAACACCATTACACAATCCTGAATAGGCCGAACAACGGCCGAATGGTTAGGGCGTTAACCTTTTGCACCAAAGTTCGTGGGTTCAAATCCCACTGTGGCATAGATATTCGTAGCCGTTCGGAAATGGCTTACATCAGTAGATCCCGGTCTCATTAGCCCTCGTGTTGCCAAAAAGTAGACCGTAGTACCCCAAACTAGACCAAACCAATCCAGAACAGGTTTTACGCATAGCTTAGTTAAACGTAACTCTGTTATGTTCGCCCGTATCGTTTTGTTTACCAATATATGAAATCCATATGCATATTATTAATATGTTAGTACTACTTTCATAGGTAGAAATATAAATGTACAACAGCACAGCCATCCCCCCATAGGGTCTATATACGCCCTAAAACCAAGATGTGTTGAGAAATTGAAGCTAGAGCAATCAATGTTTAAAACAAAAAACAGGGTACAGAAGATAAGTGGAAACTTTATTGCATCATGAATTAAAAACACAGAAGGTTTTTTACATCTAGTTTAAATCATGCTGTGTAAAGGGTGTACATAATTAAACTTTCCTACTTTAAAGTTGTCTACTGTCGAAAATATTGTTCAGAAAGTTATGAAATATTGTGTAGGCCATAATGAAGGGATTGGAATTTGTTTTTAGCAAATAAATAAAAATATTTCAAAATTTCGCTATCAGATGAATTACACATTCGGCCAAAATATACTCTAATTAAAAAATATATTGCAACAAGGCATGTTCAATAGGACGGTTATCATTTTCAACCACCATTTGAAATCCTATGATGTTCTACAGTTGACTGTATGTCGAGAACATGTCGTGAAATGCTGTCTTTCTGATCAGGTACAGTTCTTGGTTTATCAAGACTGACTAGATATATCATGTGCACCAAAGCTAAAAACCAAGATGGAGTTCTTCCTCACATTAGCCTTCATGTTAAGAACGTTCAGTCGGCACTTTCCTAATGTATAACCACCTCGATAACAAGACCTCAACTCATGAAAGATTTGGCTACTGTCTACTTTGACTTAAAGACAAAGTAGACAGTATCTAATCCACCATTTAAGTATTTGAAGATTACAAAATTTAGCTATACCCCTATTTTGAACGTTTATAGAACAATTTATGAGGTTTAATGGTAGAACCAGTGATAGAAAGTATTGGATAGATATATTTGGGATAATCCAATATTATGAGTTAATGAAGAGAGCTGCATTTCACAAAGTAAAATCTGATCTTTGATATTCTTTTTTGTGTCGTAAATTAGGTAGTTTTTTGGCAACTATTAATATTTTGATATTAGCCTAAATTGTTTTATGGTCTGCAGGGGAATACGAAATAAAGTTCAATACCTTCCACTGAATTTTATTAAGGTTATATTAAAGCAGAAATGGTTCCCAATTTTATGTTTAGCTATGATCAAAATGTAAAATATAAAGAAATGACTCCAATTACATATATTTCAAAAAGGTGTTTTGATAGAGAATGTAAGGTTACAAGAGGCATTTATTTAGTTTGTAATTCCCAAAATATATTTTTTCCAACTTTAGATGTCCTTTGAAAATAGTAAAATTTTGAGCATTCTTATTTTGTACATTTGTAAAAATAATGCATTTTTGTAATAATATCTGTATACTATGAAATATGTACATACAGTAATGCAGAAGACAACAGTAAATATGTATTTCTCCTTTTTAAAGTTTTCATTTAAAATTTAATCGATATTTTCTTTGACTCAGAAGGAAAATATACCTTATTAATCCCTTATAACTAAATTTTTCTATTATGTCAAATTTGTAAAAGTTAAATTGAATAGATTTTCAAAAACGTGAACCGAAATGATATTACGTCTCAAACATTTTAAAAGTAGTTAAAATACTACGTTACATTATGTGTATGACCCTTTTCTTAAATTTTACTTCGGTTTGGTTTGCATTTTAGTGCTACCGTTCACGCTTTGCTACAGACGACTGATGAGAAAGGGGTATAACTTTTCAAACTTATTGCGAACTACTATGACAGGACGATGGCCGAATGCATAAGGCGCTGTCTTGCTTTCGCTGTTGACATCGATGTTAGTAGTCATTCGTAATAATCTCAAAGGGATCTTCAACCATCAAAAATTCAATTTTTTTATTTTTACATTTTAAAATCTTTGGACATTTCTGAATCGTATAAAACAAACCCCATTGAAATATTCTAACTAAAACCTATAAAATTAAACATTTGAATTTAATATCCTAGCGTTTAAAGAACTATAAAAACTTGCGTACTCTGAAAATAAAAAACTGTTGCACATATTGATTTCAAATTTGCACATTCAATACATTGTAGACTTACAACGACACTCTACATAATTTTTACGTTGTTGTTTATTTCATTTGGTATTTTTAACATTTGAAATGAAATTTTCAAACATCATTTTAGCATTTTTGAAAATTTAATCCCTTAGTGTAATGTTTCTGATACTTTCTAAAAATTTAAATAGATGGAGAATATACTTAATAATTATTCTTTACAAAAAAAAAAGAAAAAAAAATATTATTAAAACTCACTTTGCATTGTTGTAAGTCTGCCCAAAGTGTGCAAGAATAGTTTTAAATTTTTGAAAACAAGCTCTCACTTTTGACTTTATATAAAAAGTTTTTATTCATTAGAAACAAAGTAAGTTCACCAAAATTAATTAAATAAAATTAAAGATAAATGTATATAATCCTATATTTATATAATCCCGATAATAATTAAAAAATATAAGGTGAAAAATAAGAAAAACCTTTCACAAAAAGTTGATTAAATTCAATGTGTCTCCTTAATTGTTGTTTAGTCCTTGCCGAGTTGTTTAATCCTTATTTAGTAAAAAAATGACCGTAGTACTCCAAATGAAATTAGACCCTTATCGACTGGATACAGTCTTTCACTTTAGCAGGGATATTTGTACCAACGGAATCAGGTATTGAATGGCAGCGCTCTATCTACTCATTCATTGTCCAGCACATTATAACAAAATATATATGCTCATAATCATTTTACTTAAACAACAGGTCCATTATTTTTGCTGTTAAATTTTCTCGGGTTTGAAAACTTTTGAAGATGCTCTTTATTTTAAGAACTACGTTTTCAAATGACTGCTAACGTAAAATATTTTTGAGAAAACTATTTATATTCTCAGCAAACATATTCTTTAACTTCTGGATTAGAAAACTACAAATTAGAAAAATAATTTAAATAAATGTATTTCACTAAATATATTCACAAAATGATATAATTTGTGTATGAACTATATTTTTAAAGTTGTTTATCATCATATTTTGTTATAACATTTCCGTTTTCAAACAGATTTGCAAAGTAATTGATTTACTGTACAGGCAGCATTAGACGTGATGAATACCAGCTTTCATGCATTTTGATCTATTATTAGTTATAATAGTGTTTTAAAGTATCAGCAATTTCGTAATACATTATTAATAGACATACAGCTTTCACTGAGACTTCAAAATATTGCCAGCACTACACATACTAGAGAGAATTGTGACAAAGTGAACATGATCGTTGAATCTTGAATATACGTTTTCAGTGTCGGTACTGCATAGTTTTATAGTTTAGTATCAAATCTGGTCTACATTATGAATTTATTTCCCATTATGACTTGAATTGGACAGTTGAAGACACTGACTTTTACGTAACTATTCATAAACATAATATGGAAAGAACGAAGAACAATTTTATACAAACATAATATAAATCAAAATTTAATTTAATAGAAAAAAGTGCCCTTGTTACTCGCGGCAGCATCATTATCCAATCGAGGAATTTAAGCCTATGAAACAGTAATCCATATGAAAAAAAAATTTAAGTCTATGCCATATTTAATTTTTGCTGAGAACGTGAGAAATTCTTTTTCTGATATTAATGAAAGATTAATATTTATTTCATTTAAAGTTATAACGATATTACTCATGTATTCTGGGTACAACTTGCAGGAATTTAAAATCATTTTAAAACTAATTCTACACATGAAACAAAGAAAACTATATATTGCGGAAGGACATTAAGAAATAAATTTATTTCTCTTTAACTGGATTTGGTTTGGAGCATTAAGATATTATTTACTAACGCAAAAGATAATTAACCCGAAACCGTACAGCTTAAAGCCGATTACGAAAAATTAAGAATATCTATGCGGACAATATGATTAGAAGCAATGAAATCGGATACCGAAAAGCAGTGCCATACCCAGTCGATCATAGTTCTACTTATTTAAGTCTAGTAGAATAATTATAAAAATTTATTTTTATCTGGTTATAAAATTTTTTATTCTTATTACTGTAGATTAATAAAGGTTTTAAATGAACTTATATCACTTCAAAACTATTTTTTTTGGTACCAAAACAGAATAAAAGAAATTTATTCAAAGGGCTTAAAGGCGCATCTCCGTCGCGCAACCCCTCTTTACACTTTTTCATTTATTTGTACAGTGATATAGATTAATATGCTTATTTTGGTATCCACCAATACATAAAAACTAATAAAACTCAATAGTCACACAAAACGTTTAAGGACATTTAACTTAACTAAAACATGCAAATAAATGTATTTTGAAAATATATTTATTTGTACAGTTCAGTGCATTTATTGAGATGGAAATTATGTTTCATCAAAATTGTACCAATAAAATGTCTTTAAATACTTACCTTTGAATAGTGGGCAAAACTTCCATACACTAATTGGTCCTTGTCTATGATATTGTCCTAAAACGAGTTCCATATAGAATAAGGGCATAGCTCCAAAGATTAACATTAATAGATATGGGATAAGGAATACACCTATGAAAAAAAAATAATGCAATTAAATTTCATTGAAAAATGCAGCAATTTTTAAAAACATGCATGATTATATTCAAGGTAAAAATGTGTGATAAATTCAGTTATTTTTTACATATATCTTCTTTTCGTGATTTATTATTAAATAGAATTTTGGAAAAAAATTGTATTTGTAAGAATTCTATGTACTTTACCTAAAAGGAAAGGTTTCAGATTTTTATTGTTTTGTTTTGTACTGTTTATAAATGTAAAACATCGGAATTTTGATGATATTTCTCTATTATATTAAATCCAGAACGCATGAAGAACGGGCTGAAAAGTCAGAACAGTAGAAACATTTTATAAACAGCAAAGCCCTTATATTTAAGAAGTTGGTCATCTTGAAGGTTCCCTTTAAACATATAGGTAAAAGAAAGAAGAGCGGTATTTCTCACGATTGTCTTTTATATATATATAGGATTCAAAAATTGAGGATGTGGCACTTTACTTTATTAGTATTGCGCATGTAGATCCACAAGCAAAATCAATGACTAGTGCATTTTTCCATGCTATCTTTAAGTTTATGAATAAACTTAATCTACTGTTAAGAGAAAAATAGATATAATATTTTTATTGAATAAGTTTATTTGAATAATATTTGAGCTCGCAGCAGTTTCTGGACACACACACACACACACACACACACACACACACACACACACACACACACACATATATATATATATATATATATATATATATCTGTATGAGGTTATTCGTGTGTGAACACTAAGACTATTAATAATTAAAAAGTCAAAAAGTTTAGTACTCCAAAAACAATAAATAAATAAAAAACGCCCTTCTTCCACGAACGACACACATATCGTAGTTTCGGCTTATTCTATGTTTACATCGTCTCTCCGAGACGTTGAGCAATCGCTCTCTTGCTGTATCTGGTATCTCTCTTTGTCTTACACACACACACACATATATGTCTTAAAAATTTTGAAGAGTACATTTTTAGTATTTAAGTCCTTATTAGATTTTCAGGGGATTTTATGCGAAAAATGCCAATTTACTGCATAAAAAAAGTTATTAATCCTACGAAAACCAGCCAGAGGCCCTATCCTTAAGAACAGATGAAATTTATTCAGTAATAATAGAAATAGTGGTGGAGTTTGAACAACATACATCCAGGCTTAGTGTAAAAGAGATATGCGATGTTAAGTTACCCAAAGCAATCCTAATGAAATGCGTAAAAATTAAATTGTGTCACGACTACTTTTTGAGTTTAATGAAAGCTCGAGACTGGATTAAACTGCATAGTCTAGCCATGGTATACCAAATAAGGGCTGAGTCTATGTCTAGTGGCTGGTATACTGTGTATAATACATATGCTATGTGTATACATACACACACAATAAGGTTTAGAAAATAATAGTATATATATATATATATATATATATATATATATATATATATATATATATATATATATATATATATATATATATATATATATATATATATATATATATATATATATGTCAGGTCTAAAAGGGGGGGGGTCCGGAAAATTAAGCGAGTTAGGAATGATTTAAAAAGGTAATTCTTTAGTAATAACAAAATAAATGAAAAAACCCACGCTCGCATAAGCTTTTAGGATCATCCAGTCTATCGGAAAGATTTTTGAAGAATTTGATGATTAAGCGAACCGATAGTTGGCAAGTAGAGCTGTCAACACACTCCAAGCCTAGCTTCGCCACGAACAACTGCAAATGGCTCAAGCAACGCTTTTAAACGAAACTTTACTTTGAATAAAGATATGATTTACCAAGAGAGACTGTTTCGTCCATTCGCCTTACTACTGGAACACGATATATATATATATATATATATATATATATATATATATATATATATATATATATATATATATACATATATACATATATATATATATATATATATATATATATATATATATATATATATATATATATATATATATATATATATATATATATATATATATATATATATATATATATATATATATATATATATATATATAATTCTTAAATTGATGTAAATTTAATCTGTTTAACAGCACTTTATGTTTTTTTTTCAAAAATTCTCAATTAAAAACTACATTTTTTTTCATTCAACGCAATTATTGAAACAACATTTGTCTGCCATTTGCTTCTTTTGTAGTTTCATTACAAGAACAATTGAATAACTTCCAGAATTCCATTCAATTATTTTTAATTATGAATGAATTTTTTGTCCGTAATTAACAATTCCTCTTTTTTTTTTCGAGTTTCAATTTCATGGCTCAGTCATAAAAACAATAAGGAAATAAAAATACTGCTTGCGAAAAGTTTATTGAAGTGAAACATTTTATCTTTTACGGGACAAAAAACATATGAGTGTTAAAGGTTTGAACAAAATGTATTTCTGCGGAACATATTTAGTTATGCGTTGAAGTTAAATGATTACCTCTTCATTGAATAATTATTTACTTCAGAATATTATTTTTAATTTATAAATGATTTCTCGGCTGTAAAAAATGTATTAACTCTTTTATTTCATCCCTAATGTTTTTCAAAATAAATATAATTTATTTTCGTCACATTTCATACGCATTATACATAATCAAAATTGAACATAATACTTTTGTAATTATTATGAGAAAATAAAATATTAAATCGCTATCTTGAAAGAGAGTTATTTAAAGTTGTTAAACGAGTGTCATTGTATAAATTTTAATTTCATGAAGATAAAACCATTTTTCTGTACCTTAAATATTTGCTTGAAAATAGTATTAAGTGACATGTATTTTTTAAAGTATAAAACATTATTTGTATCACAAATCATAGAAGAATATGTTGTAAGTTATTGCAGCATGTAATGATGATTAATAAAACGTCTAAGTAGGATTTTATACAGGAAAGAAAGAAATGATACATAGTATCATATAGATAAGTTTTTTGTATCATTTGTTTTGAATGTAAAGTTTAATTCAACGTTATATTTATATTATTGACAATTTGAATGGTGTAATGCCCGCTTAGTGAATGATATAAAATATTCACATTGGTTGAATTAATGTAATTTCATTCATTATAGTAGCTTATACATAAACTCTAACGCATGATCAGGTGATGTACGAAAATTTGTACTTTCTATATTTATTTACTTGTTATCTATTGCAGTTAGAGAATGAAGATATTCTTGGAGAAGAGTATTTAATTTTTGACAGGATTGTACAAAAACGTTACTTTGGTAATTTATTTAAGTGACCTATAAAATGTACCAAAATTTAATAACATTTTTATACAGTGAATGTTAATGTTAACTTTGCACGTAACTAATTCTCAACTTTGGACTGTTGATTTCAAATTTAGGAATACATTTATTTATTTACAAACATTATGTTTTAGAAACAGCTGAAACATCACTGCATGTGTTTTGTGTTACTTAATATTTTGTTTATTGTTTGTGGGAATTTAATGAGAAAATAATTTAACTTTTTCTTATGAATATTCGGAAAATGGTTTGAGTAATAAAAAACTTACGAAATAAATAGCAAAAGGGTTTAATTAATGTTCCAATTATACAGGCTAGGATTTACATAATTTTCTAGAAAAAAACTAAAACATTCGCATAAAGACCATAAAAAATAAATCTGAAAAAAGGGGTAATTTTATTTTGTTCAAGTTAACCTCACCAGCCTTCAATGCTTAAGGATAGCATTAATAGAACAATCGAAATTCCCCTTACGTGTTTTGTGTTATTTATTAGTTTGTTTATAACATAGTAAAAATTAAGTTAGGAAAACGAGTTAACGTCTGATAACAAAAGCTCTGTATGGTTAAAATATATACATGCAAGTATGGTTTTAATAGTAACAAACTTGCCACATGAAGCTTAAAAATATTATGTTAAAATATGAATTCTATAAAGTAGAGGTTTTGTAATTTTTACAAACATAAATCATACGTATAATATCTTAACAAAAATTAAGAAGAAAGTAAAATTTCATTATGGTAAGAACAATTATATTAGAATATGCTTAGTGTTACTTACTGATTTATTTATTGTGTATTAAGAACATTCTTCAAATAATTCAATGTTTTCTTATAAATATTCGAAAAATAGTTTTAATTTTAATAAATTCATAAAATATAGCAAAAATATTAAGTTAAAGTTTTAATTCTTAAGGCTATGACTGCCTTTTTTTCATCAAAAACAAATCATCTATATAAAGTTCATAAACCAAATGTAAAATAAGAACAATTTTATTCCGTTCATGCCTTAACTTCGTAGCTCTTTAATGCTTAAGGGTAGTATTAGTAGAAGAAAAATATTCTCATTTTTTAGATTGCAGTCAAAAGAAGATGACCGCAAACTGTCAAGAATCAGGTTTCAAGAAATCCTGATAAATATAAATGTCTTTCATGAATTCGACGAATCAGAAACGGAGGTCAAAAGTGATTTGAAATGAGGTTTTCATTTTTCCATCTATTATCTGGAACTTCTGATATTCATTGACAGCTTGAATGAAAAATGATTGACAAGTCTACTCACTACAAATCTGAGTTTTCTGTGACTTCGGTTTTTAAAGAACCAAGATTATTCAAATTGAAGACGCTATATGAAAATCTGTGTCCATAAAAAGTGTAAAAAAATTAATGTTAATAAGAGAAAAAATTCTCTTGACGTTGAGCTGGGAATTTTAATAAACATATCTTAATAAAATTAAGCTGATATATTTAAATCTAAAATTTCCTGCCGATTAATAGGGTGTGTCATTTAAAAATATTGATATTTGTAAGGCTTTTGTCTTTTTATAAAAAAAACCGTCTTATATTCATATTATACCTTACTTTCGATAGCGCAACAATGTAAAAATTGGCAATATATATATATATATATATATATATATATATATATATATATATATATATATATATATACATAAATACAGACGAACATTTGAAATAACGTTTGATTTTCGAAAAGAAGGATAAAGAAATTGAATTATAAAGATTTTTCTTGTTTACTTTTGATTTAGATTTTGGGAATTTGTCTAATTCATACAATTAATACAATTTTAGTTTTCCAAGTACGTACTACGATGCAATAGTTAAATTGTCATATATATATGTGTGTATTTCATGTATATATATATATATATATATATATATATATCAGCTATTCCATGTCAACAGTTATTCAATGACCAAATTTGAAAACTAATTAGAGTTACATGTGTCATATATCAAAGTGTTGCTAAAAGTTCACTGATTACAAATATGCAATTATTTTTATTTCTTAATGAGTACAATAATTAAATATTATACAGTTGGATATACTATACTATATACAGTTACTATACATATACTATATACAGTTACATACTATACATATACTATATACTATTACTATACATATACTATATATATACTATATACAGTTGGATTTTTATTGAATAATCCACACTACAAGATGGTGATTTTACAATACTAATTGCAGCCACATTTTTAAGTGCACACTTTTGTTAATTGTCATTCCAGATTCATACAAATCATGTTTTTTGAGGCATTGAAGGAAAAATACACCAGGATAAGATTATTATTTTCTGTTAAATGGTTTTAATTCATCCATTTGATGTCACACCCGTAACATAAAAGTTAAATAAGTTTATTTTAAGAAAAAGCTATTGGGCCTAGAAACTTGATCTTTTGGATTCACTTTATAAAACACGTTCTCAAGCATATCTAATAGCTATATTTTTCATAAATGTATTTTTTAATATGTTAATTAGACATATGCAAGTGTCACACCTGTAACGCTATGTGATAATTTTATTAATCCTGTATAACAACTTCTTGTTTGGGAATTCCTGGTTGAAACTGTTCTCAAAAGTTGGTTCAGTGGTTAAATTTAATAAATAAATATTCTATATTGTGTTAAATAATGTAAAAATCGTGACATTGAATACATAAACATCTTTTTTAGTTCTCCGTATATCTAATAATTTTATTTTCAAGTACTATTGAAAATATGGTCTTGTTATGCGTAAATTTGTGAAAGATTTAAATTATTTATTTTGATTTCTTTTATATAAAGTTTTGATAAATGCATTAATTTGTTATTCGGGTCATGGAAATATCTAAAACTAGAGTAGCAAAACGTAGGAAAAACCAAAGAAGGGATTCTGTCAAAGTGCATAAATATTTTTAAAAACAAAAATATAATAGAAACAGAAAACAAATAAAAAATAGAGAATGCATAAACTAGTAACAGAAGGAAGTTATTGAGTGAAAAAAAGGAAGTGTTATGCTGAAAGAAAGGAAAAATGTTGAAAGAGAAGAAAACAGACAATTAAGACAAATGAAAACAATAAAAAGGCGTATTTGGTTTTTATAGTTATAAACCGACATATAGTAAAGCATTAAGGACAGTTAAAGTTGAATTTGAACATAAATCCCAATATCTCTGGAATACCTTATACGAATCAGGAGTTTTCAATTGCTTCTGATTTCGTACAAGGATCTATTTTTGCAAGTGGCAGATTAAATACATACATATACATACATACACACACACACGCACACACACACACACACAACACACACACACACATATATATATATATATATATATATATATATATATATATATATATATATATATATAAGATATAATATATAGTGTAACTATATATATATATGACTTTTTTTTCTTAGTTTTATGAAATTTTTTAAGGAATGTCAGAAGTAACATTGAGTTATATGAAAAAATTGGAAGATACTAGATCTAACCAAAAGAAAAAGAAACGTCATGTGAAAGCATGGAAACCATTCTTAAAGTAAAGCCTCAAAATACTCATGAACAACATAAGCCAAATTTAATTTTATTGATAAAAGTTAGAACAAATAAGTTAGTTTAACTCTTACAAACATGTATGGGTGGGTTTATTCATTTATTATTGAAAACCGTACTTAATTAAGTTAACCGTTAATTAACACGTTCGCTGCCGATAGCGTGTTCACAAGAAAATGCGTATATGACGATGGGTTCGGCAGCGAAATGTAAGATTTTTTAAAAACATTCTGAGAGTCACACCCTTAACATTTTGCCCCACGAACAATACGTTTTTGAAAAAAGATCTGGTAATTACATTTGTCTTTGAAAATTTACAAATAACACATAGTATTAAACTTTCAACTGTCTTTATCATAAAAAAGTTCAATGACTCTTAAATACTATCTATTATCTGAAAAATTAATAATTTTGAACCTACATATAACACCTGGTAAAATAACTTTCACACCCGCAACAACATATTTAAAATTTTTTAAACATGTAAAAAGAAACGGAAATTCTTTAATTTTTTCAAAATGCTTCCTTGTATTTTCTTCATTAAAATATATATTGGAAAAAATAAATATTTTATGGAAAAAGGGATAACAGTCGTATGATATGTCATACACGTAACTATGGAATTGCCAAGATGAAAAAAAAATCTAGACATTTTTGCTGAGATTACTGGAATTTTCTGAAAGAGGTCAGAAGTAACATTGAGTTGCTTGAAAAAAAATTGGAATATACTGGATCTCACCAGAAGTAAAAGAAACGTCTTGGGAAAGCATGGAAAAATACATAGTTAGTGTAAAGCCATCAATTCTCGTAAACAACAGAGGCCAATATAATTTTTATTGATAAAAGTTAGAACAAATAAATTAATTTAAGTATTGCAAACATGTCTGACTTGGTTTATTCATTTACTGTTGAAAACAACACTTTTAATATAAGTTTTTTTAAAAGAATTCTGAACTCTGTCACACCCATAACATATCTTTTTTTAAAAAATCTGGTAATTATATTTGTCTTTGAAAATTTACAAGTAATACATAGTATTAAACATCTAACTTTCTTTATCACGAAAAAAATTTAATGATGTTTAGATATCACCTACTCACAGAAAAATTGGTAATTGTGAACCTATGCGTAACATATGGTAAAATAGCTGTCACACCCGTAACAGCATATTTATAATTATTTAAACATAAAAAGAAGAAACGGAAAATCTTTAATTTTTGCAAAATGCTTCCTTGGGTGGTGTATTTACTTCATGAAAGAATATTTGTTTGAAACATTAAATGCTTTATAGAAAAAGTGATAAAAGTCTGTCATACCCGAAACAATCAATGGAATGGCCGACACACACACACACACACACACATATATATATATATATATACATATATATGTACAAATGTACATACATATATGTATATATATATATACGTACATAGTTCTAGTTCTACATTAATTAGATGTATAAGTCTCCATGAGAAAAGAACAACGGGAAGTCATGACATTCAGGGCTTCTTCACTAAATTTTCATATTTGACTGCGATGACATCTCATAAAATGGCACCTCCATAGTCGGTATAAAGGTAAGAAATAAAGACACATTAGTTATTTACATACATGAGTTAGAGTCTCATGTGTGTAAGCTCTCTCTCTTTAAAGAATTTCACGTGTCAAGCTATTTTATAGATCTCCTCACATCGATTTAATAACTGTACGATTGAGAATTAAGATCCTTAAATCAAAAACACGATCATATTTGTCCAAAGTTTGTCAAAATTGGGCTTAAATTTAGCAATCCTTTGTTAAAAGATGAAGATGTACCGAATACTTTAGGGATATTATTATGAATGGCAAAAAATCCACTGTAGGCTAGAGGTTTTTGAATACTCCCTCTATGATTAGTCTTATATCACTCCACTGTTAAATGCAACTGAAATATCGACTATTTATAATATTTATACAGGAAATGAGTTCGATTTAATAATACACTGAAGCCAATGCGCATATATTACCTATAATAGCATATTATCTCTGCAAAAACATGTTAGCCTTGAATTTAATAGTCTTAGATTTAATAGCCTTGAATTTAATAGTCAACATTTAATTTACAAAAAATAAGAAATTTATGATTCATATCAAATAATAAGGAAAGCCAAACCTGTAGTATATTGGACTAAATTCTATAAGTTTCAGACTCCTCAGTTTGAAAGTTAAAAGCCAAAAGATGGTAGAATTGGTAGGATGCTTTTCCTTTTCCTAGTGACTCCCTTTGCAAGCATAGTTGCTTGATACCGTTTGGAATTCGTTTTAAGTATGAGGTCCAAGTCAAATTAGCTATTGTGTTGCGAAATAGTCACCTCAGTACTTCAAACTAAACAAACCATTTTTAACGTAAAAATAAAATTATCACCAGAACGTGTAATTATCTATAGAACTCGCTATACTAGAAATGTTTTTCGTGCAGTTTTATATTAATATACTGAATATTCACTGCAGAGAAAAATAAGTTATATTTTTTCCAAATTTCAATCGTTTAAAATTCCTGGAAATCCTTAAATCAATTTCTTTTGCAGGGTTGGATGATGAAGGTAATACTTTAACTAAGAAGGTAATACTTTAAAGAGATGGTTCAAATAGTTTTTTATTCAGTTGAACGTAAAATACCTTTCTGAATAAAAATTGAATAATATATAATATTTAAAAAAAAATTTTAAAAATGTCTATTTATGTATTTGGAAGGTAATTAAGTAAATGTTTAGTTCAGCGATTTTCAGGCTGTTGGATATGACCTCTTAGAGGAGAAGGATAGCATTAAATACAGGTCGGGGGAAACAGCATACCGAAAAAATCAGTTTTTAACAGCTTCCCCTACAAATTTTTTTGAAAAAAAATTGCAAAAAATTGTTACATTTTTAAAATTTTTTTTATTAAATACAAAGAAATAAAACAAAACAAAATATGTAGGTTTTAAGTTGAATTTTTAATTTTTTACAGGCGTAAAAGCATTTAGTTTTACTATTAGTTTACTATCAAGAGTTATCGCGAGTAAATGGAAAAAAGTTAAATATTAGACTTTGTTTGATAGTTTTTGAAACGAGAGACAGCAAAAAGTGATACCTGACATTCTGAACACTGGTATCTAGTTTCTTTTCTTTTTGGCTTACCTCTGAAATCCCTTTTTAAGGGGGCACAGACTACACTGCCTCACTGGATTTGATTTTTTTTTCAGTAGCAGGAATAACGTATCGAAAATAGGTTAAGTCTAACCTGAGGGATAAAGGACTAGTACTGAGTCTTCCTGATGTGGCAGACAACTCGTCACAATGATTTTCTGAAATTGGTTTTCTAATCAGTGAAAAACACATTCCGCCAAAGGACCACGAAACCAACAAAATTGGCAAACTACCTATCGAAGTTGAATATTTCATTTCATTTCCTCCAGGCCGAGTAAAATCTCGATAAAATAAATCATACACATATATTCTGATTTTCGCAAGTTTTCTTGAGATAATAATTAACTTCAATATATGCGAACCCGAGATAACTCGGGATAATCAGGCAAGTGGTTAAAAGATTGATTTATTTACTTAAAGAAAGGCTAAGTAAAATATATTTTGGCATAATAAAAGATAAAATACACATTAACATTAATAAAATACAATAATATGTAGGATTATGTCAGTACTTCATAGTGTATTTAATAATAGACTGATCAATACTAAATTAAAAAATAAGTTTAATAATTAATAGTGATGCTGATGGTCCTGTCACACAAAGAAGAGTTTTTCAAGTATCAATAAATTTACTCATTTTTGATAATTTGTAAAATTTGTAATTAACGTCGCAGTAGCCTCAAAACACTCAAAATGTATTTTCACTGTACAACATTGTTATTGTGTGAAAGGTGACTGTTGAAAATTATAGCTGAAATTTAGGTCTCAAATACTGAAAGTTTGGGAAACGCTGGTTTAGCTGTTATTTATCTAGGGCCCTCTTTATAGGAAATGGAGGTACAAATTTCACTAGTGTCAAACATATTTGTAGGAGTTGTTAATAAGATTTAAATAGTAGGTCTATTTAATTTCTAGGAAGAAAAAGTTAATATTTTCTACAAAAGGATTTGATTAGAAAAGGGAGAAAATCACAAACATGTGGAGCGCTACGGTCTACCTTTTTGCAACACAAGTGCTAATGAGGCTGGGACCTACAGCTTAATGCCGATTCCAAATGGCTACTAACATCAATCCATAGAG
Organism: Pardosa pseudoannulata; assembly: GCA_032207245.1. NCBI lineage: Eukaryota > Metazoa > Arthropoda > Arachnida > Araneae > Lycosidae > Pardosa > Pardosa pseudoannulata. The sequence continues at coordinate 7,425,096 of CM063503.1, read as the reverse complement.
GGATTCGAAACCAAGAACTCCGGTAACGAAGATCATCACCCTAACCATTTGGCCATTTTAATTGCTGTAGTTCTGATAACAATTTTTAGCAGGTTGTTTTCATTATCTATTAGTATTACTGTTAAAATTAATTGCTGGTATATTTGGTTTTTATTAATATACCTTACCTGAGAAATGTAGTATAGTAGACAAAATCAGTGGACTTTGTGGATTATGATTAAAGCTATATAGGATAGTGAAAATCAGAAAAAACTTTACAATAAATCTAAAATTCTTTTATTTTAAATTCTAAACTTGAATGTCTGTTTCCCTAAATTAAAAAGTTTATTTTCCTACTTTACCAGCCTATCGTTATAATTTTATATTGCTGTATATTACAAAGTTTTAGAAGGTAGGAATAATACATTATTGCAGTATTACAGTTGTAAAAATATCCCTCACCGATGTTTCAGTTTGCTAGCATGAAAAACTGAGTGCATTTATGGCGTTCACTTTACTGTAAAAAACATAGGGTGAAAGTATCTAGATATACGATGACCTTGATCTACGGCATGAAACAGCTATTTCACAGTACCTAAGTATTTTGAATCCTAAATGTTTCCAATACAAAAATTAATAAAATATTAGACATTTCTTTGACTTTTAGATGGTACTCATCCTAAAAAATCTGCTAATTTTCAGCATATATATATATATATATATATATATATATATATAAATATATATATATACATACATATATATATATATACATATATATATATATACATACATATATATACATACATATATATACATACATACATACATCTATATATATATATACATACATATATATATATACATATATATATATATATATATATATATATATATATATATATATATATATAAGAATCAAGATGTATCTGATTTACAATCTATTTATGAATTCAGGTAAATTAATAAAGAAGTAAGTTGTACAGAAATACAATTGTGCCAACTGTAAGTGTGGCACTATCTGTCCGAGTATTTGTTTAAGCATAATAGATGCAAAGTGTAGGAATGTGATATGATTAAGTAACATTCACTATAAAATATTCCTCTATTATTCTGAAGCCATCGTTGATGACAGCAAATCACCCATTGAGTGGTATGCATTTTTGTGGTACTTAGTCGAAAATCAGCTGTAGTTGATTATAAAACATTTCAAAAGTTCTTTTTATACTATGTTAAAAGGTAATCATTAACTAGGATCAGTACAGTTATATGGTAGTTAATCATTAAATAACATAACGTATTTGTAATGTAGTTAAAAGTGGATTAGGCTGTCGAAATTAATGAGAATTATTATTTTATTTGTGACAGATTTAAAAAATATATCTATTACAAAAAAAAAAATCGCCAATCATAGCTTTTTATAGAGGTTTCAGGATATCTGCATGGAAACATTAAGCCTATTTTAACACTGTCTCAAACTATATAGTTTTCGGCGTTTTTTTTAAAATTATTTTAATTTATTCTTCATATAAACTCTTTAGGAATTTCACTTATCTGCAAAGATGTGTTGTCACTATTTCTAATAATAGTTTGCAGTTATACTGTCACAATTTAAGAACATTCAATGAGCTGACTCTGTCTGTAAGGTTTATTGACATACTGGTGTTACCAATACATGTTATGTACCTCGCATTTTGATACCATAGACATTAGAGTTATATATATATGGATCTTATTTCATCTCATACGATCAATACAATTATGATAGTTAAGTGACTTGAGGAATAGTTTGCTTTAGGTAAAAAAAAAGAAACACTAAATTTTAACGGAAAAAAGTGTGTGAAATATCAAAATATTCCTATAGGAGTATATTTTCAATTTTATGCGATTATTATTTCCAAATGTAAATGTTGCAGATAAAAATGTTCTAAAGTAACGAAAAGTTTCAATTTTCAAGATGGTTTGAGCATGCAAATTGCTTTTTTGTAAATTGCTTTTATAATTTTTAACCACATTACAATTCAAGACTTTAAGATATTATTATCTAAGATGATTAATCAAACTGATTGGAAGAGAAGATAAGTCTCTAAATTTATATTCAGAGCCCTTTAAGTTTCAGGCAATTTTTAGCGAATTAATATTCCACTGCGATTTTAGAAGGTCTGATGAATATTTTCTATCAATTCATTATTATCCCTTCTTTAAAAGACAGAGAAAATTATTTAAAGGGGATTTTCGGAAATGAATTCTGTGTGGCAATAGAAGCTAAAAGGGAAAATCTAAGAAAATAAAATTATTGAAACACTTTGGAATAGTTGAAGTATAGATAATACTGATTGATTTTCCTGATTGTATCATAACTAGTTTATAAACTGAATTAAAAGTTGTAAGAAATTTTATTACACTTTCTACTCAATATTTATTTTTGTTTTCCTATACTAACTTTTAACTTCTCGAGCTTAATAATTGAACACAAATACTTGGTATATGTCACACACTAGAAAAAACATAGAAAAATAAAATAGATAAAAATAACGTTTATGATGTAAGGTTTAATATACAAAACTTTTTGTAAACCGACACTTCAGACATAGGTTAGAAGCAAGAATCATGGGGAGGTATTCCAAAGTCAAATTAGATTCTGCTTACTATAGTTGATTCGTTTTATGTACCAGCGCCAGTACTTATAGGTTAAAATCCGCTAACACCATTTCGTTAGAGAGGCTACTGGTAAATTTTTGTGTCATAATAAAGAAAGTTTCACCACATTAATCGATCATCATAAAAGAAAAATTCACCTAAAACTTTCATTTTATAGATTTGTATATTTTATATAGAACTATTCCCCCAAAATCAGACACACGAATTAGATAGGCAGCATAAAATATTCAGAGGAGTGTCACAGTATTTTATCTCATAAAATAATTGTTGAAATTTCTGAAATAATTGTTGAAGTATATGTCTACAATAAGAATTCCTTTATACAGAAACACTGTTCAATTTTGTTTAAATTAAAGTATGTCTTTCTTTATATGTCATGTTAAATACATATGCGACATTAAAAATGTTGTCGGTGAACAGTCTTAATACGACAAAAGTTATGGAGGTTTAAATTACTATAGAGAAAGAATACAAGGAAGAATTATAGGAAAACAACATACGCTTTGCCTCGTAAAAGGAAAAAAAATTATATGTATACATAGAGTAAATTAACAATCATAATTAACGAGAAACATTTTTGGTTTAAAAAATTGATTAATTAATTTACATCAGTATTAACAGTCAAGATAATCTAATTTTATTATTTTAATTAATGGCTGTATTATATGCTTTCGCAAAAGGTTGCTTATAAGTTTTTAAGATGTTTAGATGGCAATTGTTGAGAAAATGACTAGTTATTGAAGTGGATGGAAAAGTGAAAACTAATTATAGTTTTGACGAAGAACATAGTAAGTAAAAAGGTAATAGTTCAAATATCATAACATAAACTTTCGATGAAATAACCCTTTATCAAATTAGCTGCAATTTAACCTGAAAATATAGTTTATTATTTAGTAAAAGATATGATTTAATAATGTAGTACTAATGTCATATATTTTTAAATTTAGTATCACTATATACATTATGTTATTATGTTTTTAATCTTGTTACTTCCGACATATAATGCTTTTTAAAAAAAGACGCTTTCAAATAGCTCAAGCAAGCATCACTCTGAAGAAGCTGTCCAACAAACATTTACAACTTACTCCACTTTCATGAAAACGAAATAAAATCTAAACATAATGTCTGTTTTGCCTCAAGCTTCTGGTCTTTTTCATATGCATTGCAAAAAATAGACATATTAAAAAGAAGCAAAAATATGTTCATTTACTCAATCCGATGCGTAGAATATCAAAGAATATTAAATAAACGATCAAAGTAATTTATTTTATGCAAGACTACTTGACAAGCAAAATTTCATCATCATTAATTGACACTGAAATGAATGAAGGTTGAAGATGACATAGTAGCTTTTTCACTGAGACTAAGTTCATTCAAAAAGAAATGTACAACCCAGAGTTTTTTAATTTTTTTATTATCTAGTAACATAAAAAATATATATTTTGCAATGTTTTGAAAGATCACTCTGTGTTTGTTTGAAATATTTCTTTTGAGAAGTTTAAAAATTATTTATATCATATATGTATGTAACTAAATAAATATTACACACACAATGTAAAATTGGTTTTCAAACAAGTATCATAAGAGGGTACATTATTTAGAGTGGATGAAACGTTGCAAAGAACATCCGTCAGCTTCTGTTATTCGCCATAGATGTAGCAATATCAGAATGTCAAACAGACCTATATGCACCTTGTGAACTGCACATGGAACAACTTTGAGGTTGCAACCTCTTTTAGGGAATAATACTTTGTAAATAAATACTGTGTAGCTTGATTCGATTCACCTGGTCATGATTTGGCTATGTGGTGGCTGGGATTTTTACATGCATTTTGACTGATGTTGACTGAGGGTATGGAGTTTGATCTCTAAATTAAACAGTCAATTAAGAAAACTACAATTCCCCTAATTTTATGTCCAGATTTTTCTACAACATTCATCTGTATTTTGCCTTATCTTTTACTTTTTAGAATATCAATTTCATCAGTGCATTGTCTTATTGGACTTAAATTTTCATTAATGCATGTTTATTAAAATAAAATATTTAAAAATGGATGCTGACAAAGTATAATTATAGCTATCTAAACATCTAATGATCTTTCAGTGTAACATAGCAGTTATCACCTCGTGATAGCTATTATGATTACTTTACCTATGAAATGCAGATGAGGTTTAATCCTGAATGAGATTAAACAATGTCGAGGACTTTTCATTAAATATGCTTTCAAATTATGAAAGCCGTGAACTCTAATAAGCTGGAATTTGGTAAATTAGCAAAACACTGCATGGAGTGTATTATTGTATTATTGTCTCTAGAAAGATAAACCGAACTTTATGAAAACAAAAATTATATTTAAGTAATATGATGTCAGTGTTTAAACTGGATGGATATAGTCTATGGTTTAACTACGTGTGAAATAAAAACACCTTACATCGCTCAAATTAAATCTGAATGGCTACAAACATTTCTGTTAATAGTGACATTCTGTTAAGGAGCACCAGTCTTGTATGTCATTTATAATTTCAGTAATTGTGCAAAGAGAAAATTAAAACTTTAAAGAGTAAATTTTTAAATGACATCTAAGTAATTATATTAACGAATAAACATATAGAATATACGTTATATGTATTAACGTGTAAAAAAACGGTATATATATTTGAAATCAATCAGTATTATATATTTTAAGGCCTACAAACAATCTCTTTTAAGGGTAAATTAAGAGAAGTTTATATACTTAATTTTCTACAACTGATACTTTATTTATCGTTGAAAAATAAGATATATTGATTCTCCCTTTAAATACATTATGTATATTACCGTATACAGCAAAATAGATTAAAGATTTATTCAATATAATCTCTAGTGAACAATTGTTGGTTAGAGCTTAATGATTTGGTAGTAATTATGTATTGAAAATTATTTTATCCATGATTAAATTAGTTATTCAGTTTTTACTTTTTAATATCTGAGCAGTGTTTTTGTAATTCAAATAAAATATTAAATAACAATTATTAATTAATTAACTAATTAATTATATAATAATTCTAATGAAATATAACCTTCAGTAAATGTCACCCAAACGTTTATGATCACAATCTAGTAGTAGCGTCGTTAATGCTATTTTAATGCCATGATCACATTCCTTTATTAGTATCTAAACACATGTACAACATTTAAAGAAAAACTTTGAGTACACAATTTCTCTTTCTTAAATAAATGTTTATCCTACTTTATTGTACTAACAAAATGAAAGAACGTACCAGATGTTTCAGACTTTCTCTTTTTATGATGTAATTTCCGAGCAAACGCTAATTTCCTCTAGCTCCGTTAACTTTCAACAAACTATTCGATTTTCATTTATAATTAAAAAAACCCTTAGCTATAGATAGAGGCCCTAATAATTTTTTTTTGTATGTGGGAGGAACATTTTTTAATTCAAGTCCAAATTACAGCTTCGGATTATTTTATTTAGGGCAGATACTTTATTCCTATAAATATATGATAAAAAATGAATTAAAAAAACACATTAATTAAGAAATTACTTTTGAAATCTGTGAAAAGTAAAAATCTGCAATGAAAACAAAAGTTCACATTCTTTATTCAAAAGCATTATTCAAAAGTTCAAATTTTCTGAGTGCATAATTAGAAAAATTTAGTTTGGGCAAAAATCAATTCTTTTCTTCCTATTTTCAGCAATGGAAGATAACACACACACACTAAACTTTTAAGCAGTAAAAAGAAGATTACTATACACTTTAAGAAAAAAAAATTAACGAACGAGAGAACCATAAAAGTTTATTCCTATCTGTCATTAACATATCTCAGTAACGTTGATTATGCGACTAATATACAGCTATGAAGTTATTAAATATTCTCGATAAAAGCGCCGAAATTTCAAATGATAGGCTATTAAATTGCAGGATTTTAGAGCTTTCGAGTTACAATATTATAGTTTTTAAAGAATTTTATGCAGTGTTCAAGGGAAAATTTAACCCTGTCGAATTCAAACTAAGATATGTTTTTCAAACATGGCAGATTTTTTTAAGCATTATTACATTCTATGTATCATTATACTAGATACATTTTATTACTTTAAAGAAATTTTATACTCCTCGACATTTTTTTAAAATTAAGATTCTTTCATACTTGCTTTGTATATTTCAAAGGAAATTTAATATATTTACTTTAACAAATAAAAAACTAAAACTTTTGAAAGGGTATGACAAATTTTAATAACTTGTAATATAATTAGATTTTAGACACTTTATCCCCATTATCTACTTTTACAGGAATTTTATAATTCTTGGTATTCAATTTTCAATAAATTGATAATTTCACAAGGAAAAAACACATAAATTCCTTTACATTCTCAATTAAAAAAATATAATTTCATTTATTACAATTATATTAACATTTAGTATTACATCATAATTAACATTTAAAGCACAACTATGCACACAATAAAGACAAATCCCGGAAAACATTTTAAAGATTTCAACTACAACAAAGGATAAAGACTAATTTAAAATTTCAAAAACTTTTATGCGTTACATACTTGAAACTTATATTGAATAAATGTTCTTTTACAATTTGAATTAATTAAATTAATGCATTTGGGTTAAAATAATAATTAAATTTTAAAGATTTGACCAGAAAAAAGGACAAAAATCTTTATCGTTATTTTTGTCCCTGTTTCACTAGTACTAAACACCTTCATTACAACAAACTTCACTGGTGACTTTCAAAAATATTTCATTGTGTACCTTGAGTATCATCTGTGGGTTATAAGTATATTTTTACATAATACTGAACTAATATCTTGGGCAGCACCGCACTAACTATGTAGGTGGCATTGTAGTTTAATAAGTTTTCAGATAATAATTTAATCAAATTATTCTGAATTATGTTTAATGTACTTATGTAACAACCAAAAAAGCGTAGTACAGTTAAGTTGTTGGAGTTTGACACCCTGAGGAAAGGTTTTATTCTTTGTTGGTAAGTTGTATGAGGCTATATAGCACTGATTTCTTAAAAGACATATTATGCCAAATAAGATTTCTTGATGAACATAAAAAAATTCTTATATTAGCTCTTGTATTATATTTTTATACATAAAGGTTAAATATATAATAATTATATAATATTTCAAGTTACTTTTAAGAAACATTAATGTCACTCAAGTGTCACATTAATGTCACTCATTAATGTCACTAAGAATTTGTTTTTCTCTTAACTGTATTTAAAACTTTACAACACAACAAGCTATTCTTTTTTCCTACTAAAGAGTTAAAGATCAACATATTCTTCTTTAGTTTTTGAAACTAATGAAGATATTTAATGAACAAGTGAAATAAAAAATGATTTGAAGAAACAGTGGTTCTCTAATTCAGAGATTACCTGTAAACCTAGTCACAATATTCAAGGAGTATAAAAGTATATTTTGAGCATAAAAGCAAAACATTATTTTTATTTTATTTAAAATAAAGGTATTATACTAGTGGTGCACTTTTTCATGTTGGTTTCTTCTTCCGGATGTGGGGTCGTATAAACTGGATTTCGATCCATAACAAGAATTGCAAAGTTCGGAGTATGTAGTTGAGACTGTAACGCGTGTTTATCCCTTGTGTGGCAACATCCCATTAACTCAATGTCAGGTGAGCTCCATGAAACTATAGGAGTAGAGATGATTCGAGTTCCCTTGCATGAGTAATTAAATCTGACGCTAGAAAGGAAATCATGAGTATAGTAAAATTTATCCATCTAGAAGCACTTGAATGTTGAGAATCCTAAGTCTAAGAGGTGAAAACAATTCAGTATCTGTCCCGGAGGTTATACATGCAAAGAAAATAGATAGAGATACTATCTAGAGAAGGATAGTTCAGTTGCTCACGAAGTATCCTTTGATTGCAGTTCATTTTAATTATTACCCATGTCTGCGTTAAACGCTTATTAATGTTTATTCTTATCTTGCTGCATTGTGTGGAGTGTGAGTTCTATTAAATGGTTGATGTCTTCAATACTCTTTATTTCTTTCCATCAGGTGTCCGTTTTCATTCCACTACATAAAAGTATTGATTCCTCTTAAATATCCAAATTCTAACACAATGAAATGAAAATATTAAAGTCTGGTCTCAATGAAGTCGTTTAACGACTAACCACGATTAAACCTATGGCGTCAAACAATGGTGGGACATAATTCTCATTTTAAACAGAGATTAATCGCTGTTAGCCATTAAACGGCTTTGGTGAGACCGGCCCTTAAGCTTTGTGCCAAAATAAAGAATAAATGCAAATCCAACGAAAGTATCTCCTTTTCTATTAACATCTTACTTTCGTTAGATTTGCATTTATTAATAAAATATAATAATCATTAGATTTTATTTGTCATCCGTTGCTATAGAAGTACTATAAGTTGCTATAGTAGCTTAAATACCCAAATTCTAACACAATGATATGAAAAGATTAAGGACCAATCTCACCACAGTCGTTTAACGACAACAGCGATTAACCCATGGCACCAACCAATGGTGGGACGGAATACTACGTTTAAACAGCGATTAATCGTGGTTAGTCGTTAAACTACTTTAGTGAGACCGGCCCTTAAGCTTTGGGCCAAAATAAAGCAATAAATGCAAAGCCTACGAAAGTATCTCCTTTTCTATCCATGTCTTACTTTCGTTAGATTTGCATTTATTCATAAAATATAATAATAATTAGATTTTATTTGTCATCCGTTGCTATAGAAAAAGGTTATATCAAAGCTTAACATAATCGTATCATTTACTAAGTCTTTAAAAATTCATTAAGGAACAAGAGTATTGTAGTAGAATAAAAGTTTTCCTCACTTATTTGTACTTAAGTTATTTGTACGTTTGTACGTAACTAGATCCAAGTCCTCGAGAACAACGTATTTCCCATATCATGCAGGTTTTGAATATCTTTCTTGAAGTGCGATAAAAAAGAACCTTTATATTAGCAGCTTTTAATGTCTTAATATAAAAACTTTTCTATTTTATTGTGATATTTTTATTGTTGTGCTTTAAGGAAAAATATATTGCATATTCCTCTTGTTTAGGGGTATATTTTATAATCTCTTCCAGCTTCATCAAACTCTGCTATGCCGAACTCCATTTCATGGATGTTTTCTTTAATGAACTTTAGTTAAAGTACCTATCAGGTATTTATCTCCTATCAATGTTACTTTAAAACATATGTTTTTCTAAATTGAAATTCGTTTTCTCAATTTTTTTGTAATTGTTCGGCGAGTTGACAAAGTTCGAAGACCACTGATCTACTATAATTTTTACAATTTTTATAATGAGAATTTTAACAATTTTTATTGTGAGAAGTATGGTCAAAAAACCCTCAAGTAAAAAATTGATAAATCTTTATTTGTACCATGAGTGAGATTCTTGATAATAAATAGTTCCCAGATAATAATAAGTATCCATAATTAATAATTTGATAGTAATTAAACTTGGCCTTTGATAGTAATTAAACTTAATAAATTCCCAGGAATCTATCGAATCAACTAAAATGGAAATTGAGTCGAAACTTTTTGAAAGACTTCGCAACAAATAAGTATAAAATTTTCTACTAGGGGTTGCGTTGCAGTCATCTTACTTTCAAAACCATGCAACATATATAACTTATTGCAGTAAAAAGTTATTTGAAACTTTTAATTTAACATTTTTAATCATTATGATAATACAAAAATTTATAATTGTGGTACTTTAAGAGAAGAAGGAGACAATTTGATTTGCTTAAGCAAAATGGTGGGAATAAAGGAGTTCTGGGAATGAAGGAGGAGATTGAGGGAGAAGAATTAGATAGTTGGTAATCTAGTAGCCATCGTTCTTACAATTATTAGATTATCAAAACTCACATTAATTGTGAAACTTCTTTACGACCATCAAGGAATGTTACAGATCTGGAAGAAGTTGTGCTAATGTTTTGAATGTCAAAATGATCAAAATTGTTAAATAAATTTTAAAGTACCTTTTTCGTTGCTTACAGCTATTCATTTCACGTTTTTTTCAAGCATTTCAGTACAATATGCTCCTTGCGATTATCTTTTGAATTGTCTTCTATAAATTTTCGACTCAATCTACATTTCAGTTACAGCTGAAGAGTGCTTTAAGTAAATGATGTTTAATTATGATCTGGTACTTTGATAATTCCAATGAGTATTTATCGTTCTGGCAATTTTAGCTCTTTAAGTGTTCTCGAGTGCAGCAATACTATTTTTCCCATTTTAAGGAGTATGAACACCTTACTAATCAGTTTTCAATTAAAAATGGTATTTTCTGACTTTTTGAATTTTTAAAGACTAATATTTTAGGTTTTGAATTAAGTTTGAATTTTATTTTTACAATCATCCTAATAGGAGATATAATTTTATATTACAGATAAATGTGTTCTTTAATTTGGCACCGGGAGTAAACATTTAAATGATACCCACTTCTGGTGTTTTGGATTTTTCTACATTGCGAATTTATTAACTAAGTTTTTTTAGTACAAACGATTTTTTAATGCTCAAACTTTTTTTTTAAATTTTTATATTTACATAGTTTTTCTAACAGCATTTGGAAACAGGAACATGCATATATAAGGAACAATTCATATAAAAAATTTCTCAATTTTTTTAATTTTCTCTCTTTGACTGTAACGAGAAACATGATATCTGACAAACAGTTGTCTCCAATGCTACAATATTTTTATTACAGGTTTAGTATAATATAATACAAAAGGCGGATGATAAGTTAGACGATTGCTCTATTATTTCCAATGCTACCAGTGTAAAAATATAATTTTTTCTAAAAATTTAGTTTCAGTCATTGCAGTTTCAATTTTAACGTTTCAATTTTACGTTACAAAGGAACAAATTCATTCAGAATTTAAATAATTGTCTGTTTTATGCTAAATACAATAACAAATAGAATGTAGTTTACAAAAATGAAAATTTTTTGCTTAAGATTGCAGTTATCAGGTTTTCCGAAAGTTGAAAATATTTCAACCATTTATATCTTTTTCCTTATATTTTTAAAGCAGATGAAAAATGTGTAATGTGTAATATTTTAGTTTTTCTTGTTTGTTTTAAAAAGGCTTATTTTTAAATTAGTTAAAAATATTATAATCTTATTTTTAAAGGTTAAAACTATTCAAAAAGGGCTCCGATGGTGGTAAGCCCTCTTAATATTCATTTAAACAATGATTTAGCAATAATTTTAATACTTCAATTAAAGCTTAATAAAATATTTTAGTTATATGAATATGCATTATTATTAAAACAGCTACAGACAATAAAAGACTATTAGATGCAAAGCAAAAAAATATATGCAATGTAGACACATAATATTCATTCATGCATCATAGACTATAACTGCAGATATATAATTATCATAAAGAAAGCTGTTTCTGTGAAGGTAATATCTTAATAATACTGAGAATAAGATAAATTCTCAGTAATGGTGCAAAAAAGAATTTCAAGTATATGCTAGAATAAATATATAATTTTTTAGATGTGTCTTTGTGATATGAAATTATTAAGACATTTCAAATACGTTACTTACAGAATTTAAGAGGTTTATAATCAAGACTTAATTTCCTAGAAATGCCTTAGCACTTAACTTAAAATATTATTTGAAACCTGCTGATGTGGTACATTAAACTAATAGTGAGCAAGGTTGTCAGAAAGACGGCAACTAATGGTTAGGGCTTTTCGTTGAAAACAATCTTTACCAGATTTCCATCGGTCGAACTTATTCATTTTTATAACTTCCTCCTCTAAAATCCATCTTAAGTACTTAAGTATCTTTATTAGCGTAGTACGAGCAACCACAGAATGTTTTATTTTTATTAGTTCCATCACTTACCGCCTCCATTGCGATAGCAGAGGTAAGGGAACCTCCAGACGTTTGCTAAGTCGACAGCAAATCCGATAATGGAAAGCAGAAAATCCGCCTTTTTGCTCCATGTAGGGCGCTCCTCCGGATTTTCATTTCCGGCGCTTACTTGGTCCTGTGACAAGGCGATAATTATAGCACCATCGGGTAGCTGAGGAGGCTTCTCAGATGGAGCCTCGCCACAGTTTTTGTGGTCTGAAAAAAAATCATAAACCATTAATTTTCAAATAAATAATAACTATAAGTAAAATCTTCTTGTTACTATTTAATATTACAATGAAGAATGTTTTAGTTACAATCTAATTCCCAATTAAGTGAAAGTTGAGATTCTAATGCTAAGACTAAAGTCTTTCGAGCTAATACAACAGACTAGTAGCACCGTTTTCTGACTCGGGGATAAGAAAATATGTTAGGTGAACCTCTTTGGTTCGATTTATTGGAGAGCGTCTAGAAATACAATTAAACTTATCTAGCTCGAATTTTGCTGGGATGAAAAAATATTCAAGTTAGACAGGTTTTTGAGATACATAGATTTTTTAAGAATTTATGTGGTTTTTTAATTTAGAACAGTGAATTTTCAAGTCCTACCCCTTATATTTAGTGTATAATACAATGTAGAACAAAAATTATAATGCCCAATAGAATTACATAGTCCAAATATAAAAAGACTATTGATGTAGTTTGATGTCGAAAACTTTTCGTTTCTTTTATAATTCTTTGACAATAGCGAAGAAACTGTCGTGACCAAAACCCTTTTACAATTTCAGAAAGCTTCTTAGAGTAGAGTTGCATTCTCCAAATATTTTGCAGTGCCTTTGGGATATTTGTATCTCCTCTGTTTCATCTCCTTTATTAACAGAATGAACCCGTAATTCTTTGATTCTTTCTTTGTCTGATTAAAAAAGCATAATAAGCAAGTAACTCCAAAGTAATGTCTACTTTAAACATTTTCTTTAATGACACCAAATCTTCATTTTGCAGTCGAATATTAATGTCGTCAAATTTTTGCAACTCTAATATTATGCTATATACCCAAATCCAGCTTAAAGAAAATACTTCTTGATTGTTTTTAAGTGTAAATAATAGTCCTACTTCCAATTTATGAATGACTCAGTTTCAATTTGAGGTAAAGCTTTTGCAGGAAAGTATTATAGATAAAAAGGGGAAAAAAGAAAAAGAGAGAGAAATTAACCAACAGTTCAGAGAAACGAAAAAAAAAAATCGGAATATACAGATTTTAGAGGTGTATAGGTTTTGAAATAGGTAAGTTTAACTGTAGCAGGGGTCAGGTGGGGATAGAACCTCATGCAGAAATTTTTAAAGAGTGTCCTCGTGAGGACATAACCACTTGAAAAAGATAAGTTGTATGATGATAGTAAGCGTTTTAAAAATTCCTTGACAGAAATTATACTAGGATATAGGGGTCTATTAAAATTTAAACATTTCTACATGAGCAATCTTCTTTCATTTTATGCGATCACTGAACAGACTAAAAGGTAAAAACTTCTTGTTGTAACAATGCAATACATACTGTCTAAGATTAAGAAAGAGAAGTGTCCGGAAATTAAATTTATCAGAGAAATAAAATAGGATCCCTTTAACAGTTACTCTTTGCTTGAAATTTATTGCATATTAAAGATTTCCTGTCTTAGATACAATGGATTAAAATGTTGTTTAAACTATACTTAATGTTGAACTGTTTTCTTCTATTGGAAATCTTATTGTTCTTATATTATTTTATTATGCACATTTGCTTATCTGAAAATTTTTAAAGAGGGTCATAATATTTATGGCCTGTGGACGAGATTAAAAATTTTAATTTAATTACATCAATTAAAATTTGATTGAACAATTTTTTATTGATATTGTTTAACAGGAGTAACTAATATCTACAACTGAAAAATCTTTTAGGAATAATTTTCAATCCAAGACTTAAAACTTTGTGCACATTATTAAGAGGAATACCACGTAAAATTAAATATAAGCATATAAGCTTTTAGTTTGTTTCGAAAGATAGATACATAAAAGACTGTTAATAGCATGATACATAATTCTTGGAGTTTAACATGCACAAAGAATATTTTTTAATTATTATATCTAAAAACATGATTTAGATTTATTAGCTACATTAAGTATTTATTTTCCGGTATTAATACTTTATTTATCTTCTTTAGTAATTTCAAAAAATCAAAAATGAAAAAGTGACTCTAAGAAAATGTTATACTTGTAATCATATCAAGCAATCTAGGCATACAGATATTATTAATTGCAATGGGCTGAAATCTAAAATATATAAATATTTTTTAATAATTTAATAGGTTATATAATTTATTCCCCTCCTGGTTTCTTAAATATATAAGTTACGTTTTCACGCAGTAAATAATGTACTTAGCTTTCGAAAGGAAGAAATCAATTATTCAACAACCCTTTTTCCTTTTTAAGTTTTAATTCTCAGATAATCACGAAAATAGTTTGAACAAAGAAAAAAATATTAGAATACAGTTCGTAACATATTAAATGTCATAGGTTTACCGGTGATCCCAGTAAAAGAAATGTGTAACGAATGATTACACAAATTAAGTTGTTAGTTGTAATATTTCACTAAAATAGTTAACGCTTAGTAAGAAATTTCTATTGGCCAGAAGGGCAAGGCATGTAAAATTAACGTTGCATTCCATGTGATAACTACTTTGTCTTGATATTGAATTTAAGATTGCATTTATGTTTTTTTTTTTCATTTTCACAACAGAAAGTTTACCTTGGTTAGATAGCCCTAAATACAGAAATTTATTTATTATTTTTTTAATCATTTTATATTAAAAATTTACTTTTTACTTACCTGCCTAAATATTTTCCTTATTGGGTAAAGGAAATCATTTATTATAATGCTATCACTCTCTTTAAAAATTATTTCATACTTGTAAGATATCAGGAAGTAAATATAGCAAAAGGAATTTAAAACATAGAGTTAAATTTTCTCCGCTAGAATACCGTTACCTGTGATTTTGGTTAAATAAATAAGTGCTTGCACAAAAGCCGCTTTTCTCTGAAAACTTGCTAATAGGGTGGGGTATGTATAGGTTCCCCATTCTCTCTCTCTTACATAACAAATTTTTCAAAGCAACTCTTTCTGAGTTCAGGAAAACAAAGAACTACTCTGAGTAACCATGGTAACGACAGGAAGTAGATTGTGGTTACCCAACAAACAGCTGGAAGTGAAAAATAAAGGATTTAGCTAACAGTGACTTTTAAAATTATAATTTACTGGTTTTATCGCTTATAAAGGACAAAACAAATAAGTTATTGTCTCTTACTTCAACTAAGTTATTGCAGATTTAAATCTTTGGTTTTTAAATTACCAAATACTACTATTCAATTTAGGTCAATGTAGAATATTTTTTGAAATCTCAGTTAATATGAAACTTTTAAAATTGAAATACGTAAAATTCTTTGGATTCATTTCTTTTTAGTGAGTTGTGAAAAGCTTAGTGCCAAGAAATTCACAATTGATTATTAAAGTAATTTATTTTGAAGTCATTTATTTTGTTTTTACAGGTAGTAAATTTGATTAGCATGTACTTTGTTAGGTTTATAAAATTTTATTTTTTCATCTACGAAATATTTTGAGCTTTATATTTAAATCTAAACACGAAGATCGAAGAGTTGTTAAGGAAAAGATCGACTTTAAACAACTGATTAGAACGGAAACAATTTGGATATTACCAGAATCAATTTAGGTATTTGAGAAGTATTTGATATTTTTAAATTTCTCATTGTCTTACAAAAATGTGATAAGAGATTTAATAATACGAGGGGGTGACCAAAAAGTAAAGTTACAAAGCCGATATTCTTGGAGTTTTATTTGTTGTAGAGAAATTAGTTGTGTTTCTAATACATGCTGTTGGCAACTGTGCAGACTTTCAGCCATTCACCACTGTAACAATGAGTACCACTACTGGACAACGTCAGCGTGGGAGACTGACCGAAGAACGAAAGCGATGTCAGTGACCCCCTCCCCCTTCGACCCCATTGGACAAAAGGGTTGCTAACGTGGGTTAGTCGTCTTTGGCCCTGGCAACATTAGTCATTGGATTTTGCTCGGTAGATTTGAAGGCCCCTTTAGAGAAAAAGCAGGCCAAGACGGAGTGAACTGCTAACTTCATTAAAGGCAGGGAGTGCGCCACCATTTTTTTTATCTGAACAGATAGAGTCATCAGAGGCAGGAAGTTGCTCCAACATTTCCAGCAGTATATGGATACTCCATATTGATACTTAATTTGTTTTATTTGCGTCACCAGATCGTTCTTCATCAAAATAGAATTGTAAAATAAAGAGTCTGCAAAAGGGTAAGTCTTCGCTCGTTTGTATCTGGTGTCTTATTCCTTGTGTTATCTCAGCAGGCCTGGTATAAGTCGTTGGCCCGTAATAACTACCTATCACTAAATGTAAGGTAAATACACACAATGACTCGTTTGGAAAGCGGGTCTCATGAAAATATCCTTTCAGTTATTCTATTTTTTTATACTGAAATTCACCGGTGGTTGGCAGAAGATTACGGAAGGACTGCTATGCTTCTACAACATATCAGAAAATGGTGTCGAGATTTCGTGGGCGATAGCTAGCATCTGAGACATCATCGACCAGTCATCCTAAAAGAAGGATTTTTCTCCAAGTGACTTCCACTTCTTTCCTTACTTGATAACCTAGGAATTATAACGATTTATTTCAGATGGAGAGATGAAACAGTTCGCTTCAACGTGGTTTAACATACGATAGGTTGTTTACCAGGAGGAAAAATATTTAAACTCATCCCATGAAGCAACAAGTTACTAAACCTACATGGGCACTATGTCGAAAATTGATATTATGTATGTACTGTCAGTTGGCTGTATTCGTTGTATGAACAAAGCGCTGTACAAGACTCATTGCAAAGTTTTCAACCTTAATTTTTGATCACACTTCGTAGATTTCAGGTAAGGATTAATTCTAAATGTAGTTGAACAAATACATTTCTTTTAAAGGTATAGAAACACGTCTTGCTATCTAAAGAACACCTGGTACCTATGGCAGCCTGGTAGCTATGTTTGTCATAGAAACCTATATTCTACAGAGTTTTATCACGTAGTATTATGGATGTTTGGTATTTAAAAATGTATTAAAATATAGCACCAATTTTTAAAATAACCACACTTCAATTGATGTATGATATGACCTCATATTACATATAATTCATATTCAATTCAAACCTTTTATTTTATTAGTTGCAGATATTATGAAGAATTAATTTTAAAATTTCTGGAAGGTTTGAAATGTCTGCAACTGGTTTGTAAATACTGAGAATAATTTTTAATAACATTTTTTTTGCAACAAAGTAGTTTGATTCAATATTTAATTTACTCGTTTGTAATGGAAGTTTGAAGTCACGGAAAATCCATATTTACGATTTTGAGGGGAAACCGGTTTAGACTAATATTTGTATCAATAACTATTAAATAATAAGGAAAAGTTGTAGATAACGCATGACTTCCATGTAAGTCTAAAATATCTTGTTTTTATTTTTTCATTTTGTATGATGCTTCGTCAGAATTATCGTTTTCATATTCTGTTCAAGGTTCCAAGTTGATTTCATTCCATAAGATGTCCATATTGTCTGAGAAGAGATAAAATAGTGGTGCCATTTTTGTTGTAGATCGGTAGATTTCATGGCCGTTATAGTAATATTTTCCATTATATAGACTGCGGATTACTATAAAAATTGGAGGTGCAGAACTAGATGTTATAACAAATTTAAATACAATATTTCAACATTCTACCGCTCAGTGCTTTTGAGTTATGACTCACAACATTGGTATACGTTTTATTGAAATTTTTCGTTATATAGAGTGCAATCAAAAGGAGAGGTGCTCAACTAAACACTATAATAGTACTAAATACGAAATTTCAACATTATGCGTGACTCGAAAATGGTTTGCCATAAAGCAAACCGTTTAAATCAGCCTCATAGAGTTGATACACGCTATATCGAAAATCTTCATTATCTAGACCGAATATTTGAATAGAAAGGGGAGGTGCACAGGTAGATGTTATGTTCTTAAATAAAAATCCGCCTTTGCCCTTGGGTAGACATTTACTAATATTTGTTGCCTACGGGTTATCTAGGTTCTAAATATACAATTTCAACAATCTACGTGTAATCAGTTTTGAGTCATGTCCCACAGTATTAATAAATGTTATATTGAAATTTTTTTATTATATACAATGCAGATTACAATGCAAAAAGGAAGAAGCAAAACTAGACAATATATTAGCCACAATACAAGTTTAGAAGATTTTATGGTGAACAATTTTTGAGTTACTTTTCTTAGAGTTACTAAAGTTTTACTACATTTTTTCGTTACTCAGAGTTCAAATTGCTGCTAAAAATGGAGATGTAAAACTAAATATTTCCATAGTCTAAATAAATAATTTTGATCTTTTCTGTCAATAGTTTTTGAGTTATACAAGATACACACGTACGTACTAGCTTACAGTCGTCAAGAGCAAACAAGTCATAACCAGTTCAGGAACGGTCACAATGGAAATTTAACATTTCAAAATGAAAGTTTCCTTTAACGTACATACAAATGTAATACTGGAAACGGTTAAACTTCAGTCAAGCATGATCAGAATAAATAACTCTGTTGAGGTCTGAACACTGAAATTCTTTACTTTTTACAAGAAAGTAAACAGCACAAAATTATGAATATTGATCATAAGTTTAATTTACTTTTCCAATAGAATACTATCAAGATTTAGTTTAATTAATTTTGGAACTTTATAAGTACCTGGTATATGATGCCGTATCGGGATAAAAAAAAGAAATAATCGAAGCAGTAAGCAATAAAGTCTATCTTTTAAGTTTTCTTCTATATATTTGTTGATTACTTTTTCTTTAGAATTCCAGTCTCGTCGTATTGCGTATCTCCCTTTAATATTTCAAACTTTTCAAAGAGAAAAGGAATTAATAGTGCATAACTCTATATAAATAAAACGTTTAGAAAATTTTATGGTCGAAATCAAGCAATTGATCGTAAACACAGTTTTAGGATAGCAAAGGAATACATGAAATAAAGCCACATATTAAATTTTAATTGCGAAAATGTAATAATGTATTTGGTTTAAAATGCTGCAGTTTGTCTGATTAAAAAATTTACTTTCATTAAATTTGCTTTTTTATAAAAATTAACTTTAATCTGGTACTAAGGCATTCTCTATTTACATTTTTCTTTAAAATTTCTATTCATTTGTGTTCCTGTAATAATGACACTAGTTTTAAATTGTTTTCGTTTTCCTTAATTATGCCTGCTGCTAAAAGTAGTAAGGATATCAAACGTTATCAGAAAACTATTAGTCTCAAACAAAGTTGATATATATATAATAATTGACAAAGAACGTCGATAAAATACTTGCGTGGATTTCGGCATTTTCTACGGTGTGCGATATAAAAAAGCACAAAACTAAAATTATTGAATTTTAATCTGCGAGAGACCCTATAAAAGGAATGACTATTTGAAACCTCATATAAAGAAGCTACCAATCTTGATGTTTATAAAATTTTTATGCAATGGTTTCTCAACAATGAAGTTAAGAACTTTTCGGCTACTATAATAACAGATTAAGCATATTTAATTTATTCTTAACTAAAATTAGAAAAGAATTGGGAATATAGTGCAGACTAGCTTCAAAAATTAAATAAAAAACAGCCTAGAATATCAATTCCTGCATTATTTAATATTTTGCGAAGAAATATAAGCAGATCAGGAACCTGCGGACAATTTCAGTAAGAAATTTGAAAAATTGGTAAAATGATTAATTGTTTGTTAGTTTCAATTTTTTTCGGATTACATATAATCCGGAAAATTGGTAATACGTAATTGGTAATGCCAGATTGTCGATGCTTGACTATATATGAAAATTAAACCATTAATACCTAGTGTCATTTTATAGGGACAGATAAAAATTGCTTGTAGACCTATTTATTTTCTGGGAACGAGTTTTCCTTTACAGCGACGGTCGATGGCAGTATTAGGAACAATGTACTAAATTATCGAGTATCTGTTATTATTTATCATTTTGCCATTTGTACTTATATTTTTATGAGTTTTCAGATCTCGCACATAAATTATCTATATCTAGATATACATTGACTGAAATAATGAAAAATAGCTTTATTTATTATAACGATTCACTTTGAAGTACTATGTTTGCATGTGATACCAAATTAATCTCTCATCTAGAAGGTTTTCTCCCTTTATTAATACCATCCCATGATGCTTGAAATGATAGTCGATCATTAATGAGGTCAGACTGTAGTATTCAAAACTGTTTAATTTTCGCATTTTATTTACTTTCTTGAGAGGATAATAACTTAGATTTAAGACATTCATAAAAAAATATAGGGAGACAAAAGTGACTTGGCCATTAATAGATTAACACTGATCATTCCAGTATGGCATTCATAAAATATAAGATGTCACCTGTTTTGTTGAAAACGGGGAAACAAATAATATAAAAAATAATAACTTCTTCTTGATAAAAAACTTCGTCAAATATCAGTATAATTACTTAAACGAATCACAATAACCTATTGAAAGTTTATTATGAATTCCAAAAAATTACTGAGATATTATACTATTCCTTGAAGAAAGGAAATGTTTTTGCACTAAATATATGTTTACTTATTTATTAAGAACATTTTCATACATTATCATTTATACCCATAAATTACAATAAATTTAATTTTACATGAAGTATTTTCTAAAAGAATAATGATTATTGTGGATTACATTTAAATAAAGAACAAACACTCCATACAGAAATAACACACTTCATATGAACGCTCTTATTTTTAAATGAAAGTAAGCTGATTTTTTTATGCTGATAGTGTCAGATCTTGCATTTAAAAGAAGCGAATAAGTTAAGGTATTAATGATACGTATCTAGATAACAAGGATTTATTTTTATTTACAGCTTTTTCTCTTCGTAGGGTTCCAATATGACACTTATCTTTGTTTCTACCTGTATAGAAAAAGCATTTGGTTTTTGCATAATTGCTTAAATTACTGTTTAAGATTTTACCAATTACAATACATTGAAATTACGCGTATTTTAAATAATCATATTATTTCCCATTCAATTACTATTGTGCCTATATTATACAAGAAAACAATAAATAATTTTATTAGTGTTATTCAGTAAATCATAAACAATTTTGAAAGTTTTTCCAAAAGCATTTCGTAATAATAGAAAGGGTGTTGGGGAGAGCGTGTAGATTCCTATAGATTCCTATATTGCATACATTTACACTAAAGAAATATATGTTAAATCAAATGAAATTTCATTATACTGTTAATCAACTAAATTACACTTATTTGAAGATTAGAATGCGACTTATAGCTATGTGGAAAAGTCTTTAATATATTATTTAAATAAGCCGCGGTAGTTTAGTCGGCAAAGGCATCAATCTCATGACTGAAGGTTGAGAGTTCGAGAGTCGTGCCGGCCAAAGGTCAGCCGTGTTCACTAATAGCAGTTGAGGCACGTAAAATAGGTTCGTGGCCTCACTGTCCTCCAAGTTCTGAAGCGATACTTGTGGGGATGGAAAACTAAGCCTGATGATTTGGCTGAGTTAAAAATTTATATTGGATAAAATATATTGATAAAATATAAAGTGCTATTTACTTTAAAGAAAGTACAATAGACTTCAGTATTTTATTAATTGCTGAAATGAACAGGAATGGAAGAACAAGTGAAAGATTTTGTATACAGGGTATCTCTGAAATCTGAAGAGAAAGGGAACGTCAATCACTTTTTTCATCATAATTTTAATGTATTAATAAGTATGTGACAGAGGAAAGTATGAAGTTGAGTTGCAAAAATAATTTTTTTTGCTACAATGTATTATGAATTGGCTATTCATATGCACTGATTTTCCATGTCTCAAGCGACAGGTAATTACTAGTTCAATAAGAGGTAAAATTTTCATTCGTAAACTGTCAATTTTTTTATACACATGGAAAAGGAAAATACATTTTTATCAAGATGCCATCCATTATAAAGTCTCAAATTTGGCTAATTCGAGGCACATGAACATGACATCCCTAAAGTCAACGTGTGATAACAGAGCATTTAATTTTACCCTATTTTTCGAAGATATCACAGTAACCAGTAACACCCGCCTTAAGATGCTTAACGCCTTTAGCAATACTAGTTCCACGGATGATGAGATTGGAGGTCATGAATTTATCTCCATCTGAAGCAAGACTTCTGCCCTCTCTTCGAGCGTGAGAGAGCTTCCATGATGCATTTTCTGAGAGATGAATTGGCCGTAGTAGACTCATATCTTGACCTCCAAACCTTTGGACTTTCTCATAGTTTAGCCTTGTGACTACTGCCTATGCGACCACATTAAGCACTAGTTTGTGGACAACCCTAAAGATATTAAAGACTTAAAACGTAAGGTCAGTCATGGTATAGGAAACATTTCTGATGGACACTGTCCTAACGCAATTCTTGACCAAAAAATCTAAAAGAATGCTTAGAGGTTCATTGTGCATAGCTGATATAGAAAAATAACTGTACAAAAAAATTTCTTCTCATAGTCTAGATACTACAAAAATATTGTGACAATTAAAAAAAATATTAGCGTTTACTTTCTTTTCAGACTTTTGGGAAACCCTGTAGTATAGTAACTATATTGCATCTTGACTCCCTACTCGTACGTGATTTTAACCTCTATGAGTTCAGATGAGTATGTCTTTATAATTTTGATACAAATTAAAATAAAGATATAAATTATATGTTGTAAATATTTAAGGCATATTTTGTACAGGAGGATAATGAAAATTTTAAAGTTGAGATGTTGTTTAAATGGATATTTTTCTACTTTTGTTTAGATGAAGTATTTGTATTTTGACTATCACTATAAAAATATTATATTCAAACTATTTTTGCTTCACCAGTCAGAGAATAAAAGGTGAGTTTGATTTCGTTCACTATTTAAGTAAAAAAACACAGTACTTTGTATGAGGTGAATAAATATAATTTATGAATTTCTAAATTCATTGATAAATAAGTAACAAGTTTTAGTGATTAGAATTTCATAATATCAAGTAGATAATTTCACGCAAATGTTTATCGTAATGCAAGCATTACTCTCTTATGCCATTCGAGTGTTTTGAGAAAGAGATTTACTTTTACGATACTGAGGCAACATGTTTAGCGAAGTCTATTAATTGATGTTCCGTATTATTCTCTGGTTTTGCATTTTATAGTGTTACCAACAAATGTCTAAGGCAGCATTGCTTTTTTTAGCTTGTGATATTTTTAATAAATTACTTTTGCTGTTCATTCACATTTTTGTTTTGTTTTGTAGCCTTTTTAGCAAAAGAAGTGAACACGGTTTTAAAGTTGGGTAATACTGCTATTCTTTACGTGAAGAAAAAAAGGCTAGTTTTGTTTACACTTTCACGTGTTTCATGAATTTTTAATGCTGTTTTAAGCATTTTTAATATTTTACAAATTAAAATAAAATTTCAAAAATATCCTACTTCATTTGAAATTTGTTTTATAAGGAAATTTTTCCAGATCTTTTAGCATTTCAAAACAATAGCAAAATTTGAATGAAAATTTCATTTTCTTTATGCTGTAAATAAGAATTAGTATGAAAAAGTAAATCTGATTTTTGTACCTGCTTAAATACAATAATCCCTCATTTTTAGCGGTTAATGGGGACCAGGACCTTCCACGAAAGCTGAAAAACCGCGAAATAGGATTTGTCCCTAGGTATTTTTGTGTATGCCGGTGTAATATGTAAACCGTATTTATACTTTACACATTTAAGACAAAAATTACAACAGTATACGTATTTACTTAAACGTGTCAGTGCTAATTAATAAAGTTAATTACAAAACCTTATAGAGTAATAAACATTAATCAACATTGCTTTCTGAGAGAGGCGAAGAGTTTTGTGTTGGTGGCGGAGGAGAGGCTCTCACTTGACTCGTAAAATTTTAAGGCTCACTCGGAGACTCTTTAGCTTTAGGCGCTGACGGTTGAGCCAGGGGTCTTTAGCTTGGAGAGAAACATAGTGATGGGTAGTTGTTGTCTTTGTTTTTCCTTTTCCTTCAAAATTCCCCTTTACAAGGACATAACCCCGTCAACGCGATTGCTGAACTCGACAGCTCGAACCATATTGTCGTGAATGCCTTGTGCAAATTCTTGACATGTTGCACAATTGTTGCAGATTCTCCAGGGTAAGGCCACTCTTTTCAGTTTGTTCTTCATCTTCCTCTTCATTTTCTTCTTCACTTGCAGACTTCGTCATCTCAAGAGCCCGTGGTATGTACTCTGAGTTAACTCATCTTTTTGTTTGACATGCAGGGATCCTTCTCTCTCGCACATCAACATGAAACAACGCTCCTAACCGCAATGTGGCTGCCGATGGCGAGGAAACACTGTACATATTATCTATTTAACTAAATCCTTATATATATATATATATATATATATATATATATATATATATATATATATATATATATATATATATATATATATATATATATATATATATATATATATATATATATATATATATATATATATATATATTATATATATATATATATATATATATATATATATATATATATATATTATATGTGTATATATATATATATATATATATATATATATATATATACAGGGTGTCTATAAAAGAACTCCGGGGTTTTGAGGCAAAATATTTTTATGAAATAAAAAACATACATACATGTTTTATACATGACTGGCAAGCTTACATTTTCAAGTTTTTTTCTAACACTTAGTAAAGTTCTATATGAACCCCGTTAGTGGCACGGCAGATGTCTAAATGGAATTCTACCTCTTCCCATGTCCTGGCGAGCATGTCTGGGGGGACTGTTGCCACACCATTGACGAATGGTTTTATCAGAAGGCGGGTTAACACCATAGTTACATAGAAAGTTTCTTTGTACGGTAACTACAGACTTCGCTTCTATGAGCCAAATAACACATTGAGCCTTTAGTTATGGAGTCGCTATCATTTCAAATATCGCGACGTCATTTCAAGATCAACGCCCTGCAGCGTCGCCAACAGTTGATACAAACATTCCCAATTGGTATGAGTAAAACTTTTTGAGCTACTCTTTACAGAGAAATCGACTAAATTTTGCTATCTTTTATTGTTAGTGAGATATGAATTTTTAAAACCCCGGAGTTCTTTTATAGACACCCTGTATATATATATATATATATATATATATATATATATATATATATATATATATATATTGAAACTCTACTTATTTATGGCAAATAAAAGAAAATAAAGAAAAAGAAGAAAATGATAGGTGCAATTAATTTATCAAATGAATTATTTCAGACTTAAAGGTTAACCTGTAAGAAACGATTTTTACAACTTGACAAATGCAGTTGTAAAATAATTTGTTTTAATTTTTAATTAAAGAATTTTAAATAAAAGATCAGTCTATTTTAAAACTGTTTAAGGTTATCCTTAAATCTAGCAATGTTTCAATTATATGATATGAATTGTGACAGTGTCACACTAACTCATTTTCTACTCAGTAATAATATTTTCAGTTTTACCCAAAGTAATATACAAACTTATTTATTTTTTTTCAGTGAAAATTTTGATAGAACTTAAATTTTATATTTAATAGGAAAATAAAGAAAAACTCTCTCTCTCTCTCTCTCTCTCTATATATATATATATATATATATATATATATATATATATATATATATATATATATACATATATATATATATATATATATATATATATATATATATATATATATATATATATATATATATATATATATATATATATATATATATATATATATATATATATATATATATATATATATATATGTGTGTGTGTGTGTGTGTGTGTGTATGTGCTATGATATTTTAGCCAAATTAACCAACATAATTATAATTTTATTCTAAAATAAAATTCTTGTGATTTTCTCCCAAAAATTTCAACTTTTTGTGAAATGCCTCTTTCTTTTTTCGTTGTGGTAACCTTTAGTGACTTTAAAAACACAGAAATTATTTCTGTTTAGATCAGCAATTGTTATATAAACTTGAGCAGTTTACTTCAATTATTAAGTGTCATCATGTGAATAATCTTAACACTCTAATTTGTTGGCTCCCTTGCGTCCTTACAGCACCATATAAGCGAATGTAAAATCTTTTATTCGGTTTTGGTTTGGTTTGATTTGGAGCGCTACGGTCTTCTTTTTGCAACACGAGGGCTAATGGGACCGGGACCTACTGCTTAAAGCCGATTCCGAACGGCTACGAACATCCATGCCACTGTGGGTTTCGAACCCACGAACTCCGGTCCCGAAGGCCAGCACCCTAACCATTCGGCCATCGTTCGGCCCTTTTTTTCGGAAGAGCACAAAAGAGGGATTGTCTGAATGAAATCAACATTTTTATATTGAAATCTTCCTGATTTCTTTCATTGCATAATGACTGATCTGTATCGAGCATGGATACCATTCTAAGATTGTAGTGGGTACGTATACGTACACATACACGCACACCCTCCCACACGTACGTGGAGATAGTGGGATACGCTAGTGGGATATCAATCCATCATTATAACTTAAAAATAGCTGTATTTAAATTAAAAAATATTTCATAACAAGCATTAAATACAAAGATGTATTTTAATGTATCATCAAAAAGTCTTACAAAACAAAATTTCTTTAATTTAGATTTTAAGTTATATTGTAATAAGTAAACAAATTTAAATGTATTATGTTTATATATCCCAAACGACAGACAAAATGGAAAACTAAATACTAATGGAAAAAAATGTAGTTAGTAGTTTTCTCATAAAGTTTTATAAAAAGTATTTTTTCGAGATATTATTGCTATTCTGGATGTAAAATTCTTCACCCATAATTATTTTACATTTAAAAAATTTTGAAGTCATTATTTCAGAATTTTTCCTCAATGAAAATATCACAATATTTGAAGCTAATTTTAGGGTATATTTTTAGGAAGAAAAAGTATCGGTATTTATTTTCTTGAAAGATTTACTATTTATATGCATATTTCATATATAAAACACCCCCATAAATTTTATACTAAAGTCTGGGTACAAAATGATTTCGCAATATTTCTACTAATCATTTACAGTGAAGTATTGAAAGTATTGAGTATTTTTAAAGTAAGTAAATTGAGACTAAAATTCCGTGTGTAATATTTTCTTAAATGGGGAAATGAATCTTATTTTAGGAGAAAAGAAATAGCCTGGTGTTGCAGATTTTAAGTTATATTGTAATAAGTAAACAAATTTAAATGTGTTATGTTCTGTATATCCCACAAGACGGACAAAATGGAAAACTAAATGCTAATGGAAAAAATTAGTAGTTTTCTCACAAAACTTTACAAAATGTATTTTTTCGAGAAATTATTGCTGTTATGGATGTAAACTTTTTCACCCATAATTATTTTACATTTAAAAAAATTTTAAATCATGATTTTAGAATTTTCCTTCAATAAAAAAATAGCACACTATTTGAAGCTAATTTTAGGTTATATTTTTAGGAAGAAAAAGTATTGGTATTTATTTGCTTGAAAGATTTACTATTTATATGCATATTTCATATAAAACACCCATATAAACTTTATACTAAAGTCTGGGTACGAAATGGTTTTGCAATATTTCTACTAATCATTTACAGTAAAGCATCGAAAGCATTGAGTATTTTTAAAGTAAGTAAATTGAGACTAAAATTCCCTGTGTAATATTTTCTTAAATGGGGAAATGAATCTTATTTTAGGAGAAAAGAAATAGCCTGGTGTTGCAGATTTTAAGTTATATTGTAATAAGTAAACAAATTTAAATGTGTTATGTTCTGTATATCCCACAAGACGAACAAAATGGAAAACTAAACACTAATGGAAAAAAATTAGTAATTTTCTCACAAACCTTTACAAAATGTATTTTTTCGAGAAATTATTACTGTTATGGATGTAAAATATTTCACCCATGATTATTTTACATTTAAGAAATCTTTGAAATCATTATTTCAAAATTTTTTCTCAATAAAAAATAGCACAATATTTGAAGCTAATTTTAGGGTATATTTTTAGGAAGAAAAAGTATTGGTATTTATTTGCTTGAAAGATTTAGTATTTATATGCATATTTCATATAAAACACCCCCATAAACTTTATACTAAAGTCTGGGTACAAAATGGTTTTGCAATATTTCTACTAATCATTTACAGTGAAGCATTGAAAGCATTGAGTATTTTTAAAGTAAGTAAATTGAGACTAAAATTCCCTGTGTAATATTTTCTTAAATGGGGAAATGAATCTTATTTTAGGAGAAAAGAAATAGCCTGGTGTTGCAGATTTTAAGTTATATTGTAATAAGTAAACAAATTTAAATGTGTTATGTTCTGTATATCCCACAAGACGAACAAAATGGAAAACTAAACACTAATGGAAAAAAATTAGTAATTTTCTCACAAACCTTTACAAAATGTATTTTTTCGAGAAATTATTACTGTTATGGATGTAAAATATTTCACCCATGATTATTTTACATTTAAGAAATCTTTGAAATCATTATTTCAAAATATTTTCTCAATAAAAAATAGCACAATATTTGAAGCTAACATTGAAGATAACATTTGAAGCACAATATTTGAAGCACAATATTTGGGTACGAAATGGTTTTGCAATATTTCTAGTAATCATTTACAGTGAAGCATTGAAAGCATTGAGTATTTTTAAAGTAAGTAAATTGAGACTAAAATTCCCTGTGTAATATTTTCTTAAATGGAGAAATGATTCTTATTTTAAGAGAAAAGAAATAGCCTGGTGTTGCAGAATTAAATTTGCACGTAATTACAAAAGCAGCTTTCACCTAAAAACTTCATCAAATTGTATATATATATATAACTTTTCCCTTACATTCAGAATCTCGAAAGCTTAAGTTTAGACGAACAAAACTCTTTAAAGGTTACTATGGCGACAGCAGGGACAGATTGCGAGTTCTCAGCCAAACAGCTGGTGACAAAGAAAAGATTAAGATGAGTGCAACGACTAACAGCGTATTTTTCAGTGATTACTCCAAAATAATGGAATGATTTTTATTTTTATTGCATCTTTATTAATACCTGAAACTGAAATAAAGCATTTCCCTATAAAATAAAAACAACGAGGTTTTATCACCTCATTCTTTTTATATTAAATTCAAAAGGATACTACATTTTAAGAAATTATGCTTATTTTGGTGATAAGCTTTTCTTTGGATTTTAATGGGGAGAAATTATTTTTTGCTAATGACTGGTAGATAAATACGAGATTGAAAATGAAATGAAAGTGGGCTGTAAGTTAAAGATAATTTTAATTATTTGTTTTGTAAAATACTTTATAATTACAAATCATTAATCTTCCTTTATTGAGTGAAAATAACATTCTGTTTTATCAATATTTTGTACAGTTAGAAGTTGTATTTTACTTTTTGTGAAAATTTATGCTAACAAAATACTGTAAAAATATTAGTTTATAACTTAATACCCATGATGATATATTAATTAATAATAATTTATAATGTAATATCCATACTACAGGTAGTATTCTAATAACGTAGAAAATCGAAAAAGTATTGAAATAATGATACATCATTCATTTAATAATATTATAATTGATATTAAGTATTTCAATAATTTAAGAGAATTTTCAACTAGATTTCTAATTAAAACTACCTTAAAAACTTTATTAGAATTACAGAATTACTGAACTAGCCTACATCTTAGTAATTAAATAAAATTCTAAAGAAATTTCATTAATGAGTACTTACTTTGTTTAACGAGGAATTACCCATGTTAATTACCATGAAAGATTACCCATGTTAAAGATAAGTATTACCAAACAGTAATCTTCATGAAAAGCATACTCAATCATAGCAGTCTACAGCATATAGGTTTGAAGTTTGTGTACAGCATTATACAGTTGTGAAAATAAAAAATCCTAAATAATGTTTAATATTTGTAAATTTAGCTTCGAAGTGAAAAAGAGAATCGAAAAGTATTCAAAGAATACATATTTTGCCTGTTAGAGATTATAACTTTTGATGAAAGCTTATCAGTCTTTACCGTTTTTAAAAGTCATTCTCAGCTGTTAGAAGCAGGGAGGTACTTTATAGAAGAGTAAAAAAGGAGAGATCTATTATATTATAAAATATGAAATTTAATAATTTGGTAATCAATTTAAACATATATTATACACACATATATATTTATACTTATATATACATATCTATTATATACACACATATGTATACCTATATTTGTGTGTGTGTGTGTTAAGTTCTACATTATAAGATTTTAAATTAAGTTAAATTTAACAATAAATACAACACACTCTTTATGACGCAGATGAATCGGGGCAAACTAATGTATATAAACATCTTGCGCAACATCAATTTCTAGTGATAAAATAGATCTAATATGAAATAGATCTTACTCAATATATATATATATATATATATATATATATATATATATATATATATATATATATATATATATGTGTGTGTGTGTGTGTGTGTGTGTGTGTGTTTGTGTGTGAGCGTGTATGGTTGAAGGCCTCTCGCCAACCACATGCATTGTTCTGTTCTGTGTACAGAACAAATGATGGTTTTAATCGACTAAAAAATTTAGATAGAAAAATTAGAAATCTTTTTTATATCCTTTCTTTTGAAATTATTTATGCCCTTGACAGTAAGTCAGTTTTGGCGATATATCACCGAATTTGCAATTAGGGATATTTTTTTGCATTTATTATTGGTCACATGACATTTAACCCAAGTGATTAACAAGCTCTTCCTGAAGCAAGTGAGCTTAAAATGGATACAGTCATTACTGTATATATACATACATACACGTATATATATATATATATATATATATATATATATATATATATATATATATATATATATATATATATATATATATATATATATATATAAATGTAATCCAATAATTATAAAACTGCTGGACAAGGAGAAAGCTAATCAGCTAACAGTAATAAAAATTGCAGTTGGGCCATATTGAAGAGAACGGCACAAGTCTAAATAGAACTTTATTTCAGAGCTTCTAAAAAGGACAATTTTACTAGTCAAAGATGAATAACAGAAAGACACAAAAATCACTCTGCTCGAACAGAGGTGCACCAAGAGCGAAGACAGAAAGAATTTTCCCAAGGTAGAGGAAACTTACTCAGTGAATTCAGTGTTAAGATCAGGAAAAAACGCGGAGCCATTTGCCAGCGACAGCTGCAAAACGTGTTGAATAGACAGAAAATATACATCTATAGGATTTTCTATCCTATAGATGTATATTTTCTGTCTCTTCAAAAGCAAGTCTATTATAAAGTCTATTCAAAAATAGCAATTCAAAAGCTTTGGGAATTGTATCGAATGAATTTTAAGTCAAAGACACTCCTTTGATTAAGACATTTAGAGGCTGGAAAAAAGATTTTAAGGAATTAGAATGGGTTAGAGGCGGTTTTTCAGGAAATATTAACGTTAAATAATTTTGATATATTACATATATGTGTATACACATAATTTTAAATCATTAATTTAAAGAGCTCAATTTTCAAGGATAGATCTTAATTATCTTACGTCAATTGCTAGTCTAGTTTGGAGCACTACGGTCTACTGTTTTGCTACGCAATGGCTAATGAGGCCTGTACCTCGTGATTAAAGCCGATTCTGAATAGCTATGAACATCCATGTGCACAGCGGGATTCGAACCTGTGACCATCGGTGCCGAAGAGCCCTACCATTCGTTCAGGAACTGGCTAGTTCCTTTTATGAAAGACTATGAAATATTTTCCGAAAATCCATTACATTATCTGGTTTCTTAAGCATTTAAACTTATCACTCAAAATATTACTCCAATTGACAAATAACTACAAAACTTTTAATGGTGTACTGATTTTATTGAAATTAACTTAAGCACAATAATTGGTATTATTAATCCTTTATCAAGTGAGATTCAGTGTAATTACATATTGACCCAAAGACTAATGTGTTTTCAAGTACAAAAATATGTATATTTTAAAACTGTAATAATAACTTATTTAAAGCTTGAAAAAAGTAATAATATAGTTATAAATTACTTTAGCAATTCAAAATTTCATCTCATTGTAACATTTATTCTCATAAATTAGAAAAACCAAAGATAATCTCCAATTTTTTAATTTTAAGAATATTAATTCTCATATTAATGAAAATTTGTAATGAGACAGTATCTATTAAATGGCTATTTTGTGTAGTTAATTTTGCATAAAATATGTTGTGACGTTTTTATACCTTGAAAAATAAATACATTCTTTAAGACTCGATTCATCTATAAAATGAGAATTCTGAAGAACTTTACGTTTAGCCATTTTTGTCAGTGATTTGTTTTTCGAAGATCGTAATCAAATGGTGAAAAATAAGGAAATTTTAAAGAACTAATCTACAAAGATATGAGTACAAGCAATCTTTTTGTGATGCTTCGTATTCAGGAATAACAAGCTTGATTATAAATCTAAAGTTCACCTTTATTTAAACAAGTAAAGGACCACTTTCGGGGAAAAGTGTTAAATAAAACCAATTCCAGTTGTATTTGAATAGTTCTCGAGAGACGGATTTTGTGTTTTCAGGAAAAAGTTTCTTCAGGCGTTTTGTCGATGAAATTTGCTTTTCTTACTTAAGGTAGTTAGGAACGTTTCCGCTAGACACGAAAAATTCTTACAGTCAATAAAATGATAAAAAATATAAGCGATGTCGACAGTTTTCAAAGTAGAATGAAGCACAAACTGTTAAACTAAAGGAAAATGTATTTATCAGCATTTATGTATGTAAAAGGATTTTACTGGCCATTATTTTTCCAATTTAAAGCTTTAGGTTTAAAACAAATTCAGAAGCTATTTGAATTACGAAAATTTATAGAGCAAAATTCTAAAGTGGTGTACTGTTATATACGTTTATGGCTTAGTTTGGACAAACTGGGTTCACCTTTACGCTGTAAGTAAAATTAAAAAATGCAGAGTATGGGCATAGATGTCGATTCGAGGAAGCACGAAAACTTGTCGCTAAGTAGTATATCTCAAAGGTTGAGTAGAATGCTACATAAAACCTATACGAGCAATCAGCAGTGAATTGGAGTGTCAGTGATGCCTAACGTTATTAGTACTGGGTACTATGAAGACTACCCTTTGTCCGAGCAAGCGCCAAAACAGCTGATTGTAGTACACCTGTACCTGGACAATAGCGTGGCGTCTCAGAGTCGGGGATCTTGACAATCGGACTGAATAGGCGAATACGCCCCTGATGGATCTCGTTAATGAATGCTCGGGAATTCCGTGAAGAGAGAGCCAGCAAATGAGAATTCAGTTAAAAAGTATAACTGTAACTTTAGCTGGAGTTCTCATATAACTGGGATCTTAACTGAGAAAAAAAACAGTGGCGGGACCGTAACTGACCCCTCAGGTATAAAAAGCCTACAATTTTGCGACTCAGGGCTTTTCTTTTTTTTTCAGAGGTGTGTTGACCTCGTGGAGGCTTTCGCCTCTTTGACATTGTTACCCGAAAAAAGAAAAGTCTAAGACTTTTAACATTATCTGAATACACACACACACACACACATTATATATATATTTAGTGCCTAATATTATTTTCCTTTTTTACGCAACCCCCCCCCCCCATTTTTTTTACCAAACAAATACAGTAAAAGTTCACAAAATTAACAAAACCTGTTGTAAAGAAGGTATAAAATAAATTTAGCATTTATTACTTGAACTTAAATTAAAGCCAGTTTACCAAAATATTTTTTGTTGAAATATGCAATAATGAAGATGCAATTAAATTTTTCAAGGTAATATTACTGACTTATCCGGGATTTTTTTCCATCACTCTTTCTATTCTGTCAGCCAAATTAGTCATTATAAGGAATATAATGCTCAGCGTGTCTAAGTTTGAATATAATTGTCCTTTCCGTGATCTTTTATTCCCAGCCACCAAGAAGATATATTGGAATTATAAAATATACCAAGGTCAGTAACATTTATCCCAATGACTGATCTTGTAACAGGTCGACTTCGCGAGATCGAAGAAAATCTCTTTTAGTTATAGAATGGATATCCTCCAGAACTTGGTTTTCGTTTTCTATAGCAAAATTAGTCATTATAAGGAATATAATGTTCAGCGTGTCTAAGTTTGAATATAATTGTCCTTTCCGTGATCTTTTATTCCCAGCCACCAAGAAGATATATTGGAATTATAAAATATACCAAGGTCAGTAACATTTATCCCAATGACTGATCTTGTAACAGGTCGACTTCGCGAGATCGAAGAAAATCTCTTTTAGTTATAGAATGGATATCCTCCAGAACTTGGTTTTCGTTTTCTGTAGCGTTAAAATTCATTTTATTATAGAAAGTCATAGGCTTAAAACAAACAATTTTTGTTTATAAATAAGATATATTTCATTCAAATTCACTATTGGATTTTCTAAAGAATAAAGGGTAGGAGTTGTTAAATGAGGGATAAAATTTGATTTCCATATGGAAATATTTTATGGCATGAAAAAATTGAAGAAAATCTTTCCTCTTTATAAAATGATTATACTCCTCATCTTGGGTTTTGGCCACTGGTAGCGTAAAAATCCATTTTATCAAAGAAAATCATATATTTAAAGCAAATTAATATTTTTATATATAAATTAAAACATATTTTATATAAAATTGTAAAATGTC
Organism: Pardosa pseudoannulata; assembly: GCA_032207245.1. Lineage (NCBI taxonomy): Eukaryota > Metazoa > Arthropoda > Arachnida > Araneae > Lycosidae > Pardosa > Pardosa pseudoannulata. Next base: position 7,389,681 of record CM063503.1, on the reverse strand, counting down.
TAAATAACCATTAAAGTATTAAATGACAGATAAGTTTTGCTATCAGTTGGGAAATTTTTTTTTAAACTAGAATAAAAATTTTTCAAAATATTTCTAAATTATCCTTATGAGATAAACATCCCTGGTAAAATTGAAGCTGATACTATAGAATAAATTTATTATCAGACAATGATTTCCCTTTCAAACAATATGAAATTGAAAAAAAAAATACTTTCATTAGTCCTGTATAGAAACGTTTAGTAATTTCTCTTGTAATTTCTTTTGTAACTTTCGTAATTCGTTTGCAGTTTAAGATTAATAAACTGCAAATTCATTCTATTTGTTTTTCTCCATATCTTAGCCGTTTCAAATGAGTTGTATAACATGCTTTATTTATTGAAATTTAATCGTAAGAGGAGTGCTCAATAAGTAATAAGACTTTATTTATACTGAAAACAAATTATCTTTAATAGTCTTCATTTCTATTATTTTTAAGTAACAAACGAGAGATGCAATTCATTTGTCCAACATTATGCCCAATTTTTATACACATGCGAAATTACGGTTTTTGAGACGCTTTAAAACCTCCTTCCTGGCTTTATTACAAGCTTTGTTGTAATAGCGGCCTCTTAGTGGTTCCTGGAGCTGAGGCAGCAGCTAAAAATTGTATGGTGTGACTGTTTGTAGGGAGTGGTATGATCTCTTAAATGTTCCTTCTTAAAACGTATTGCACGCAACTAAGAATATGTTACGTTTGAATTATAATAAGGCAATAAGAAGACATTCTTCAATGAACAATCGTTTTGAACATGCGGTATAACTTCCCGTAAAACATTCCCGTAATATGAATCGCTTACAGTATTCTTTAGTTCTATAATATATTGGTAAATAATAACTCCGTAGCCATTCCTTGTGTTTATCGTTGTCTTTGGGACGGATGTTAAAATTTTCATTTATGTTCAAGATTTTCTCAATTTTGAGGGACTTTCTTCCTTAACCACCGATAAAGACTTGCCTGTGGGATTTCTTCAACTTGGAAAGCTAGCATAACCTTCTTGAAAAGTATGATGTCAAAAGTATCCGAGGCTGAATTTTATAAGCGACTTAAAATTTAATCGAATAAGGTTACTCCAGAAACATCGAAAAAGAAATTTCCAGTTTGCAAAACTGATCCTACGTGATAGGCACTCTGAAACAAATTTTAATCCCTTGACAATCTATATATCAGCCCATATGCCTAATCCAGAAATTTATTTAATTAACACAGACACCACCATTTTTTTATTCTACTAATGCTTTTAATGGGATTAGTAGGGATACAACAATAACTGGAGTCTTATTATTTTGCAAACTTACTAATTTCATGATTGTAGAAATTTTCAGAAAAGGAAAAAGTAAGAATTATAAGCGTAATTCTTTGAATTATAGACTATAGACATTAGATAAAAAGTTGTTACTATAAAAAAAATGTTAATTTTAGTAATGTCTGAAAAGAAACATAACGCCTGATAAATATCCTACAGAACTGTTGACGAGTAAAATTACAGTTTCATAACTTTACATCCGGACGCTTCAGTTGATAGACCCTTAAATGGATTATAAAACATGAAAAATTTTTAATCATATTTTAAGAAATGTTTTAAATAAAGAACTAGATTTACAACATAAAATTAAGTCAACTTTGAAAACAGAAAAATAGAAATTAATGTTTTTTATAGTTTACACTAATATGCCGTGCTTATGCAACAATATTTTCCGATATTTTTCTGAAATGCTTCTTAATTAAATAAAGCCAGTAGCAAGTTTTGTGGTTATTTTCTTGTGACATGCATCCCTCTATACATGCTTAAAAGTTTCTTAGAGTATGGAAAAAAGCATTCCTGGTTTAAATTAATGATTAAAAAAATCTGATTGAGATCAGATTGAGATTTATATTATGATTGCTATCAAGGTGATATAAATCCACCAATCCCTTATAAATATTGACGTTTATAAATTTAAGAATTCATCGATCTATCAGGAATGCAGAATTAAAGATAAAATTAAAGAATAAGTATTCTTGATTTAAATCAATGATTAAAAAATCTATTTAAATTATGATTTATATAATGTTATTTATCAAGGTTATATATTAAATAAACCAACCCTGATAAATATTAATCTTTACTTCTAGAAACTAGAAATTTATTAACAGAAATTTATAAATATAAGAATTCATCGATCATAAATGCAGAATAAATATTGCAAGTCATTTTAAACTTAACTGGAAATGTAAAAATGAACGATGAATGCATGAAATATGAGATTGTTTTGTTTCGAAAAGCAACACATGCTTTTTTTTTTCATTTATGCCCTAAAATATCTTTTCTGTAATTTACTTAACAATTTTGCTTTAATTATCTTATAAATCACCCAGAAGTTTTAACTTTAATGTTAAAAGAGACATAAATGGTTATCAAGAATAAGGAAATATTTTAAAGCCTAAAGTTAATTTAAAGAGAAAAATGTATTCAAAACTAACAATTTCTCTAAAATTCTGAATTGAAACATTGGCTTTTTTCAGCTCAGTATTTATTGATGCGTGTAAGATTTAACAACAATATATTATTTGCCTTTGATAGAGGGATTTAAAACCTACATGAAAGAGGAAAGGAATTGAGTGAAAAACAAATTGTCTTAAACATTATTCAACCGTATGTTGCGTCACATTTCATTTGGGAGTTAAATGGAAAAGAATAAACTGTTTTAAATTTTTGTCTCATGACTGTTCACTTAATTTTATTTGCCTTATCTTGAGAATTCACATAAATGCATATTTGAAGAGTTAATTTAAACTTTGCTTAAATAAGAATTAGCTTAGAAAGAAGAGTTGTCTGTGGGTTTGTATGCCCACAATGTTATCTACAATTTTGATCCGGTATCGAGGTTGTATAAATTCCGATCACTTTGAATGATCTTAGTTAATTTCTCTATTATTTATGTTCCTACAAAAATGAGACTATAATCTATTTAATTTTATTTATAGATCTTTTGAGAATTCCTAATTTCATCATAAAAAGTAGAAAGATGATGTATCTACAATATTTTTCTTTTTATATTTAGTATTAATTTTAATTACGTTTTGATTTAAAAATGAGCTGTTTTCAACCTTTTATATTTGTGGAAGTTTACCATCACAACTCAACTCTATTTGAGTGACCATAGCGCCAATCAGCTGAATTCTATTTACCAGAGAGAGAACATTTCGTAGTTTTCAATTACACGTATGACGCTAAGATACATTCCTGTTTATTTAAACCACAACTTTTTTTCATACAAGCAATTAAATTTAGAATTTTTATGAGAAATTATAATTTAGTCTTTAAAAGTGTAAAAATGATGAGTCTACAATTTTTGCCTTTCTCTATTTTTACATTAAATTAATTAAAAAAAAATTATCTGATTTTAACCTTTTCCAATTGTGGAATGTCACCAATACAATTACACTGTACTCAACTGGCCATAGTGCCAATCAGCTCCACTGAATTCCCCAGAGAGTAAAGCAATGTCTTAATTTAAATTGCACGAACGACGCTGTCATACACTCCTATTTATAAAAACCACAACTTTCTATTCATACATACAGTTAAATGTATAGATTGTTTTTGAGAAATCCTAATTTCATCATAAAAAGTATAATGAGGATGAATTAAAAATTTTTGCCTTTCTCTATTTCTGGTTTGGTTTGGTTTTGGAGTGCTACGGTCTACTTTTTGCAACACGAGGGCTAATGAGACCGGGACCTACTGCTTAAAGCCGATTCCGAACGGCTACGAACATCCATGCCATAGTGGGAATCGAACCCACGAACTCCGGTTCCGAAGGCCAGCACCCTAGCCATTCGGCCATCGTTCGGCTTCTCTATTTCTGTATTCAATTTTGTTGTTAAAAATGAACTGTTTTCAGCCTTCCCCACTTGTGGAAATTTACCAACACAATACAACTCCACTCCACTCGACTGACTATACCGTTAATCAGCTAAACTAAATCACCAGGAAGAAGAACAGTCCAGAGTTTTTCATATGCACAGGGTGGAAGGCTCATTGTGAGACACAACTCGTGGGTTTTTCTTAGCTCACTTCGAGCTGACTGAATGCTTTTAATTGCGCACATGGTGTTATCATGCTCTTCTATTTAAACCACAAATATTTATTAACCGTGTGTAACACACCGATTTAAAAAAGTCTCCAAAAAATACGTTAAAGGTTTATTGTGTCAATGGCCAAATCGATCTATGATTTTTTACATCACCCTTTGTCGACTAGAATAAAAAACGGGAAACTCACCCTCGTTATTGTAACTTTACTTCCGGTTATAAATAGATATATAAATAGATATTATAGATTGTTAATTTTTAATAAACATAAAGCTCATCAAGTCTCGAAGATCATCCCATAAGAAATAATGGATTCTAAAAGTACAAATAAAAATATTCTTTAAGAGAATTATTTATATTTTTTTACTGAAGTTATCCGAGATATTTAAGTGGTGTAATTAGAGATACATCTGTTACCGCAAACGAAATACTTCGAAATAAAGATTTACAAAGCCATGAAAAGCTATCAGCTATCAGTCAAAAAGAGATGCAGTTTCTAAACAATCGACCTGACCCTCCTACCTCAAACACTGGCAGAAATGTACATTACATACATTTTCGTTTTAGAGGTTGAAAATTGTACATAACAACCGCTTTGAAGACATCATCGGTTTCGCGGAATTGTACGTACGAACCACTTAAAGGGTTAATAAATGGAAATAAATTTATATTTTTATATATTGCATATTAATATGATTAAATTTGTAAAAACTTAGTTTTGTAAGTATATATGTTATTTTATTGTATATATGCTTTCCCTTTTTGCATTTCCATACAACCGCATGTACAATATAGCTACAAGTTGCATTAATAAGGATGGCAAGATTATTACACATTTGAAAGTATTCAAAATTTGAATTTGAAAGTAAATAAAAAATTTAAATTTACATAACTTCAAAGGGATGTTTAATACGCATACCTTTTATCTTAATCTTTTTCATTCAGCACGATTACAAAATAATACAAGGATGAATAATTAAATAAATTTATTTCTTTAAAAATAAAACAGTGTGAATTTCTGTATAAGAAAATTATTTTCAATACATTTAGTCAAAATATTTGAATACAATTTATTAAGTGGAAAATGAATTTAAAGGCACGTTCTAAAATTTTACAAGTATCTTTTTTAAATCTGAAAAATCGAAAAATTCCACTCTAAAGAAATAAAACTTTAGGTAATGAAATATTATGCAAATATATGCACATACTTTACTGAATTAAAAATACTGTACTCGTCTAGAAATCATAAAAAAATATTGTTTGTAGAATGTTGTGGTATTCCTGATTGAGGTATTTTAAACTAAAATTGAAAATTTGCTTATTTTTTAATACCAGGAATCTCTTTGACCTGAAAATAGGTGTTTATGCATAATTAAATTGTTTGATGCATGAATTCAAGATTGTACTAAAGCTCACAAATAAAGAAATTAATATTGGACACATATATGTTTTTCTTGGTATATAGATAGTTTTTAAAAGAATAATAAACTGCATCTCATTTTACGAATAAAAAATTACGGTTTGGAGATTACTAATCAATAACAAAGGATTTTGTGTAAAGTTAAGAGCTCATTTTATCACTATACATTTTTTAATAAATATATTAAAATAAAGATAATCACTATTTATTTTTTTGAAAATAAAAGTATGTATTTCAATTTTTCAGATAATTAATTACAAGTCCTCAGGGAATAAGTTACAAGTAGCATGTTTGATTCCTTTTCTATCGAGTAAATTATCATCTGTATTTTATTTTTATGTATTTATTCCAGAATACAATTGTTGTTCTCAAACATTCAGTGGGATTTTTTTTTCATAGAAGAGAATAATTATTTGTAAAATATTAAACATAATTTCTTAGCTTTATTTATTGAATTAATACGACACTTAATAAAATCTAGTGTGTGATACAATTTTATGAAATTTATGAATTTTATGAAATGGGCACATATACTATTAGACATATATAAAATACTAAATACAATTCTTCAGAAAATCTGAATATTCCAATGCATCATTTGTAATGCAGAAGTTGAACTTTGTGGACACATTCCAGTCATTATATTTTAGTATTAGAAAAACAAGGGTAAAAAGTCAGGAGTACATGAAAAAATACTAAATGTTCCTTTTCAAATTAATATTATAATCTAATTAAATCACATTTCTGGAGTAAAGGCAATTTGTAATTACCTTCATCCATGTTTACACTGTCTACCAATAAGTATTCGGACACCTATGCAAAGGACGATATCTGCGGTCCTGAGGTACGCCACGGCCTCCGCAGGTATACATCGTGTAGGAAACAGCTATGGCATTAGTCGATGCCGCGCAGTTCGGAGTTCTCTGATTTCGAGAAAGGTATAATTATCGGGTATCACAAATGTGGCCGATCCTTCAGGGACATATCCAGAGATCTGAAGTACCCAAAATCGACAGTGGCCTGTGTGATTAAGAAGTGGAAGGTGAGTGGTGAATGTCGGAATGTGCCCCGAGTCAGGAGACCAACGAAACTGGGAGACAGAGACCGACGAGTGCTGTTCAGATACATTCGGAAGAACCACACCCAACCGATGGCCCTCATCCGCGAAGAGTTTCAACAGGCATCCGGGAGTATTGTTTCAAAGAATACCACCAGTAAGGTAACACATCTGCTTGGTTTTCATGGTCGTGCTGCTACCCATACGCCTTTGATTACAATGTCCAACAGCGCTGCTCGGTTAATGTGATGTAAAGAACACCGAAATTGGACCTTAGATCAGTGGAAACGGGTTCTTTGGAGCTACGAATCAAGGTTCACCCTTTATTGTTCGGATGACAGGGTCTGGGTCTGGCCTCTGCCTGGAGAACGTTTCCTGCCAGAATGCATTATGCCAACCCTTAAGTTCGGTGGAGATGGAATTATGGTCTGGGACCTTTGGTCCCCATTCATGGTAAGCCCAACACCGATACCTACTGCACTATTTTGGATGACATTGTGTTTTCTACGTTGTGGCAGTTTTACGGGACCCATGTTACATTCAGGACGACAATGCCAGTTTTCATGTTTCGAGGTTAACCAAGGCTTGGTATGGTGCCAATAGAGTTCATCGAATGGACTGGCCTGCCCAGAGCCCAGACCTGAACCCTATCGTGAACCTCTGGGATGAATTGGATTGCCGAATTAAGGGGTGCACTACCCGTCCTAAATCGGTGAAGGAACTTGTATGACTACTCCAAGCCGAGTGGAAGATAATACCACTATCTGTATTACAAAGACTTGTGGAAAGTATGCCCCGGAGGGTTCATCCTGTAATTGCCTCTCGTGGTGGCTCTACCAACTATTGCTTTTGAATAAAGTTAGTTTTTATTTTCTATCACAAGTGTCCAAGTACTTATTGGTAGACAGTGTATAATATATAAATATAAATACAAATGTATATATATATATACATACATATATATATATATATATATATATATATATATATATATATATATATATATATATATATATATATATATATATATATATATATATATATATATATATATATATATATATATATATATATATATATATATATATATATATATATATATTATATATATATATATATATATATATACATTTGTGTGTGTGTACAGAAAGAAGAGTGTTTGTCACATAATTTTGACTACAATTTTCATCCAGTGTAGATATGATAAAGTCCGATTGTTTTGAGTGATTTTTATTATTTAATCTATTAGTTGTGGACCTACAAAGATGAGACGTGTTTGATTTTCAGACTAAACCTTCAGTCTTTTTTGATGAGTTGAGGTTGCGGACAGACTCAAGCAGATTTTAATATATGTAAAATAGTAATGGAATAGATAAACATTTCGGTTTCTAGATAATTCACCAATTTATGGATAAATAGCTTCTAATTTATTTTCTATTACTCTTTCATTTTTAGATGATACAGTAATTTTGTCAAGGCAGTACGCAGAAAATAATTTAGGGGTCTGCTTGACTTATTTAAGATGAAAATGAAATATTTAATGATATCTATTTTATAGCATAATAGTTTATATAAACCTATCTAATTAACCGATGAAAATTTCTGTTTTCATAAATTAATTTCAGGGTGAGGGCTGGGTCCACACCCACACGACCCCTCTTCCGGGTACAGCCTTAAGTTTTGACAACAAGTGCTAAATTTAAAGCAATTCTAATATTGTTCCAATCTATGAAACTGAATTATGAAAATTATGTAATATGGAGAGGATGCACCTTTGTCAACAAGTCGACTTTGAGAATCACTGGTCCAGTCTCATTAATCTCTTACAAGTGTAATGTTACTCTATTTATTCGGGTATAATGCGCACCCTATATTTGACAATAAAATATGGTGAAAAATTATATCTCGTGCATAACGTCCAATTCAAATTTAACTTACTAGTAGCTTTCCGATTGGCTGATTGATTGGGGTTTAATGACACTGAAGTCTGAGCTTCCTGGGTCCTCTAGTTCAGAGATATCTAGGAATTTTATGCATACAAACTGTTGGAATGATATTGGCTATGAATGATGAGAGATGAAAAAGTAGAGTTAAAATATTAGGGTACTTTTGTTTGGCTACAACAGAATGATAATAAATGTGTAACAAAAATAAAAATTTCAAATTACATGATGCTACAGATTAAGATATCCGACATATACTAACAAGATTTAAAGAAAAATAAAAGAATAATAATAATAAAAAATATTTTTGCGGATGCAAGAAAGCATTTTTTAAGCCTAAGCTTTTCTTTAGTTTTCTATAAATTTTTGTACAATCATTTACATGATCTAAGAATTTATTATAGTTCTTAGTGTACGATATTATTAAGCAGTGATATTTACAAATAGTATTAAAGGAATAGTTAACGAAATTCGGATTGAGCCATTTTGATTTCGACCAATCGAAAATAGTAGCCGACCAAGGACAATCTTAGGTATTGACCCTCCAAACTAAGGCCTCAAGGAATGATGCTGCTACTCTTGTAGTAGAGAAGTTGAGGGAGAGGAAGAGTCTGCATAGTCATCAATTGAGAAAAATGAGAGTAGAAAACTGTTTTCTAAACAAGAAATGCTTTGATGAGGTGAAGGGTCAAAACATTCATTCATATCAACTGAATGATAATTAACTGCGGTGAGGGAGGATAAAAACAGAGCATTAAACGATAATATGCCCAACACTCTTCACTATTTTAAAATTTTTACAACAGGAGGCTGGCTCTGACAGCAACAGATGCTGGTGGGTGAATCGGGTCTACCCGATCCGGATACGAATTAGAATGACGTCGTGCCTTCTTGATTTTATTGGTGGCCAGTACTCGATGCAGTGTTTAATACGGTTTAATTTGTTTGAGGTAAGTATATTTCAGGAGGTCTGAGAGTTAACAGAGAAGGTCAGTAATTTTTAGCCTCGAAGTAAAGGAGATGACCAACCAGAGTATTCCTGGTAAATTTATTCGTTTTGTCCGCGAGTTCATTACCAATAATCCGGACGTAAGGCGGAACAGGGATTTTCTGGATTCTAAAGCAAATGCTAAATGAACCCAATGAGTAAAGCTCCAACGCTTTTCCAGTGTTATTCTAAAGAAGATATTAATCTAAATTATATTTAATATTCTAAAGTATTTGAATTGGAACGTGATAAAGATGCAACACAATTCTATTAAGTAAAACTTTGTCATTTTTATGTGTCTTTATAATACGTATATTATGTGATTAAAGAAACCAGTAAAAAAGAATCCATGTGCAACAGGCAGATTTTGCACCTGAGATTTTATCCTAGATTTATGAAAAACTGCATTATACGCTAGTAAATATGGTAATTTACTGGATTTTACTCCATATTTATGAAAAACTTTATTTATACACCAGTAAATATGGTAATTCATGCTTAAGAAGAAAAATTTTCTTATGACCTTATCACGCGTCATTATATACGTGTTTAAAAAGCAGCAGATTTTGTTTAGGATTCCTTTTCCCATTGAAGATTGAGCTTATTTCAAGTGTGATAGAGAAAAATTTTGACCGATTAAAGGCCTTATTTTAAGTCAACATCAAATAAAGTAAATGGGTTAAAAATTAATTCTTCTGTCTTCACCTGTAAAAGGAATCATAAAGCTAAGGGAATAAGAAAAAACTATAATATTGAGAAGACAGAAGTAATAAGTTATAAACTAGGTGCTTTTTGAAAGTTAATTTTAATAAGATATTTTAGAGGTATGACAAAACTTTAAATGCATTTATGATTTTTTCTATTTTAACTGTTACGAGAAACAGTATTTCACCAAAACATTCGTTGATGTTGTTACTTGCGCTAATTGCACAAGTCAAGGACATGAGCAATAGGTTTCTTGAATTAAGACAATTTAAACGAACAGTTAAGACAATTAAAAAACGAAGGCCACAATGGCCTTCGTTTTTTATGAAGAGCACCTCTAGGTTGAAAGAACGACTTTGCTCAAAGTGGGTATTCGTAATTTAGAAGCAGGAACCACGCAGAAGACCCCCTAGTTTGGCCTACCACCCCCTGAGGTATTATTTGAGAACTTGGAGGACATTGTGACCACTAATATAATTTACGTGCCCCAGACATCCTTAACAAACATGGCGGATCTTAGGCCGGCTCGAAACCCTCAACACTTCAGTTACGAGATTGCTGCCTTTGAACAACTGAACTTCTGTGATTCCCAAAACATTTGTTTCAAACACTGTGAAACTTTTGTCACATGTATACATTAGTGTAATTCATAAGAGAGATTACAAGCTAGAAGACTGCCTCATTACTTCCTTAAATTATGGGGTCTAAATTGAAATTTTTGAAAAAAAAATTTTCATTTTAGTTTATGTTTTGAAATGTACTATGCTTAAAAATTCAGCAGGATATTAAATAATAGTATGTTTTATGCAAAATATAATTACACATAGAATGCAGTTCACAAAAACTGAAAAGTATATTATATAGAATTGTAGAAGAATTCTGAAGACAGTAAAAACAAAGAATAATATAAACTTTTAAAAATTTTAATTAGTCATTAGAAAGGTTTGATAATTTTATATCAATTAAAACTTGGATAATGTTAATTTGATATTCCATAGGAAATATTTCATCCCTTTATCATTTTGTTCCTAAAATAAAATGACCCAAATTTCTTGTGTACATGTTCAAATCTTATGATTTAATAAAAAACCATTTAAAAATACTGTAGATGGGAAAATATATTTTAGCCGCAAAAAATAATAATTACCCAAGGATTTTGGTGTACTCGTATAGGAACTGTAGCCATCATCTGCGCCAGCTGTCCACAAGCTTTTCTTCTTATCTTTTTCTGCAGGGGATGGACTCTCATTTTTTGATAGAGAAGAAACAACGTTCGAAATTATATTGTCACTTTTTTCCGAACTTGTAGTTTTTGTTGTAGTATCTGTTTCATTTTGCTTTGCAGTTGGATTTTCTGGGGGTGATGTCTCAGACATGTTTCTTTAAGGAAGTTCAATAAGCTGTATCTGTAAAGAAAGCGATGTTATAAGGTAAATAAATTAGAAATGCATGCAGAATTATTCTTTGTTAGTAAAGTATTTATTAACTAGTATTGAAATAATATGAACATTCATACATTATTATAAAAACGCAAAGCATTATCCACATGGACGTTTAAAAATTCTATCATACGTGACGTACAAGTCGAAAAATCAGCAGTTTCAGTTTACGATTTCCTTCCCCGTTGTAGAATACGCGGATTTCTCGTGTGATAGTGGAAATCTTTTACTCGATTGAAGACCTTAATACAAGTCAACCTCAACTAAAATAAATCAGTTACAAGTTTTTCGCTGCAATACAAGACATCTGTACATTTTTCAGTATTTCTGTATTAGGAATCAAACAAACACGTATATTCTAATGTGTGATAAGGCGTTTAGAGAGACGGAATAAGCATGGAATAAGCATATAATCTCAGAGAAGTTTATAAGTTGTATGCAAGGAACATGCAATCTCCCAAGTGAACCAACTTTAACCCGCGGGAAGTCTCTTATACACATTTTATGAATTTTCAAGAAATAAGATTAGAATAAGCTATACATTTTTCGAAATGTTCAGAAAGGCAACGGGTTTAATTCGTTTTGGAGCTCTACAGTCTTCTGTTTTACTACGTAATTGATAAAGAGACTGAAACCTACTACTTAAATCATATTCCGAATGTCTTCGGACATATCTGCCAGTAAATGGATTTGAACATACGAAGGCCGATACCGAAGAGTAGCACCTTACCTACTTACTATATGACCATCGTCCGGTTACTCAGGTAGCAGGAATTATAATGAAAATAAATTCAGAAATTACTGACTGGATTCGAATCGAGAACCATTGATCATAAGTCCAGTGATTTAGCTGTTCGGCTGTATTGCTACATGCAGTTACATTTGAAGTGTGGCATTTTAATCAAACCTAGGCCGACAGAGTGAAAGACGAGCATTTTACCCCCAAATCACTAACAAATATGTACAATGATATAAAAAGAATATACAAAGAGTTAGAATATCAACTTTTATTAAAATGATTTGATTTATCTATTAGGTTGTAATTTTATGATAAATGCTATAGTTTGCAAAATTTTAACTGAAATGAAAATGGAAAAGTTTAGAAAAATTGATTGTAGGACTTAAGCCTAACAGACATACAGTGCAATTTTAATAACAACATGTAAAAATACAGTTTATCTTTTATTAGATCAGATGCTTTATTTATAATTATATCTATCATACTTATATTCAAACCTATATAGTATGCGACACACTGTAAGTACTACCCCCAAAGCTAAATTTAGCTTTATGACGAAACTCATATTTTAAAGCTTAGAACAATATTTCTTGAAAGCAATTAAGAACCAATGATATTTTTTATAGAAGACAAATTTATGGCAAGATTTTGTTTTTTCCTTGAATGAATAATGTCAGAAAATACCCAAATTCGATGTTTAAATATGTTATAATAAAAGAAAAATATTAAGTTTAAAAACTGAACCGGTTCAAAGATATTAGAATAAGTAAGGTATTTATAGGAAAAATTATAAGGTTAAATTGTTAATATTGTATTCAGTAACAAATAGCGTTTAAATTTGTTTATGTATTTTACATAATTTTTCCCATGGACATATATTAGTAATTTAGTTATGTGAGTATATCATGTAGTATATTTATTGCGAAATACATGGAGGTTTGTAAAATGATAGATAATGCATATAAAGTAGAAACGTATATTATAGATTACGATACTTTATGGCCATCCATTCTTTGAATAAACAGAACCATACGTTTCTGGTTAGACAAATTAAAGATTTTACTAAATACCTGATCTTTTGGTGAGTTATTATCGTCTATAAGTACAAACCAGTTTAATGGAAAAGTGTTCAAAGTGTCTTTGAGCTTAAGCTCACGGAATGCGCTCCGGATAAATTACTGCGGATTTACGAGAAAATTAGAAATTAAATGAGTCTGCAACGGAAGAATTGTGAGCTGGTTGATAAGAAGTTGTTAAAACAGTTAATGAATAAACTTTGTGAAAGAGGGATATAAGCTGGAACTAATTTTAAAAAGATCTTTCCTTTTGATGAGGTCTGATCATTAGTTCAATGATGAAGTTTAAACAGTTCCGTAATGTATAAATCTCACTTTTTATAAAAAATCTAACAGAATTTTTTAATATTATAATAAAAATACGTTGCAGAATTTTATAAAGAAGGACAATTTAGAAATATCTAAATTTTAAAACATATGAGAGTTCAAAGAGAAGCATTTTGAAATCATTAGGTTTGAATCTGAACTGAAAAGTTTGTTTTTATCAGAGTAAAACTGAAACTAAATGCCACAATTTATCTATAGTTATAACTAAAAACTACTAAACTGGGATAATGCTAAATATTCATTTAAACATTTTGCATTAATAATAATAATAATTATGCATTAAGATATTTTTTAACAAAATCATGTGCAAAATTTTCTTTAAAGTAAAGTATTCAATGAAAATAAAATGTTATTTAAAATACCTTTCAGTTTTATAAGTTTAATACGCTTGTTTCGATTAAAATAAATTATTAGACTGCACATGAAAACATTTGGTAAGAAAAAACTTAAATTTTTGAAAATTATGCAAAAAAGAATACTAAAATTACTCTTTTTGAAAAGTTCTATTTGAAGACGGTAATATAAAGCATATACAAATTAAAATAGGGAAAGTAATTAAATTATAGCAAGACAATGGTCAATAAGCTATTATGTTAGCACTGGTACCAATGCTTTTCTGTTTAAGTGAATTCACCACTGAAATGGATTTTTTAAGCAATTCCAAATCGGCATTAAATAAGCTATTCTATATGAACTAACCCTTATTTTAAAAAATATTGACCAATGAGCTACCAACAGCATGGTCTTTGAAAAAATAGTACTACAGAAGGATTAACAGCTCTTTTTAACAGTAATTTTTAACAAATTGATGAGTGGAATTTCATAACCATAAAAAAATATTTTTAGATAGTAGTTCCTACTATTTGATTCTATTTGACTCGTTCCTTCTTCGTTCGTTCTCATTAGCCCTTGTATAGAAAAAATTAGACTGCAGGTCTCACAACCAAATCTACTGCGTTGGGTTACTAACTGATTCTACTATATTAAGTATTATCAGAGAATAAACTGTTCAAATCCCAGTTCTGAAAAACAGTTCCATGTTATTCCTAAGATGCTCAATTAGACTATTATACTCAATATAACTTGTCGGGGACTATTTCATCTATTCACATAATTTCAGAGACAAATCAAATTGTTAAGCCTATGTGTGTGTGTGATTGCAAGCATCTGTATTATACACTCTTTAAAAAGAGCGAGTTCAGTTAGAAATACCACAGATATATAAATACCGTAGTTGATTTTCACATACTTTTGAGTGACCCTTTTAACGAACATTTCCCTTTACTTAGTTGTCAAAGTGTCAGAAAGTGAATAGCTTACTATTTAAAAAGAAGAGTGGCTATTTTTAAAGAATATAGCAACAAGTTTTATACTATAGTTAACATGTTCTGTTACAATGTGTAATTATATGTTGCTTGAAGATAGCATTTCTAAGAAGCTTTGAACAGTTCCTTCATTTTTTGTTTGATGACCTTCTTCAAGTATCTTTTTTTATGAAACCGCTTAGCCGTTCAAACTTTCGCTGGTGATAAAAATCATATTCTGGTTTGAAAAAGATAAACTTATTGTAAGGTACTAAAAATGCATATTGTATTACGTATGTATTTTCTAATCAAATTTCATGCGAGTAAAATTCAATTTTGAGAAATAAGATATTGTCTTACTTCTTACTTTAAAGAATTGTGTTAAATTGCATTTTGAATAATTTACTGATAAAAATCAATGAAATTCATTTTTAGGATTCCTGTTACTCTATTTCGTCTCCTTTCGTAATGGAAAATACAAGTTCTGTATTAAAGAAACTGTTGTTCTCAAAGCTGAAATTTTAATCAAGGGTTTCAGAAAAATATGCTTCTGAAAGGAAAGAAGGGAGGATAACTGTGTCATTAGTGAATCATGTCCGAAAGTGTACAACTCAGTAATATCTCCCTACTAGACAATATTATCTATATCTCCACATTTAGGTCAAAATTTTCATGTGAAATCGTACCTTCTCTACTCTAAAGGTCAATTGAAGTTCGGAATCGCATCAATGACTAAAATTATTATTAGTAAAGAGAGGCCTGTTGCAGCAGTGATATGTAAACTCTGTAAATGGTAACATACTGCAAATGAGTAGTATTCAAACCAATGAGAAAGTAAGTGTAACAATGCTATCATAACTGGCAAGACCGTATATTAATATATGGTTGCTCTATTTCTTTGGATCTTTAATTTTAAGTAGTTCTTTTCATTTCGAAGGACTTTAAATAGTTCTTTTCATTTTGAAGGCCTAGTACTATAGGTGATAAATTCTTATTCTAATGAAAAGAGATTGTGTTCACATTAACGAATTGATTGGTTATTAATGTTTTGTGATCTAATAAATCAGATCGATATTTGCATATTTATTATTTCCGCCGTTCATTGCATATCAAAACAAACTGTTTTGATACATATTTTTTGTTTGGTGTTTTTTTTAAATGCTACTGGCTCTTAAGTTTTGTATATTATTGCATGTAAAATATTAAACTTTTAAATTTTGCTTGAACTTTTTCTTGTATATTTAAAATGCTGTTCACCAATAAAGTGTACTAAATATAAATGGATAAATAAAGAGAGTATGAGGACTGTTTAATAGCCAAATCGCTCAGCTATATCAGATATTAAAATCAACAGGACATAGTTTTACTTTTGTAGCAATTTCTGAATCTAAAGAATAATTTTTACTGTTTTTCAGCCATGTGTCAGCACACGATTAGCTATATCCCGAATAGCTCTTATTCGTGAGATATAACTTGTCGGCATTTTTTCCCTTTGTGGTGTAGATGCGTGTATTGGAAACTGTGTCATCTGCGTGTTACAAGTAATCAAAAGCAACTAAACTGTCCGCATCTTCTTTTCAATTCACGAAGCAGAACTGATTCAGATATCGATAATGTCATCTTTTCAGCGGTGTCTAACAAAGCAATCATTAGTTTTCGAAACATTTAATTCGTTCCTGCTCCGTTTCAGAAATTCTGTCAAACTTTCTAATCAAAATGTGTTTATTGAAGCACAAGGAAGGGGAAAATATCTCACTCTTTTTCTTTCACAAGCCAGAGAAACAATTGATGAGAGGAAAAGCAAGGAGTATCTTCCACTTCAATTAAAAAATAAGTTAAGGGACTATAATGCTCTGTACCGTCTGTTAGGTTTTTCAAACTTTTAATAAACGAGACTTTTGTGGTCTCTAAATTAATCATAGGCATTGGTTTCGAACATAAGTTAGTCAAATAAGAATATAGCTTTTAAATAAAATGATCAATGGGATTTTAAATGGACTATGTTTAGACTAAGTGCGGTTAAAAATAGCTGTGTGTTAAAAAAAACTTTTACTATGTTGTTAAAATCTAAATTTCAGGCTCTGTTACCTTTTACGGATTCTCTTTGCTAAAAAATGTTCAAAGATGAGATGAAAGAGATTTTTATTGTAAATGCATACATGGTCACTCATATCAAATAGTTACCCAAGGGTTATTAGGAAAACTATGGTCTACTTTTTGCTATACAACACTATCTTAATGTAGATGGAGAATATGTCTAAGAATGTGGAGTGACAACCATTTGAGATATTGATAATATTGTAAGTAATGCAAATCAGCTGTATGTGACACAGCAGAGTAACAGTGCTCCAATTGTTTCATCTGACATTCTTTGTGCTAAAGCCAGTGTATTTTTATCGTCTTCCTATCTTGATACTGATTGCATGACCTTATTGATTAACATTGATGAAATCTCTTCTTTAACTGAAACTGATTAACCGGAATTACATTTTATTGTGCAATGATAATTTTACATCCTTTATGTTAAAATATTGTTGAACATTTTATGAAATTTAAAGTTTAAAACTTTAAGATGAAATTTAATTAGCTTAAGGTAATTATACGATTAAAAAGGTCTCTTATCTAATCCTTTAACGGGTAATTTTTCCCCTGTATAGGAAAGAAAAGGAAATGTGGAAAGGGACTTTTTCAAAATTGTGATATCGAAAGAAAGGACATGTAAATTTAAAGGGTGAAACCGGGTTTCGTGTGTCTTTACGAACAACTTGCTTTAGAACCTGATGCATGCGTTCGAAAGTTGTTTAATTAATTTAACCGTAAGCATGGTCCTGGCACTCACTGGGTCTGCTATTATAAAGATCTTCTTAACGATTTTTCAGAATATTTCGATCTTTTAGGTGAATATCGATACGGTGGAAAAAATTCAACGATACCATAATCCCAAGAGCATCGCGAAATGCCTTAAGTCTTCTAGTTAAAAGATCATATATAATTTTAGTTTTTTTTATAAAAACCGACTTCCATAAAATACGGTTATTACTGCATAACCTATATTTTTAGAGGAACCCAGGAAAAAGCCTCGTCGACGTTCTTTACTCTTTCGCTCAATAACTGAGCAATTTCAAAGAATAAGATAATTAAATAAATAACATCATCACTAATTAACCACTCCAAAGAAAGTTCTAAAGATTTTAATGTAGTGTACTACAATATGCAAAATTTCAAGAGGGTCATCCTCAATTTCTAATTTATGTGGGTGTCGTGGAATTACATCAACATTAAATACAAGAAAGATGTAGTTGCTTATTATGACGGGAAAAAAGTGGTTGGATCTCACTATACCTGACAGCAATTTTACTTTGAGTAAACTGAACTATTACATGGTGAGGTATTTTAAATAAATCCAGCCTCCTATAAAATCAGGTATCGTCTTTGCACGTCAGAGATTTATCTTGAAACTAGCAGAAAAATATAAGGTAGATTTTAGCAAGAGTGAATTACACGAAACGATCATAGTTCAAATCCATCATCTATGCCAACATCTCTTGAGGAGTCGATGATATACATATTCTTTTCGACATTATCGAGGAGCACTATCTCAGTCAGCATTCTTAGGAAGTCAACTTAATAACTTAAATTCTGAAACGGGGTGCACGGTAAACTACGAGAATTTTTGATATGTTTATTCCGCTTTAATTTAGCTTACCACAACTCCTATGATGATCTGAACAAATTGATGATAGAATTTTACTGGAAGTTGATAAATCAGCCTGACAAAATTCACATGTTCTATTCCATTCTCATGGTAAAAGAACATTGTCAAATCAACATGGCCGAAAAGAGTATCACAATACTCAACACACTGAAAATGTAAACAGTTTAAAATTATTGAATGAGTCAATTAAATTTAATACTCTTTAATTGTACAAACTACGAAGAGTATCACAATCATGTCGAATTTCTCAAGAAGATCCTCCGTGTAAAAAAACCTGTAAGAATGCCACTACGACAAGCCATTGTCGGCGACATTCATCCACTCATAAAAGTCCTTCGAAAAATGCACTTTACCCTAAATGAATATCCAGAGATATGTGGCAACATCCTCTAAAACTATAGCAGATGTTTTAAAAAATACTCACAGGAAGAGATTTTTGGAGAATTTATTGATTAGAAGAACATACATGTTTTAGGCATATTACCTTACGACGCCAAAAGAGAAAATTTCTTCCCTACCTTAAACTTTAAATGCGATCACAGCAAAAGAGTATTAAAAAATTGGGACATCATCGAGCGTCGAAACTGTTACTTGGAATAAACCAAAATTACCACGGAACAAATCAATAAATACATGAATAATAATCATATACTAAGAAATTGTACGACCGAAGTGCTCATTTCAAAAACTGTATTCAGCAATTCTAAGGAACACAGTTGTCAATAGCGTCGTCCTTAACCAGATGATGAAATATCTCGGTAACATAGGCATCACTGCCTCCCATCCCCGAACCCTATTGTTATATAGAGGTCCCGAATGACCACGTTAACTTTCCATTGCAAGAATTTTTCATGACCAGGTAATATGAGAATTGCGGCTGGATTTACAAAAACTGAATGACAAACCCCTCCACCGCATGAGATAGATTTGCTCCTACACGATTAAATCTTACATAGAAATTCAACTGGACGTATTACGGAAGAAAAAGTAAAAACTTCATAAGTCCAGTTTTCCCTCTTTCAACTTCCCAAGAAAAATAACTAAATGCGATAGTTAAGCAGAAAGAAATCTAAATAAAGAACGGAACAGGTAGATGTCTGTGAATTTGGGATAGCCTTATATAAGAATCTAAAACACATTTAAGAATTAATAACCTGAAGGTCGATAAAATCAAAATTAATATATTCATTGTTAGGCCTTTTCTTAGGCATTCATTCGTAGCAGGCATTTTCTTTCTCTTGTTCACAGACCTCAGTATTTCCATCCATTCTTCGAATCTATCGCTTTTTAAAGTAGAGTAAACGGAGGGATTTTTTTTAATCGCAGAGAAGCAACAAGAATTGGACGTCAAATTAGAGACCAGCTGAGAACATATCGAGTAGAGCCAGTTCTTTTATCGATGTCATTTCTTTACAGATTTTTGTTTCTCTGTTTGCAATCTTTGCAAGCATTTCTAATATCAAATATTCTGTGGCCCGTTGTTGTTGAGATGTTCTAAAATCCTGTAGTCGGAAAGGGGTAAAACCTTAAGAATGCATTCCTCCCAAAGTATTGACTTCGACTCTGTACAAAGGTTTCTTCCCTATTAACATCGAGGTTATTTATATGTAAATAAATGTTTGTAAATTATTTATCGATTTTCTTCTTCGAAGTATGTTTTCTTCGGAGAGCATTTTTTTTTAATTTCCGGGAATAATTTTCCTTCCCCCGAGGAATTAGACTATCTAGCAAGATGATCTCGTAAATATGCTTTGAAACAACCGATAGATATTTACTAACATTATGGAACATATTATGATACGTCAGTATGTAAAAATTATTGTATGCCAGAACACGTCTCGACAGAACGTTATGGAGGAAAATATGGTTCATCACTGTGGTCAAATTATGGAAAATCACTATGAAGGAAATTATGGTACATCATTGTGGTCAAATAAAGGGTGGTCCAGAAACGGTATTTTTATACTACTAGAATGCATTAAAATTTAGAGCCTATGTACAATATTTTTTATTTTTGTAGAACAGAAGTTTTAACTTGTTTTTAAAGAAATAAGCAGTAGTTGTAGTTCTTTAAAAGTCATAGAACGAGGTAAATACACTGTGAGGAAAAATTTAAAAACACATCTTTACTAATGAAATTAAAACCCAGTTATTGTGAAGTCTACATTTTAAAATCTACATTGTAAAATCTACATTTATTCTACAAAATTTGTATTGTTATTGAATTCATCTACATTTTACTGTAATAGTTAAAGTATCACACATAATTATGTAATTAGATATAGTTAAAAAGAATAAAATTCCTCCTTAACATAAGGATAAAGTTTAGAATCTAATAATTAGGAAAAACTATATATACTTAAACCGATTTTCTGGATTACAGCAACTGTTATTCTTAGTGACTTTCTATTCTTTTAGATAGGCTTTAAAACATTGAGTTATTGGGATAAAATTGTATTTCTATGTTGAAAGCCATTTTACTTACGAAAATTTGTCGCATTTCATGAGATGACTTGTCATGTGTTATCTTCAGAAAAATAAATTGAATTTAAAAAATGTCATAAAATATATGCATATGTTTTTAGAATTTAAATTACACAGAGAAAAATGGAAGAATTTTTCAAATAAAATCCGTCTCTGAGAATTTCCTCTCTTGTTGGAGTATAACAGGATTTTAAAGAACGCTTAATTTAAATAATTAAATTCCTTTTTTGTGTTCCTAAAGGCTTTCAAATTAGTATTAAAAGTAGATGCACTTAAATGTTTAGAATGTTGAACAGTATTTGACTGTAGATGCAAAAGATATTTCGTGATAAAAAAATTAGTAATTTTTTCTGAATTTATTTATTGAATCATCATGGGCATATTTTACTGAATCAGTTGTCTATTAAAAGAAATTATTTCATTTATATGCTTTTTTTATAGAAATAGTTTATGATAAGTAAAACTTCCTGTATAATTTCGAAGAATTTAAAGGCCTTATACGCCAACAGGTACTTCCTGAACAAACAGCGGATTTTGTTTATGATTCTTTTTCCCGTTGAAGACTACACAATTTCACGTGTCAATAGTGAAAAATTTTCAACCAATTAAAGGCTTTATCAAACTAAATCTGGTGAAAATGTT
Organism: Pardosa pseudoannulata; assembly: GCA_032207245.1. Lineage (NCBI taxonomy): Eukaryota > Metazoa > Arthropoda > Arachnida > Araneae > Lycosidae > Pardosa > Pardosa pseudoannulata. The sequence continues at coordinate 7,367,728 of CM063503.1, read as the reverse complement.
CTCTGTAACACAAGAAATCTTCACATTCTTCAGTAATAGTAATCATAATCTAACCTGTACAACTTAATATGTTAACTTAATATGCCTTCAGTGATACAAAATGTCACAAAACGTTTAGTCCATTATACATCAAAATACTAGCATTTATCCCTCTTATGACGGAATCAGTAAAATTTTTAATTTTCCAGAATTGTAAAGTACCCTATGAGGCAGGTTAAAAAAGGTTTGTTTTTTGGCTGAAAAGTATCTGGAACAAGCTCAGTAATTCACTTATCTTCATACTACTCTAAAGTCTCTCTCTACTGTGAATGTAGTTTAGAATCACGTCGAATTCATTTAGTCAAACCGTTTGGTTATGTATAGAAAATAAATACACAAACGAACAAACTGATTAATTTTCAAAGATATATAACTTAAACTTTAGATATTTATTAATGCGTGAAATAGAATCCTAGACTTTAATGAAAAGAATTTGTTGTTTATAGCGGTGATAAAATTTTCCTTGTAACAAAAAATAATCGATGATTGAATTTAAAATTATCACATATGTACCTAATCTATTATTTAAGCCAAATATAAAAGAAAATTATTTACATCATATCTAAGTTCAATGATAATATCTAAGTTCAATGATAAACGTATGAAAATAATGGAGAAGATATTTTAATAATTTAAAATAAGAAAGGGTTAAATTAGAGGGTTAAAAGAACTACGTCATAATGATAAAAAATGTTATTTTTACCTATTTATTATGTGATAAATTGATAAATTTCATCCCCTGCTCTTAACCTGGGAAAATAGGGCTTATAATAATGGCATTAAACGCTCGAAAAGGCGGGAAGGGGTTGATAAACTTTACTCGCTTTGAATTTTACTAACCCTAACTCATAAAGACTCTAATATGGATGTCTCTCTCCATTCCAGGTCCAACCGCTTCATAAATTCGAGGACAGACGGACAGATAACTTAGGATATTATTATATAGGGGATTCTGTCATAAAAGCGTATAACATTTTGAATAAGACCAGAAAAATCCTAAATGATATAAATATTTAAATAATATAAATGAGTAATACAAATGTTTCAAAGTTAAATTCATTATTAGGAAGGTTTGACAATTTTTATCAATTAAAACTTAGATGATTTTGATTTGATATTTCATAGGGAATAAGGCAATACTTTGTCATGTTGTTCCAAATATTATATGACACGAATATCTTGTGTGTATGTTCAAATATTATGTAAAATCAAAATGTAAAATATTTAAATTTACCAGATGGAAATTTAGCTAAATTTCATAAAAATGTTCTTAAGTTATGAAAGCTTTTTAATATAAACCATATTTTTAAAGGAAAAATATACTGGGGCAAATAACTTTATCAGATCTAATTTTAATATATTTAAGGATACATATACTACTGTTTAGAAGATAAGATGGTACATACTATATTTTTTTTCGCTTGAAGTGAAAAGTACAATTAAAATTTCTCCAATCCATTTAAAACATTTCTTTTGTTTAGTGAGTTAATGAAATTTCTAAGCTGATTATTTTTAAATAACGAGATAAACTTAAAATGAATATGCATAGTGCAACTAATATTTTACTTAAAGCTTTATATTCTTGTTTCTATAACATTTTTTTCCTGAAGACGTACCGTAATAATAACACTGAAGCAATGCATTTTTTTCTGATGTTTAGATATTTCATACAGCTATGTTTTGTGCTGCACTATGGATTAGCTTATAACAAGATCAAGTAATAAAACTGATTTCTCATACATAAAAGCAGTCGCTGACGCAGCACACAAAAGGATTTATAAAATTTACAGCAATATAGCAGGAAAATGACATGTTCTTCTCGAGATGAAACAGTTTACTTCTTGTGGTCATGAAAGAAATTTCCTTTCAGCTACATTTAATTTTTTGCGTTCATTATTTTTCTGGCATTCTATTATTCCCTTAATCAGGATTTATTTTGGTTCATGACATGTAACATTGTGTAGATTCTATGAAATATACATTTTACGCATACAATTTATAAGACAATATATGATTAAAATTGGCGTTTACGTTTATGGAAGTTAAATTTAGGCTTTCTTTTTGATATTATTTAATTTTTTATATTTCTGTAGCAGAATTTAATAGACTTTATATAAAATACTTTAGATATTTCTTTATTACATTTTGGTGCCTTTCCTTCCATTTTACCTTTGAAAAATTATTTGTATACTTTAAATGCTCCTTGTAGAAAAAGTTTTTGAGGGTATACAAATACATTAGTGAAGGAAAATTTATGGAATAAGTGTCATGTGTTAAAAAATATCTATTTAAAAAAAAACTATTTTCTAAAATTCTTTTAACCAAGTTTAATTTTATCACAATGAAATAAATCACAATGAAAATATTAAATATTCGGATGGTTACAAAACTAGCAAATATTTCAATAGGAAAGCATAAATTATTTTAAAAATCCTGGATATTCTTTGTAAATTAATTATCCTGATTTTCTTTAAAATTACTTCAGACACTCAAATTCTTAAAATCTATTTTTAGTTTCTCAAATCGAGTTAAAAAAGATAATAAACAGTTAAATATATGTTAAACCAAGCATAGCTTCTTGTTTTGTTTATTCAAAAATTCTAATGAGCTAATGAAAGTCCTAAAATAAATATTCAACAATTAAATAATTTTATGACTAAATAATACCATAAATTTCTGTTTGTATCTGAAAATATGTGTTGCTAGTCTGCGAGTACTAGTTCATAAACTGGTAACTTTCATTTGGCACAAGATTTCACAATCTAGACAGTGAAAAAAAAATAAAGAGCAATGTTTATTAATTTTGTTTAATTTTAATTATTATATATAGTTTTGAAACTAAATGCTTTGCAACTGTAAAAAATAAAATAACATACTGTTTGTTAACGTAAGTTTTATAAGAAAAGAAGAAAATGTGCTTAAATGTACAATAATATTTTCTCGATAAATAATCATTTTACATGAGAGTTGGAATACATTGAAAGCAAATATGTTTCTATGACATTGATTAATAATTTGGTTAAACATAGACGCTGCTTGAGAAAACAGCTAATAAATGATATCTAAATCTACACAAAAATGTAGGTAATTTATTAAGCTAAATAATAACATGGAGATATTATTTCTAAATAATATCTCTTTCTAAAATAAATAAGAGATAAAATTTTACATCGTTCAATTAAATATTTTTGATAAATGAAGTTATTTGTTTTCTGAAATATAAAGAACAGGTAAGAGAGAACGGTGGTAAAATAATGTCAGAGGAGTTCATTGTCATCACATTTCTTGTCACCTTTAATTTCTTTAAATTATTCAATTTTTAAGTTATATATCTCAAAGAAGTTAGATGTCAAATATTTTAAACAGAAACATATAAAAGAATGTACTAATATAAAACATTTAAACTTTTAAAATTTGATTTATTTTAAAGTTCATTTCAAAAAATTTTAAATTAATACAATTAATAGAAAACATAAATCCATGATATTTTCAAATTAATACTTTCTTGAATATCTTCCATCTTCTAACACGTTCCTAACATGTTAGCACACAACCATGGAGAATTTCACAATAATATATACAGATTTCATAGACAGAGTCTTCTAATAAAGTCATTTAAAATTAATATCTTTTGGGATAAATAGGGTTATTTCTTCTCCCAACTCTTAATTGATGCTTTAAATTTTCCATAACATTCCCAGCTGATGACAGGTTTGGTATTAATGACTTTAAGGCTATTGTGCAGTAGCGACAAATAGGTATTTATATCAATATATGTCTGGTCATTTTCATAGTAGAACTGAAAAGTAGTTATAATTCAAATATGTTGTGCACTATGTTTTAGATTATCTATTTCAAGGTTGATATAAACATTTTGATCCATCATTAAATCCAGAAACATTATCGGGCCAACACCAGTTGCAGCTGTACATCCCCATACCACTACGCTTCCTCCTCCATGTTTTATAGCTGTTTTCATATTCGCTTGATTTCGTTATTTATTTGGTTTTCATTACATTTTTACCCTTTAGTTCAATTAGAACTATTTTAATGTAATTGGAACGATAAAAGCATGGAAAATCAAAAGCAAGTAACTCATTCCAACAAATACGAGATCAACTGTAAAGGAAGGTGCAGGATGGTATGAAGATGTATGGTTGCAATAGTTGTCGGCCTATTAGTGTTTAAAGCATCAACGATTGATCCGTATGATAGAATAGACATCTTAGATAATTTAAAATCTTTTAGCATAACATGTACTAAAATCTCAGCATAACTTATACTAAAGAATATCTCGTCACTGCCAGATGGTAGTACTTCAGCTAAATTCATTGTTGAATTTAAATAGTAAATTTTTGACGTTTCAAAAATGTAACTGTCTACTTTATTATAGATAGCATCTCACATTCAAATAAGTGTAAATAAAATGCATAGAAATATTCGTATTTAATGGATGTACAAGGTAGTTCACATGAGATTATTTATTCTTGTTTTCTAGTCAAATGTTACTAAATAAATTAATATTCCCATGGATGAAATAGTTTTCTTTCTTGTCCTTATATTAATATTTCCTGTTTTTAATGTACTTTGTGCAAATTGAATTTGTTTTACCTTTCTATTTTTACACCTTTTTTAACTCTATACTGATTTTTACTTATGTATAGTTAAGTATAATAGTAGTGGTGAATATAAGGACAATTTTGTATTGTCGGAGAATGCCCCTAAAGAATTTTGTACAAATAAGCCCAAACCAACCAACTTTTAGCATAGTATAAGGAATTGTTCTACCATTTTTAAATTTAGGTAAAATAAATTCAAATTAAAATTGATTACTAGAATATGTTGTTAGCAATGGAAAAATAATACAAGAAACATATTAAGAGTAAGTTATATCTTAAGTAGACAAACGCGAGTATTTTGAAGACAGATAAATAAAAATTTTGACACCTATTCGGTTGAGACATTTATTAATAAATTTATAATTTGTCTTTGGTGTATAAAAATTTCGAATGCTTTACGAAACATAATTTTTGCTATACTGCTCTATTTCTAAATCATCAACTATATTTATGATAAAATAACTTCTAGATTATTAAACATTCTAAGAATTATTTAACAAATGAATACAATTATAAATTTCTTATTATCTTAAAAGAATAACAAAAATGGCAACTTTGCAATCACCACTAGTTTTAATTGATTTTTTTTTGTACAGAGAAGTGTAGGATACAATTTCCTACTTACCCTTTCTTTTAAATGAATAGAACAATTTCTGTCAGTAAGTTTCCGTACGACATATAAAGTTTTTTTGAAGAAAAAACACAGAATAAATTGTACCTACTGATCAATTGTCCTGTGTTTTGAAATAAAAGCCTCAAAGAAGTTTTATGTTTGACATTATTTTATACTACGTTTCATAGGGAGGGTAAAACTTCTAAATGGAAGTAAAAGTTTAGGAGGATCGAAGAGTATTGCTTATATCTCCATTTTGCTTATGTATTTTCTGTTCTACGTTATTTTTCTCTTATATTTTGATTTAATTCTTTTCTGGTTAGCTTTTATCTTTTCCTTATCCTACATGTTTTGTTTAGTATGTTATCATGGAACGCTTATGAGAAACATTTTTATGAAAATGTTGGTCTATTTAAATATTATTTTTGATTATGAATCGAAAAGTGATATTTTTAACGTATGTTTCAAATCAAATGATTTTTAAAATTTTTTTATTCATCAAATTTTAACACCAAAACAATTTTTAATTAATACTTTCATTCCCTGTAAACTTTAGATTATACAATTTATAATTAATTACTACATTTGAATTGACTTATATTTTCTTAATGAATTTAATTTTATAGAAATAAAAGATAGAAGAACGAGTGATATAAAATTTGAGCAATTATATGTGTATTTAAATTTCCTAAAAATAATCAGTTTTTCAATTTTTCTAAAGAATGTTTTGGTATATTAGAAACATTTATCGCTGAAACGAATCTCTACCTTATAACAAACTGGATATTGGTATATATATATATATATATATATATATATATATATATATATATATATATATATATATATATATATATATATATATATATATATATATATATATATATATATATATATATATATATATATATATTAAATGAGGATGTACTACCATAAACCTCTATAAAACCAACAGGACAATCTAGTAAGGTATTTTGTTTTCGAAATCAGTATCAAAATAATAAAGATTTTATTTGTAATAAAAAAACAAAATATCAAATGAAAAGTTTATCCTTTTGATTCAGCTACAGTTATAAAAGTTTTAAGTGATATGTCTGATTAAAAAATTCAAAAGAAGGTATGTAAATTATAACATGATTTAAACCAGCATATCTACCCTTTTTACATTTTTTCGTAATGCATAACATGATACTTGTTGCAACTTTTGTTATCTTAGTAATTATGAAAAGTTGCTTACAAGACACTTTTAATATGAGTTACAAAATTATATGATATGATATAAACGCGAGTCTCTAGAACTTGATATTTTATACCATGCTCAACTGATAAAGGCTACGGAAGCAAAACAAAAATTCAGAGCTGAGGATAAATCTGTAATTTAATAAAGGTTTGTTTTTTATCGTCGGTAAATAAATTAATTGATGCAGAAGTCAGTATTTTTTACACATGACTGCATTTTCTGAGTTAATACAAAATGAAGTGCAGTAATTATTAAAAATTGTTTTATTGCCTATCATAAGTTGCCATCGGTCAGTTAAAATCTTTTGAAAGTAGATACGGATTTTTATACATTTAACTGTCGCCTTAAAAATATTTTTTATAATAGTAATACATATATCGTCTTTTAAATTTCATCCTATACCCCATAAAATCTAGCGCTTCCTTCAAACTCCTATCGTTTCCATCGATTATTGTTTGTCTTGCATACCGTTACAGGCTGTAAAAGTTAAATGTCTGACATTATTACGAAGTTTTTTCCCGGAGGGTTCTCGTACAGTCTCTGCCAGCAAAGCTTATCTTATATTTTACTTTCAATCTTACGGCGTTTATTAACCATTACAAACTGCGTAGAGAATATACCTTAAGTTTATGGATAACAATTTCGCCCATCTCGGTAAATCTCGTACATATTATTCTTTAAGTGGAGAATTAATTGAGGAATTACTTGACTCTTATTGTTCATTGCTTGTTGTTCTCAAAGTTTTCAAAGGGCTCATTCTTTAAATGAGTATAATACGAATAGAATATCTTATTTAGAAATTATTTATTTTTTATTTAGTCTGAAATTCTGTATATTTGACTTTCTCTATTGTTGAATTCTATTGACATTAAGCAGGAAGAAATCTCTTAAGAATGAGATATTGTAACAGAATCCCTGCATTTCGCTGAGATTCTTAATTAAGAGAATATGTATAGCAATGAAAAGAAGAACTAATTTAAATTACACAAACTTATTTATTTGTATACATGTTCATTTTAGACCAATCAGCATTAGGAAAACGCGTGACGAAATTGTGTGATAACTTTTTTAAAATCACCTTTCTTTTATTATCATCGTTTAAAATGGTAAACGATAAAAACCTTTTTTTTTAACTCAGAGCAAGCATTCATCCAGTATCTACGAAGCTATTAGTACCAATCTACGAAGCTATTAGTACCAATCGAGAAGCACGTGTACCTTAACGTGTGATACGGACTCAAATAACATTACCTCCACTGGATCCTCGTAATTTAGAAGTAGGGATCAAACAGAACACTCCCAGACTTGGCCTGCCATGTCCAGAGATATTGCTAAAGAACTTGGAGGACATTGCAACCATGAACATATTTAATGTGCGCTAATCGCTATTAGACATTATGGAAGATTTTTCACAGTCTGGATTCTGGATCCAGTTATCTATAGGTTATGAGATCTTTGCCTTAACCGACCGAAATATCGAAGTTTTGCATCTTTTCTACACAAATTAAAACGATTCGAGGGGCTGCAGAAGGGCTTAGATTATTCATTGCTAAGTTTGGACAGGTTTTATTTATCCGATGATCATCAGAATTGTGACTTCGAAAGCCAGACTGCAATGAGAAAAACGACTGGCAGGATAGACTTGTTAGCAGATTAAGTGTTAGTTTCGAGTTCATGGGATCACAAACTTGAAAATGTTATATAAAAGGCTATATAAGTTTTGTTAGTGTGGAAAATTTAGCTTCGCTAATGGTTTTTCTAATGGTCACGCCAACAGTTTAATATAAAATAGAAGAGATGAAATTGGAAGTTTCGTCAAATTTAAGAATTATAATTTAGGTATAGAAAAGTCAAAAATAATCATAGAATAAAATCAGCAATTAAAATAAACTAATCACATTAACTTTGCATTACACACAGTAATACCATATGTACATATCAGGGTCCGTGATGGCCTCTAATCGCAAGTCTCTTTTCTTTTTAAACCATGGTTTATTGAATTCAATTCTTTCGTCAAGCTTTGGATACGCCATTAAATATACTCTTTTGTTCAATTACCTCATCAATGAGCGTAGAGCGTGTAGCACAGCCCAACTCCTGAATTAAAAGTGCCCCAAAACGTTGCTTGCCTTTTCTTCCTGATGTTTATATGCAGTTAACTTGTTCTCGCCGTGTACATCCAACTGACGGTGAGTCTTTCTCTTTTTACGTGATAAACGTAAATAACGTAAACGTGATTACGTAATTGGTTCCAATTATTTTTAAATATAACTTTCATAATTTTTAAGACCCCATTTCCAAACCAGGCACACACACACACACACACACACACACACACACACACACACACACACATATATATATATATATATATATATATATATATATATATATATATATATATATATATATATATATGTGTGTGTATGTATGTGTGTATGTGTATGTGTGTATATGTGTGTATATGTGTTATACGTGTATATCTATATCTATATATATGTAATATATCAAAATCTTTTCACATTAATATCTTATTTTAAAAATATTAATTATAAAATAGTATATACAATTTTAAAATAGTATATACAATAGTTTTTATTTAGAGTGCACACAAGTACAAAAAACAACATTTTGAGTAAAATTCATTTAAACTTAGAATTTTATATATTTTTTAAAAAATAATTTCAAAATACTTTAACATTGTTAAGTTGCACTCATTATCACATCTTTTTCGAATAATTTTACTTGAGCAGCAGTTTTGGCTTTTTTTTTATTGCTCTTCGAGTCTCTAATGTACTCATCTCCGCAGTAGAAATAAGCTGTTTATCATTGTTAGATGACATTATTACCTATTTGTAACCAAGTTTACTCATAACTCTTAACCGCTCAACTTGACCCTCATTAAAAATCGAAACAGCTTTATTAACAGTTATATTATACGACTATATTTGAGCCACATCTAAATGTTTGGAGCTTAATTTTCATATCAGAGTGTTGAAAGTCTCAATGGGGTTGGTGTGTATACTCCTAAATATTTTTTGAGTAAGGATGGCATGCTGAGATGCTTAAAATATCTCTTAAAGCCCAGTAATCCAGGCAAGTAAAAATAATAGAGGCAATAATCAAATGTATCAGACCGTTTTAGAATTGCTGGATTACACACACACACACACACACACACACATATATATATATATGTGTGTGTGTGTGTGTGTGTGTGTGTGTGTGTGTGTGTATGCGTGGACTATATCAAAGTTATTACCTCTAAAATATCTATCTAAAGAATTCCTTTTCCCTTACTCATTTTTAATACCAAATTTCCCAGCCGTAAAATGTCAGATATAAGGGAATGTTTTCTCAATTAAATTCTTCTTACCCGTATATATATATATATATATATATATATATATATATATATATATATATATATATATATATATATATATATATATTTCAAACTCAGAATATCATAAAGATGATATAAGGAAAGATAATGATTAAACCTTGAAATAAGGAGAAACTTACGAACACTAAATATAGAGTCATTTCTTTTGCAATATATTCTAGTTTTAATGATAGGGGGAAATAGCCTAAATGTTAGGGCATTGAATTTCGTATGCGGAATCTGCAGTTGCAAACCTCGTCGTACATAGATGCTCGGAAGTTATTTAAGAAGTAGATTTAATAATTCCTCGTGTTGAAAAAATGACTTGTAGCACTTCCAACTAACCTAGATTTGGGACAAATTTTGTATTTATGGCGATTTACATTTTCACAATTATATATTTGTATGATTCATAATAAAATTTGATCCGTTCAACCCAAGACACATAAAAAACTTGGTATAACTGAGAAGAAAAGAATAAACGGCTAATCACCATATCTATTTTTCTTTTGAAAAAGGTTTCTTGAGATGCCAGATTAATAAATGCAATATTGGTATATCCTGCTAGAATTTTACTTTTGATCATTATACGCAATCCATGAGTGCCCATAATTAATAGTTTATATTTTTGTGTTTTCAACAAAAAAGATCAGTTTACTTAACCCTACTCAAAGTCAAAATATTTTCCTTTTTGTTACATTTGTTTCTGTTTGATATTTCCAAGGCTAATTTTTGCTTAGTTTTATTAAAACTGCTTTGCAATCTTCCTACATTTATTGTTGGTTGCTGTCTGCATTTTTTTCTTTACTCCATTTCTACTGTTAGTATTATTCTAATAATTTTACTGTGTTTTGCCGTAGCTTTTATTATATTTTTTACAGTTTTTACTTAGTATGAATATTTATAATTATATTTATAAATTCTTGGTAAATTAAGTGCTATAAAACAGGAAACAATCAGCTAAACAATAAAACTTTTGTTCTTGCAATTAAATACACTAAAACACAAAAAATTATTAAAGCAAGGAAAACAAATCTTGTATACTATGCAAATCTTATCAGTATCTAATTACTAAAGTTCATTTTCACTGTTACAAAATCATTAAAATCAAATAAATAAATGCAAAACTTAGATATGTTTCTGCACCATTTCAACTAAAAAGTATTTTAAAATTAAGAAAGCTGTTTAAAAAAATTTCATTTCAAACCTTTGCAAAAAAATTATGCTGCAGAAAATATTTGACCACAGCTTCAATGAATTTCAATTAATTCCTCCAAAAGAGTATAAAAGCACAACAGGTGCATACGAAAGATTTACTTTCAATTGAAAATAAAATTTGAAAGCTTTGTAAAAAATATTTAAACAACTTTCTTCGTATTTTGATTACGTATACTCAGAAAGGTTCGAAAAATATCTCCAGAAAATTCAACAACAAAACGAAAATAAATAAATGAAATGTGCAAAAATGAAAGAGGCAGCTATTTCAAAAATATTTGAAAGTGAAATATAAATCTTTAAGTATTCGAAAGAAAATTCAGTTTTTGTTCAAATCCTAAACAAATCGAGAGCTTTTCCATTTTGAAAATTATAAAAACGTATATATTGAAAATAAAACTCAATTATAATTTTTTAAAAAGAATTCGAATTTCAGTGGTATTCACAGGGCATATGGATGTTTAAAGAAATGAAAAGTGCTGAATACAAAAGCACTCGGTTCCTTAATTTATACTTCATAACTTAATCAATTGTATTAATGAGGAATAATTAAAGAAATTTTCATAAACATTCTTAACAGTACAGACATCAAAATAGTCACTTATTGAAATTAAATAGCAAATTAATTTTTTTTGTTTCCGAAATTTTAATTACTTATGTTGTAGCAGAAATCTGAAATATATTAGAAATGTAGAAAGCTAGAAATGTACTACTCATTATTCATACTTACTCATTTTAAATTTACACAAGTAACAGATTTTAATTAGGCATGCAGATAACATGTTTAAGAAAGATAGACAATGAATATTTTAAAGGACAAAATTCCTAGAGAACAGATGTAATTTTATAAATATCTTTTACACTATTTATTCTTTTGTAGACTGCATTACTTAGTTTTCGTTACAATAGTCCTTTTAGTTTTCAGTGCTAATAAGTCCCTTTACAAATAAACAATCTACCAGCTAACTACTTGTGGGTCAAACTATTAAACAGACCATTTCACTATGATGTTTATCAATATTTTGCTTGGACTGTAGAGCATAGAAGTTTAATTATTTTTTCAGTGAAGATTTTCTTAAAGAAATCGCTGAAATTATCGACCAACTCCATAATGTTTTCAATTTCTGTTACACCTTCCGCAGATCATCCCCAAAAACCTGCAAAAGTGCTAAATTTCATTAAAAATTAGTTTAACATCGAAGAGACATGATATCTGTAAAATCATAGGAGTTCGATCATCTCAAAGGTATTTTATTCAGGTCTGGTTTGGTTTAGAGTGCTACGGTCTGCTTTTTGTAACAGGAAGGTGAATGAGACCGGGACCTACAGCTTAGAGAATTCCGATTCTGAACAGCTACGAAAATCCATGCCACAGTGGGAACCCACGAATTCCGGTATCGAAGGTAAGCACCCTAATCAATCGGCCATCGTTGGGTTGCATGTTATTCAGATCTGTTAAGTTTATTGTAGTTGAATGTAGAATGAGGCATTTGCGCATGTGGGTGAGTAGAACAAATTGATATTTTTTTGATAATTACAGATACTTAAATTTCAAACATATAAAAAAATGAGTTCACTATTTAAAAATTTAATTTTAAAGTTAAGAGGAAACCACGTGGCTCTAAAATGATTCGTAATTGGTTGCGACGTCACCGTTTATGATATTTCAATATTTACATCTTGTTAGCTATCCCGTGCTATTCACGGATTGTATTTTAGTAGCATTTCGAAATTTTCTTGTCTTCAAAATTTATTTCTACCCCACCCTTTAGAATAATTTTATCAGTCTTGGTAATATACATATATCTGCATTTCTTTATAATGTATCATACCTAGATTCATCAAAGGACTGTCCTAATCTAAACAAAAATTGATATCTTGTCAATGTTTTCGTTCTTAGGAAAAACCCGGATTTCATGTCAGTGGGAATACGAGAAATTAAGCCATCAAAATACGTAAAATTATTCATATAATCTTTAATTTATATAAATGTACTTAAAACGTATAAAATCTTTATTAATACAAAGGCCAGCTTTTCTGTTTGTAGACACAGACAAAATGTCATATATATATATATATATATATATATATATATATATATATATATATATATATATATATATATATATATATATATATATATATATATATATATATATATATACGATCTGTTGTTGTAGCATTGCGTTTTATATATAAAGATGAAAGATAAATGAAGACTATTGTTTAAATAAAAAATTTGAGAACGTATTGATGCTTCTTTTAACTTCTTTTATGTATGGAAATTATTTCAAACAAAATAAAAAAAATCTGAGAAGTATTTCAGTACAAGGCTGTTGGAATATTATATTAAAAATATTAATGGATCAAAAAGTTTAAATTATGCATTAAAACTCCTATTTTATATGGTTATAAAATTTATTAACAATCCTAAACGGTTAACTCTTTTTGTCTATAAAATACCATTTTTTTATATTTACATTCAGAAGATATTCTTCTCCTGAGTTATTTTAATCAAAATAATCATGGTAATCTTATATTCAAGTTTCCTTATGAAATAAGTTATAGAAATGAGTTAAGAAATTTTGTACAACTACGTAAGTATAAAGTGATAAGTACATGTGAATATAACAATGTGAGCTGTGTCTGTTTGATTTAACATTCATTTTTTGACTAGCATAATTTTGGCGAATAACTTGGGTTCATGAATTAAAACAAAACAGAAAACGTAATAGGAAATATATATATATATATATATATATATATATATATATATATATATATATATATATATATATACATATATATGGTCCTATTTTATGTATATAATATTAAACCTGTTGCTGAATTGACTATTTTTAAAATATCATACTTTTTTCAAATTCACCTCTAGTTTAATTAAACATAAAGTGTTTTTTATCATAAACTCATCACAAAGTATTTGAACTTGTGAAAATACTAATTAAAAGTACTGGTTAAACCACATTACTTACAAAGGTATAGATTTTTTATATATATATATTCAATGTTTCGAATTAGTAATGTTTAAACAAAAGGAAACATTTATTTACCAAAAATGTTTTCAAACACAAAGACAGGATTTATATGAAAATTTAGGGTTTAGTTTCTTGTCTTTTTTCTTAACATTAGTCCACGGTTTACTTATACTGGGATCTTTGGGAACGGTGAAAATACCGTTTCGTTGATATTAGTTGTACTCTTACAGAGTGGCACAATACAATATTTAAAATATGACTTTTTCATAACAGACATAATAAAAAGTATATAATATATACGAATCTTAGAACAGGAACAAATTGAAGTAGTATTATCCACTGTAAACAACAAATGCTATGGTTGTTTTCATGAAATGTGACGTCACTAGACCGGCATATTAAAAGTAGCGTTTTTGAGAGATGGTAAATAGTCCAATATAAAAACCATTAGAAATCACTAATTAAGAGTCAAAATAAAATTATAAAAAGGTACTGTTCTTTTTACCTTTTTGTTTTCTATTGTTTAAAAATAAAATTAGAAAATGTAAAAATTACTCATTATGTTCTATGTTGTATTCATTATTAGGAAAGAAAACACTTGAACACTCCAGGAATAATATTAAGTTAGTGAATTACTAATAAATTAGTAAAATTTTTCCTCTTTATAGATATGAGATTTTTTTGTAGAGTAAAAACATAATTTTGCTACAGCAAATGCTTTTTAGGGTTTTACACAACTGTGACCCGTTTCTGAAATAAAAGTTGTTCTTCATACGGAAAATAAAGTATTTGGAGGTTTTAGCCCTACCCATATATATAAAAACAACATAGACTAGCTGAAACGATAGTTTATCTGAAGAGATGACAAGATTTTAATCTTTCCCGATTCATGGATTACACTATTCTGTAAACGCAGCTTCAAAACTTTTCGCCTTTCCATAAAGAGAGAAAAGTAACGATGGCGTGGGTTGTCATAGTCGTTTCATCATAGACACATGAGTGCACGACTTTTCAGAGATTTTTTTGAAAAGAATATAATTGAATATACTCTAAAATCATCAAAAGTCTCCTTAATCATCTACTGCTGGTTAAATTTATTAGAAAGCTTATTTTTATTTAAGATTTTTAAATGATCATATCCGACTCTTCTCGATATACTATCAAGATATAATATTGATACATGATTAACTTTAATGAAAATTTTAAATTTTAAGTACAAAAGCAACTTTTTTTTGGTGCAAATACAATGGTGTTCAAAACTGAGTGAAGTTTAGGTTTTGTTGATTATCTCCATGTCTACTGGACAGAATTTAATGAAATTTCATTTGTTCAAAGTTTGATACAATAAAAAATGTAAAACCATTCAGTAGTTATAATGTATACGTATGATAGTTCTCAACACTCATCGGAGTTGGGAGGTGTAAACAGTTGCTACGGAATCGAAAATAATGGACTTATCTTGGTGTTATTTTATCTTGGCGTAATAACCATTATCTAGCTTCTCAGATCTGTCATGATGTGTATGCGGCCGCAGGAAACCAAGTAATTATCATTTCTGGAAGGTTTCATGGAAGAGAACTGGTTCCAAAGAGTCCCACTGTTTCAGCCCTACTCACTTCTGCAAACAGAAGTTCATTAAGCAAGGTGCATAGATAATATAAGTTATATGAAGTAAGAACAAATGAGTGACAATTCTCTTTACTGTTGAGTCCCACTTCAGTGAAACTCCTCTGATTTTTTATGTTCCCACTATGTGAGAAAGCGACCAATATAAGAATGGATGTTTGATGGTCTAGGTTGTCATCATATAAGAGGGCCACATATCTCAATAATATTATTCGTCATGAGATAATTGAAAACATAATTATGGTATTATTTAACTTTCAAATTTTAATGAAGATATTTTAAGTAATAGAAAATATTATATTTAAAAAAATTTCTTTTCTACAAAAGTACAAAACTTTCTTTTTATTGACAATATTTCAGTCAGTGGTAATTTTCATAAATATTGAAATTAAGGGACATCCTTAATATTTATTTTTGAAATATTATTGTTGAAGGATTGTTAAAGCAAATTTTAATTAAATATTTAAGTTTATAATCTTTTTTATTAACTGAAAGGGAGGCACTAAAGTATTTAATTTTTGTAGGTTCAGTTTAACGTAACAAATCCATATTATAGCTATCATATATGTATTAACTTATTTGCTCTCCCCAATCCAAAGAATATTTCCTGGCAATTTTGTCAACGATTTAACAATAATGCTTGCATTTGACATCCTGACTCCCATTTACTTCTACGTGACACAGAACAGAATTACAAGTAGAATTTGTTCAAGCAGAAACAATCCCTTTAACAAACGCAGTATTAAATTCTCTCAAATACAGTGGTATCTGTTTATCTCGGTAACAATGTTATTGAAGTAGAAAGAAAGCAGATTTCTAATGTCTCCTAAATGGTGCTGTACTTTCTTGAAAAGGCATGAGTCAAATCAAATGCTTACGATTCGTCAACTTTGGAAAGTTTTTATTTCTCGCTTCTAATTATATAAAGTCACAGTTAAGGGATCTTTTATTTACCTGAAGCTTTCTAATTCCAGTTTCCTTCGAAAAGAGTAATTTTTATTCCTTCTATTCCCATCTACTTTAGAGTTTTTTGTTGTTTATGATAACATGATATTGTGTTTTATGGCAGATATTTTCAGGAATGTTTTAGGTTTATTTATTTTGACAAGTGTATAAGGTATTTCATTGCGATGTTTAAAGCGTAATTTAGGAGTGATAAAGATATGTTAGAACAAGGAGTTCTTTTATCATGGAACGTTTACGTCTAAATTAATGTAGAAATATTTGTATTTAATTTATTAAGAAACTGAAAAAATAAAATAAAATTTTTAAACAGCAATTTATACTTAAATTGCATAGTTTCATTTGTAATTTCTGAACAGATTTCCCTCAAAGGGTTTACCTCATTTACTTAAACATGCTTTCACAGTCTCGAGGTCTCAGTGATCTATCCTTTCCTTTTCTCCTCTTCTTATCGCCGAACGAGGGATGAATAAGTCGGTACTTTTTGGTACCAGAGTTTGTTGGTTCGAAACTCACTACTGGCATGGATGTTTGTAGCAGTTTGTAATCGACTCTAAGCAGTAGGAACCGGTTTCATTAATCCTCGTGTTGTATAAGAGTAGACCGTACTGTGCCGAACCGAATCAAACCAATTCAGAACTATCTCCTTTTCCCCTACTTCTCTTTTCTTCCTTATTTTTCTGTATTTTTCGAAGTGATTTTCCTCTCCTAGTTGAGATCTTTGTTCCTTGTGCCTGGAATTTGGAATTTTGGTAATTGAGGGGAACCCCCAACCACATAGCTTTGATCCCTTGTTTGAGTAAACAGGATTTGTATATGGACCCTTACGTACCAACCGGCTAGTCGTTTACCTTTGTGTCAGTTCAGGCTCAAGTGCGCTTTCTACTTCCTGGATCCTGTGTTAAAGATGGTAGTGGCACAATGAGTATATTGTGGGTATAGGTCCCTGCTTGCACTGGTGCACGTTTCTACACCTCTTTGTAGGAGTCCATGGCCAAACGATGGTTGATTGGGCTGATTGGTTAGGGTGCTGGCCTTCGGTATCGGAGTTCGTGGGTTCCAATCCCACTGTGGCATGGATGTACGTAGCCGTTCGGAATTGGATTTAAGCTGTAGGTCCCGGTCTCATTAGCCCTTGTGTTGCAAAAAAGTAGACAGTAGCACTCCAAACCAAACTCAAACTCAAACTGTAGGAGTCCATGGTGGTGAAGTTCAGGTTTATTTTTTTCCTTTTTTATCATTGCTTTTCCTTTGTTACCGTCTTGTGACCAGCATATGATAAACAGGAATAGTGCTTATGAATATTATTCACTTCCTTAATCACCTTAAAGATGGGTCTTTTCCAAATACTTCATCCTTTACCCATAAACCTATAATGACTGATATTGGACAGTTTCTCTCTATTATAAAGCTATTGTGATGGTTACTTGAAGTTAAAGACAATAGACACGCTAAGAAGCTGTTAGAATATTCACTCCTTTGGGTTGTTCCATTCAGTTTCAGTTCATAATTCTCTAAATTTCTCCAAAGGCATCATCTGAGAACAGGATTATTTAAATATGAGAACAGGATTATTTAAATATCTCTGGGGTGAGATGTTATAGGAGTTGAACAGCCAGAATGTTTGTGTTATCAGGAGGATCTCTATCAAATACACCGATAAATTGATTCAGATGAAACACATTATTATAAATTTTGAATCCCTTTCCCTCTCAGGATATATTAAGCTTTATTCTGTAAGATGTTCTGTAAAAACGTATATACCGCGTCCTCTCCTGTTTTAGTTTAATAAATTTTGAAGCAATATTAAACAAAGCAATTCCACCTTCACTCTTAGAACACTATCCTGTTTTCTTCAAACGCTGTTATTTTTGTTACGTCTGTAAGACAAATTAATTAAAAATAGTTTAATGCAAGAAAAGGTAAGCAATACACAAGCTTTCATTTAATTATTTATTTCACATGACAGTTATTTTCATCTTTTAACAACTTATTATTTTA
Organism: Pardosa pseudoannulata; assembly: GCA_032207245.1. Taxonomy (NCBI): domain Eukaryota; kingdom Metazoa; phylum Arthropoda; class Arachnida; order Araneae; family Lycosidae; genus Pardosa; species Pardosa pseudoannulata. Next base: position 7,349,031 of record CM063503.1, on the reverse strand, counting down.
AGGACAAAAGGTCTCAAACTCGTAACGATAGCGTTCTGGAGTTAAATAATATAAATCCAGAAGCATTATTTTTAGAAGATCATTAATAAATTTAAAGTTTATTAATGATGAATGAAGTAAAGGATTTAAAGCTCTTAAAACTTTGTATAACACGAAGTAATTATTGTGGTTAGTATGAGTAATTTAGAATCTTTTTTAAATTTATCAGTGTCAGTTCATATAGTGTATGAAGCGAGAAGTTTCATGAAGGATCTAAGCTTAAAGTTCAGGTTGTAATATATGCTGGAAATCAATACAAGTAATTTTGTGCAATTTCAAATATTCTCGTTTTTATTATTTTTTATTTTTTTAAATAAGGATTGTAATAATTTTAAAAAGTATACGGCTTTTCGTATTGTTAATTTGTATAATTTCTCATTTAAAAAATGTATTTCAGAACCATTGTTATGAACATTAAAAGAATTTTTTCTTTTCAAAATCAATTAAAGTTAAAAATAAGTATTCAATGTAACTATTAAACATCTTACTTTTTCTCTACATACATTTTTACATGTTGAATTTTATGTAGATTTGTTCAGTCATTTAAAAATATTATTTTTGTCTTGAAATCCCAAAATTATTATCTTTAATAGAACAAGTTTTATGGCATTTAAATGATATGTCATTATTTAGAAACTTACTTCTTTAGAAATGATAGCTAAAACCCGTAGGAGGAAATAGTGTAATAAAGTTGGACGAAAGAAGATATTATAAAGAATGAAGTAGTACTCTTTAACTCAAAGTACTGAACTTTAACTAGAGAATTTTTATTTAACTGATTTCCGGTTTTTAAGAATTAAATAACTATAATAGCAAATAAAATATAGGTATAAGATTTAATTTTCTGAATACATATCAATCTAAACAAAATGAATTAAAAGGGTTGCTTATTTTCAAACATTAAAAATCCCAGTACATTTTAAATGTAATTTCCATCCAACATCTAGTCAACATATTAAAGGAGCTACTTTGTAGTCGAAACACATTCTTTGGAGAATCCGAACGAGCAATTACTTGAATTCAAAAGATACAAACTACTCTGGCAGGGCAAATTAAATTTAAACATGCGTAAAGGAAGACCAATCGAGTAAATATATAGGGTTGTTACATTATCAAGTAGAATTAATGATCATATAGAAGGCTTACAGAAATAAGCCCCTTATATATATATATATATATATATATATATATATATATATATATATATATATATATATATATATATATATATATATATATATATATATATATATATATATATATATATATATATATATATATATATATATATATATATATATATATATATATATATATATATATATATATATATATATATATATATATATATATATATATATATATATATGATACCTTACTATAGGAAACAGAGGCGCATATTAAGCAAGTTCATTAAAATGTACTTTATGGAAGAACTAGCTGCTTCGCACCCAGCCTTCGGTCTGGGTTTTAAAATATTTCGATGATTTAGAACCACTATTAAAGATAATACGTTGTATTAATAGAAATGCTGAATAAATCCCGTATGTTTCAGATTATTGACAATTATAACAGTTTATTAATAGCCGAATGTCCAGTAAGTGCACTGTGTTGCCCGTAAACCGCTGCATAATAATAATTCCCAATTCCATGACTTTTTTAAATGGAGGGGTCAAATTTTAAAATACTGTGGAGAGTAATATATATGTGCTGTCCTGAATAGGATAATTCATTTCCGAGATTGGATGTGTTTTAGTAGTAATGTTTTACATACATAAAAATTAAATTTTAAACAACAAAACCTATGACGATAACTTTTTCTTTAAAAAAATCGCAATTGTGAAATAAAAACAAATTTGAAAGAACATGGCAAATTTGTAATTATTGAAAATAAAAATCAAGCCAACATATAACAGAAAAAATACTAACTTCTTAAAAAAATTGAGAAAGTAAAATAAAGATTTATATATTTTGATGAAGTAAAAAATTTAGCTATTATAAATAAAATGATTTTGATACTGGTATATTTCAAACAGAAAATGTTATTGTGTATGACAAAGAGTTATGACTATAGGCAATAAATGGCTCCACTCATTACATATTTTAATTAATATACTTCTAACGGATTGTAATTAGGGTATTATAATGGTGGAAAGAGTTTAAGCATTCAGCGGATTTGGCGAATTAATGCATCCAAATGTATTTATGTTAATAAATGCATTTATTTACACTCGAATTTTAATGGTATATATATATATATATATACACACACACACATATATATATATATATATATATATATATATATATATATATATATATATATATACACACACACACATATATATATATATATATATATATATATATATATATTATATAGAAACATATCAAAAGTAAGGTCTTGAAAAATTCTTCAAGAATATAATAAATCATTAAAAAAAATACCAAAATGTGCCGCAGTTCAAATTTTCCAAACAAACAAAGGTTTGGCAGGATAAGCCATAGCTGTTCTGTATTAATGTCAATTCTATTACCAAATATCTGGCGAAAACGACGACAACAATGAAAATATGGTCATGTTTTTCAAGCCAACTCAACAGTTAAAATGACTGTACTACATAACTAAAACAGTGTTTTTGTTGGTTTTAAAATAATATAGTTCGAACTAATTAAAATATCAGAACGCGATTGACCTAAATGACTTCCTTAAGTAATTCTGCCAAGACTAATTATGAAAAGATGTTAGTGCGGTCTCAAAATTGGATAAATAAAAATGGTGCAGTTGAATTGATAATGAAAGAAAAATACCAAATGTTGATAAAATGAACTAAGCACATAAGGTCAAAATCCGAGAACAATTATATTACCTGAAAGCTTTATCATAAGAATGAAGTTTTAATTTTTATAACACGTGATTAAAATAAATATATACCGAAAGTCGCCAAGCTTATTAAGAGTAGGTGAAGTACAGAGTGAAGTCTTAAAATTGAATAAATAAAAATGGAGCAATAGAATTTAAAATGAAAGAAATATAACAAATTAATATTGATAAAACGAAATAAGTGTATATCCGAGAACAATTATATTATTTGAAATCCCATTTTACACTTTAATCAAAAGTGGCTACTATATCTCAATATCCGATAGTTGTCATTTCTAAAATGAAAACTTATTTTTTTCCCCGTATATCACTTGCAATTTTTTTTCATCCAGTGTAGTTGAGTTTTATATAACAAAACCTATAACCATATGTTAGTTTTTATTTAATAAATGGTAACTGCGAAATAAAAGCAAATTTGATAGAACATGTCAAGTTTTTAATTACTGAAAATAAAAATATCGCCAAGAAAATAAAATAGAAAAGAAAAGGGATTTCCTAAACAAAAATGAGTTTAACCTTTAGCAGATAAGAAAATAGTCTTATATACATAAATGCCATCATATATTTATGTAATTACACTTGAATTTAAATAGCGCAGATAAGTTTTTGTGTTTCCTGAATACCAAATATCTGGCGATAATAATGCCAACAATGAATAACACTGCCATATTTAGAAGCCAACTAAACAATGGAAAGCTCGTGTCGCAAAATTTAGCTGCCGTTTTGTTCGGTTTTTAATATCTTTCGAACTAATTGGAATATCGTAACTCTAATGGGCGAAATGACATCCGTGGATTGTTTCGCGTCTTTTGGTACCTTCGGCGACCGTCTGCGTCCAGCGGCTCGCAAGAAGATAGACGAAGATACAAACATACATACATACATAGATAGTCACAGTCAGATTTTATTCTTGGAATTAAAGATGTTTTAACATGGAATATGTTCATTTGGCGGTATCAAGGATTTCTATCCAAAGTTAGTTACTCTATGACTTATCGGGTAGATTGGTATAAAAAAACATAAAAATAAAAACTGTTCTTAATATCATAAATAAATATAACAAAATATATGCTTACATGCTAACAATTAAATTTGCATCGAATTTGTGTCTTATATTAAATCATAAACTTTTTTATGGTAAAATATATGTTTAACCCTAAATTACATTACTGTATTACTACTGTACGTTGATTAGCAAAGTTAACAGATCTTGCCATATTACGTGATAGAATAGGAAGCACAGGTTTTGACAGCAACAGTGCTAATTTTGTTGGTAGTAATAAATATTTTCCAAAATTAAGGAAATTTATGACAAACCACATAGTTTTGTATGAAACAGAAACACACATTCATATCGACAACCATATGAATATGAAGATAACTATATAAAATGATAGGTTTTATTTGGCCATGAGAGTCACTGAAATTTGTACTTTTTGTACTTAGAATATTGTTGATATACATTTCATTGTAATGTAAAAATGAACCAAGAATTAAATTTAAAATTAGTTCTCATATAAAAATGCTATAATTTGCGTCACATAGAAATGAAAGTTAATCACTTTATATCTAAATTTCCACGTCAAACCGAATTGATACTACGCAGACGATTTTAAATAATATAAAATAAGAAATGAATAAATGAAATATTTAAAAGAATGACGTCATAATGATAGAAAAATATCATTTTCACCTATTTATTATGTGATGAATTGAACATTTTAATCTCCTGCTTTTAACCGTGGAAAACTGCGTTTAAAACAATTACTTGGGATGACGTCACATTGCTAGAAATATTGCTTCTTTCACTTAGTTATGATAAGATAAATTAAAAACGTAATCGTTTGTGTTTAACCGGGGAAAATAATGCTTGGAATAATGACATGAAATGCTCGAAAAAGGGAGTAGGAATGAATTTCGAACGTTGGAAATTTACAAAAACCTTCCCAGGGATATACCTAAATATTTCTCAAATTTTCACGGCGATTGGATGCATAGTTTTTGAGTCTATCGAGTACAGACAGACAGACAGACACAAATTCATTTATATATATATAGATTAATTCGTTAAAGACAGTTCTGTCTGGTTTAAAAACTTTTTAATTTCTATTCTGTCATTGCTTTCATTCTTTAATAATTTAAACATCTTTAGATTTTAGGATTTATACATCTTATTATTGGTCTGCCAAGATAATTTTGAGTTTGTAGAATGGTATAAAATGTGTATTTATGCCATTTACAAATTTTTTCTGATTAAAAGGTTTTTGATATCGTGTCAGTGAAATCAAACATGAATAATTTATATGACTCACTTTAATGTATTTATTTTAAATAATAATTAATATATGCGAGTGAAAAAAGGAATCAAAGAATATGCACAGTTTTAATAAATGAAGAGCATATAATATGTTAAGCTATGAGCATGGAAATTCATCACAGGGACTGTGCTAAATTTTAAAACTTTTAGACATTATTTTTACTAGTGTAATTAAGAGCTACGTTAAAGAAAACTAAAACATGTTTCAAAGCTCAACTTGTGTAAGTATAAAGAATTTTTATGCTTAAAAATATGCATTTGAAATTGTGTGAATAGCTAGTCTTCCAAAGATATTTTTTAAAGAAGAACAAAGAAATGTTTTTGTATTGCTATCTTTCATACAAGCAATAACGATCGAAATTTGTTCAGAAATATGCAAATGAGTATGTGAAGTGTCTGGTGAAAATCGTTTTTAGTATTTCTTCCAGTGAAATACCTCATGTATCTTATGAATGGTACAAAAATGTTGAAACAAATGAAGACATTTTTAAAGTTGATATAGCTGCAGAGAATCTGAAATTATTTTTATATTTAAAAACTTTTTACTTTGGCAGTAAATTACTCTGGTAAGTACCATGTGAAGAGAATGAAAAAAAATCAATAGATTTGGCTACGATAGGACTGAAAGTACATTTATTTTGCCCCATTTTGAAGTCAATTCCATTAAACTGCACTTTGATTTGAATATTAAGTCATGTATTACGGTGTGTCTCGATTTTCTAAATATAAAAATGTTAAAAGAATGTGGAGGAAAAAGGAAGGAATCTTGTTTTGTAAATCATAATTTAATGTGACTTTTAAATAAAAAAGCCTTAATTATTATGTTTATAATTTTAATCAAATAGCCTTAAAATTTTGTTTCAAATTTTACTTTCTACTTAAAGAATTGATGAAAAATTACCCTTTGGCGATTAAAACTTATAACTAGATTGAACAGATATTATACAAGAAGGAACATTTTTGTTGATGTCGAGACTTTGAGAAATTTATGCAGTACTAGCAAAGTAATTTTGTGATATTCCCATATAATAATATTTTGTTGGATGACCCTTTACACTATCTATATCTGAATATTGAATAATAATTGTGGGCAAAAATGGGTATGGAACTTTTTTATCCTCTCTTAAGTTCGGTTACAAACTAATTTTTTTTAAACATTGGTGAGAAAATGCAAGAACACAAGCTGAATCAGTTAATATTTCAATTTCAAAGCTTTCTTAATATTTACCAAAAGCATCATCAGATAAAGAAAAAGTATCTTGCCACAGTCATTACCTGTTATCAAGAAAGCAGATTAACACCTCAAAACAGAAAGGATGTAAGAATAGAAAGGAGAATTGTAAAATTGTAAAGCTCCTACACTTCAAATCGAAAGCTATAAACAACTATAAAATAACGAATATCTACAGTACTTTGTCAAAAGAGCAAAGATAAAAAATTTAAAAATCGTTTCATAATCTTATCCACTATGAAGTGAAAAAGATTGCAATAAACTTATATGTGTATGATAGACGAGGAAATTATATACGAAGTTACTTCATACGAAAATGGGCCTAAGAAATCAGCTTATTCTCTCCCCCCCTAACTAAATGATTGGCACTTTTCTTTCATTAAATTATTATGGTTCCATTGTAACTTGACTGATATAAAGACCCTTGTTGCGGATTTTAATACCATATGAGTCGAGTTCAGGGAACGTATCTAAAGTCGTATTTTCTTGTTAACCCTGTCCGAGTCATTTCTGCCTTTTACATATCAATGCATATCTTAAATCTAAGTTATGGACTGAACAGAATAAAATAAATATGAAGTTGAAACAACTTTAAATACTACAGCATGCCATGTTAGTGATCAGGTATCGTTTTAAACATAATATGCTACCATTTATCAAAAAGGAAAAATTTAGAGAAAAAAAGACTTATTTTGGTATTATGTGTAAAATAAGAACTGTAAAAGGGAGCTTTATAATAGATAAAGCAATTTGTCACGCTTTCAGTCTATATACCTATCGAAAAAGTAAATTTATGCTCGCTGTGCAAAAAATCATAAAGTATTGATCGAAATGAAAAATTCGTAAATAATAGAAATCCCTTGAAAATTTGATGATTGTTCATAACATTGCCATCTACCTACTTTCAAAAGGATAACTCTTAGAAACTCGAAGAAAACATAACAATTCTACAAGTTACTTTTTTCGCTATCTGAAATGAGATACTAGGCATTAAAAGGTAAAATTTTGCCACTACAAATGTGTCCTCAAGGACTATCAATTTGAATGAACTTCTGAGAGTGTTGTCCTTTTCACTTTTTATGTGCACTCCTCTGTAAGAATTATTTTAAACACTCCTTTGCAGGCTTTAGCAATTCGTTATAACCTCCAGCGCATAATTTGCATGTGCTCTATTTGTTTGAAGCCCAATGACTGCTTAAACCACAGGTTGTTTGCTGACTTTTTACAGATATATATATATATATATATATATATATATATATATATATATATATATATATATATATATATATATATATATATATATATATATATATGTATATATATATACATATACATATATATATATATATATATATATACATATACATATATATATATATATATATATATATATATATATATATATATATATATATATATATATATATATATATATATATATATATATATATATATATATATATATATATATATATATATATATATATATATATACGCTGAAGAGGAAAAAGAAAAAAGATGATGCATCTGTTTTACCGGATTACCGATATTCACGGTACACTCGTGAAATGGTGATATGGGAAAATTCAAATTTCATCGCAATCATACCTCGGAGGTGCTATGTCCCATCTGTCGTGAGCCGACTATAACATCACGTTAAATCTTGAAAACCTGTTATTGTAGCAGCAGTAACCAATCGAACAAATGTGCCAGACACTTGTTGTCTTATACAGCCGTATTCTGATTGGTTCCTTACCTCGTTATTTGCATACGCATACCTATACCTGTTTTTTGGCTCTTTAGTGTATATATATATATATATATATATATATATATATATATATATATATATATATATATATACATATATATGACGTATTTTCTGAAGCTCTTTTAGTCTTAAAAATATCTAAAGCTAATGTTCTAGTACGAATCAACGTCATAATCAAAGAACGTCATGATCGCAGTGTATGTCTGGTATAACCTTAACAATCTGCAGCAGTGAGTTATGAATTAGTGTGAAACGTGCTATGGGTTGTCAGCATTCATTGTTATCTCTGAATTAAAAGAAAATGAATCTCTGCTAGCGGCACTGGAAGTCAGCCAACGCCAATGGACAACGTTTCACTGCCACTTCCACCACTAATGCCTATCCTGTCTTTCAGAAATCTTATGAAGCATTTAAAATCACAACGGATGAATATTTCTGCTTCAGAAAGTTGTTTTTATAATAGTTCTATAATAACCAATCTTTTAGACACTTCCGAGCTTCCCAAACCCCATCCTCTGGTCTAGACTGTATTTCGTATATTGTATTGCACCTTTTCCATTATTTATTTCTCCAGCTGCTAAATCTTTACAGTAGAATCTAGCAGATTCGTACTTTTCCGTTGTCTTGTCACCTTGCTATTATCATCCTTATCCCTAAATGCAATAAATATGCCAGAAATATCGAAATTTGACCTTACCTTAACTAATTGTATGAGTAAGTTGATGAAAAAGAAGATCAATGTCCAATTTAAGTACCATTTAGAGACAAACTGTTAGATATTTTCCTATCAGAGTGATTTCCCATAGGGTCGGTTAATGATTGACAACCTTCTCGCTCTGGAAACGGCTATCAGAAATGGTTTAAGTAAAACACACACGGTTTTTTAAGAGTAAACACAAGTATTTTAAGTATAATCTTTTAACAAACTCTAAGTCATAAAATTCATTTATTCACTATTATTCATTTTCCTATTTTAAAAAGCATGAAAAATGAAGTTTTGCTCGCTTTCTTATGTATCGGTCATATGCACATCACACATCGTCACCTTTTATTTGCAGAGAATCCGCCTAAATGTCCACATGTTTTGACACTTTAGTGTTACATGTTTTGTCATTTTAGTGTCGTATTTCTTTTATGACTGCGAGATTACTTTTTATTTTTAGAAAACCCTGTGTGTGACACTGATGTTCTTTTATGGGATTTTGCACCATTAAACCAAACTAATCAAAACATTTAATCTTCTGTATAGCTTTGCATATTATATTTATACAATCTTATTGTTTGAATGGACCTACTTTTTAGGTTACATGAAATGAAATTTTTTAAAGTCGTACATAAAATAGCATATTATTGAAAAACAACATTTCTAGTTCAGGAAATATTATACTTTCTGTGCAGAATCTGCAACTTTCATAGTCAACAAAACAGCTTTATATTAAATTCCAGAGAAATCAACATGACTATAGTATACCTTTTGATACATTATTTGGAAGCGGAATGAGAACATGTCTTCTTGCGCAAAATATAATTTCCTTTTTGCTTGAAGATATGGAGTGATAGAAAATTCCATTGATGCTACCATATTATGAAAACATAGCTCTCTATAGAAATGTATCTTATGGTACGGGCGCATTCTTTTATGAAAAAAGTTCTTGGTAAAATAAATGCTAAGAACTGAATTCCTGAAAAGATTCTGCTACATGTATAAATTGAACCAATATACTTTACTAATGCAAATTAAGTATACTATTACAAATTTTTTCGACTTTTGAAAATTGTTTCATAGGTAATTCGTTTTTCAGATATCTCCCTAAAAACAATATTCTTCACCTGAATACTGAACTTTGTATTTTTGTATTTTTTTTAATTAATAAAGTTAAAAATAATTCTAAATATTTAAAAATAAAAAATATTTGCAAACAGTATCTAAAAAAACGAAAAGAGTTTGTGCAATATGTATTGTAAATTATTTTAAACAAATGCTATCTTTTCATAAATAACTTGAAAATATCGGGGAAAGACGTTAACACCTGTTCCTTGCAAAATTAAAAAATTTATTTCAGTAACAATCATGTTTAACCGATCAAATAAGAAATGAAATTTTGATACGAAATTTAAATTTAATGTCTCCAATTGTTACAAATTACATGAGCAAATTGTACAATGTGGGACTCTTAACCCAGGAAATGCGTTTGCAGACTTTTGCTTCACAGACAGTGCTTCACCGCCCTAGCTATTTAGCCATCATTCGACCTATTTTATGTTTTATTGTTAAATATCAAGGGTAGCATAAACACTAGAAACGTCAAGGTGGCCATTTCAACCATTTAAAAACTTTCATACCAATTTATTTCTAATTAGGGTATAATGCCCAGTTATCTTGACTTTTCCTAAAATACAATAATCTATGATATGACAGTAATTAATTTTTCAACCAGTTAAAATTTTTAGACTACAGTCCTATTATACCTAGAACCACCGAACGTAGTCATAATTACCGAAGTCATTTCTTCAAAATTAAAAAAAAAAAATTAAAAACAGAATATAGTTGGTATAACGGAGAGACCAACATCTTATTTTCATCGAGTAGTAACTGATGGAAATGTTCTTAAGTCATGAAGGCTATATATAAATGAAAAGAGGATGAATCATACAAAAATGTGCATAGATAAAGACTCTCTGCTATGAATGGGAAATAATGAAAGACACGTAACACTAGGTCATTTTGCATTATATGTGAGAAGATCATTTTAGGCTAAAAATTGAATTAGAGTTTGTGGAATAATGTATGGGGAATTCGTAATTTTTAAAATCCTCTTTCAAAAAAGATTTTATGAAATAACATCAGATAAATGCGATTCGGCATAAAATCAACTGGTAAACAACGCCCTACAGAAGATAAATTCAAATTAGCATCCAAAATCTGGAAACCATTTATTTAGATCTGTATTTCTGACTATAATTCAGATGGAAACTTGTTCTTGATGAACAGCTTTTTTAACCAAAACAAAATGCTAATTAATAATATATATAACACAGAAACCTGATAAATTTGACATAAAAATTACGCTATTGGTAGATCTTGAAAAAAATTACATGCTGAATGAATTGGGTAAAAATGATGAACTACTAAGCATTAAGTTTAGCTGAATATATTGTTTTTCTGTTATCAGGAATTAAGAAATTCCAATCAGAAATTGATTTATATGAATTTATATGATTAGTTGAAATATAATGGAAATATGTTTCTTGGTGAATAAATATAAATGCTTCATTTCATAAAACTCATTTATGTTTTTTTTATACTTCAGTAGCAAGTGTATACAATTTCTCATATAAAATACATTTTATTGCAATTATTGGCGATTCTTGTGTTAAATTATAAAAATATTTAGTTTTGTAACATTTTCTCTAAAAACTTTCTCCTTAACAGCAGTTAGAAAAATACAAAAATGAATTTGTTTACCCTCCTAAGTATTTCAATACAAACAACTGGCTAAGTTAACTAGGGTAAAAAAAAGCAAAAATATTTTTTAAGTTCAGATTTCTTGGATTTAAAATTATCTTTATTACAGTAGTAGTATTTATAAAGACTGTGAGATATTTTATAAACTTAAATAATAGACAGAAAATAATCTGAACCTCAGTCATTTTTATAACCGTTGTTCTTCAAATTCTTTATGTTTCTAGTTATGTTTAGAAAAGTTAATTCTAGTTATGTTTAGAAATAAATAAAGACAGGTAATCATATGCATAAATATGTATGCAATATTTGTGAAGTCATGTTTTTAAATATATATAAATATTTTGAAGCATGTAAGTATGAATCTGGACGTATTCTTTAAAGTGAGAATATTTTTTACTGAAATAAATATCTGATGGATGATCATGATTTTACCGTCGATTAATCCTTATTCTAATCACATAATGTATGCAAAAATGAATCCCATGAACGAGAAAATGACCATGAAATTCCCGGTGATTAACGAAAAGTACGATAGGTATGTTAATGATAGAAAAATTCTTACGTTCAGCTTCATTAATATAACACCGAGAAGTAACATTTATTCTGATCATGAAACATATTGTATCTTTGCACTAATTATCCAGACACCAAACTGATGTATTCAGTTACAATTCATCAAGTTCTACTAAAAGAAATCGAAAATTGATGAAGGGAATAAAATGACAATATTTTTTCTATTTTTATTTGTAGTAAATTGATGAGACATGAAAATATAGATTGTGTTCAGTTTTTTAAGAATCACAATGTAGAAATAATGAGTTTCTAAGCAAAAATTATTTTAAAATAAATTTTTTAAGTTAAAACAAATTTGGCATTTTTTAAAATTTAAGTGTTTTTGATAATATTAATTATTTTGAGTATTAATCTTCTTAATGTGTAAATAACTGTTCATGTGTGTGTGTTAGTGTGCTTAATAATATATCGTATATAATAAGAAATGTTATATCTGGATGCATTACAGTTATGCAAAGTTATACAATGAAAATTATTTTTGAATTACTATTTAAAATATTCCCCATAACCAGCCTAGTTTAAATATTTATCAAGGATATACTATCTACTATGAAAATATGTTTTATCTGTTTAGACTTTTCCCATCTAAACTTTATTAGTATTTAGATTAGTAATAATTGAAAGTTCTCACGTTTAAAGTTTTCTCAAATACACACAGATACGGATATATTTCTGTTTTAATGTCAGACTTTGTTTTGGCATAATGTAATTCTTTGGGATATATCCATTCTTGTAGTTAGGTATAAAATTATTATTTTAAAATTATTCTATTGTTAAGAAAATTTACTTCTAAAAATAAACTTTTAAATTTTTGCCTGAACTTATTTAAGTACGGTATAATAAATTTGATATTTATTTATTGTTTCAGCTGTAATAAATCTGTATATTAAGGTTAAACCACTTTCTTTACACTTAAATGAACACAAAATAATCGAAAATCAGCTACATGTAAATGCACATTAAAAATTATAAATGGTCAATGACAAATAGTGACTATCTAATCATTTATATTTTGAACGTTCATTTTCTCTTTAGAAAAATATCTTTATTTATGTGAAACTATGTTTTAACTTTTATAATAGTAAAAGTTCTTTTTTACTTTTTGAATGCTTCGTAAAAAGTTAGAAAACAAATAACTAATATTCATTAATTATGCCACAGTTTCAATATTTTCTAGATAATTAGTTTAGTATTATGGATTCAGAACTCAAAATATTATACGGTTAAAGTAATTATCTCGTATTTTTGTTTTTATTGGTATCGAGAAAAGTTTTCATCTCTTTAGGAAATTAATCTCATTTATTGGGCTTTCATCTCCCCTCTTATATGAAAAGATAATATTTAGATCCATAATTAACAAGTGATTGTGAGAAGATGTCATTTTATTGCCTCTATCAGATTTCAGAACACTCGGGACAATTTTTTTTCTAACGTATTAAAGTTTCAAAAGTAACAGCATGAAAATAATTCAACTAAAAGGATTTTTCTCTTATAAATGTGTTTATGTACACTGAAGACCTAAATAATTATGACCACTTTGTTGTCTAAACATTTGTTTAAATTTCCGGAAATATATATGGATAATTACGATTCGTCCAATACCTTTAGCCATGCAATGAAGATTCTTGATCTCATGCTTTCCAGTAAAGATTTGGGGACTTGCGCAGTAAAGAAATCACCCACTTACGAAAGTTTTAGAAAATATTATTGAAAATTCTGTATTATAAATAGAGGGAAATCATTTGTAACTTTTGAATAACATTAATCTAAATATCGGTAACAATTGTGGGATTTTTTAGAAACAAATCTCATAAATAAAAGATAAAATGGTTTCTTTTAATAATTTTTTATGGGTTTTTAAAATTTATATCAATAGCTAATGAAATTTACAGAAAAGATATTTTCCATGAGGAATGTAATGATATAAATTAAATTTTAAAAAAGAAAATGACAACCAGATATGTGAAGGAAGTAATCTGCTGTTGCGCATGCAAGAAATATAATTATATTTCTATTATATAATTTTGGGGCCTAGTACAGGTTAAATTATGGAATAAAATTCCTAGTGTGTATTATGAAATTTTAAAAATGTACAGTCGTTATACTGAGGTATAGTTCAGTCTGTATGTGAATCTAGCCTCAAAAAGCGAAGGGTCTTTCATATATTGGGAAAATGAAATATTTGAAAACGTTGAAAAAAATAAATTTATAATTTTAAATGCTCATTTGTATTTTTTACACTCATGTCCATAAATTAAGGATAATTCAGAATCACACAGAAATTGAGCTCTAAAATAAAAATTTCACCTGTAGAATTATCACACACATCTTGAAGAAGAATATGCAAATTGCAGGAAACCACCAGATGGCGCGGATAGTACGTCACAATGACGAGAATCTATGAAAGGGGTATATAAGGAATGGTAGCAAAGAAGTAAAATTGTTCACAAGCGCTTTAAAAGCCTTTCAGTGCAATAACCGCATAGTTATAGCACAAAGGAAGCATTTGGATGATTTTTTACGTGGTAGAATTATCGGACGACTGGAATGTGGACGTACCCAGCTGGAAGTATCCGAGGAACTTGGAATCGCCCAGAGTGTCATCTCCAGGCTTTGGCAACGGTTCAAACATGATGGTAATGTGAGTAGATGTTACAGCACAGGTCACCCCCGAGTTACTACGCCGAATGATGACCGGTATTTGGCAGTTACTGCCAAAAGAAACAGACGGAGCACAGCATCAGACCTGTCTCGTCAGCTCTCTTCAGCTAGCAGTACGACAGTTTCAAAGCAGACCGTGCACAGACGCTTAGGGAAGATTGGTCTATATGCTCGTAGGCCTGTCAGATGTGTTCCCCTTACCGCAACTCACTGTCGTCTGCGATTATGCTGAGCTAGAGAGCATGCATTGTGGACACCGCAATAGTGGTCTTGTGTGATGTTTTCCGATGAGTCCAGGTTCAGTGTACATTCTGATTCTCGCAGGACTTTCATATGGAGAGCGCCAGGTACCCGTTATCACCAAGAGAACACCATTGAATGACACCGTTACGGTGGTGCAGGATGGCGTGTTTGGGGAGGAATTATTCTTGGTTCCAGAACTGACCTGCATGTTCAGAGTGTAACAATGACAGGCAACATCTATCGGGATGTCATTCTGGAACAACATGTACGTTTGTTTTGGGGCGCCATGGGCAACGAATTTCTGTATATGGATGACAACGCCTGACCTCACCGTGCAAACATTGTAGACGAATGCCTTCAATCGGAGGATATCACCCGTATGGATTGGCCAGCATACTTATCGGACTTGAATCCAATAGAGCATGTGTGGGACATGCTTGGCCGACGAATTGCAGCCCGTCAACCCCCTCCCAACTGTCTATCGGAACTTCGGAGGGCATTGCTTGATGAGTGGTGTAATTTTCCCCAAGATCAGATTGATAATCTGATACTCAGCATGCGTAGGCGTTGTAACGTTTGTATTGCATCGTCCGGGAGACATACTCCGTATTAACCATCATACTAACCATGTTATACTGTTTTCTATAAATAGGTTCTTTTTTGAAATTTTCTCCAGGGAGTAAAAATTGCAATTTCTATTAATTATGTCAAACATATAGCATCTTTTTTGCTCTTTACCTTTTGTTTAATAAATAGACTTTACAAATAAGTCAAATTTATTTTGCTTTTGTCTCTTTCATTGCCTGAACTGCATTATCCTTAATTTATGGACATGAGTGTACATTAAAGAGCCAAAGCCATGTAATCGTTGATTTTAGTTTTTCAGTTTTTCAGTGTTATAATTTACTTTCTCAGTGGTTTTTAATCCTTTTATGTCTCTTTACATGGCTGAAATTAATAAAAGAATCACAAAGCATTTACTTAGAAATTTAAATTACAAAGTGGGTATATTGTTTTGGCTTCTCAGTGCATTTAAAGGTAAAAGAATTTACACTAAATTTGACAGTAAATTTATTGATTATAAATGAATATTACTTTAACGGTACGTTAGAGAAACTGATGATGACAAACATTTTTTCAATTTTAAGAAAGAAAAATATCCGTTTTATAAATAGAAATATTTTAGAAATGAAGATACAGTTGTTTATTCTTCAAGCTAAAATTTCATATTCTATTATTTATTAATTTGAACTGGTTTTAGATTTTTTTTATTTGTTCTACATTGAGGCTTTATGTTTTTAAACGATACAATTTAAGAAGATATGTCTTCGAAACTTAGATTTCTGTGTCATGTTTAAAGCATTTAAAAACAAACATCTGTTACCTGTTAATAAGTAATTATTTTTAAATAACTATAGTTTCAATACAGTAATAGATTACCTGATTCTTTGAATAATAACTTTGAATAAACAAATCTTTTAATTAGCTTCATAATAAAGCGTTCTTAGTTTAGACGAAGAAAAGTTTACATTTAGTAAAACAAACCTACTTGCCGCCCTTGATCATATTTCTTATTTTCTTGTCATTTAAATATGTTGCAGGAAGAAAAGAAATCCAGAGAGTATTCTTTTTTATATAGAAATTGACTTATTTTATCCCTTTATTTTTCGTCTTATTGCTTTAAATATTTTTTTTTTTTTTTTTTTTTTTTTTTTTTTTTTTTTTTTACGAAATCTAGTCGAGTTTAGTCTATTTTCTGACTAATTCACGATTTCAATACTTCTTTCAATGCGTACCAGGCTGTAATAAAAAATAAAAATTCAAAATTATTCTCCACAACTTATTTTATTTTTGTTTTTAAATAATGGATTTTAAAGCATTGTTTCAACTGCTTAACAAGCATTGTTCCAAATACTTATGAATTCTCCCATTTATTTGAGTTGCATTACTACAGATAAGCACCGATAATAGCTGTTAACATAGAATTTTTAGGTAGAGTGCCGATTGAAACTACATGTTAAAATAGTTCTAAAGACAAACTAGAAACATTTTCGACTAACAATTTTTGAGTTACGCCCACTATAATAATATTGAAAAAAATATAAATTTTTTTTTGTTATATAAAGATTGATTATTGCATTCAAAAGATAAAGAACACAAATAGATGTGACAATAGTCCTAAATACAAAATTTCTAAATTTTAAAGCTAATCGTTTTTGAGTTTTGACCACAGAGCATTAATATATGTTAAATTAAAAATTTTCATAATTATTTATTAAAAAGTTACTTTTTTGTGTAAAATGAAATCATAACTGCATTTAAATTTATTCAGGCTTTAAAAATTTCACACATTTACTTGATTTCTGGTAGGATAACTAAAAAGATTATTATACCTATCAAGTTTCCTTTTAAGATGTCTTTGAACATTTAGCTCTTTTTTAACCCTGACACTTTTTTCAAAAATTACCTGTCTGAATAACTCCAGAGAAAACGAGAGCCATTTAATTACTCACTTTGTTTAACATTATGGGAATTCTTAACTTTTCAAACTTACCATAAATTGAACTGAAGGATTTTTCTTGCATGAATGAAACTAAAAGTTTTTGTAATACAAATTTATAACATACATGTGATGCATAGTTTATTAATCTTTCAAGATTTTTGTGACGGATAATAAATAGTAACATGAATGGGTGACTTAAATTATCCCATATTAAGTATATAAAAAGAAACTAAAAAGTGACGTTACATTTTATTCTTTTTTTAAGATGTTGAATAAAACTCGCTTGATTGGTCTGCAAGTCATCTAGCTGACAGGAATAAAAATTTTAAAGTACATGTACATAAAAAAAGTATATTTAATTCAGTAGAAAAAATGCCGCATTCTTTCTGACTGTTCTGAAGTAAATTAGTTTTGACGTAACGACATTCAACTAACTGCATGACTTCTATTTATTAGTAATTTACCTGAACAGAAAAGCTTTGCTCAGAAATATGTACATTTAAATTAAATATATCGGGAAAAATATTACAGACTTTACTGCAAACTGCAAAATTTTTCCACAAAATTCTGGAATACAAATATTTTCTTAAAATTATATATTAAACAAATTAAAAATATAATGAAGCCCAATGGATTTGGGGTAGTACTTCGCGCTCAAACAACACAGGTCCGAGGTTCGATCTCCAGACTGGGCAAGGTTGGCTCATCCTTTCATCCCTTCAGTGGGTAGATGAACTGAGGAACAAGCGTGCTTGGAAACAAAACACTGGGGGTTCCGCGTAAGATTGACCACCTAACCGGAGCATATGCTTCGCACCCCAGGGCCCTTAGTCATGTAAACGGAGATTGGCACCGTAGGTCCTGACCCCTAGGGGCTGTTGCGCCGAGGAGTTTAGTTTAATTAAAAAGAAAATTAAGACATTTTAATTTTGTTGTAATTGCAAAATTGTAGTATTTAAAACAAAATTGTAAAATTTTGTTTTAAACACTTCATCTATTTCCATTATTTTATATCAAGATTTCAACAAGCCGACTTGATGTTTAAGCTAGATTTGTTCGTCTGCTTTTACTTAATGTGTCAGAATTTAAACTTATAATTTTAACCTCTTTTAAATAATATTTCCCTAACAAAAAATTAAACTTTTAAGAATATTAATATAAAGCAAAATTAGATTTGAAAGTGTATTGTCACTTACTACTATTTTTAAATTTCTCTTTGTACAGCATTTACAGTTATAAACATTGCCAGTTATGGTTTCAAGTCATTAAAATAGATTTTTGACACAAAGCGCTTTTGAGAATATCACAATTTTATACATAAATTAAAGCTATTAAATTGTTGTTTAATGGTTATCAAACAGACAACATAATTTTTTTCATAGTTACATAAGCTTCTCAGTTGACATGGTGGTTCGATCTTAGGCCTATCCCCTTGGCTGTTGGTTCAAATCCCATGAAAGTCTTGAACGTCATTTGAGTGCAATGTTGACCTACTAAAATGGAGTTCCATGAATAAAAGGATTAAGGAATGCTTGAAACTTTGTGAAAAGGTGAATACTAATAATAACGGCAAGTGTCCTGCATTAAAAAAATTATGTATATAGTTGCATAACAACTCTGAATTATAAAGAGATTTTCTAACTCCATTTCTTTATTTAGCAAATGAGTATCTTTAAACCAAATATGAACATATTTTTCAAATATGTTCATATGTGGAAAAAATATGAACATATTTGAAAAAATATGTTAATTAAAATAAAATTAATTTTAAAATAAAAGTTAATTTTATGAAAATGTTTTCACTTATTTTTCAAGAGTTGAAGTACAGTACTTATATCCGTTGAACAACTACAATTCTTTAACATTAAAATGCAGGTGTGTTCATATATTTTTATAACGATTCAGCAAAGATATATATATATATATATATATGTATATAAATAAACAAAATAATTATAATAATTTTATTTTCTATGTTATTTTTTATGTTCAATCTGATAGCACTTTTGTTGAACTTTTTTTAAATAACTGGTCTTAAAACTCCCCTTTTACAATCTTTAAGAGTCCATCCAGTGTTTTGTGACTCCGCTTGTAAAGATCTTGTTTTAAAAGTCTGCAAAGGAATACATAAAAGACACGTCTGAAGACTTTAGCAGCATGCATTTAAAGTAAAACATCTTCAATTCCGATTTCATCTCTAATTTAAAAAAAAAATAGAGCATTAGGTTTAGAGGTATGGCTTGCACCCTTATCCTGGGGAGACTTAAAACAGATAGTTAATTTTATAGTTTTTAAACTTTCTTTATTTAAAGAGTTCCGTTATAAGAGTATCCACAATAACCACAAAAATAGCGAAAATTATCCTTGTTTTTTGTGAACCAAAATATTATGTATTTTTCGGTAGTAAATCAGTCTTTTTCTTTTGCAGTCAGATCATTAAATCCAAGTCTCATCAAATGTAAATATATATTTCCATTTTTCACCTGCCAAATAATTTTTATACGATGAGCATGCGGAAAAACAAGTTTAGACGTTAGATGGTGAACATCTTGTTTTATTTTGTTTTGATTAGCTTCAAATCAGATTTTAAAATTTTATTCTTAGCTCCTACAGAGGTATTTAAAGATGATAGCTGTTTAGGTGGTTGTATTTTCTTATAACACATAAGTCCCTTTAGATATAATATCAGTTGTACGTATCTTCGTTTAGTATGCATTTGTAAGATTTGGCGTTTATTTCTTTTTTTTATTATTTATGTCACTTATTTTACATGTAGCATTAGAATTATTTTACTTTGTGTCTTGAATACCAATTCCTAGATTTTTTCCTGACTTCAACTAATTGCATTTTAAATGTGTTAGACTTATAGCATTTTTCAGTAGGTATGGCAATGGGAATTATTATCGTTTTATAAAATATTTTTGTAGTTTTGTGTTGAAACAAAATAATCGCATTTTACATAGCTTTTTGTCATCTAGAGAGAGTGGCAGCAAAATCCTGCTAAGTACTTAATCTTATAACATTTAAGATTGAATTGTTAATAATATCTATTGTAGATATTAATGCTACTTGGACAAGCCAAGCTCGTGACTCGGCTTAAGGCGAATGGTAACGTCTTTCGTTTCGTAGAGCACCGCTAGGTTGAAAGAATGACTTATCTTGTTTATATTAAGTTACGTATAAAGTAAAGTAGCAAAAATATGTTGAAGTAATTTTTACCGTTCTTAAAAATGCATATTATGTTCCGACAATCTCTTAAATGTAGTTGTCTTATAAGTTAAGGCGTTAACTTGCCTTCTAAATAATTCTCTAATAAGTTGTCAATTACTCGGTGAACGATTGATTTAGTAATTTAGATTACCTGTATTGAAATTGTGAAGATTTTTCATATTTCATTATAGTTTTACATTCGATAATATGATATTGGAAAACATTGGTCTTGGTCCATAATAAGTATATCTATATGTCTACTATTTTCACAATAATGCTATCATTTTAAATTAGAATTTAAAACTGAGAAAATAGAGAAATGGAAGAGACGTTAGATTAAAAGAAATAATGAAACATTTTTATTCTACTATTTTAAGAGGTTTCTCCTTGCTTAATTTACTTCCGCTAATTAATTTTTACTTCCATTGCTTCTGTATACATTTCTTTAATTGTTTCTTTTTTTGTTTATCTCCCTCTATCTCGTTTTTTCATTTCCTTAACATTTTTTCCCTGAGAAAGTAGAATCATTCGATTTTGCATAGTAATGATTTGTTGCTTAGTTAGAGGTGTTAACCTTTAAGTAAAACTACGCAATAAATATAATCCGTTAAACAATGTACTATTTCGTTTGTTTTGATGCGTCACCATGTTACTAAATGAAGAAGCAATAGATATTTTTTTCTTTCAAACAACAAAACTTAAATGTTTTTTTCAAAATTCCTTCAGCCCAAGTTTAATTTAGAAAATGCAGGATTCAGTAGCAAATCATTATTTTCCTGGAATTTTTTGTCTGAATATTAATAATATAATGATTATGCACATTGAGTATATCAATATGTTTACTTCTTGTAGGTAGGTTATCTAGGATTGCAATTAAGGCCAAAAGAACTTATATGAGAGTGATTTTATGTAGTATTGTTAAGTCCAGTTTAGCATAGAAAAACAGGGTTTAATATTCGATGCTCCTACGTCTTTGATTTGTGAAATATAACTAAAAACAAGTAAAAAATTTTAACACGAATCATCTTAAAATGATAATTGTTACCAAATTATACAATTATTACTAATAAGTTTAAGTATTTTTTCGAAATATTTTTTTCGATTTTATGAATACCGTATATAATCTGGTAATTTATTTACTATTTATCTTACAAAGTATAAAATATAAACTAGCTTAAATCTTAAAGTTTTATGACATGCAATTTATCAATTTTATACTTAAAAGATCTATTATCGAATTTTTCTAAAAAAAAAGTAAGGTTTTTTAAAAGGTATTTTTTCACATTATAATTTTCGCACATATTTATAATAATAACAAATTTTTGTTCTTAGGTCTAAAATATATCTTGTAAATAAAATTGCCCGTACTTAAAAATAAAATGCACGTGGAGTATTTCCAGAGAAGGTAATTTTCAAACTAATAATAATTAATAGCTATTAAAATAACTATTTTAACTTTACATTTTAAAAAACTTTACATAAATATATTGTTTAAGGTATACAAAATTAACACGGAAATTACAACAAAATATATTAATTTTTGACATTTCCCTGTCACTCTATCTGTCAAAGAATGGTGTTTAGGTAATTATTTTCGGTTGAACTGCGAGAGAAACTCGAATCTTAGTGATATTCGAATTTTAGATACTTAAATAAAATTTATCTTTGAAAGTATTAAAAATTCATTATACTAAAATGAAAGACTTATCTTCGTAATTTTCGCTTTACATGGTATTTTTTTCTACAGCGCATTGTATTAATGTATATTTTACTTCATGTTGTTGGAATTAAATGTATAAGATTTATTTTTCTTTTAAAAATTCTGTCTGACTTTAACTTTCATATTTGTTATATCTTCAATACTCTGCGAGTTCCTTGACAGATAGACTCTTAAAAGGTGAAAAGTTGTTTCTAAAACAGAGTATTGCTTTTTATTTACTTATTTTTTCTCCTCTTGAGATCTGAAACGCCTTTTGTTACTAAAGAAAGTATGTTTCAAAAGAAAACATATTTTTCATATAAGTATTCTATATAGCAAAGATTTTTATTATTTTTACATTTACGGGACAAATAAAAGGGTTTTAGTGGAAAATAACCCAGGTATTAGTTTTATAAGAAAAATCACAAAGCTAATTCAGTTGTGTGAAATTAAAAGGTTTTATTCTACACTATATTATTTGCCTTTTCTTATTACAATAAACATGTTTTATACTCTACTATCTACTTCAAGTCTAGACTTAGTTCTGGGTAATTAAGGCGGAATAACACACTCATTTAAATTTAATTTTTATGGTCAGCTTAAAAAATATATTTAAAAAAAATAAAATAACTATATTTAGATATTTACTAACAGAAAAACGCCACAGATTTGCCAGGTCATTCAAAGAGAATAAATGTCTCGGAAAAAAACATATTACTCATGTGACATTACATACCTGTTGAAACGATAACACTATTAGCGGGGGAATAAGAATAGCGTCTAAAAGTTGTGTTAACAATTGCTTAAATGAATTCAGAATGACAAATATATTTTAAATTATAATCGTTAAAATCGAATAATTCAAATTAATATGGTTAAAAAGCAAGACAAATTGTATTACCTGAAAACGTTTTATACGTTATCAGATAAATTAAATTACTTGAAAGATTTTAATTATTTTAGTATTAGTTTTAGCTTTAATTAAAAAAATATATCAAATGATCATCAAAATAAATTAAAAAGTTCTATTTCACATACTCTAGACCTCCACGCACTTTGACTTGATAAACCCCTTCCCTGGGTTGAAGGAGGTTTGGTTTGGTTTGGTTTATAACACTAATGTCTACTTTTCTGAAACACGAGGGCTCATGATACCTGGACTTACTATAAAGCTGATTCCGAATATACATGCAGCAACAGGATTCGAATTCATGTACTCCGGTACCGAAGATTCCTAACAATTCGGCCATCGTTGGAGGAATTGTTAGGAATCGAATTTAGGAATCGAGGTTATCGAATTTTTAGGAATTGTTAGGAATTGAAGGAAGAAGGTTAAAGGAAATTATTAGACATGGTCGCCAAAACCAACTTACATTGAAAACCGCGTTCTACCTCCACACGCCCAACACCTCAGATTAACCAGATTAACCTCTTTCAAGGGTTGTACCTCTATTTTTCCATGAAAACGCACGTCAAGATCGGTTAAGTCATTTAGAAATGCATAGCCTAGAGACATACGCCAGCATACAAACTTACTAAGGATGTTATATATTATATAAATAAATATAAGATAATTTCATGATTCTGATTTTTAATAATGTCGGATGAAATTTTCTTTCTATTTATGAATATTTATTTTAGAATAACGTAAGTTTTAAGAGAAAGGTTTTTGCCTTTGCAATTGATTGAAAGCCAAACATCTCCTAGAATTTTAAACATTTAATGCTTTTAAGAAACAATTCTTCAAAAATAAAGAAGGTTTTGAAGCTTTAAATATATATATATATATATATATATATATATATATATATATATATTAACTTTACTATCCTTATTAAATTGTAAAAAACTTTTGTGAAAAAGTTCCTATATTTGAAAATATGGGTAAAATAAGTTTTGGTTAGTATGTAAACAGGGATCTTATATATCTTAAAGTTAGTCGGTTAATGCTGAAAATAGTGTTTTGACTTATCATATGTCTTCAAATACTTATTATTCTACAAAGTATTGGAAGAAATTCAAAACTTGTTTCATCTGTTTAAAATTTCCGGAATTATTTTTATGTTGTTTACATTATAAACAATAATCAGGACAATAAGTTTGGACAATACGTTTGAACAATTCAAATAGAAGAAGTTAAAACTGTGTAAGATTACTATTCGTAAGATTTTAAAAATTCTATTTAATAGAAAAACCGAAATTTTCTTCTGTGTGTATATATTGTATTATCTATAGAATAATTTTTTTATTCAGATAATTAAATATAAATTTTTAATGACTAATTATGTTTAGCTCCTTTCGAGTTCTATACATTTTATATATATTTTCATGAATTTTTTTAACTTATATGATATTTCTATAATATTAATTCAATCTATAAAATGAAGTTATTATATTACTATAATTTAAGTTGTAGGTTCATACTAATATTCTAAAATAAGTTATCGTGTGAACAGTAACATAAATAATAATTCTTTTTCAATATTCTGATGCATAAATTCTTATAGAGTTTTCTATATATTAAAATAAGACAAATTATTTCACTCTTCCGTAAGAGTTGAAGCAGGTCTTAAAAGTTTCATAATTATTAAATACTTTAAAACGTGTGGACTATCGAAAGAAATACACTTTTAGTATTAATAAAATTACTTAAAAAAAGAAGGTGTAAGATTCTTTAAATACCATTTCCATCTATAACACTTACATTTAAAAATGACTGGGTAAATTATTTATTTTTACGAATGGAATCATTAATAGTGCACAAAATCAGTTAAAATAAGAACCGTTTATATAAATTATATCTGCATAAATTATAGGAACCTTTTATAATTTACGCAAAAATATTTTACAAATATAGGTATAGCCTGAGATAAAATATTTTTTTACATGAAAATTATTGTGATAAGTATTTTAGTAATATTTTATATATATTTGGTCCTAAATGAAAGAAATATAAATGTTTATATTACGAATCGTATAGTTATTCTATGTTATTTTGTTTGTGTCATTATTATTATTAATGGGAATTTAAAAAAGAAAAATCCATTTATGCATAAATGCTCATGCTCTGTTTTGACTTTTTTTCCCCTCGCATTTTCTTTTTCAATTAAGATCTATACTTTTAAAATCCAACAAAGAGCATTGCATTTGTTACTTTTTGCTGTTATGCATTATTCTCTATTCTGGCATGTTAGGGTGCTGGCCTTCGAAACCGGAGTTCGTGGGTTCGAATCCTAAAGTGGCATGGATGTTCGAAACCTTTCGGAATCGGCTTTAGGCTGTAGGTCCCAGTCTCGTGTTGCAAAAAGTAGACCGTAGCACTCCAAACCAAACCAAACAAATCCAAACCTATTCTTGGATGAGTTTTTCACAAAATCGCCTTTAAGTGTCCAGTGCCAACAAGCCTCAATCAACTCACTAGCCATTTTCGCATAATGCTATTTTTCAACCTTGTTTTTGAACTATTTCATAGTGTTCCTAAAACTTTTAAAATTATATTATTATCTAAAACTCTAATTTTATTTTCATAATTTCCCAGAAAAAGTATTTGGTGTGACGTGCTTAAAGTTTTACCATTTTGGAAAAGCTATGTATAAATATATATTAAAAAAGAAAGAATCTACTTTAAAGTAATTCAGATATAGTTAGGTTTCAAAATGTATTTATATTGTTGTTTATATGAAAAAATGTTTTTTTAAACTAAATTTATTTAGGAAACAATAAATCACGCAAATTATGATTATCAAAATTATCGCCAAAAGACATGATCTATTGCCTTTTGTACTGCAAAAGGTTGTCAACATAATCCATAAATATATACGTTAGAACAAAGCAAATTGTTGAAAAATATAGTGAAACAAGCATTTATGAGAATTACATCTAGAGATCTAAATCATTATACTAAATGTAATTTTTTCCTTAAATTTTAAGAGTCCCATTATCCCTAAACACTTTTGTTTCTTTCATACAATAGTAATCAGTACACAATAATATGCGACGAACCTGCAAAAATATTTTAGATGTTAATAAAGTAAAAAAAATTAAACATATAAAATGTGTAAGATAGGAAATGAGTAAACAATTTGTATTAAACAATAAAAAATTGGTATCTTTAACTCTTATACAGCCTTTTTGAATTTCTTATATATGCATATTATTTATAATAATTTTTATAATTTTCCATGTCTAAAAGCAAATTAATTTTAAAAATTTAAAAATATTACATTTTAGTAATAAATTTATTTTTATATCTTAAAAAAGATTAAATTGTTTGCATCATTGTAAACAGAAAATAAGATTTATGTTATTTCATGCTCAAAAGTATCTATTGTAATTATAAGTTAATGAGATATTATTAGTCGTTTTATGATACACGTGCATGAAATTGTAAGCATATCATAAAAGAAATTTATTTTCTGAAGTAAAGAGTAAAATTAAAATCGTTAATTTTAATCGGGTCTGATAACACTATGTCAAAGGGTAAAATCTCTAATCCGAGGCTAATAAGTATTGTCATGTCTGAGAGAAATCCGCTCGCAAAGTGTTAAATGAAGTCCCGTGTCGGCTCACGTGCTTACGGGCACATTGAAATTTTCCGGACACGATCGTCGGGTGCAAAATTTCCGTCATTTTCCCGTAAGCAACAACACCGGCACGTAATCGATAACCACTTGCGCATGGATCCCTGGACCAATATTGACGTTATCGATTCGAAGGGGTAGGATTTAGAGTGAAAGTTTTGTCAGAGAACAGAAAGCAAAGAATGCGCGACATGCATTCTCAGCAAGGAACTCCTTCAGTTCTTGGGGACAGGAAATGAAATAAGTCGGTCCGCTTGATAAAGTTCCGAATTTCTGTTTACTCATTCACTTGTTGGCTCGCGTTTGGACTGACTTTATTCCTTCGAGGAAATTTTTAACATTCTCTTGCTAGTGCTTGATATTTGAAAATTGCAACTCTTTTAGTTGTTTAACAATGGGTAATTTCTTAAATCATTGAAGGTAAGGAATCGTGGTTCAATTAATTTTCAGTCGTTATAATATAGCAACAATACACTTGTTAATAATACCTATTTGAAAGTTGCAATTATTTGTGTTTATTAAGGTAAAATTTCATAACTTATCAAGAAGATTTAGTGCAATATTTTATGGATTTAGAACAGGAACAAAAAAGCTGAAAGATATAAAAAAGTAAGGAAAATAATAAGCTAACGGAAACTAAGCTCTAATATCTCTAATATTAAACTTACACCTGCTGCTTAAATTCATCAAAAGAAAATTATGCTTAAAAAGGTTTATACATATATTTGAAAAAGGAAAGATCAACTGTTTCAAAAATGGACATATTGTTACTAGCGTTGTGGAAGTGTAATAAATTACATTTTTCAGATTCAATTGTTTGAAAAGAAAAACTGATTAAAAAAACATAAACTAGGTGTTTTCATGAAGCAAATCTTTGATTAACCCCGAAACAACAAAACATTGTTATTCAGAAACTAAACTTAAAATCAGAAGGGTTGGTACCTACAAAATTTCTTAATAGGCTGCAACTTTATGGATTCCAAAATTAATGTCAATAAAAATATTTCAGGCTGCCTTTGTAATTCACAACTTTGTATTTAGGTTTAAATAAATATAAATTTAATTTATATTGGGCAATAATGTGAAAGAAATGTAGTTCCCTGCAAATAAAAAGTGCTTACAGATGAAAATTAACAAATCGTATTAAATTTTTAAATATTTGAAATCCCACATACACACACACACACACACATATATATATATTTATATAATGAGAATCAGAAAATGTGTGTATCTATCTATCTCTCTATATACCTATCTATCTATCTATCTATCTATCTATCTATCTATCTATCTATATATATATATATATATATATATATATATATATATATATATATATATATATATATATATATATATATATATATATATATATATATATACATAGCTGTTTTTCTGAATCAGAAAAACAACTACGTGTATAGATACATACACACACATTTTGGGTACATTGGAAAAGTTTCTTAATTATTACTGAAGTTGGACACAATATCTCCTTTTAGATTTCAGTGTCAAAAGGCAATATACAACCAATCAACCATTAAATCTTAGGAAATAAATTTATATAAAACATATTTTTAAAATGAATTTTATCACACTTATAAACATATTTTAACCATATATAAACATTACTACTTGCATTTAACTGTTTCTTAGCTAATTGCAAGTTAAATATGGTAGTTATATTTTTTTATTCCCAGTATAAATGATATATTGGCATAATATATTTTATCGTTAAATTTTATAAGCATAATTTAAGTTTAAAATTTTTAATTATTACACATAGTGAAGTGGGGAAAGTGCATTAAACGGCTAAATATTTTCTGTTTGTTTTAATGCATCCGCTACCACCTGTGAAATATGGTAGAAACTGGTTCCCTACCCACATTAATCCACCAGATTTGCTCTTAAGTTTTTGAAATTTTAGGGCCAAAATGATTGTTTGTAGTTGACTGTTATCTGTATTCAGCTCCATTGTCAGATAATTAATTTGCAGCAAAAGAAGAGATTTATGCTTACCCCCCCCCTTTTTTTATGGTGGGGTAAGTGCGCAAATGGAAATCGAAGCAGTTTATCTAGCAAAATGGTAACTTTTAGGAAGTGAGAAAAGCAACTATATTGTTAATGAGAATACAGTTTAAGGTTAGAGATGAAAAAAAATTAGCCTATAATAGTTGATTTGTTATGTCTGCTTGAAGCAATTTTCCCACTGCACCTTAATTTATAAGTTAATTTTTAATAAGAAATATTAAATAAGAAATTATCCTTTATTTATTATTTATGATTTGAATGAGAACTTATGCTCACAACTGTTGCTGTTATTTCAGAATCATAACTTAATAATCAGGAAAAAAAATTCCTAATCAAATTACATATTAAAATTTAGTATAGAGTAACATTTACAGATTTTTTAAGTGATCCTTCTAATGCGTATTATATTAAATAATGTAGAAAAATAAAACCCCAAGTGTTTAAAAGTGTAGAATATATATATATATATATATATATATATATATATATATATATATATATATATATATATATATATATATATATATATATATATATATATATATATATATATATATATATATATATATATATATATATATATATATATATATATATATATATATATATATATATATATATATATATATATATATATATATATATATATATATATATATATATATATATATATATATATATATATATATATATATATATATATATATATATATATATATATATATATATATATATATATATATATATATGTGTGTGTGTGTGTGTGTGTGTGTGTGTGTGTGTACATGTGTGTGTATATATATATGTGTGTGTTTGTATGATTGTATAATGTACGTAGATTGACACTTAAAAAAAACGTGTTAAAAACAGTAATAGCTTTTAAAATTTTATGTGTGCATGCATAAATGTGAAAAATTGACAACAAAGAAATTCTCATTTTTTTGTTGTCAAAGATTTGTTAGCAAAAACAATTCTATTTTTAAATGTTTCTTATAGGAATGTGAAGGAAATTAATCTTTCTTCACAAAATTAAGATGCATAACTGGTATGTGCATATAAAGGGAACACATGTATTATAAATCAGTCTAAATAAAAGAGACGCCGAAAAATGTTACATTTATATCATTATTCATCACTCAGTAGTAAAATTTTACTCCTTTCTTTTTAAACATATGCTTGAGTAACAATAAATAAAAATAGAAATATATCACAGTAGAATACAGAGTGGAATGGAGTGCCATTTGAACATAATGAGGAAATCTCAAGTTTGAAGGAAATTGTACTACACGTTAAAATGTTGACTGTCTGTAATATCGGATTTTCCTGTTGCTTCAACAATGCTCGTGTTTCAAGGCCAAGAACTTTTTGCGTTTCTTAAATATTTTTACTACAAGTCTCTGCGGAAAACATCAGGTTATCCTTTTAAGAATCCTAAATTATGTATAATTTTTTATGAATGATTATATAATTTGACATCTAAGATCAGATAATTTATCAAGTGAAACTTCTTTAGAAGATTTTGTCTCCAGCATAAAATTATTTAACTTTTACTCAGAGGCAAAATAGGTTTAATTATGGTTTATATTATGAATTTATGGCTGATATTGAACAGTGGGTTAGTGTTTTATTAAATATATGATTTGCAAGTTATCGAGATTAGGTTTAATTTCTAAAAAAGTCTTGCAGTTTTTTTATCAGTTTCACTGTTTGTTAATAACAAGTTTAATTTATCTTTATTATAGATTATTCTTTAATAGTTATTTCTTTCCCTCGTAATTGTTTTTCTGTTTTGGTACTTTTTCTTCCTACATATACAACATTACCTCGTAATGGGCAAAATATATTATTTTAAACCACTCAGAAAAAATTCTTATACAACTCCCAACCAAAAAAAAAAAAAGAGAATTGCCCCCGCTGTCTTCTAGAAAAGTACTATCTTCACCACAGTGACGTGCGAGATACCTTAGGTTCTTCTATTTCAACATCACACTGTTGTTTTAAATCTATGTACACAATCTAGGAAAGTCTAAACCTGGTTTATATCCCTCTTTCTTCTCTGTACGGACTTTTACTTTGAAGTTAAATTTTATTTCTAAATTTATCCTGTTTTGGCTCTTTTTGTTCCCATATATACAGCATTACTTTGTGGTTGGCAATTTATACTCTTTTATAATTCACTGAGAAAAGATCATGTACAACCAATCAAAGACTTGCTAAGGTCATTTGTAAGCAAATGGGATGTCAGTATCACTTGTGTAAGTATGAATCATTGCCAATTTACGTAAGCTTGTCACTTGTTGAAAGCACAGTCACATCAGTGTGTCTTACAAAACCCCTTAGGTTGTTATATTTTAACCCCGTGAGGTTGTTTTAAATCTCTGTATCTAATCTGGGAAGGCCTAAATATGGTTTCACTTCGCTTTTTTTGCAATATGAACTTTTACTTCGAAATTTAATTTTGTTTTTTCCTTTTAATCTTGTGCTTCCATGGAATACTTTCTACATAAAAGGTAGTTCAAAGTTACTGAGTGCATGCTTAAAAATAAAAAAAGAACAAAATAGGTGAAATATGTGTTTATTGTTTTTGTGGGAAGACATTTTGAAATAGTTTACACACCAAAATATTAAAACCTTAATAACATCTACAATATTGCAATGTCTACGAATAAAAAATTTCAGATCTAAATAAAATGCTATTGATTCGTATGTATTTACAAATGTATTTTAATCTTCCTTTTTATATGTCACCTTCTTTCTCGTCTATTTTATTTTGATATATATATATATATATATATATATATATATATATATATATATATATATATATATATATTAAGTTTACAGAATAATTCCTAAAAATATACTTTTAGTGACTTTTGGTAATTATGGCACTCTTACTATAAATAGATAAACATTTTGTGCATGGAAACCAAACACATTTTTATAGACATCGGAATGTACTATATTTGTACAAAAGTCTAATAAGCAGAAATATGATATATGGATCATTTAAAAACAAAATGAAATAAAATTATGAATTCCATTATTTTTCTAATGAGGCAAAAAATATCTATCAAACATTAGACCTGTTAAATTTATATCAACGGGAATTTGTATTAATCTAAAAACTGATCCCTAAAACTTTTATATTTTATAATTTAGAATAAGAATGATTTTACTCATCGAAAATCATTGAAGAGGAAATTTAAATACATGCTCCAGAAAATATTTTTTTTCCTAAACTAGTGCTATAAAGATCTGTTAGCATTTAAAAATATTTTTATAAAATAAAGTATTAACAAAATAAAGGCATTTTCACATATAAGAGAAAAATAACTAATTACTTTATTATAAAAAATATAAAAAAAATAATTTTATTTAATGTTACATTTTGCAAACTTCTATTTAGTTTAGTTCTAGCTAATTTGTTTTCCGGTGCACAAATTCATATTTTGGGGAATATTTTTTTTTCTGAAATTGTATCTAAGCCAAAGAAGATTTTTTTTTAATTTAAACGTATGTAGATGACAAAGATAAAATGCTTAAGAAATAAAAAAAGGCTTAAGGGTTATAGTTACACTTAATGCAGCAAAACTAAAAACAAAAATGTTTCTGCCTTTATTAGTACGCACACCAAATAAAATATTTTATACCTTAACTAGTAAATAATGAACTTATTCACAAGAATGTACAAAATTAATCCTACCATTTTTAGTTGATATATATATTTCTGCACATATGCTATTAATTTCTCCATTACCCATTTCTGTTTATACTTTTATCTTTGAGACAAGTCCAAATGTGTTAGTTTTATAGAATAATCGTCTAGCTAACTCACAGTAATGCAGCATGAAATGTGAATTTCCCCCCTGTCTCTCTTTTTCTCTCTCTACTCTCTCTCTCTCTCTCTCATCTCTCTCTCTATATATATATATATATATATATATATATATATATATATATATATATATGTCGCTCAGACACACACACATATGTATAACCCAATCTATCTGAAGAATTAATTTCTTTAATATGTAAGAAAGCAAACTTTTCTCACTTATTCTTTTCAGAAAAGTGCTGGAATTAATTTTTACATAAGAGGATTACTACCCTCTGAATTACGTTTTTAAAAACACCCTATATTTACTAAACATAAAATATTTTAGTATCATGGTAACATAAATATTTAAAAATATATGGATTATTTACAAAAATATTTAGAAAGTTTTCGGAAATAGTCAATTTGTATTAAAACTCACAGAAATTATATATTTATGCCAGATTCACAATAGTGAGTAGCCTAGACATCCAATAATTAGTTACTTACATGTGCAATGAACCACAAATTTTGTAACGGTTTTGAAAGCTTCCTAAAATAGGTTATATCGTTTTAAAATGCATGATTTTTCTTTAATAATATTTTTACAGGCAATGTCTATAAAAACTGCATAATTGGCACTTCGTGCCTACCTTGTAGTCCAAGGCATAGTCAATAAAGTATACAAACATTTCAGATAAATGTTATTAAAATATACATTTAAAATTTTTGGGCAAATTTAATGGGATCCAAAATAACTGAAAAGAATGTTTTTCAAAGAACTTGCTTAAAGATTTTGTTGCAGAAGGAAATTAAACAGTTTCTGGAATTATGTCTGTTTGTGGATTTAAGTAAAAATGCCATTTTCTTTATCCATTAATTTTGGTTATTAAAAAAAGCCAAAATTAATAAATTAAAAACTTCAAAGTCCAACAATTTTTTCTGCTTATTTGCGTTTTTTTCAATGTATTCCCTTATAAATTGATTTTCAAAATTGTGATTATCTTAGTTCTACATATAGCATAGGAATAGTTTTGACGTTAAAATTTTTATTTTATTGCACATAAAATATAAGGAAGTGTCTCATACCGGAAAAGATATGAACCTACAGACTATAAATGTAATTAAATGATACAGCTTTGTGTCAATTTCTAAAGCATACAAAATAATTAGACTTTACAAACTTAGACATTTTTCAAAAATGTGAAATTAATGTTATATCTTGTATCTGCATCTAAATTCTAAGCTGTAAATAGATCAGATAATATTAATAAATGTTAATATTTGTTGTCCGAAATATTTATTATTTTTTGTGTAACTACAAGCAAAAATTGAATATTTATAATAGAAGGTGAAAATGCTGTGCATAGTGAGCAGTTCCGTATTACCCTAATATTTTTTACTAAAACACTCAACAAAAACACTTTGTTCCAAAAAGGTTCAATGCAAATGCAATATAAAAAAACGCAAAATGAGAAGCATTAAATATTAGCCAGTTAACTACAGAAATAGAATTATAAAACACAACTATCTCTCAAACCCTTCAGTGTTTATAGCTACCAAAATGCTGAAATACGTTCAATACCATAACGTTGAAATCCCCATAATAAAAATGGGGACAATGCAGGGTTTTATTAAATTTTATTAACAAGATCCGTAAAATTGCCATGGCCAGTATCGAAATAATTAGAAACTGTATTAATGTACTGTAGATAAAAATCCATTTTATTATAAATAGAGTAAGTAAATCTTTCCTTTCCTCTATCGCTCTATGCATTCTGTAAAATTTTTAAATTTCTCTGTTTCATATAGTATTTGATCAAAGAAAATTAGTTCTTTAATTCTGTTATGTCTCTTTGCTCTGTGGAGTTGCTTGCAAAACAATAAACCAATTCATCATTTCCATGGTTTGTGTTGTAGGCTATTACCCAGATTCTTTCTTGTTTAATTTTATCTTTCATGTTCAGGCAAAGTTTGTGTTTCTAATAACTTTCAAATTAGGAATTAGGTTTCTTAGACTTCAAACCCTCAGTTACTGATAGAAAAAGAAGAAAGGTTGGCCGCATAATTACAAAGGCTTCTGCTTCGAGAGGTTTTTTTTTTTTTGATTTTTTAACTTAAGTATTTCCTTCTAGATAATCTGATTAGTAAGAATGGTAATAACTCCATAATCTGTACCCTTCTGAGTTTTAAAACCGTCAGTGTAAATAAATATTGTCTCAGATATATATGGCGAACAGAAGGAATCAGATATAATTGAGGAATTATCTGTGTAATTGGTTGGATAATTATATTTTTTTCAGATTTTAGTATTAACATTCTGAATTTACTTATCTTCAAAATCTATTGCATGATAAGTCCCGGCGTCTTTCATCCAGTTCTTTCACTCGTCGTGGTTTCCTAGGCAGAGGTGGGGGATTATCTAATGATGTTATGTTCCATTCTAAACATAGCCTCTCGCAATACATAAAATGCCCAAGTGCTGTGAATGGTGATCCATGTCCCTTGGAAGGTAGATCCTGGTAATTGAGGGAAAACAACACATGGCTTTGACCCCTACTTCGGGAAAGTTGGAGATGCACAATAGCCCGTAAGCTTCAATCGGTTGATTAATCCTTGTGGTTCCACCTCTGCTCATTTTAACACTTCTTGTGTACTCTGTATCCCGCAGGAAAAGGATATTCTTATATTGTATCCAATATCTGATGGATATCAGCTTCTAAATAATTTGCTATACTTTTTGATGGATATCAGGTCCTAAAAAATTTTGTTACATTTTATAATTTTTATACATCATTCATATTAAGCAATATTGTCACGAAAATTCGAATGAACACACTGTTTAACTTAACAGAAGAATTTATTGAAGCTAAGTAGCAACTCGCAACTTTACAAGATCGAGAGGTTGCCTACAACTAGTGGGTATGAGCTTTTATACCCGAACAGAATATTCGAGAAATAACTAATTTACATATTAAAGAAAGATCTAGAATGTTCAAGAACATAAGGAAATAATAAACAACATTTTTAAATTAAAAATCCGTACTTTGGATAAACCTCCATGGCAATCATCGAACCCACAATCTTCGGGTCTGGATCGCGTGCTTTGATCATTCGGCTACTGAGCTCGATGGCTAAACTTTTTTATGCAGCAATATTCATTAACACACCCTTGTTGAAATTTATTGAAAAGTATTTTTGAAATGATAAATTTAGGTCTACTTGTGTCTTCGCTAATGGCAAAATATTTTTTAACCCATCAGTATGTCACTCTCTAAATATTTCTATTTTTTGAACATCCAGCCAATTTTGTGTTTAATTTAAAATTTTTAATTCATTAAATGATCTTAATACAGTTTTTGGATGAAATATAAGATCTCCACTTTAGGCTATCTTAGTTTTTTGCTCATAACCGACGTGGTACGGGGTACTTGAAATTCAAGCATACAGTCAAGATACTGGATAGCTATCGGATATCCCTTTCATCCCTAATTTAATTTTTTCAAACTTTTAAGAGCACATTTTGTGAAACACAAATAAAACATTTTGTAAAATATTTTATCTTTCTGATAACATTCAATTTGATGTTTCTGGTTCTGCCTCAAATTCAATAAATAAAACAATTTTCAATACAACTACCAGATCTTTAATTCCCATTGGAATTACCAAATTAGATCAATATAGCTATCTGCCTTTTGCTGTTACAAATATGTTACATTTTTAGAAATATTAAAATAACTTGATTGTTCAGCTATCTAGATCTAAACTGATACCATAGGCTTGAAATTGCACAGTTATATTTCTTATTAAATATATTTAGTAACAAACATTTTCTAGGTAAAGTGTATATTTTATTTTGATTCTTTTGACTCGTGTACTGAATTACCCAAAATAAATTTTTGTAAGAAGTAAAAATTAAAAAAAGATAATTTTTTTATTTGATATACCATAGACTTAAAATATTACAATTTATTACTCTTGAAAGAGGTTTCGCCAAATCTATCTGAAACGCATTAGGTGAGAGAATAATTCATTTTTATCCATCCATTATCTCTACTTATTTAAAAAGCAGAAAAGATGCTTGATTGGAACTTTCGTCATTAAATGCCAAGGCCTCTTCGGAAACGCATATTGCGAATATCAGGAAAGCAAAATGCTCATCATTCAATACACATAATATATTTCCCTTTGCGTTTGGAAAGAGAGATTCCACAAAAGACAAGTCTAATCCCCACCCTTTGAGTCAAGGACATTACGTTCACTCTAAGACGGAAAGGTCAATTGTTCAAACAGTGACAAGCTGTCAAAGCCTTTGGTGCGTTGAACAAATTGCATTGCCGATTTTGTTTACTTGCTTTTCCCGGTGACAGTAGAAATTATTTAGATACTGTACGTTCGAATTGATTTCGAGGAGGGAGGGTGTTTCTCGCGATTAATTTATTGCCT
This sequence comes from Pardosa pseudoannulata, assembly GCA_032207245.1. Lineage (NCBI taxonomy): Eukaryota > Metazoa > Arthropoda > Arachnida > Araneae > Lycosidae > Pardosa > Pardosa pseudoannulata. The sequence goes on along the minus strand of CM063503.1, from coordinate 7,311,554 downwards.
CTTCATGTTCTGACATAGTTACAACTCATGAATATATATTAACAGAAAGGCTAGAATGTATTCAAATTATAAGGGCTGTATTTATATGATCATTTGCGTGTGGAATGGGAACCATATGCTCGTTCCTTGTGCTATGTAATTACATCGATAAACTCTCATTTGTCTATTTTAAGCTAATATATATATATATGACAAGATCATGCCTGACTATAGTTGTCACCTGCGCAATAAATGTAAATGTATCAAGATGAAAGTGAAAAGAAATGTAATTCCACTACCAATTGAAAAAACTTTATTTTTCTCAAAAATGACGATTGAAATTTGATATTTTTTCTTGAATTCTTAACTGTCATCGTTAAATGTTACTTTTGCATTAAATTTTAGCTTCTTTTCTAAAGATCCTAGCCTATAGGTCTTTAACTAATGCATTATATATATATATATATATATATATATATATATATATATATATATATATATATATATATATATATATATATATATATATATATATATATATATATATATATATATATATATATATATATATATATATATATATATATATATATATATATATATATATATATATATATATATATATATATATATAGAGAGAGAGAGAGAGAGAGAGAGAGAGAGATAGTTTCATAAGCATTGATGAGTATGTTTCTTTTATTTAAATTAATTTTCCGTTTTTTATTATTTTGCTGGTTTATGCTTTTGTTTGGTGCAATATGTTGAATTTCCACCAAAAAGGTTAAGACAAACCAACCAACGTTTTTAAAAAAACCTATACTCTGGACTTCAAATTGCAGATAAATGATAATATTATACTTTTTTCTGGTTGTATTTTATCCATTTTTGTCCATTAGCAGTATTTAGTTAATCTTATTATAGCGTTTTGTCTTTCAACTTTTTATCGTTTATCACGATGTCTGTCGATATAATATTATTACTACATTTGATAGTACTTGGTGCTTATGTACTTGATGCTAAATTGTACCTCGCACCATGAAACTAAAACCAACCTATTAACTGTTTTAAATATATGTTCATAAAGCTGTAAATCTTGAAAGTATGACTGTTCCTCCATATTGCGTAATTTTATGTATACTAGAAATTTATATGCACTTTAATGGTCGAAAATTTTTCTAAGTAAAAGTGTGTGGAATAAAATAAAAATCTTACCATTTAGCAATCCTAAATTACGAGCTATTCTCTGTATCGTCCTCCAATGATTCAAAGTTCTTTCAACCAAAGGAATTTTTAAAAATTTTTAATAGGCTTCCATAATTGTATTAAAATATTACAATTATAAGCCGTTATAAACCATTGCAACTATAAACCATTTTATTTCTTATCGTAAATAGGGGAAATAGGTCCACTGCTAAAATTGCTTTTCTATTTACTACAAAATATGAACTAAACATATTCTCTCTCTTAATCAAACACCTACTTTGCTTGCACCGTAAGAAATTTATTTCAAAACACAACTGAAATTTGCTTTATTTTATTCTTAGATATATTTCTTTTCTAATTTCAGGCCATATTATGTAATAAAATTCTTCGACATAAAATGGAATTCCTTTGATTAAAAAAGAAAAGTAGTTTAACTAAAGTTGACCAAGCGAATGACTAACAATATAATTGGATTTCGATAATAATTAAAGTTTTATCTCTCATAAAGCGTTGGGTAAACTTTTATTTCTATGGAGTTGGTTTTCCAATTATTAATCATGGTACCGTAGTTTTCAAATGAAAGGTATTTATTGGTCACTTAGAAAAAACTAAATTACATTGAAAAGAGTTTTATCTAAAACCACATTTCAAGAAAATGAAAGTGCATTGTAGTAAAATAATTTTTCAAACAGTATTTTTAATGATATGCATTTAAAATAATCCTGTTTTAATTTTAATATATTTCATAGAATGTAATAAATTTAATATTTGATCTTGCACCCTAGTGTCAAAAAGAAAAGATATTTAGTAGAGACACTCAAGTATCATAATCATACATAACATTAAAAAATTTTTCTATAATTCAGTTAATGTGATTTAAATATTTTTAAAAATTTATCAAATTATGTCAAATAATCTTATTTCATATTACACTTTATCTATTCAGCATAAATGCCTTAACAGAAAGTGTGTTACATCATGAGATAAAGCCAGTTTTTAAATTTATAACATTATCGAAAAATTATTTTACAACCAACAACTTATTTAGGCAATTAATTAGATATTTAGAATTGCATTAGAGAATGTAAAATAGGTGGGATTTGAACACAACTTTATTAGCTTTCAACCGTAATAAAATGATTACAAGGAACTAAATAATTATATTTTATTGTGAAATTTGTCTGATTTAAATACTTCTTTTACAAGAGCTCAAATTTAGTCTATAGAAAAATAATACATTTAGACTTATAAAATTATCGGAATATTTTTGTAATACGATTGTCTTTATATGGAAAAATTATGTTTTTATTCATTTATTTATTTTTTAAATTTGAAACGAGCATAGTAACTTTACAGGGGCACATAGTCTGTACTAAATACCCGAAGGGGATGTTAAGAACGCCACCAGTGCATGTGACTAAAAGACCTTCAACAAATCGTATTGCCCATCAGTACACCCAAAGACAATAATTTTGTCTATTTTGAAGTAAGTGGTTTTCTGCTGTCTTCTTTGACCAAATTCCTCACCAGTTCAAAATGTTACCGATGACCGTCAGACAAGATAAGTTGAAAAGGCCTTAGTATTTCATAGAAATGCAGCTGAATGGCCTGGTTAGCCTCTACTGGATTTATACGTCAAAAACAGACGTCATATCCGGTTTTGGAAGTAAGAGAGATATCAAAGTTCCAACAAATGCTGGTCGGAAAACCAGTGGCAAAATTTATGGCAGCAGAAGTAAAACGAATATGCCTGTTTGACGGTGGTCGGTCTGCTTTATTTTGCATTTTGTTATCCAGACCTAAAGAAATTAACCCTAACCAGGCCAGCAACCTAGAGAGTGCAGGGTTTGGGTTAATAATTACCTGCTAACATCAGGGGGTCTTTTGTAAGATAACTAAGTACTAGCACTTCTAGCAAAACGGTTGTCCTTTAACGCAGACCATCGCGGACTTCGGTGGGACATGGCCAAAATGACATCAACTTGCATTTCGATACCGAAGTCAATGGATTTGAATCTCGCTTTTGGCATGGTTTGTAGCCATTCGGAATAGGCTTTAAACAATAGAAAAAGGTCCCATTATTGTAGAAAATGTAGACTATAGTGCTCTAAACCCAACTAAATCAAACCAAACTATGATGAACTTAAAGCATAATCTTAGAATAATTTTCACTTTAATGAAATGCTATAATATTACTTCTCCTTTTCAGGTCGTGGCTATGTCACTAAACACTCGTTCTTTTATAATTGTATTCCGTACAGTTGTAAGTATATTAAAAAATTTTTTTGCTAAAACTCTTCACATTATTTTCAAAAATATTAATAAATGAAGTCATGCATATGGCACCAAAATCCCATTGTTATGACATTCCTCAAACATTACACTATTTGAACCAGCAGACTATTAAATGAAAACTTTCTGGAAGCTTTATATTTTTCAATAATGATGTTGAATGCTCTTTCTCTCTACAGGGGGATATTTGACACGGAAAGAAATATTTGAAACCCTTTAATTATTTTGACTGTCAGTTCATAAATCACCCATATCCATTATTTATATATTTCTTCTTCTTCTTCTTTTTCAATTAATGATGTACATTTTGATTTTATAATATCATTAAAAGAAATATGACAAATTTATTTTCCTATTAAATTCTAAATTTTCAGGTAAAATGTCCTGTATTATGTTTGTAGACACAAATTAAGAGCTACGCGCATGGTTAAGAAAAAAAGTAACGTATCTACACATTTATTTATTTAAATGGAAAAATTTAAACAAAAAAAAAGAAATAATGACAGATTTAAGAAGTGAATTGCAAATACATTTTTTGTCTAATGGGCATTATCTCTTCACTGTGGTCTTGTATTTTTTCCTATCTTAAGATTTTACAATGTTAATCTTAGAGTAGCGTATGTGTAAAACGTTGTAAATGTACTCGTAACAAGACTTATTTGAATAGCTTCTGAAAGTTTAAAAACATTAGTTTTGCTACTTAAATCTAGAAAACCACATGTAACACCCATCCCCACCCAAAAAAGTGTAAGAAAGGTTTTGTTCAAGACATATTTCTGTTATAGAAAAAAAATCTTAATGATTAATATGATTTAAAAATGCACCAATAGCATAATATACCAGAAGAAACAAGTTATGATAAGAAAAGAAAATGTGTAAATAAAGAAATCTTGTTTTCTCCTTTACAATATGCTAATAGGCCTGACGCAAATATCTTAGAAGTAGCAATTTAATTTAAAAATTAGAATCTATAAAGAAAAGTGCCATTTTAATTTAAAGGTATATGCAATATTTCCTACATATTTAAGAATTAACTTAATGCAGGACAATTATAATAGGAACAACATAAAATTCGGAAATCAAGGAAAAGATAATGAAGAAGATTATACATAAATTGCAGGAAGATTAAGTTAAATAATCTTAAAGTCTCAATGCAATCAGTTATTAATAATGACTAGCTAAACTTAATGATAAAAATTTCACTTTAATTTAAATTAATACGTCCAGTACTTAAAATTAAGTCCGTTTAAGAGTTTGCGCACAGAAACTATTTCATCAGCTAAAATAATTACTGCGTTTTTAATAGTTAAGTATCTAATAAGTTAAAATTAATGATATTAAAATTAATAATAATAATAAATTAAAACTGACGGATTTAAATATTTTAATATTTATAATAAAAAACTGTTAAAATAAAATATCTTTGAGGCCATAGTTACCTAGCTAATTCTCACATATCTGGAAGGAAAGATGTTCGAACATGCAAAAGAAAGAAAAAACTCACATCTATTTCTTTGATAAGAATCTTAAAGAAAAGAAGATAGAAGTGAGAACAAGAGTTCTATATTCCAATAAGAGAAGTTTTACTCGGGAATATGAAAAAAGGAGAATTAGAATAATAAGAACAGTTCGGAAAGAGAATCTAAGAAGAGTTAAGAGTTCTTTGAGGGAGATCTTTGTGAAAAAATCTATATAGAAAAGATCAACTTATAAAATGTACAAATAAAATAAGTGATAAGGATAAGAGAAAATCTCCCCAAAATGAGCTTAATTTCTCATTTTGAAAATGTAGCATATTTAATTTTAAAACATCTGCATTTTCTGCTCTCTTTATTTCATTTATGCATTTAAGTAGTTGGACTAATTCATTCATTTAAATAACGATTGTCAAATTTTGATGTGATTTTTATTCTTAGTAGATTGACGAACTATCTAAGAACTATCAATACACTTACTTTAAGTAGCTTTTACTACCCTGTAGAACATTTCGCTTTCGTTATTCCTCATTTTTATTGCGTTTTATGCGTCTTGATTCCGGCTAGTCTGATATATATATATATATATATATATATATATATATATATATATATATATATATATATATATATATATATATATATATATATATATATATATATATATATATATATATATATATATATATATATATATATATATATATATATATATATATATATATATATACATATATATATATATATACATATATATATATATATATATATATATATATATATATATATATATATATATATATATATATATATATATATAATATATATATATACATATATATATATATATATATATATATATATATATATATATATATATATATATATATATATATATATATATATATATATATATATATATATATATATATATATATATATATATATATATATATATATATATATATATATATATATATATATATATATATATATATATATATATACATATACACATATATATATATACATATAATATTATATATATTATAATATATATATATATACATATATATATATGCATAGATATGTGCATGTATGTCATTGCGATATAATGTGAAATCCTCCAGAGTTTTACCTATGGACCTTGAACTATGTACACGTTACGGCCTAATGTTCACTATGAAGTTTCGGTGCAGCGAGAATCTACTTGAAATATTAGGAAAGTGCTTAAAGTTGGAGTCTCGCGGGAGCCTCAGTCAAACTAGAAGTAATCCGTGGTTTCTTAAACTACTATGGCGACAATTAAAGGTTCCCGATTCAGCCATGTTCTTGGACTTCTGACAGTTCAGAGAATTTTTCGGAGCCATAAAATGCTTGCTGCGCTAAAAGCAAGATTTAAGAAGGAAAAGAGGTTTTATCTGAGCTGAATTTTATCTGTACAAATATTTTAGATTCTGACTTTGATAACCCTCCCTGGACTGGTTCGAATTTTAAATTTTTAAATCCTCTTTTTGTCATTGGCAAAGCTTTTATTTCAGACGAAATTTTTAAATAATTTTTCTACATCCACACGTAAAGTTAAAACAACTATTACCCTATTTGTTTTATGGCACCAAATCAGACATTTTTGTTGGGTGTCCTTATGTCACTGGCAAGAAGGTCTGCATTTTATTTGTTTGCATCCCGTCTTATCTACCTTTTCTGCTAAGATTATATATGTTTTGGAACATTTAGGTGATCACAATAAAAACTATATTATTAATAGTGATTTTTTGAGCAGTTTACACTCGCTGTCATTACTTAATACCCACAATAATCCCCTTACTTTTCAAGTTTTAAATGTCCTTCATAATCTCATCTCTTTTGTTTTTTCCATATAATTTAGCTGGGTTTCTTCCCATGTTGGAATTAAGAGTAATGAACATGCGGGTAAAGCAGTCAGATCTGCTAGTAAATATATAAAGTTGAACTTGCATTTTGAGATTCAAAAACCAATTGGTAGACCTTATTTATAAAAATTGACAAAGAATGAGACCAGCTTCATAACTTCCTGCTCTAAACCCAATCGTTACGTTCTATTCTGATCATCCATCAAGAAGAAATGACGTTATTCTTAACCGTCTTCGTATAAGAGATACTAATTTTATTTCTTGACATTTACTGCTATGTGATCCTGTATCTTTTTGTGAAAAGTATACGGACTGTTAAACATATCCTTGCTGAGTGTGTTGAGTATACTAATCAGCCTGTACTATTTTTCTCGCAACGAGCTTGTTTTGATCAGTATTTTAGATTCTCCAACCCATCGGAACATTTTTAATTTCTTAAAACAATATGATTTTTTTCACAATTGAATGTTAATATTTTACTCTTTTTTTGACATTTTTCTATTTTTTTATTGTATATTTTAGTTTCAATGCTTACCATTGTCTTGATTTTATGCTTATCATTGTCTTGATTTTATTTTATCAGAAATAGAAATGATAAATCATTTCTATTTCTGATTCTTTAGCATTTATTCATGATTTGGTTTTTAATTTATTTAACACTTTTGCTCTATGTAAACTATTTTACCTCGTGTTATAATGTTCATTTAGGACTCAGTGCCACAAAACTTCTTACAACCAACCAACCATATAGTTTAATTATCTGATTTGTACTATAAATTTGTATTATAAATTTATTTTTCGATAAATTTTTATTACAATAAATGTTTTATCGTCAATATTGTATCAATAAGTTTTCATTAAATTATCAGTAAGTTTACAAAAAACCGGCAGACAAAACCATTTACTTGAAGGACAATTCAAATTGCTTGAAGCTAACGTTTGAAATGCAAGTTCAATAAGCCCAAATACTTGGTAACCGTTTCCAAAAGTAGGCATTAAATAAAAACTGTGAATTTATATTGATTTTTGCAACAGTTATTTAATAATATAATAAAGTGAATGTATTATAGCAAATGAGGAAATCAATTATCAGTACTTTGCCGGACATTTAAAAAAATGTAGACAATCTCTTAACTGCTCACTAAGTATGCATTATAGCATTACAAGTATATAAATAAATGTAAGAATAGTTACAATTTTACACGCTTAGACATTGCATTAACTTATAAAATTGATAGTATTTGTATTTGTACTGTTCTATATTAAATAATACCGTTCGCATCTCCTTTATCTCAAAATATGGTATCTTGCAAGTTATTAGATAATGTATATTACAAGAATGATTTCTACATTTCATATCTACTTTGCACTCATTTAGGTTTATTATAGACTAATTTTTATTTTTGAAAGTTAGTTGAAATTTTAATATTTTATTTCTTTTATGAAATGGTTCATGATAATATTAAAAAATAAAATAATAAAAAAAGGAAAATAAAACATGTTCTACCCTTCTCCCTTTTTATTTACTTATGATAATAGGCAAATGTAATCATATTGAAAATAAAAAAAATTCAATAAAAATCTAATTTTCTTTTAAACTATAAAATATTAAATTCATTGTCTTTTACAATTTCAAGCAAGTAATTTTATTTTATTTACAAGCGAGTTTTAAATTTTAAAGCACTTTAATTTAAGGAACATTAATTGGAACATTATAAAGAATAAAAGATAAATTTGTGCTAATATTTTTATACATTTTCCATTTTTAAAAGTTGAAAAACTTAAAACTATTTTCATTTTTTTCTTGGTATGTCTTATAATATAGACTAACTCATGAGTATTACACATAAATAACTGAGAGATTTAAAAACTGTAATTCTTCCTTTGCAGGTGTAGTGGTTTTATTGCTAATCCACAAAAATATTTTATATCTGCAAACTGCATTTCTCCAGTTAATTCTATTGATAATGCTACGGTAAATATTTTATATAAAATATAAAATAACCATAATATTTATTTATGTTGAAATAACTTTTAGGTAACATAAATGGTGCAAACTACTTCAAAACAACTATAATTTGAAGAAAATTAGATAAAATATTTTATTCGTTATATGTGGAAAATAATTGTAAAAAAAACAAGTAACTCAGAGGTAAAGTATTTTTAACTTATTAAGTTTTAGATAATTATAAGTATTAGCGACAAAACTGCCAAAGTTTACAAATTACCTTGTCTACCTCTTACCTTGCGATGGATTGCCTGTTTTTATCTTTTATTAAACATAATAATCTTGTAAGACAACTTCGTCTCTTGTCAAAAGTCGATTGTCTTATTTGTAAGTGCCATGCAATTATCGTTAGAAAACATCCTATTATTCGAATCTGAGCAGTTATCGTGACTTTCTTGATGTCACAGCCTTATGCCCCTCAGGGGTTTTCCTATTTTAGGTAAACACTCATGTCGCAATTCCGAGGTATCCCAGCGATCTTTTATTCCCTTTCTCCTCTTCTCTTGTCTCCTACTTTTTCTTTAGTAGTTTTTCTTCCTTTTCCCCTCAGGTATCATTTTTGGAAGTTTCTTCTCTTATGGATATTTCCCTTTTTGCACACTACTTTACGAGATTAATAAACTGCCCACGTGTTTGCTGTGCAGGGTGATCCGTATCCCTGGACAGAAGAGTCCTGGCAATTGAGTGCAACCGACACATTACTTTGGATTTTGCTTCAGGCAAATGGGTGGTGTGGAGTGGTCCTTTCTGCACCAGTCGGTTGGTCGTCCAATTCTCCTCATTGTCTCTGGCCAATTAAATGATTTAGTACTGTGCACTTCATTTGGATCAAGGTTGTTTAAAGGGTGCGTATAGGCCCCAGTAATCAATGGTGCAGATTTCTGCTTCCCCTCCTAGGGCTCTATAATTGGTAGTGCCGCTGGGGTCAGAATCCTCTTAACATCACTATGGGAAATTCTGAAACTCCCTATCCTTTTGTGTCCATATAACCAAAAGGGGCCCCAACCAAAGTACTAACGTAAGCAAAGCCAGTCTTTTCGTTGTCTATAAAGTGGAGGGGATTTTTAATGCTTTCTACCATTTTCCTGTACAGAAATGACCTACAGATTTTGTAGGGAATGCTAATTCTCTCAAAAAACTTGTTCTGCGTGATCTTCTTACTCAGGCTATAAATTCGGATTGATTTGAAACTTCTGAACAACACTGCATTTTAGGATATTCCCATTGTTTCTTCAACAAACAAAATAATTAACGTTCTTGGTCCCCTCATCTCCAGATATGTGTTCTGGTGGTAGTAACCCGCTAAATTTTAAAATAAAACCAATTAATGAAAATAAATTCTATAATTTTTTAAACCAAGGAGAACTTTTCATATAATAATAACCTGACTTTCCTTGATCTTAATTGGGCAATTAAAATTTCAACACAATCTACATCTGGTACCGACGATATATCTTAATATATAAGAATATATTATTAATATAAGAGATATTATGCTAAAAAATCCTTCTCTTACTTTTTAACAAAATATTCTTTATCCATTTAACAGTATTTGAAATGAATACACATTTCCTAGTCCGTATCCGGTATTTTATATGTTTATGACCTCCAAATCTCATATGAAGAATCCGACATGAGGTTTGATCTCCAAGCGGTCAAAAATTTGTGAGCAAAGGGGTTTTATGTTTCCTGTCTGAAAGAACCGAGGTATTCATGTTCATCGGAAATGCAACTTTCATCCTAATACAGATATCTCCTTAACATAGCACAGTATTAAATTAGTTAAAAAATGAAAATTTTAGGTATAGTCTTCGACAAAAAAGCTGAACTTTGAATCTCATATTTCAAACTTGCTTAGGAAGGGTTAATGCTCCCTTAATATCTTTAAAAATCTCACAAACAATTTTAACGGAGAAGATAAATTGCCCCTACTTAAGAATCTATTCGATCCAAATAAGAATACGGCTGCTAAATTTATGGAGCTGCTCGTTATTCTAACCTATGTAAACTCAACACTAGTCACCATTCTGCACTTCGTTTTTGTGCTTAGCAATTAGGACATCTCCGATTGATAGCCTGTAAACTAACTGCTGCGATTTCTATCTCTAAATTACCTTATCTATCTCTAAATACCGGTTTTTATCTCTAAATTATTTCTTTAAACTGTGTTCATACACGTATGATCTTTTGCATAAAAATTACACCAATCCCTATCTCATCCTCATTTTTCACTCAGCTTGCATCCCACCTTTCCATCAAAATATGATAAATATTTCAAACGGTTGTGAGTTTTACATTCCTGATATATTAGCTAATGGTCAGATTTTTCCCACCATGGCACTTTCAAAATTTTAACTTTTTAAATCCTTTTTAAAACTTTTCTTTATAAAATCTACCATCGATATTATTTATAAAAAAATTTATCGATCCCAAAGAAAACTACAGCAGTTATATTCCGGTTTTCCCTAACAGGTTATGATAGGTAAAAGTATATTGGTATTGCTTTCATTATTGACGACGATGTCTATATCCACAAACTGCATCTCTCTTTTCTACTTTTTCAGTTGTGATTTTAGAAAGTTTTAAAACTTTTAAAGAATTATTTTCGTCATCCGAGAAGTACATTTATTTTCTACGTTGACTTTTTGAGCATATTAGAGTCACTTTCTTCACCTAATCATAAAAGCCATCGTCTCATATTATTTACAGTTTTAAACTCTTTGGATAATCTTTCTTTTTGGGGTTCTTCTATATATGTTTGTTGGGTTCCCTCTCTCTTTGTATTATAGGCAATGGATTTTACATTCTTATGCACTTACTTCATTAGTCACATGTGTGTTACACTCATACCCATTTGCTCTTGGGGGAACCTCCGCCCACCTGTCATGCATATAAAGTAAGGATAGCTGTGAAAAACATTTTTTCTCGGATGTCCTACTTTTAAAAATTCTCCCAATTATCATTTTTGTTCTTACAATATTAGCATGCCTGATTTAATAAGTTAGAGACCTAATAAGAATATTTTTAATTTCCTCACTAACATTTCATTTTATTCCTATATTTGAGATTTATTTTTGTTTACTATTTCCTCACTCTTTCGTCTGTTTCATTGGTAGCATTTTTTTGGCTTTAATCCTTTACCATTATTGGTCATTTTCTCGTTTTATTGTTTATTAGCATGTAGCTCCCATATTTGTTTCTTTTTGATACTTTAATGGTTTTTATCATTATTATTCCGTTTTATTTTACACTTGGTTTCTAAAAATATGTCCCCGGTAGATTCGGTGCCATAAAGCATGAATCAATTATTCTATCATATCATTGTGATATTTAAAAAGTTTACAATAATAATTTTTATTCTTCCAATTTATCATTTATTTTTTTTTCTTTACAATCTACTATAAACAGAATGTTCGTATTAAACATTTTTAATCTCTGCCTTTTTGATTCGTTTCTATCGATTTATACGGATTTGACTGGATCTTAATCAAGTGCGCCGTGCTTACCAATGAATGCATTATGCATATGTTCAAGTTTATTGATAACGGAAATATTTCAAGAAATTACTTTCTCATGCTTAAGATATGTATGTATTTCTAATATTTATATAAATTGAACTGACTGATATTAATCAGACGTTTTCTTTAGATTTGGCGTGATGCGTTTGAATTGCAAGTGTAGAATAATTGGTTATGTTTGTATACTGTAAATTAATTGATATTTCTCAAAATAATAAAAGAGTATAATGCAGGCAACCGAACTTTTTCTGTGATTTTTTTTCTGTAGGTGGAGTAGAAACGTTTCTTAAAAAATAAAGTAATTATTTTTTCATACTCCGTTTTAAATATTACGCTTACCTTTAATTATACTGTTTTATGTAGGTATATTTAAAAATTTATTTTCAGTCTGAAATTTACTGAAAGGTCATTTTTAGTATTTAGCTGCAAATCAAACTAATTGATAACATATTTATTAAATAAATTGATTAAATTAATAGCTATTTTAACAAATTTAAATATTCATTATAGTATTTCAGATTATAAATGGTATTGAGTTGTTTTTCTAATTTACATACGTTTAAAAAATGATTAAAAAAGATTCGAATGGGTTAAGTGTTTTGTTTCGTAAGTATAAATTTATTATACTTTCCAGAAATATATTTTTCATTAGATGGAAATAAAATCAAAAATGATTATATAAATTTTTTTTCGGAGAAATAATTCCTTTGGATTCGTGGCAAACAAAGACTATTATTTTAAGAAAAACCGTATCATTTACAGCATCAAACTTAATATTTTCTCGCAGGGGAATGCCTGTGGCCAATATGTTATATAATCAGAAGACCTGTTGCAAAAATTTCTGCTAAATATAATTTAAATATGGCTAAAACATATACATAGTGCGCGGTGATGCGTGTAACTTAAAAATAGAGTATATTTGATCTTATAAACAACATTTAGTAGTAAAAATTTTACACTTTTGTTTCTTTTCGTAGTCTTCATACAAAATTGAATACAATAAGAACGAACTTTCCATGTTTCCATTACAGGTTAAAAAAATACTAGGGTATTATATTATACGGCTTTTAAATTATATTCTGTGATTAAAAAAATACCTTTTAGTTGTGAGTTTTCTTGATGCTGTTCACTGCTGTTAAAATGATAACAATGCAGCGATTTATTAGATAAAAAATTATAATTAATTATATTATATATTTATATGCATTTAAAGGGAAGGCTTGCCATAGCATTCTTTTGTTAACTTTAAAATGCTTCATGTGTTCTAATGTATTCAAGTGAATATTTATAAAAGTTGAAAACCATTATTTCTATACGGGAAAGATGACAGGACAAGATGTTAAAAAATATACAATGAACTTGATCTACATTTAGGGGACATAAATGGCCTTGCTTTGAAATGGATAAAGTCTTAGAATTTTTAGGTATGTAATGAACAGAAATGTGTTCCTATCCTGAGAAGAAATTTAAATTATTTATTTATATGTAAGTGAATATTTGAATAATGGATAACAATTGAGAAGACTCATTTGTATAAGACTAGGATATGTTTATGTTACTAAAGAGATTAGTTGAAGTCTTTTTAGGGATTTTATATGTTTGTTTTGAGAAAGTGTGAAATATATTTTCGCCAAGCAACTATTATTGAGAGTCATCCATTGGAAAAGAAAAGTTTTCTTACCTTTAAGAAGAGTATCATGCTTAATTGCCATACTCGCGATCCCTCATTTGATCAATGCTATAATGCTTAAGACCGTAAAACTGCTACTTAAAGGGAGATAATCCTTCATGTCCGTCTTTTTGGAGTATTAATGATATGGAAGAAATTTTTAGTAGAAAAAATTTCATAGTTTTTTTATGGAATTGTTCTTTGGTGTTTATGTTTTATGTAATAGGTGTTTTACAATTTTGTAGTAGGTTTTGTACACAAGTGAAATAGTCTGAGACGGTTTGAATTTTACTCTTATTTAGTATTTTCTCATTCAGAGATGTATGAAAGAGGGATATTTCTTTCATATCATTATCCCATGTCAACAAGTGCGTGCCGAAAAATCTACATGTTCTCTTTAGGATTCCTTTTCCTGTTCAAGAGTACGTGGATTTATCATTTTATAGCGAATTATATCCCTTGTCACTAGTGAACCTGAACTAAAATAAACCGATTGAAATGTTTTCTCTGTATCACAAGAAATCTACACAGTTTTCACTAGTAAAAGGAATTATAAACTAACACGGTTATGCTGAGCTGTGATAAAGTCTTAAAATGGAAACAACAACTAGGTTTTCTGAAGTAGTTCTTTTCTAAGTTCCCATCTGTAATTATCAAAATAATGAAAGATTGACTGTTTCAAACCTGATGTATCATTCTCCTTCTATGATGAATTATCATTTACCAAACTTTCGATGAATATTAATGAAATAATTACAATCTCATTTAGAAACTGATGATTATGACCTACGATGAATACCACCTTTAAGAAAAATTTATAATTATGCTAGTAAATTCTTTCATCCACAACTTTTTTTTCTTTTTTAATTTTTATACTAATGTTGGTAACAGAAGACTTCAGTATAATCAAACATATTTTAAGCTACTAACTTTCTAAATTCTTTCACATAGATAAATAAACTGTTTCATTTTACGTTATTTATTATATAAAACTTGAAATTTTGTTGGTATCGCTGTTTATGAAAACTTAAATAATTTCATAACATATAAATTCTTTAATATTTAATTTTATGTTTAACTAGATTATGTAGCAAAAAACGGATATAATTTATATATAGTAGTTTAATAATTCAATAGATATGTTTATGCATAAGTGATATCCTCAAATTTTATGCAACTTCAATGTTGAATTAGGAGATATACATTTTCTTATTAAATTAAGATAACATTGATATTTGACATTAATTTTCTTCAATGTTTTCGTAGGTGTTCATACATTTACTTAATCAGTCATTTTCAAATACCGATGTCCGGAAAATTAAATTAAATTTAGGAGATTCATTAACTAAAAGAATAAAGTAGAATTGTTCATTTTTGGAGATAAAATATAATGAGGTTAATCTTGTACCTTCTTCGCACATAAGCTTTGAATGTTTGATTTTCTCATAAAGAAGAATGTACAACTTTGTTAATTTTTCTTATAAAAACTCTCATCTTATAAAAACTAAGTTTTTCTATTCCCCTTCCTTTTTCGCTCCTATGTAAATATAAATCAAAGGCATTAACAAACAAAGGAAAGAAGGAAATTCTATTCTTGTGCTTTCTTCTTTGAGGACTGTTTTGTACATGAAACATGGTATTTATACCAAAATTATTTGGTATATAATTAAAATACCTTCTGCGCGAATTTAATCAATAAAATAATCAGAATTTATCTAGAAGAAAAGTCACTATCTTATCTGTATTGTCATAGTTTCTTACATAATTGAGACATTTTGAGAGCATAAATTATGTATACTTATAACTAGATTACACATCTTCTAAAACAATCTGCAAGTTATTTTTAATTTTTAAGTATAGGAAATAAAGGGATTTTTCATTCCTTGTATATACTTTAGCTTTAAAAAATTGATTTAAGATAATTGTAATTCCTATACTAAAATTTAAATTTTCCCTGTAATTAGAAACTTTAACTCAAACTTTCTGACTTACAAAAGTCATGTCGGATATGTACGCGTATCATTCTGCAAAAAATAGTTATTATTTTAAAAAAACATGGTTTTGAATAAGATTGAATATTTATTATTTGAATATTTTTTAAAAGATTGAATATTACTCTGGTGGTAAAAACAAATTCCCTTCTCTCTTAACAAGAGTCCTGCCACTGTGTTTATCTTTGCAAAATGTGTATATACATCGAATTGATAATATATTGGTAATGCTTTGATTTATACCCATTTTTCCTTGCACATTATGTTAAGACTTTCTTTTTAAGTAGACTTTCTGTTAAGAGTAATAAAGACTGCTGAAGTGTCTGATGCATTAGAAGAGGACTATATATTAATGTATAGCATAGTTTTATTATATTCCCAGTGAAATTCGAAAAGTCATGATAGGATATGCACTGAGAGGATTTTCTGCTACCAGAAAACACCCTCCACATATCTTGCTTGGAATCATCATCTTTCTGTTCGTACACTTTTTTTCTAATACGTTTATTTGTTTTAATCTTTAGAATTTTTTTACTTAACATTTGTAGTCTGGGATTAAGTTTTAGCAAGTTGTTTGGCACAATATGTCCCTAGAAAACTGGGTGACAATTAAATTCATACAACTAATCTTTTTAATCTTGCAAAACCCAATTTTGTAAAACTAGTGAGACAAACTTTTTTGAGCTATACTTAATAGCTGAATTAATTGCTTACATCACAGGTATCAAATATACATCAGTGTTCAAGGATATCACATAACGTACTGAAGAAATACTATTTGTCTTACTTTGGTAGAGTAATCATTTTTAGGACAGTTTTAAAAATACTACTATCTTAAATTCTTTACCATTTCTCCAACTTTTTTTTCAGTCACAAAATATGTACAACATTATGCGAAAATATAAATTTGAAAGGATTTCTAGTAAACAGATACTAAATTTAATTTATAAAATCAATAATTTTGAAATTGAAAAAAAATATTAATGTATTTTGCGCTTTATTTGAGAGATTATTTATTAATGTGGAGTTGAAATTTTTTGTTGTTTTTGAAAGATGCCTCAAAAAAATTAATTAGAATCTTAATTACATTTTCAATTGCAATAAGTTTCTGTCATATATATTACTTAATTATGTTAATTTTTTGTTACAGTTCTTAAATGAAGAGAAAAGAGTACAGTGAATTCCTATTTCTAAAAATATGGGGATTGACTCCTTAAAAAAAATAAGGTATCATAAAGGAAATTCTATGTTTTACAACAAACATATTTACATTCTAATAAAGGGAAAACACTTTATTTATTGAGATATTAAAATTAATTAGCTTGTGCTTAAATATTAGTTACTTCTTGAAATGTATCTTTCTCTAGTATCTTTTCCATTTAGCAACAAATCTTTAATTACAAAAGAAATAAAAATGTAAAAACCATTCAGTTTAAATAAGTTTTATAAAAATAATTTTTTTATTTGCTCTTTCTTTACGTGCCAATTTTATCCCTCATTTCAGCTTAAAATTGGAAGCTGGAATTTGCAACACACATTCTGTTAAATTAGAAAAAAAAATGATTACCAAAAATATGACTAAATGTTGCTTGTATTTTATATAAAAAAGCGTTACATTAATATAAAAACAATAACGTTCTATTTTTTTAATTATGCCCCTAGAAAATATTGTTAGTTTAACAGTTGTTAACTTTGATTGCAGGTGAGAAATACGATACGTTTTAATGATTTCCGAATCTATAAAACAGAAATAAAGAGCAATTTAATCAGCTACGGGTAAAGGTAGTACGGTAAATATGTGAAGGATAAATAAAAATCGATTCTTGCATTGGAAAGTTATCTTATCCAGATGAAAATAAACAAAGGTAATTTATATTATTTTTAATAGTTCCAACTTTTTCATCACAGTGACCAAAAATCATGTGCAGTAAACTTTTAATTAATAAAAAATATGTACTCACTCGATGTAAAATTAATATTATGTAATGAATTAAAATATTCCTATCATTTTGGGTCTGAAATAACAAAGAAAATTAACTATGGAAACTTTTCTTTCAGTATCTCTTTTTATATATTTAATTGTGTTGGACTAGATATTAATAATGAAGCAAAAATATTATTTTGTTTTAGGGTATAAAAGTAATATTTATGAAATGGAATATTTAATCTATTCAGTTGGTATAACTTTTTAAAGGACGCATTGTCTTTAATTTTAATTATATTTTTTCATCCACATTTCTAATTTTAAAACTAAATTTTTTTATTTTGACCTTGTTAAACATGAAATCGTGTTACTGTGGGGTTACATTTTATTAAACAGAACATTAAAGGAAAATGTCTTCTGAGTTTTGAAATATTGTGCAGTTATAAAAAAAGATATTTCCATTATGTTAGAAGAAAATATGCTGTAGTAATAAATTTCAGCTCAGCATGAATGCTTTTTTTTAAAAAATTCTGCTCTACATGTTCATTTTTGGAAGTAATAATATTAGTTTCTTAAAATAAGTACATTTCATCGGATTTGTCAAAATATTCAGTTTTCTAATCCTTTTTATATACACTCACAGCAAATTCTGCGAATTTTAAGAACTTTGCATTTCTAATGTAGCTTAAAATAAAAATAATAAACGTTTATTAACTGTAACCATTAACTAGAAATAACTACGTAATTCCCTATACGCTGAGATAACTCAGAACAACATTACTGCATAAATGTAATCAAATTTTTTCCCTTAATTAGCCAATATATTTTGAATTACAATCAATCATAGACGTTGCTGCCTTTTTCCCACCAGCAATATATATTATATGCATCGGTAACATATTTCTCTAATCGAGTAAAAATGATTTTCTTTATACAAAATTTGTTTTTTAAACCCCAACTTTACAAAATCAAATTTTTTATTATACATGTGAAATATTTTAAAAGCAATGAAATTCTTTATCTTGAAAAAAAATGAGTATTAGGAAATGTTACAAAAGTGGATTATTACTATCCCTTTTATATATTTTTTGCAAAATCTGATTTGAAATCTTTAAGTCCATTGACCTAATAGTGCAAATGTGTTTCATACCATGCAAAGAATAAAACTAATCAGGGATAGATTTTTATATCTGGTAAAAATTTTGTTTTCGTAAAGCAAAATACAGAAGTTTAAAGAAAGAAACATAAAGATCGCTCTTAGTTATTCCAAAGTGAATATAAATTTTTCTATTGTTAAAAATATTGCAAATGGAAAGCATAATTAATTTATAGTCAACAATTTTAAAATTTAAGGGAATGAAAAACATATATAACATATATTAAGATATAAAATTTCTAAAACTATGTTAAAAATATGTAGGAATTATTACTGCGTTTTAGAAACATCAAACATAAATGAGTTAATGTCGATTGAACTCAACCATATTCTACACCAAAGAAAGAGGCATTGTAAAAAGCAAATGCCTTAACCTTTCTATTTCAATTAATTTAACATACTTTTAAATTTTTTAAAATATTTTTATCTTTTTCATTGCAATGCACGGTTTTTTCAGAAAGTTTTAAAGGAAATAAATATTACTTTTCAGTAAAATATTTTTAGAAAAATACCTCCATACCTAAAATTTCAAAAATTGTTATTGATTTAAGAAATTTAAGAAATCTTTTAAATGGAGAGAATTTTTTTGAATATGAGCTCAAAAGTGATAAGCATGTAAAAATAGTTACAGCTTATAAATGAGTAAATATAACATAATGATATTTTTTATTTTTATATAGAACCAAAACTCTAACTTTTGTAAAATTGGAAGTTATTAAACTTTTTTAACAGTAATCATTGCTAATCGTATACAGTTATCCCTTCTGTTGTATCAAAATTAAAACATTATTACTTAGGTTGATAATACAATTTAGTACATAAGATAGCAAAAATCTAATGTATTAAAAATATATGTATTTACATATTTTGAAAACAACTGTCGGACTCGGGAGTAATTAAAGCTCTTTCTAAAGAAGTGATTGTTATTTTAAAACGTTCCATCGCTCTTAATTTAATACCTGCACTCCCAAATAATTATGATTTTTACTTTCAAAACAACTTAATACAAGTTTTGTGTATTTTTCTTTTTAGAAAATTATAATGTAATTGAAAATCCTGGAAGAATATAAGGTTACTTAAAAAAGTAATACCAAATTTAAAACTAATGAACATACTCAGACGTAATAAATGAAATTCGACTACATTCTTCCATATCAACAAGCATTCCATTTTACATGTAAATATATAAACGAAGTCTATGTATTTCTTTTTAAGAGATAAATTATTATTCCACTTTTTTACCGCAAAGTCCTGCATCAATTCTTTGCGTGAAAAGCATGTGGTTGTGTAAACAACAAGTGAATTAAGATCATTAATAAGCATTTTATTAATTACCTCGTCGATATTTGATTTGTTTACGTTTATAGGTAAGTACACTTGTCATTGATGGATAAAGCAAATGGAAGATTAAGCGATTAATGTTGGGAATCAATTTTAACTTTGTTTAACGAGCGCACATTAAGACATAGTGGACATTAAATGAATTACCCAACATGCTATATATATATGTGTATGTATGTATAAACTATCACCATAGCATGACAAAATTGTTTGGAGGATTTTCATTCCTTTTTTATTTACTGTCATTAAATATAGAAGTTGTTCCATCTTTCAATTTCTCTTTGAATTTATATTTAAATTTTAAGATAAAAGCGTGCTTAGCATCAAATTTGAATAGGGATTGAACATCGTCTTTAAAATGTTCCATTTAAATAAACTTTGGATAGAATTTTTGCGCTTTCCGAGGAAAAATACTCGATTATTAATAAAAGATTTGTAAAATATCGTTTTAATATCTCTACACGTAAAATAAGTGGCATAATTAATAAAAAAGAAAGAACAAAAATGTTATATTTGGCAGAGAGAAAAGCTAAAAATGCATACCCAACAAATGTACGTACACCGGTTATTAAATCTAAAGTCACATCATATGATTTAAAGGGGAAAAATCCAGAATCGTAAAGAGTTTTTGCAAAATTTTTAAATGCCTCTATTGGAACTGTGAACAGAATTATAAAATACGATTTGAAGCTAATCATATCTTTTCAAAGCGTTCTAGAACAGAATGCGAGTCTAGCTTTAAAAACTAAAGTTTAATTATTAAATTTTGATACACTGAAAAGTTCAGCTCTAGGCCCAGTTAATTATCCATCTCGTCGGCTTCTTTATAGATCATTTTCTTTTACTAACTCAGTCTACAGGAAGTCTGAACATTCGAAATTTATTTCAGGAGCGATTATTGCAATTGATTACTGATCAACCTACCATAATTTATATTTTAATTAGAAAAAATAGATTTTAATCTCCTAGCAAGATATGCATAGCACTGTGAATGACCATACAAATAGTATGGTCATTCCCTTGGGCGGTATAATGACGGATGCATCAGCTTTTTTAGGAGTCTTGCCTAACGCTAGTACATTAAAGAAACACCTCGTCCGCAACTCAGTCAAGCTACTGTCACGCATCGGTGAACATAGGTAAATCGTGTTTAAGGGGAAAGAGGTTACTTGGATGATTTCAGCTGTAAACATATTTTAGAGCCGTTACAAAACTTTTTATTTCAGTATTCATATATCATTAATAACATGAAGTTTAAATTTTATTAATTTAACAAATTATAACAAGTATAGGATAATTGCACAGCAATAAAACAAAATAAAAAATCATTTCTGTTTTTAATGCAGGGAATCAGTACCGTAATAAATTTGCAGCTTCTTAAAATTCACCTACTTTGTAGCATATATTTTCGTCCAGTTCAATAAGAGTTTCATTTTTGTCTTCCTGAAAGATTGGAGATTCATTTCTGTGTCTATTAAATCGTGGTTCGAACGTGTTTGTGTAAAGTTATTAAAAAAAGAATTATTTGGAATTCTTTGAGATACTGTTTGATTATGCTTTTGTTTATATAAAGATGAGCAAACACTATAAAAGAAGCTAAATAGAGGGCATTCAACATAAAGTTTTTTCCGTGAAATTGTTTATCTGTATCAAATTTTGACCCCATTCCGTTAACTAGAGGATGTATTTCACCTAAACGTGTATTCATTTATTGCTGTTTGTTTATCATTTTCCAATTTTTTTTCAACCAATTACAGTCAGTGTTTCTACCCTTGAGCTAAATTATCCCTTTGATTACCTCAGTATGACTATTGCTGATTTTACACCACAAAACCTTCAATTTATCTAACTCACGTATTTTCTATTTTATAAATAGTTTAAACCGTATTGACGAAGCTGGCCTTCTAACTCCATTCTTTTTCACATTAGAAGTTTGGAGTAGTTTCCATGAACTGGAATCGAAAAGATATGGATGCATAATGCATTCAAAAACCCTTTTTGACTGTGCACTATATGTTAGATATGTTTATGAGAGTATACAAAAGTTTTAATCTTGCTCATATGAACTTTATGATTCTTCACATTTAATATAACTTCAGTTTAATATAATCTCAATAATATAATTTATGTTGGATTCTCTGCTATTAAAATGGCACTTAAACTTATTAAGAATAACTAAATTTATTAAAATTTGCTGAAATGTTATTTCCTTTGTCATCAAGAATATAATTTTTAACTATTTAAAAACTATTAACTATTTTATTTTATTTTATATGATTATTTATTCATCTATTTGATTTTATATTATTTCTTATTTTCATATAATATGTGGGAGGGAGGATTGTTTTATTTCCAAGAACTAAAAATTTAACTTTCTGCAAGAATAAAAAAACAGTCCAATTATGAGAATACTTTATGGTGTTTAACAAGATTTTTGATTTGAATATTTACTATGATATATCTAATAAATATCTGAATTGCAGGCGCACAATTATAAAAAAAGGTAACTCTCAAATTGACTTTTTATAACAAATATAACACATTTTTATAACAAATAAATGAAAGTTTGTTACATGTTTTATTTCGAAAGAGAACATAAATTTTGGATTATGATAAGAGTTTTAATTTTAGGATGCCTAATTAAGATCTCAGAATAAATAGATTATTATTCCGCATTAAATCGTCTTTTATTGAGGTCTAAAGGCAAGCATAAATAGTTATTTTTTTAATTAGGAGTGCATGATTTAATTGCTAGAGTTGTTTATTAAAAAATTCTATAAATTTTTTCATTAAAAGCTATTTTGTCATCTTTCTTCTAAAATTTGATGGGCATTAAACATAAAACATTGAGCATTCTTATGTTTAAAGACACTCAATTTAATGCTCTATTATTTTACAGTAATTTTTTTCAGACAGATATTTTATTTAATGAAACATATTTCACGGGAATTGCTATCGTTCTTATTTTTACATCTTAAAATTTATGTACAAGTCTTCAATTTAAGAGCTCCATCTAAAATTTTCAAAACTTATAAAACAGCTGCTTATATCAAGGGCACCTTGTATTTTGTATTTACGGACGCTTAAACCTTAGAAATCTCAGATGATAAAGACACTGTACACCGTGAGAGATTTATTTTTATAGCTGTCTCGAAACACTGCTTTCAGAGATACAAATATTAAAAATCGATTCTCACATTACTTCTAAGGAAGTTTAGTTATACGATATTTTCTCACCTGCATCTGTTTAGTTATCAAAATGTACCAGAGGTATGGAAGATTTGTAATTTAAAATTCTCGGGAGTGATGGCAATTTGTAAAGGTAAAATATAATGTAATAGCTTTTAAATATGCTGTTTTAATTTAAAAATTAAAATTGTAAAAATATTTAATATTTTGTAGAAAATAATTATATATCACTGAAAAGTAAATTCTTTGCCATTTTGAGAATTTAATTATAGTTTCAAAATATTAAACAAAAATAATTAGAGAGCATTAGTTGAAAGGAAAATAATTCTGGATTAGTAAATAAAAAATGTATATTTTATTAACATATTTTAAGCATGTATTTACTTTTTATCAAAGTTATATTTTTAGGAATGTTATGAACGTTGTGTAAATATGTTTTATGTAAGCAACAAAGCATCCAAGTACAGTTAAAAATAATTAAATTCAGAAACCCTCTTTTATGAAACTCAATTATTGTTGATTATTTGCACCGCTATTCTGACATATGTAGAAATGATCCAAAATATATCATTTTTACTAAAGAAATATTTCTACTTAGTGTAAAAGTTTAATGAAGGTTCTTCATATTTAAGAGATACTAACCTATAACTTGTTTATAGAAGTAAGTTTAATTCCTGAGATAAAGAGGGAAAACTTAAAATATCCCGAGAAACTTTTTTATTAGGGTTGTATGTGGTGCAATATGTCCCAGAAAAATACTATGTCAATAAACAAACAATCTAATATTTTTTGGTTCGGGAATATTGTAGAAGAATTAAAAACTATGCACTAGGATTGATGGTGATCCACAACCTTGGGAATTGTCTTAATTTCAGTGAAAACCATATATTATTACCACGTATATTATTTTGTAACTCTTGATAGGACACTGAAAGATAATATACTTGTGGATAATTCGCAGCCTAACATTTTTAATTTTATAAAACATGGGAATTTTTGATCTTCCATTTAATTTTTTGAGCACTACTCGTACAGTAATTTTATTGGGTTTGATAAGTTTTACTTTATATGGTGATCAGTTAGCTTGCATTGGACACAGTTACTATGCATTTGCCACAATATGTTCAGTGCCAATAAGTTCCATTTAACCTACTAACCAACATGGTTGGAAATACTTTCTAAAGATAAAGGCTCTACAAAATTATGAAAATTGGACTTTCTGAATATATTAGAACATATAATTTTTTCTGGGCCAATAAATTATAAGAACAAAAGTATTAGAAAAATTAACGCTGATACAGATGCTTTACGGGTTTGAAATTTGAAGGAAATTCTTACTATTACGATGTACCTTATATAACAGGTAAATTATTTTAACTCATAAAAACTCGTATTACACATAATTTTTAATACTTCCTATTGCATTTCTAATTGTTATATTACTTTCGAACTATAGTGTAGGATTCCCTTTTTTTGGTACTAAAATTTGTGGATTTGAATCCAACCATTGCTGAATGTTTGCAGCTGTTCAGAAACAGTTTTAATCTGCATGTCCTGTTCTCTGTATTGTAAAATTTAACTGTAGTAGCCAGAAAGAAATTTATTGTGCTACAAATTAGCAATATGTCTTAAATGATAAACGTAAGCAAACTCTCCTAACCATACCTTTTACATTCATATCATAACATATGTTCAGTAGATTGTGTCTTTATTTATAGATATTTATGTAATTCACTTGACGCAATCTAAGATATTCTTATAAATTGCAACTTTGCAAAATTATTCAAAGATTTTTTCAGATATTGACTATATAGTAAAGAAATGAGGTAAAGCATTTAAAGTACATTAATAATATATTTGTGATACTAAGCTGTTTTAAATAACTATTTATAAATATTATTTCATTTGGAAAAGACATAAAATCATTCCACAGACACAGTTTTAAATAAAACATTTTGAGTACCTACTTGCCCTTGGGTCTTTTCTTATTCTGTTTCTTTACAAAAGAAAATGAGATACGAAAACAAAAATTAGAAAATGTCTTCTTTTTACATCTTAATGATTTTCAATGAGTTAGAGCCTTTTTTTCTGGTAACAGAGTACGTGGGGTCTGAACTAATTTCGTGAACACTTGTAACAATTCTAAATTTTTTATCCTAATCTGTTAATTTAATATGCTATATTTAATCTAAGCTGTCCCAGCAAACAACTAAAAGTTCCTTTGCTTATTTTTATTAAAAACAAAATATTTTGCACATTGAGTCTAAGCAATAAACATTATTACTTGTTTCTACTTACCTGTTTATTGCACACGCTTTTCTCCCTAACTTGACCATAAACTAAAGGAAGTAGGATAACCTAAATAATTTGCAGATATATATATATATATATATATATATATATATATATATATATATATATATATATATATATATATATATATATATATATATATATATATATATATATGTATGTATGTATGTGTGTGTGTGTGTGTGTGTATGACATGTCGTAGTCCAGAGTTAAGGCGAATGGAAAACAGCCTTCTTGATAATAATAATTTTATTAAATCATCGTTTCTTCTAAAAGCAAAACCTGCGCCATTTTCATTTTTCGTGGCAGAAACATGCTTAGAGTGTTCACAGTTTTGTGTCCACTCGCTGATTGAAACTTATCTGTTAGCAAGCTCACAAATAGCTCAAAAATACTTCCGCCTGACCGGATGATCAAAACACCTTATGAGAGCGGGGGTCTTTTTCATTTATTTTATTATTGTAAAAGAGTTCCCTTTTTAAAACCATTTTTAACTCACATAATTTTGACATATATACATAGAAGTAGTTTTACATATGTGCAGTCAGTTAACACAATCTATGTTCGGTATCCGATAACTTGTTATAAATCAGCAACAAACAGTGAAACAGAATACGAGTATTCAGATAATCGTCATAACAATCCAATGTAATTCTCAGTAAAATTAGAGAAACATTTTATTTAAATAAACTGTAAAAGTACAGAAAAACTGTATTCGAGGTCGGAGAATGATTTTATCTGAGTTTTAATTGCTTAAAAAGTAAAACCTAACGTTCAGTTTTGTAATGCTAAAAAGAGTAATTCTTTCATCTTACCGTGGATTAAAAGTTTCTAATGCATAAAAATCCAAGGTATGCTTTCAATAGGTCCACCAAAGAGTATATTTCATAATTTAAATAAACTCCAATTAATCCATCAAGATACGACGAAAAAGTATTTATATGATTTCATTTAGTCAACGCGATAAGTTACCTGAATTTTATAATCACGATATCGTGTGTAAAAACAGTCTGTAATTTTTTTTATAGATTAAAACATTTTATCTTACAAGTTTTACATGAGATGTTTACTTTAGGAGACATTCGTGAATATAACAGTTTTAAAGTTTATTTCATCGTTTCGCATTACAAGAGGCGAAACATTTTAGAAAATAATTGCAAAATTCATAATTATTCATAGTAAACGGAAGTAGATTGTTACAGTGATGATATTTTGAATAGTATGTGTTTAATAACACATACTATTGATACAAAATTTCATAAAGTTAGAATGTTGCAATGAACATAAATCTATTCACGTATTTAGGGGAATTTTTAACTTTTTGTGTTTAAGCATGATACCCATCAACTTCTTATAAAAATATTGAAACTAATTTCTGATATAAAGATAGGATACAAAATTTAATCCCTAAAAATTCCAACATAAACCAAACTAAGCCGAATTTTTTCATATGTATGCAATCATCAATATAAATGTGTATACATACATATACGTATACATATACATATATATATATATATATACATACATACATACACATATATATACATATATGTATATATATATATATATATATATATATATATATATATATATAATATCTGATGCATATATAAGGTATGAGAAGTAGCCTTAAAAACACAAAATACTATAATTTATACAGTTTTGACATTACAAAAATGTGCATGTTGAATGAAAATTTTACATTCTTTCTTTAAATAATTATATTTTTTTACTTAGATGGTTTATTTTATTTGTAATATTTCTGAAAGTTGCTAAGGATAAAAAGACAGTAATTTGATGCATATATTAGAGGTAACTTTATCTCTGAATGGGTAACCTAAGCGACCTTATTTTAACACGATAAAGATTTATTGTTTCAAACATGTCTCATTTAGATCTCACTGTATATCGAACTGTGAGGCACCAGGAATATTTAGTAGCAACTTTTAAATATTATGAAAACTTAGAAAATGAACTGAATATTATAAAAAGAAATTTAAAAAATTTACTTAATGTTAACATGTGACTATAATTTCACTCTAAAATTATGCACATCAACTTCTAAATTGCATAAATTTTAGCATTATATATTCTCAAAATTTATAAACGTCGTTAATATTTTTAAATATGCTTTATTTACTAAACTTTATAAAAATTTCTAATTCAGCAAAAAAAGAAACTTCATTCTTACTACTTTGTTCAAAAAACCAAATGAAAAATTTTAATATAATACATGCATAGGAAATATCAAGACATATTTAATCTTCTATTAAAAATGACTATAATATCCCCAGCTTTTAGCTTTTATAAGAAATGCAATAAAAAATAAATCGACAAAAGAAAGTTTTAAAGGGAGTGAAGAAAAGCAAACCAATCAAAGAAAGAAATTATAGCACTTATTAAAAATGGATAATGATCGTAGGAATAATTAAAAAATAAATAACGTTTATATAGAAATTACTAAACATGTAATTACTTTCTTGTATATCCAAATAATGAGGCACTATGTCTGTAAAATAAAACAAAAATTTTTTTAAAGAAGTTTTAAATTAAGAATTCGCTTTGCGTTAATGAGTAAAACCTGATAGCCAAAGCAGGAAGTAAATCAGATTGTATAAAAAATGATTGATGGCTTAAAATATTAAAGTGAGAAATTTTTTAAAACTATTATCTTCTGAGATTTGTTTCCATAAATGCATAAGTTGATTCACTTTATGTATAATGGGACATTAATGAAAATATATCTGAGATAACTTTCTCCAGTGTGTAATGTACAAGCGTTACACCATGTTATATTTTACATTGCTTTTGTTTTTTTCGAACAAAGTAAAACATACCAGTTTATATGAAATTGTAACTATCAGAGTTAATGAGAGTTTTCCGTAGTCAAATTTCATTTATTACTTAAACCTATCGATATTTGCAATTGAATAACCTGTCCCACCTGCCAGTAATGTAATGTTATCATGAGTGTCAGGCGTATGCTCTTAAAATGTCCTGTTTTTAATTTCATCGCCTTTTCCATTTACATATCAATTCTCTAAATATGAAAATCTTAATTATCACTACCTTTAAAAGCTTATTGGGTTTTATTCTCTGATCTGACGTTTAATTGCTTGTAACTTTTTACTGTTAACCTACCTTTTGGTTACGTTAACCCTTTTTGTTATCTTTACTATTTATAAATTCTCTTTTACTATACTATATTTTTTATATTAATACTATATTTTTTCTCTTCCTTTTTCTTCTTTCTGCAGTATATATATGTATACTGCATGTACTTTTCAATTCTGTGTCCCACGTTTAAATATGTTGTTTTTGTTAAATTTCTCTATTCTACCTTGTTTGGAGTTTGGAGTGCTACGGTCTGCTTTTTGCAACACGAGGGCTAACGAGACCAAGACCTACAGCTTAAAGCCGATTCCGAACGGCTACGAACATCCATGCCACAGTGGGATTTGAACCCACGAACTCTGGTACCGAAGGCCAGTACCCTAACCACTCGGATATCGTTCGGCTATTCTACCTTGTGTTCGACACTCTAAGATCTATCAGAATATAGTGCCTTTAATTCCCATTCCATCAACTTTTTAGAACATCCCTGTTTTACTATTTATCGTTATTACCCTTTTCATTTCATTTCTCTTAATCTGAAAGACATTTCTTCCAATGCTATGTACCGCAATATTTTACCTTTTTAAAACACATTAACTTTTATTCTCGTATCTGATTGTTTTTACTTTTACTGCTTGGAATTTTTCCTTGCTTTTGTTTTTTCAAATTTATTTTAAATTTATTCTTGGAATCTGCATATTTCTGTTTCTTATGCATATTTATTTGTATACCCTATAATTGTTCCTTTTAAGTGTGTCGTTTGTTTTATTAAGGAGTATTACCTTATGTTTGGTACAGTATGTCGTATCAAGATACAGAGCCATTAATTTGCATCCAATCTAACATCAATTTTTCGTATTTTTATTTATCTCTATACATGACTATTGTTTAGTAAACTGCTTTTTATTTCCATTCTATCCAGTTTAAACGTTTGAACAATCTTACTTTTGCATGTTTATACACAATCCTATCTTGATAGTTATATTTGATTGCTTCTTATGGTCTCGCTGATACTTTTAAATCTCTGATGTCTTTATAATTTTAACTACATTTTTCGATATATTATGCTTTATGCATGATACAATAAGTCCTCTGAGGATCCAGTGCTAATAGATTCAAATTAAGTAGCTATTCCTTAAAAATAATAGCCTATCTAATATGTTTCTCTAATTTCTAATGAGATTTCGAGCTCTGAATTTAAGCTTTCTGGAGTGTTTCAGTAGAAGATAACTCCTTTAGATTAGACACACCTTTGATGAGAGGAAAAAATTCATAAAGTAGCTTTTAAATACATATATGTGTGGAATAAGAGAGCAATATAGTGAAATAAACTTGTAAAAAGCTAATAAAATGTCAATGGGATAACACACTCGACAGACATGAGTTTTACATATAGCAGAATATATCGACTTTTCGCTCATGTTCCTGCCACAGAAAATGAAATATAATTTTTATTAAAAATCAAGAATGTTGATTTAGGGAAGTGTTAGAAAAATAAAAATATCTTGTTTAAAAAATTAAAAAAAGGTGGTAATTATTTGACATATTTATGACTTAGAGACAAAAGAAAACAAACAATCTGTCTTTAACTGCACTGCTCTTATATTTGAGTATTTATTTGGCACAATATAGCCCAAGAGGACTGGGCTGTTAAACTCTATACAACTCAACTCATCTGCATTGTGTCTGTATGCTTATTTACGAAGATCATACAAACAGACTAGAGCATCAATTCACATTAGTTAATATTAGATATTTATTAAGTATTACGATGTAAAACGTTTATCAATTTGCCATGCATCTTCAACTGCTAATATTTTGTTCTCTCTAATTTTTAGCTTACACCATTTTGTTTGTTTTGGATCATTACAGTCTTCTGTTTTGCTGATGAGGTCACGAGTTTTTTTTTTTTTTGGGGGGGGGGGGAAACTGGTAAAAATGGATAGTGTTTTTTTCCACAAAAAAGGAATATATAAGTATAGTGTAATTTATTGTTTTGCAATTTCGGTTGTAGGGGGTGTCTAGGGAGTGGAGAAGGAGGTAAAAGGTATAAAAGTTGTTATACAAACAAAGTGTAAATGATTTGATTACATATTTATTTTGAATTTCACCCGTGTCAGACACGGGCAAATGCGCTAAGGGGTTGAAGCATTTAGAGATTCAATTAAATTATTTACTAATATCACTAAAACCTTTCTTTTACGTAATTCCACTCATCTACATCTTATACTACATCTAATACTACTTTTTATACCCCCAAAAATCTATACTGCCTTAACTCTAAATAACCCCTCTTTTATACTGACTCCGACGGCCAGTCCATGCTTTTATTTTATTACCGAAAAGCATATAGTTAACCAACTATCGTTATTATTTATACATTTAAAAGTATTCAAAAATATGTATTTTATACGATTTCAATATATTTGGTGCAACTAAATGATTATGCAATTATCCAATCCGATATAATTTTGCATCGCTTATCCGATATCAAAACTTATATTAGAATATTTAATTCTTCAATTGTAGCATATATTTATTGTATTCTAACTCTAGTAATATACTATTTTTTATTACCTCTTAAACGTTTTTAGTATTTCACACAGGATACGTTCATATATGTATTCTAATTGTAAAACTATTTTTTTCTGTTACTAAATATGTGTTTAGAGGAATTCGAAAATAAAAAGACTTTAAACATACTTGAAAATTCAGCTGAACTTATCAACATAAAATAACTAATCTTTCAAACGAATATTTCCTTTTTTATTCTACTCCATTTTATTTAATAAATAGAATGCCACAAATTAATTGGAAACTTAGATGTGGCATAGTGTAGGCTTGTTGGAATATATGGAATGCAATATGATGTAGCAAAGTAATTATAAATAAAAATCTCAACAGTAATCGAAAGTTTAAAAACTAATATAATATATTTTAAAAATATTTAATAGAAAATATTGCAAACATGTTTTGTATCAAAAATGTGTTACTGCAACGTTTTATCGGTTTAAATGTTGTTTATTCAACACGTTGTACTTCAGAAGCAACTGTAACAAAAAAATACTATATACTGTAACCAAATATTTAATAGAAGAACAGTGATATATAATTAGTACATCTTCAGAACTACAACACAAAAATTATCTTTTGCAGATGTATTCTACTACAATATTGATTACAAATTAATCAGTCAGTTTCGTCTTGAATAGGTTTATTTTATGCTCCAATAAGTTATTTAATTTATGTTTAAATATTAATATTTTAATGAAATGTAAAATTTGCGTTCAATGTGACTAAAGATCTTTTTTCAACCCAACATTTCTTTTCATAAATATATTTTTGGAAAACTGGATAGATTAATAGAAAACATGACTATAAAGAAATTACTGTATTAAATGCATTTATCTTGCAAGAATGAGATTAAGCATAGCATCCGAATGTAAATGCAATAAAGGTATGGAATATTTAAAAGCTATTTAAAAACTTGCATGATCAATTAAGTAACCATCAGCACCCATTACGCTAATGTACCTTTCTACTTTTGCTGTATAAACTTACATAATTTTTGTTCTCTTTCACCTGATATTAATGATGTGTAAAGCCAAAGATTAAAACAAAAACGTAACACAATTTTCTTCATTTTTGCTCTTAAAATCGTATTGTTTATATCAGTGTTTTGTTCTGATTGTTATAAAAGACAAATTCTGCTGTATGATAATCTTAGCAAAATAATAATGACTAGATATGACAACTGAAAACTTCTGATCATTCAGATTAATTTCTTTACTTCGAAACTTACTAGTTATTAATATAGTCAGGATATGAAAGTCAACTGAAATATTTATAAAATTGCGCATTTTTAGGATTATAAAGAAGAAAAGAAATTTGTTATGAATAAAAAAAATCTCTTTTCAAATACCTGAATTCCTTTTTTATAATAATGATTGTACAATAAAAATTAAGTATGCAATGAACTGTTACAGTGTTTAAATAACTCATGAACAATAATGATTAATAAGTGTTAAGATGCCACTTTTACAAACGATGCATTTCTTTTGTAGTAAAACTCCTAATACTTAATTTCATGGGACCTTCAAAATTTTAGAAATATCAATTAGCTTTTTGAGTATTTTGCGAAACGCAAAGGTCGATGTACTCTTTTAACAGGTAAATCTCCAGGTGAGAGACCTGGGAATGATTATATATTCTAAAAATTATTTTAATGATCATTCTAACGATATAATTTAAAATTAACCATTATTTGAATTTCAGATTCTATGAGTGTCAGTGGTGAAAAATAAATATAAATTGAGGATAATGTATTCAGGAGAAGTTATTGATCAACAGACTTTCGATTTTACGTAAATTTCGCTTATTATAGCAGCTGAAACTTAATATGAAAGACTTTATTTTCATTATTTTCTTAAACTATTCAATTAACATAAGAAAGCATTATTATTATTATTATTATTGATTTATTACAGTTGAACTATTACAGAGTAATACCTTGTTTCTTTTTTAAACGAGAAAAACTGAAAA
Organism: Pardosa pseudoannulata; assembly: GCA_032207245.1. Taxonomy (NCBI): domain Eukaryota; kingdom Metazoa; phylum Arthropoda; class Arachnida; order Araneae; family Lycosidae; genus Pardosa; species Pardosa pseudoannulata. The sequence goes on along the minus strand of CM063503.1, from coordinate 7,277,945 downwards.
AAATATATTCCCTATAAAATTGTACGAATTCAGTTTTCATATTCATAAGTATTATATAAGAATAAATGTGATATAGAGAGATAGAGTGATGATAAAATAATTTTTATGTTAAATTATTTATTTGTATAAAATGAATATTATTATGTAATGCATTTATAAATAGGATTGATTAATTGCATAAAATTTGGTTGCTAAGATTTCTCAGAGAAAAATACAAAATGCTTTTGAGTTAAAAAATGATGTGGTAAGAAATCCACTAATTTATTCATGAACTATTTTAGTGCATAAAAATTAACTTAGTATCTAAGAAAAATCAGAATTTATATTGTGCTTATTTTAATAAACTTTCTCAATTGTTTGAAACATTTTATATAGATGTTTTTACCATTGTTAATAAAATCTTTGTTTCAAATAACTGTTGCAATCATTTTGAACATTTCTAAATATTAATATTAGCTAAATGTCTCTACTGTAAAACTATATTTTCCTGTGCCTTCTCATTTTTTTTTTCTACTTCATAATGAAGAAATTTAGTTTTACCATTTTTAACCATTCATTTTAAGTAACAATGTTGCAGCTTTAGTTCTGAATATATCTATAGAAGTTTGTATTCACTGAGAACATTTTTAGCCTAGAAATGTAAAATAAAGGAAAGTTGCGAATCTTTGTATATACTTTACCTTATAAAATATAAATATACAAAAAAGCAAAGAGATTTGAGATACTGTGCTACATATTTTTTATGGCAATATAAAACATCGAAGCTAGAAATATATTCTTTTAAAACTCATAAGATGGCCTTAAGCACACTTAAGTAGGGAATGAATAATAAAACATATTCAAAGGAACTTAAATTTACCATAAATTTCTTTTACACTTTGTAAAGTACGTTTGACATTTAAAACTCAAATCGAAGACTTTTTTAAAATTATATCTAAAAACTTTGTAATAAAAACTTTATAATATTTGAAAAGAACTTTATATGTTTATTATAATTTTATACTATCAAAATTATTGCTCATTTATCTTAGTACTGAATGCTTGAAAATTTATGCAAATATATTTTTTGAAAATTTTAAAGTAAATTATTTTGCCCTATTCTGTAATATATTATTTTACTTCATTACTTTTGCATAAGTATTTGCAAAATCTCTGATACTTACATACTTATTGCAAATAAGTAGAATAAAATTTTTTGTAAAATTTTATAGTAGTCATTAACTGTGCATTTAAAACAAAAAAATTAGATTTTTTTGTTTATTATTTTTTCTTTTAAGGATGCGTTCCAAATTATTTTTAAAATAAGAGAAAACATTGAAAAAGTTATTTGAATAATAAATGCTGAAAGAATGTTTTTTGCGCTCCATAAATATTGAGAAGAAAACAGCATAAGTATATTTCCTCATAAAATAGTTTTAATGCTTGCAAACTGTTATTATAGAGGTAAATAATGTTACATAATAAATATTTTGCAATGTTTTCTTAAGGATTTTAAATATTTTATGCATGACACAGAAATGCTACGAATTCACACATTTATATTGTCTTCAAAAATTAAACGTAACAGATGCTACAAAAAGTTTTATGCAACTGTGACAGTAATACTGCGCTTCATTGCAAAGAATATAATAATTTTACTTCGGAAAACAATTTAACATACATTAAATAGCAAAATTTAAAACTTAAACAAAAGAAACTTGGAGAAAAGTTCTGTTGCTTACCTCGCGAGTCTATACCATTAGGTCCGTGGGAGAAAATCGAAAGATTCTTCAAAGAGTGTGAACCCAAAACTGGGGATTTTCAGAATTGGAGGAGAAAACTCGAAGATGGGACTTTTCTGCAGAAACCAGTTTCTCACTCTGAGTCCCGAACGTTCAGACGTGCAAGTTTACAGTGAAGCTCCCTCCGCTTCACTCTTGTAGCAAGTTTGTAACACCGGTACCCTGTGGACATCCTGGCTGTCACGTGGGTCTCTCTCGTCCAATCAGATGCGAGGGGAATTTCTTTTTTACTTATTCGAAACGTTTTTTTGCCGGGTTTGTTTAGATTTTACTCCTCTCCCAGGAAAATAGTGGTTTTACTTCCGAAAAGGCTTGAAAAAATATTAATTTATCTCTTTAATTTCACAATTAGATCCCTATTAATCTTAAAGCGTCATTTAACAGGAAGATATTTCTCATTTATTTGGCATAACTGAATGGTTCTGTTTGCCAAGTTTTCGATATATTACAGGTGTGTATAACTTTTCTAGACAGGGCATTGTGCGCTTCAAAATGTTTATTATTTCACACTTCAGAGCGTCGGCTTTTTCATATTCCTATCAGCGAATTCATATATCTTCGTGGAATCATCATTACATTCCTTAATAGTTTATAATATAAAAAACTTGCTTTTAAAAGTGAGATATGACAGTTTAATGATTCTTTCCATATATTTGTTTCCTGTAAAACAGTATGATTAAAATTCCTTACTATTCTATTAAAATTCTTAAAAATAAATAGTTTTTGAAAATTAATTGAACTCACAATTTTAATTTCTTATATTCGCTAAAGTATTGTTATTGAAAAATAATTTAACCTCGAGAATATTATGAATATCGATGTTTAAGACCTTCTTAAATGCTATAAATGCTCTTGGAATTATACCTGTGAGGGTATCTCCTCCTGTTTGCCCGTTTATGTACATCTCAAAACTAGTTGTATTATGTTTAGTAGGCGAAGTTTACACAGAAATTGTAGGTCTGTACTTAACTTTCAGTTTCTCTATGCAGTTGTATAATATTTAATTGCATAATATATAGGTGGTAAAGAGCTAAGATTAATAGGCCCTTTTTATAGAATTTTTGATATAGATTTCCAATTACGTTTCATTTCGTTTGTATTAAATTTAGGAGTTATTCAAGATTATCTAGAAAAACCTTAAATAAATACAGTAAAAGCGTTCCTATTAAAAACAGTATTCTCATTTGAGAGAGTACAAAAAACCTAGAAAGAAAAGTCCCGAATTTTTTTTATCATTCATTAATATGTACTTTTATTTCTAGCAGTAGAACTACGTCATTAATTAATTAATCACTGTAGAAACATAATCCTTAATTAAACATTATGCTAACACTTTACACAAACACAGGAAATAGATAAAAATATACCTAAATGCAAAAAGAATATATAAATACATATAATTTAATTGTAAGTTAAATGGGATAAAAATTAAAGTTTTATATAAACTATATATATAAACAATAAAGCAAATGACACTACTATAAATCCCAAATATATTCTCTTGTTCGCCAGCATCTCTTGAATTCCTGAAATATGTAATTTTTCTCATTTAAAATTTTATCCTATATAAGAAACTGAAATAAAATTCTATAAGTACAATTAATCTATAAAACTAGGAGATAAATGTATAATATTTTTATAAGGAAACAAAATTAATTTAAGTTTTAAAAATACAAAATTTAAGTAATAGATATGAAATAATGATAGAAAAGTTTAAAACATTTCAGCATTAAAATAGAAGACACACAGGTTTATAAAATTAATGTAATATTTATGGACATTTTTTACAAACATCTTCAAGTTCTTGAATAGATACTGAACATCTTTTATTCCGAATTTAAGGTATGAAGTAAGTGTTTTAAAATATGATTGGATGTTGCTAAACTATAAACAAAAAACTCTTTTACAACCTTTCTAAATAACTATTTATTTTGAAAAAAAGTTTCTAAAAATTGAAAGTTTAAGGCTGCAGTAGAATTTTAAAATTAATTTTTTTAACAATCTGTTTAAAAAATTAATGCTAGAAATACAATTGTGTACAAGTGCTAACAATTTCTTCAAGGTAAGATCTTAAATTTTAAGTTATTGATTATCTCAAAAGGAGCAGCACTGAAAATGTTTGCCTTTTCCATATACAATGATCATTTTTATTCATAGAATCTTTAAAACAAAATCTAGACGTTTTCTGAATCTTTAAGCTGGAAAAGTAATTATAAAATGATAATAGTTAATACACACATTTATTTCGAACGAAATGTGTGCAATAATTCTTTTAATTTTAAAATGAATAGATTTTCTCTCTTTAATATATACATATTAATTTTAACTAACTGTTAATTTATACTCTATGAGGTTAAATTGGAAGGTATATGAGGTTTAGAATTCCACCTGGAGTGATCAAATTCTTATAGATTTTGAGATATTTTGTTTTAAAAACAATTTAAAGTAGTTATTAGTAATAACTGAAGTGCCTCTTTTGGTAGTAATTATATTTGTGATATAAAAACACCCTTTTGATTCTTATTCTTAATTACATCTGAATATATATATATATATATATATATATATATATATATATATATATATATATATATATATATATATATATATATATATATATATATATATAAATTTTAAATAACTGCTATTTTATACTCTATGAAGTTAAATTGGAAGGTATATGAGGTTTAGAATTCCACTTGGAGTGATCAAATACTTATAGATTTCGAAATATTTTGTTTTAAAAACTATTTAAAGTAGTTATTAGTAACAACTGAAGGGTCTCTTTTGGTAGTAATTATATTTGTGATATAAAAAGTCCCTTTTGATTCTTACTCTTAATTACATCTGAATATTTAACGAGATAGAGATATTGAATTTTCAGGTAAATTTTGCTCAGATGATGGGCACCATTACCTTAAAATCCAGTGAGAATTGACATGACAGTCTTTACTAAATTATTCCATTTTGGAGGAAAGAAAACTTATGAAGAATTTGAATTTCATAATAATTTTGCATAAGTTGGGCTTACGAAAATTAATTGTTATTTAACGAAAAATAATTTTTTAATTCTTTAAAAGATTTTAACAGGCAAAATTTCGTTCAGTAAAAGATTTTGCAAGATCTTTAAAAGTATAGATGCAAAAGCCACGACTATAAAATGCTCAACTTCTTAAACAATTTTGTCGAAACGCGTTTTGGCATTCATTTTCAAAAAAATACTAAGGATTGCTTCCAACTGCTTCGTAAATTTTATAGCAGCATATTTTAATGATAATATATGTACAAAATCTCTACAATCAATGAAATAAAAATAGCATACAGTTCTCTTCTCTTCTCAGAATGTTTTACATTTTCAAAGTTTTCCTAAAAAATGCTTAATTCATGTTTTCTATTTAGTTGAATTTTAACAAAAATAAAACCATTTTGAATATGAAAAATAACTAACCTTTTACTTAATTCTTCAATTTTATATTATATACAAAATATGCGTAATTTCTTGTGCATAAAATATTTCAACTATCTCTACATTTGAAATTAAAAACTTGTTCCTAAACATTAAGTAAAATTCTCGATTTCAACTGTCAGGATGTTTTATGTGATTTTATATGACCACATGACCTTTAAAACTAAAAGAAAAAAAGAATCGATATTTTCAAAATTCAGTTTATCCGATAGCTAATTATTTTCCTCTAATAACCCTTAAACTGAGGAACAAGAATAATACAAAAGTCTTTATTTAGTGATGTTATAAATAAATATTGTATCGTATCTAGTATCATTTCACTATTAAGAGGGGTTTAAAATTTATATTACTTTAAACACAAACTTCGCAATTTCCGCTCATATCTATAAATAAATATTGTATGTATAAATTTAGAACATGTACATATGTTGGCATGTGTTCAATTTTTGCTTACAATGAGTATAATGAAAAATCTTAAAAAAATATCAATATATATTTGACATTTTATAAAGGCAATTGAGTTTTTTACTTAAAATTTTAAAATAACTATAAAACTTAGAAAAAAAATTAAATAGTTCTTAGAGTTTTTATAGTTATTATTATCAAGTTATTTATAAAGTCCATCTGGAATATAGAATAGGAATATTGTTACATCTTAATACATTTTAAGCGCTTGCAATATACTCCTTGATATCATTTAGTAATAACAGTAAAAATTAATTGCCAGTATGAATTAATCATTCATTTTTTAAAATTTTAAGATATTTTGACAGCTTGAAGTATCAGTGTTATTTTATAAACTGCAAAAATTTATGCATATTACTTGTAAAGATAATCAAGAAGCAGTCGAAAAACATTTGTTTTTAGATTTGAACTAGAATGTTTAAAGATCCCCCTATTAGAAAAATACGATATTGCTGCTCGATTCTTTGTATTTGATGTGAATCCGGCACACGGAACTAAAAAATGCTGATTATAGGTTCTCAACCCATGAAACCTGTTTCTATTAATTACAAGCTAAAAGTAAAAAGATAAAATAATAACATGACCCTCACAACCGCAATACAAAAAGAGATTCTATTTTAGTTTAAAAAAATACAGGGGTATTTTTCTGTATTGTATTTATGTTCACTTAATCAGTAGTTACACTCATATTTGAGAATTGTGACATGCATTACGCTGTAATTTCCAAATTCTCCCCTCAAACAGGATTCAAGAAAACGTTTTCTGAAGATAATTGCAGTTTTTGTTGTACACTAACTTTTTTAGAAATAACCTAAAGAACATTATTAAGTTGTAATTAGTAAAAAAATAAGTATTATGCAAATTTTAGATTTAGAAATAAGTACGTTAAAAAAGATATTTCGTGTATAACTGACATAATATAGGTACCTTATTGACGATATATTTACAATATAATAACATTAAACTATATGAATGCAACAAGTTTTTTACAGTTTAACTAAGTGCAAAGCATTCTGCTTTTGAATGTAGTATCTGCTATTTACTGGGATAACGTTTGCTTAAAATAATCTTATTAATTTTTAACCAACGTCCGTTGAATAATATGCATAACAATTATTTTAGTTTAAATATGTTATATTCTTGGACATTTTATTCTGCATTATAATTGAAAGTTAAAATCTTATAAGATAAAGAGGAGTTTACAAGTATTTAAGAGGAAAATTATTACAGGAAATGTGCGTAGATTAACATTGGTTATATCAATTGGTTATATCATTTCTTAATTTTAAGATTTTCATTTTACATAGAACCAACGTAGCTCTACAATATTCAATATTACCAGATCATTGTAAGGCTTTCTACAACAAAGTATTCTCAACAGTGCTTGAGTAACCATTAAGACACTTGCTGCTACTGACTTATTGTTAAACAGATTAGGTTTGAGCAATGCTGTCATTTTTCTAAACAGGTAACTAATTACACGGAAACATATTGCTTAGAGTCGATAACGAATGACTAAAAACACTCGCGATAACACCGTGATTAGAACACACAGATTTCATAAAGGTGATTCCTATGTATTTATTCAGTCATCGTACATAAGATTGTTAGACGGAACATTCACTTTCACATTTACAAATAGCTTCAAAGCTTTTTTTCTCAGTTTTGCAGCTAACAGAACACTACCCTATAAATAAAATTGATAATATGTGAAGTAAACTGATTGTTAGAAACAACACTCTCTCTCTCTCTCTCTCTCTCTCTATATATATATATATATATATATATATATATATATATATATATATATATATGTGTGTGTGTGTGTGTGTGTGTGTGTGTGTGTGTGTGTGTGTGTGTGTGTGTATGTCAGGTCTAAAAAAGGGGTAGCTGGAAATTACGTGAGTTATAATCGGTTTTAAAAGGGAACTCTTTTATAATAATAAAATAAATGAAAAAGACCCACGCTCGAGTACGTTTTTAGGATAATCCGGTCAGGGTGAAGCATTTTGGAAGAGTTTGATGAGTTTGCAAACAGATAAGTGTCAGTTAGCTCGTGGACATGGAACCGTGAACACACTCTACGCGTGTCTTCGACGAATAAATGAAAATGCCTCTCGTTTTTCTTTAAATGAAACCATGATTTAATAAACTTATTATTATCAAGAAAGATTGTTTTCCATACGCCTTAACACTGGATCAAGATATATATATCTCTGTGTGTGTGTCTAATAGGATTGGGATCCACTTTTTGAAACTTATTTTAATGTAAGAAAGATTGAAAAAACTTCAAAGCCACGACTAATCCCTCAGGGTTAATGGGCGCTAAGAACACTTGGTAGTTTTAGAATGAGAAATTCTCTGCCCTGAGAATCTTAGTCATAGCAATTAGCCTAGCATTACAACAAAACGTTTTTGAAATTCTAATAAAAAAACGAATGGATAACATTACAAAGACAAATGATTACACGTGCTAGTGATTCTTTTAAATCCAAAAACATCAAATCATATATATATATATATATATATATATATATATATATATATATATATATATAACATTTACTTTAATCTAATATTTAAAAAATTACAGTAGATTTATTCTTTTCCGTATTATTAAACACTTAATAAAAAAATTAGAAGTTTGTGCAAAATTAAGGAGTTATTCAAAGCCTCTCATAGATACTGACAGGTTTTTCCCCTCCCATGTATTATAGCAAAATAAATACTCTGTTCTTGAACTTCAATTAAAAATCTAGTAGTTTGCAAATTTAAGTATGAAACGTTTTATGTTACCATTATTATATATCTGTTGCTAATCCCCTTCAGGATCTCAGGCTTCATATTTTTCATACCAATTACATACAGGCTTTTTATGCATTCAATTTCTTCTAATTTTACTGGACTTTTCATCCAAAAGTCGCATATGTGTTACTAGGATTAGCCTATTGGGTTCTAACCCAGACTATCCTTATTCTTCTCTTCTTAACATGGAAACTTTTCTGTATTCAATTTATATTTTTGAATTTTGGAACAAACTTTTGTAAGCTATATACTGTTGCGTGACTGTTTGTTTACATAACAAGGTCATAGTCTGGCATTATATCAAACG